>CADEBD010000051.1:2400000-3600000 GCA_902825455.1 Arctia plantaginis
TCTCGAACAATATAATAATATAATAAACAGAATGCAGTAAACTAAAGTGAACTATTTAAAGTGATTTATAAGTGTAGCAAGCGGTATAATTGCTACAGTGCGGATAGAACAAGTTGGAAGCAATAACTGGTCCACGCGGCTTTATTAAAGGCGTAGTTATGGCCAGTCTGCGGTGCTATTCCATGGGCTCCATCAATGTGGAAATGCAAACTGTTGCCTTGTGCTTACGCTTGTTAATATAATAAGTTAAAGTTTGCGTATGTTGGGAACTTGTACATTAGTTTGTAAATCTGTGCTTGCTTTCTTGAGAAGTAGTAAAACATAGATTTACAAACGCAATTATTATGTAAGCTTAAACTAAAAATGCTCGGAGTATTTATTTAGCATTAAATGTTTAGCATTTTATTTCAATATGCTGAACACTGATGAAGGCGAAATAGAGCGAATCATCTTAGGTATGCGTAATGATTATGCTGTCGGCTGGGATATTATAAGTACTAAAATTCTTAAACGTTTCAAGTACATTCTTGTACCTCCGCTAACGTATATTTTCCGCCTCTGCCTCTCTGATGGGATTTTTCATACATGCCTGAAAAAAGCGGTAGGTATTCCTGTTTTCTAATCTGGAAGCAAAGATCTAGCCCGCAACTATAGACCTATATCGATTTTCCCCTCATTATCAATAATATTAGAAAATAATATAAACACTAGGTTAATTAAACACCTAGAACATAATAATTGTCTCTCGCCAGCACAGTATGGTTTTAGATCTACATTGCCTACTTAACTTAACTAATTTTATTACTAGTGAATTCGGTAAAGGTAATCAGACCTTAGGGATCTTTCTAGACATTGCCAAAGCATTTGACACTAAATCCATTTCTTCGCTGCTAAACAAATTTGAGGCTCTTGGTATAATAGATACGCAGCTTAAACTTTTCGCAGACTATGTAAGCAATCGGTACCAATGTGTTAAAATAGGAAATGTCTTGAGAGATGATGAAAAAATACCAGGTCTTGGCGTTCCTCAGGGAAGTATCCTTAGTCCTACGCGTTTCCTGGTAAATAGTAATGGTCTATGTATTCGGTGAGATTACATAGATTGTTACTATTATCCAGGAAAAGCCATATCCAGGAAAAAAATGGAAAGATAATATCATATCCTGACGACGCGGCTTTAATATTGTGTGTACTTGGTTAAAGAATAATCTTCTAACATTAAATGCTGACGAGACTAAATATATTCACTTTTCCATGAGCAAAAATCAACACGCTGTAACTAACACTTCCATATGACTGACAAATGAATGAATCTCCTGCCAAACACACCAATGAATCTCCATCCAAAACTCGTCAGTGCCGTTGTGTAATTGTACTGCTATCCAGGAAATCCATAACATAAAATATCTAGGAATCATAATCGACAATACCCTTTCCTTTAGGACACACATTGAAAGTTTAGTAAATAGAGTTCGTAAATTTAAATATGTATTTAAAAAAATGCGAGCTATAGCCGATTTAAAGTTGATCACTCAAGTGTATTTTATCTTTATGTCAATCAATCATCCAAAATTATATAACTTTATTAAAAACTATTATTTTGCCTCTAGAAAGAGCTCATAGAATGATTCTATAAAAATCCTCCTCCCGACCTTTCCGACAATTTTATTATATAAATCGTGTAAGGTAATGACTGTCCGCTATATTTTCATATATCACACAGTACTAAAACAACAAACATTACTTACCTTTTACGCTGATATTTCTAACAAATGACGAAAATATAAAGTCTGTGCCTCATAAATGAACTTGAAGCCTGATTGCCTTCAAGTTCATTTATTCAAATAGATTCCTTTCTTTTCTAGGTCCATTTCTACATAATAGATTAAATAGAGAGCTAAGTATTTATAAATTAAATTATGTCGGCTGTAAAAATACATATCATACATAAATATCCTGCGTATGTACAGGCTGCATAGATAAGGCACATGATAGTTACTAATTATAAACTTGTAAATATACTCTTATCGTAATAAATAAACATTCCGGACTGACTATGATAAAAAAAAATCCGGTACCTATAACTACACTGCATTAGCAATTCAAAAATGTTCGGTTATCCACCATTCCGTGCCTGAACATAATTAAAATTTGCGTTAGATGACGTTAGTCATTAATTATTTAGCGTAGTTTGAACATCTTTAGAGGCAGCGAGTCGACGTGCAATAAATGGGCCACAACGCCTTATATTCCTTATATTCAGAGGACAGAGCGAGCGCGTGCTCGGAATAAGTTACCGACACCGAGCTAAAGGAACTCAGCGATGCCCCGTCTACATAAAGATTTATTCCCATCTGTAACTGAGAGGCAGACGCGACAGTTTTTCCCAATTATAAGGTGTAAGCGCCCCATTTATTAACATCTCGTCAAAGAAATCACGATCGTTTCGCTTCTTGTTCCTTCTCTTTTACTTTTAAAGTATACTTCATAGTTTGTTTCTTCGTCTCCAAACTTTTAATTATACGGTAGCTAATAATTTGGAAATTAAGGTTCGTTGCTGAAGGTTTCTAACGATGTTACGCGCGGAATAAACGCCGAAACTAGACAATGGTTTAATATTTCGTAAAAAGAAGCTTACTAACCAAGCTTTTTTAGCTTTACTAAACCAATTTCTTTTACTTATAGCAATAAATTGGTGGTAGTATTATGATGTGATTTAAAGAAGAAATTGAAGGGTATGATAATAAATGTGTCATTATTATGTTCAAAGACAATCGAGTTTTAGTTCGAAACTTTTTACCTTGATCACTATACTACATAACTACTTTCTTACGGGTGTAATGTAATCTCTTATGAAGCCTAGTGAATAATGTGAAGAAGAAGTCACTGTGAACAGTTTCATTGCGTGATATAGAAATAATAAACGAAGAGGTGGTGGACTTGCTTGTATTGTGAGTGAGAAGAAGTAAGAACTTGAGTTCTTTTTAGACTTGGCTAACATATACGAGTATGTAACCTACTACATAATATATTGCCTAATAGAATGTTGGTCACTCACGCTTCTGAGAAATAAAATGACTACATAACATCGATAATAGAAAACCAAACGTTCCGGTTGGAATTGCGTGCTGTAAAAACTACTGTAAAATTATTAAAATTGTTTATTACAGATCATGTATTGCACATTGATAGTGCGGATTATATTGCAGTTTAATTACAGCTTGAAATTGATAATTTGAGATAATGTTCATTAATCACTTCGTGTATTTGAAATATATCATCATTAGCATCCAGCTGTTGACTAAACTGAGTTTCAATTCTACTCAATAAAATTTGAAAGACTTGAGAAATTCCGATAAAGACGCCTTAAACGTTAGAGAATTATTCTTTATCCGATGACAATTTCTATGCGAATAAGTTAGAACATGAACTGGGGAGTGTACCATTCAACATGCGTTCTCTCTCCTGTTTTGGCGCTTCCTGTGAGGACATCAGCACCTCGTAGGAGGAAGCAACGGCGCTCCATGCACTCTTGCTCTGGCCTATGGACAAAACCAAGGTCGAAAGCGAGACACTAGAACTGACTGCCGCGATAAGATCACGACGCTGGCCGGCCCAAGCTGGGCAAGTGTGGAGCACCGTGTCGTCAGGGCAGTCATCACAATGATGGCACCGTGACGTACGAGTTTCCTGCACTTCCTCCGGCTACTCTCGTAAGTCGGGTCTTACCGCTGCTATATTGACGTGCCCTGAACTGGGCCGCGCAAGCTGTTGCTCCCACTCCGCCACCAAGATCTGAAGGAGCTCAGCTCTTGAAAGGACAGTACTGTATCGCAAAGAGTCCCTGCATCCAGATCCCAGGATCTTGATCTGTCTACGAAAATAGTTTTTATGATAGTTGTGAGATCGAAAGTTGATCGGAACTGAATTGAGACCCAACTTTTATTACAAGAATTAGCCTTCTGACGACGCTCTTTACTGACGATAAAACTTTACTATTATTTTTATTTTTTAACTTAAAAACCAAAACTTTAACAAAACCAAAAAAAATAAAGTATTGTAGAGCTTTTAGAAATAAAAAAAAGTGTGTCACATCTGTGAGGGTAGCGACATAGTGTTGTATGTGCGAGGCATGGACGTGGTGAAACTTAGGCGTTAGCCGACCACCGACAACTTTCTTACACAACTCGCCACGGTGCACCGAAACGCCTGCTTCCTTCTTTGTCATTAAAATGGTTTATTGGTGTAATATGCAATATTTTATCCCACAAATGCATGTGTGACTCGCCGTAATAGGCGTAGTTGCATACTATTCAGAAACTTTTTGATAAATTGTTTGTAATCAAACTGTTGCCCTGTTCTTGGAAAGTAAAGTACCCTTTGTAGAGTTAGTAGAAAAGACCGTAAAATATTTCAATAATATAATTTAGTACTATGGTATATAGTTAAACATCAACAATTATTTTTCAATAGCCCTGACTCAAAAATCATTTAAAGAAGAGAAAAGAGCAGATGTATTCTGACGGTTGATGCACACAGATGTGTATATGCGGACGTTAAATTCATAACACCCTTCCTTGTTGTTGTTGTTACTTTCGATTTCTGAAGTACGACCGTACGACTGAAGTTTGAGAGAAGCAATCTTCTTCTAGTTCATACTAGTACTAACAAAATTGAGACATGTCTCAGGTAGTAAAATTTTAGTGTGGTTGTTCCATTAAATAGGTAGATCTTGAAAAAGCTAGACAGGCAATAAAAGCATGAATTAGTAAATGGATGTGAAAACAGTATGGGTTGTATGTATAGACAAAAAGCCTGATAATTCGCCTTCCAAAGTATGATATTGGGAACTTTTTATTACAGCGAGATCCTTTTATTATTAGTCTAAGTTTTTTCTACTGGTTACTGGTAGGTGAACTACTAGAGATCCTTATTACCCGAAATCACTTGTATTATTATTATCATACAAGTGAATTCTGCTTACTTACTCACTTACTGCGTTCTATACTAGAATAGAATAAAAGAAAGAACAGTACAGCTGAAATTTGGTGTTACTATCAGTCATTCAAATCAAGTAGTTCCTCTGAGTGCTCCCGCTGGACTACGATAACTATAAAATTGTTATATACAAAGTGCTAAACTAATCCCGTAAAAACTATCTTTTGTTATATAGCCCGTATGTAGGTACCTACTAACGGACAGATAGTAAAAATTCATACAATGCCCCATAAGTCTGTATTCATTTCAAACTCAGGCACAATGTAAAAACGGGACGGCAGTCTCTGTAGCCTTAATATCCGCTGTTTCAGACTCGTAACCGGCTAACAATATTGCATTGCGTACGCCACGCGCTAGTTCCGTACTTATCGCAAAAGTTTCAGCCGCCGGCTCTAGAGGGGGACGGGTGGTGCCGTGGGGTGGTCGGGGGCAGGCGAGCTCACTCGCTGCAGTATCGATCGCGTCTGCTGCACGCTGCAACGCTGTCTTCCGCAGATCAGTCCTTATCGTCCGCCGGAACGAGCCTCCGCCACACTCCTCCACTAAAAAGGCTTTGCAACACATCCTACATACGACTGCGCGGCTCTACACGCACGCCTGCATATGTAAGTATTGAGGCGTGCGCTTACGCTTCACAGCACTAAGCTTGTTTATTGAAAACGTTCAATGTTATGTCTCAGCTTCTACGTGCAGATTGTACTTACACAGAATTTATGGGCACATAAAAATGATGTTTCTCTCTCTCCGCAATACAGTTGACAATAACATCAGACAATTTTATGATAGCAGTTACACTGAAAAGTAAACATATATTTACTGAAAAATGATGAAACATATGGATTAAGTATGTATATGAAACAACACCTTTCTTAATCTGGGATATGCAAAGCTACCAACCTTTTGTTTGAAATTTTCTTTACATACTTTCCGTGTTTCCTCTCCTACCAAGCAAACATTTTTTTCTGTATAAGTTTTTAATACCTTTAACGAACAGTTTTGAACTCATTAATTTCAGAAGTCATAAATAACATCGCCATTAAATAACAATATGAAATCACGAATTAACAGAAACAGCGCAGCGTATAATATTTGTTAACTTTGTGCTGTACCAAAACTTAGTTTAGAACTGTCGCCTACACTGGCTTGACATTTCAAGCATTAAATTCATTACAGTTGGGGTGGTTTTATAAGTGATGGTTAAGGTAAGGGTAACAACACGCCCGACTGTAGCTAACTATAAAATTTATAACGAAAGACCAAGTCGAAAGTTGCAAGCGTTGAAAAATATTGTAAGCTGTACTCGTTTCGGGCAAATTAAATGAAAAACGAAGTTTCACCGCGTGGCCGACAAAGTTGGCCACTCAAGTTTCGAGCTCGGTAGAGATCCGCGCATACAGACTACACCCGTTCTTCTCACAATACGTAATACATAAACTGTACACAATTACAGTTTTATTTATGAAATAAAATCGACATATTCAGGTGCAAATAATAAATAAAGTGTAAATTCTAATTCATTGCTAAATTACTTCATTAATAACACTAGACGTCGCCTGGTGGTCGAATTATAACTTAAACTGTCATTGACTTTTGTACAATAACAGCTCGAAAAAAATATTGGGCCCCTATGGTTTTGTGTTTAACTTTATGGTCCATATTGTTTAAACATTCTCTCAAGTGTATAGGTACAAATATATTACACAAAACATTAAGTATTCCAAATAATAATATGATGCGCTTCAAAAGGTACAAAGATTTTTTTTCACGAACTAATTTATATAGATAACATTAAAAATCTGACTGACGGGCCTATTGGCCTATTGGTTAGTGATCCGGGCTGCTAAGTCATTGGTCATGGGTTCGATGATTGCCAGCCAAGACAAATATTGTATGATGAGCTCGATCATTAGTTCTGTGTCTGGGTGTAATTTATCTATAATATGTATGTATTTACAAATATATATATATAAGTATGTTTTTCAGCAGCCTGGTTATTATAGTACAGCCCCTGCCAAGTTGGGCTCAGGTGATCGTGATGAACCCCACACGAATTATTATTATCCTCGACACATCAAACCACATTAATAAGGTTAAGTGTACTTTGCATTAGAAGTACTGATAAAGATCTCTTTATACACAAATACATATTACACAAAGTAACACAGAATAGATCTTAGATAACATATTTATTCAGGTTCAAGAGTAATTGCGAGGCTAGAAGTGCTGATGTAGCAGTCAAATATAATAGTTTGTTACGCACCTGAATATGTAAACAGTGTACCAAACGTGCACCGTGAAAACTATTTCTTCGGAATTGAAAAGAAGATAAATATTATAAATATACGAATAACTTACAGACCACGCAGCACGCAGAACTGGACACAAGATGGAGCTGTACTATTCATCTATACTCAAACTTCTAATTTGGGTAGACTAACCGGTAATGAGCATTCTTTTAATTTCAACGAGACTTAAATAATTTTACTTTTTAATTTTATTTTACATGGAGAGCTTACGGCTAAATTTACTATACATATGATATTTATATGAGCCATTTACGAGCTCCAACATGTAGGAAAAAGACAGTACTATCTCTCAACTATCTCAATAAATATATCCCAACAATACTTAATTTGAAATTTAGCTAATTTTTCATTCTAATGATGATGAATGGTATTATATACACACCCGTGTTGAATTCATAGTTGCATGTAAAGCTTATTTATGATTAAGAAAATGAGGCATGGTGTTTACCTGTTCAATTTAGAACCGATGATCTGATCTACTTCCACACCACGACAGATGCTAATTATTCCGTAAACTGCTGATGAGTAGGTAGGTATACCATGTCAGAAACAGATATACCTGGAATTGCATGCAAATGACACCACTAACAATGCTTATCAATAATTGGCACTGATAAACACTTATCATGACAAGGGCGGTGTCCTTCTGTCAAGTGACTTATAAAAAATATGGACAATATATAACTACTCATGCCTGCATTTACAAAGGGCTGGGTAGAGGTGATTAAACTCTCACATTGTATTTACCCTCAAACAACCACTTACTGACATAGTAAGTGGTGCCCATATTTATGAAAAAGTAAATAAGTTAGGAGATGCTGATTATATTTTATTTAATAACATGTAGAAAATGGTTCCTAAAAATATTATTAAAATATGATGTCTTCCGTGTTTTGTCACCTCTATTCATCTCGTGGGAGTCTAAGGGAGCAAACTACGCAGGACAACTGCACTGTAAAAATAAAGGAAACTCGACACAAACCCTTTTTTTTCTTTTTGTTTTATTTTTTTTTTTTTACGTGTGGAAATCCCCTCGGACCGTCACCCCGCCGGGGCTCTCGTTCGGCGGGGCGGTGTGTCGGACTCGAACCGACTAAAACCACACGGTGTGCCCTCTTTGCGCTTCCAGTTTAGGAGGGGTCCAGGTAGCTATCTCCTTCTGGACCCCTCCCAGCGCCGGCCCGCTCCTGGTGCGGGCTCCATCTCAAATAGACCTTTCTTTAGGCGAAGTCCGGCACACGCGGACGCCGCCCCCTCGCGGCTGGCCAACTAATGCGGGTGGAGGGGAGAACCCATCCCGTCCACCCGCGGCCACACTCAGGGCGGCATGAGGCGCAGGTAAGCGCGCCTCCTCCGCCCGGTTCGCTGGCGGCGGATCAGGTCCGAGTGGAGGTCGTCCTCCCGGGCCTTCTCCGCCGCCTCCTTCTGCGAGATTACTTCCTCGCAGAAGGTTGCGACCGCGGTAAAACAACTGTCGCGAGAGATCCACTCCGATGATTGCAGTGAGGGCCCGGCGCTGCGTTGCCCATGCGAGGCAAACCGCCAGCGTGTGCTGGGCCGAATCCTCACTGCAGTCGCAGTGGTGGCAGGCGGGACTCGATTCCCTCCTAGCGACCGAGTACAGGTACTTTCCGAAGCAACCGTGCCCGGAAAGCACCTACGTCAGCCGGAAGGAAAGGGTCCCGTGCTGCCGCCCTGCCCACTCGGCGATGACCGGCTGGAGGGCCTCCATGGCGGCGAAGCCAGCGCGTGGAGTCTCGAGCCGGAACGACCATCTCACCATGGTGGCTCGGCGAGCGGCTTCGCGCCACTCGCGAACGTCTTCGGGCGGAGGGCGAAATCCGATCTCCGCCCGGAAGTCAGCCACTCGCCGATAAACTTCGGCGAGCACTTCCGCCTCCAAATCTCACGGGGGTGTTCCGGCCAAGGCGCAGGCCGCCTCGGTGGACACCGTGCGGTATCCGCGTATGGCTCTGATCGCCAATATCCTCTGGGGGCACCAGAGGCGCGGCCTATTCGGGGCGGTCAGAGCCGCCACCCACACCGGTGCACCATAAAGCGCCATGGACCGGACAATCCCCGCGTACAGCCGCCTCGTGGGAACACTGGCCCCGCCCAAATTGGTCAAAAGTCGCCCTTATGGCGGAGGCAGTGTCCACCAGCTTCGGACCAAGCTGTCGGAAGTGCTCGTCGAAGAGCCACCTACCGTCTAGGACCAGACCCAGGTACCTCATCTGGGCCCGGACCGGTACAAGGACCGAGCCGATCTCGATTGAGGCGCCGGCGGGTGGACCACGACGGGGCCCATGAAATAATAGGGCCTCCGTCTTATCCAGGGCCAACCGCAAACCCAACGCCTCAATGCGCCCGACCACCTGGGAAACTCCCGTGGCGGCCAGGCGCGCCGCCTCCTGGAAGTTAGCCCCCCGGGCCGTGACTAAAGTGTCATCTGCGTAGCAGAGTACACCCAGCCCGGGGGGCAGACGCCCTCGTAGGGCCCAGTCGTATCCAATGTTCCACAGGAGTGGTCCTAGGACAGACCCCTGCGGAACACCGCACGACATGGCCCTGCGTCTCAAGACGCCATCTCGGTCCTCGTACATGACGGTTCGCTCCTCAAGATAGTCTGCCACCAGCCGCCTCAGGTACTCCGGCACTCCGTGGTAGCGGAGCGCTTCCCTGATGCAGCTGAATGGCAGACTATTGTGGTGGTGGCGATGTCCAAAGACACCGCCAACACCACTCCGCCGCAGCTCACAGCCTCCTCGGTCACGGCCCTAAGGCGCATCACGGCATCGATCGTCGAACGCCCCTCTCGGAAACCGAATTGGGCATCCGACAGATCGGGGCCAACCTCGCAAAGGTGCCGGACGATGCGGGCAGAGAGCACCCTCTCAAAAAGTTTACCCGCCTCGTCCAGCAACACGATAGGCTCATAGGCCGCAACCGAATCGGTAGGCCGTCCCGGCTTCCTCAGCAGGACCAGCTTCCCGCACTTCCAGCGCTCAGGGAAGCGTCCGGACGCCAGGCTAGCGTCCAACACTTCCCTGAGGTGATCCGACATGTAGTCGAGGACTCGGGCCATCACTCGGGCTGGAACCCCGTCCGGCCCGGGGGCAGTGTTCTTGGATCTAATCCGTAGAACAGCCGCCCCCAACTCCGATTCCCTGACGGGCGGAACATCAGCCTCGCTGCCCCCGTCGTCTCCGGCTGATGCAGCCATCGACGGGGGTGAACTCGACACAAACACTATGCCAACCCGTCTGGCCAGCGTGGTATAGTAGGTCAAAACCTCCTTTCTAAGGAGGTTGACTATTAAAGGCTGTTGATGTGATGATAATGATGATGACTTGGTAGGGGTTCATAAATTCACGTACCTCCACCTGCATACTAATAAGTTGAATAAATTTACCTCACCTGGCCGTAGCCCTTGCAAACAGTGTTAACTGAAAACTTATTTAAAGTTTGTAAAATCTAGACAGAAGTTATGTATACTTAATACTTATGTATATTCCGGGCAGACTCCTTGAATAATTTACTTTGATCTTTTCCCTTGCTTGTTTCAATCAAAATCTCTCTCTTGTTAAAATCATAAACTATTTTGTTATGTCAGAGAAAAATCTGTAATACTAAAACAGTCGTTCATTGTGCATCATATTTGAGTATTAAGTAAAATATCAAATGTTCTCCACTAAAATATTTGGTACTTGAATGGATGCAAACTTCGTGGCAATCCTGCAACTCTGACAGCTTTATTGACGGACCGCTGGGTCAGATATAACTAATGCAAGAGTTTAAAAAAAACGCTCACTTCTAATGAACAATGTAAGGACTTATTTAATACTCGTGGAAGAGTCATGTACTAGACAAGTGTTACGGCTCGCCCAGAGTGATACCATGGCCTCACAAAAACTAGAAAGAACTGGAGGAAAGGACTCAAAGAGCGGTTGCAGGAGTTGCCGGTGTCCATGGACGGTTTTAGTCACTTACCATCAAATGACTCGTTTGCTTGTTTGCTTGTCTTAAAAATAATTTATAAACCATTCATAAAAAATTAGCCTAGAATTGTGTGTATATATATATGTAAAATATAATAATCGTGTAGGAATGTAATTAGAGTATCACGTTTAAAAAACTTTAAGTAATACTCGTATAAGTAATTTCGAATATGTACTCTAAAGTCTTAAGCATGTAGAGAGTAGGATATATGATATATTGAGACCCATAGAAGATGTCCTGCTTTACATATTGGCAGTTTTTCAAAACCTTATCCTTTGAAAAAATACAGTATTACTCTTCTAAGGTCTCAATTATTCATGTAGTAACATTCCTCATAGGCTAATCCTTTGGCTACAAGCGTTGTTACCAGAAATTACGGTCAAATCGATACAAGGCGACAAATACCTACACACAGCGACTGAATAGTTTGGAAATACGCCAGAGGCACTCGACCTCTGCCACTGCACACTGCTTGCCTACTGCACAACTGAGGCATTGATGTAAGACGCTATTCTCTGACTTTGCTTTTTATTTATAAAATCAAGTAAACAATTAAGGTATTAAAAAGATACACTAATATTGTAAAGGCGAAAGGGACTGAGTATGTTTGTTAATGCTACATGCTCAAACGGCTGGACCAATTTTGATAAAATTTGGTATGGACACCCTGGATTAACACATAGGCTACTTTCATCCCGAAAAATATAGCTTTGCTGTAGGATGACCGTGGGATGATAAACCGCTGGTAATACCTCGGGGCGCAGTTAGTGTTCTTAATAAACAGCAATGACCAAAATCGAATATTTTTATTAAAGTGTTAGAGATTATTATAGACGAAGAAGGCAACTGAACACCTTACATGACAAAATCGAAGCAGTTGAGCTAAGATATAAAACTTTAATTAAACAAATAACCAAAAAAGCCATAGTTCATCCCCCAACTATTCCCTTTCTTGCCATCCCAAAATCCGGCGATCAAATTTTTTATATTAATTAATGTACCTTTCTATGACGGGCTTATTGGTCTAGAGGTTAGTAAACCTGACTGCTAAGCCGAAGATCGTGGGTTCGATTCCCACCCAGGACAAATATTTATGTGATAATCACGATCATTGTTTTCTGAGTGTAATTCATGTAAAATATATATAATAATCGATCTAAGTGGCGTGCAATGGGTGAGGCCTATGTCCAGCAGTGGACTGCGATAGGCTGATGATGATGATGTATGTATTTGGATGTATATACATAAGTATGTTTATGTCTGTCTGTTTATCAGTTATGTTATTACCATAGTACAGACGCTGTCTAGTTTGTAATCACACGACAATGTGTGAGATGTGTGAGGTTATTATTTTCATTATTAGTATCTAATGAACTACTTCATGAGGGTATCCAATTTTTCTGAGTACTGTAAGTACTACATTTAATTCGAGACGATTACAGTAGTCTTATTTTTATTGTTGACTTGTGACAATGCTGTAGATCTAGGCTAAGCAAAAGCATTCACAAATAAATGGTCTATTTTCATGAAAGTGTTAAATAGCTGGTAACTGAAACTGTTCAGGAAGTAGCCATTAAAACGATGCCGCGCGGTCGAATATAGACTCACACTTATAGACTCACGTTAAAGATAGACGCCCGTTAAATACTTAGCATTATCATTGTCTCTCAAAAAAGGACCAAAACGAATATTTATCATGCATTTGAGCAAGAACTCTTATATCGTAATAAGACATGCTGTTCCCTAAATCAAAAACGATATTGTGTCAAATACTTCTTAATCCATAGTACATTAATAGTTAGTAATTTTTAATTCAGAAGTTGTGGAAAGGTACCTAACACGTTCACACTTATACATATAATACGTTTGTAAGTGACTACCACCACCCATGGACAACTGCAACTTAAGAGAAAAGGCAAGTTTGTTGCTACTGTTTCTAGTAACCCCTTCCCCTCCTTCTTCCCCTATTTTTGGGGGTGGCTGTGTTATATTAATTTATAAAGAATATATACATTTACAACACCAACAGTAACGGGTGGCGTAGTGGTTTAAGCGGTCACCTCGCCGCTTCTTACTGTGCTGAGTGTTGTGGGTACGGACCCCTCATGGGATAACACTTTGTGTGATTCACAAATTGTTGCTCCGAGTCTTGGTGTTCTTTGTGTCCGTTTAATGTATGTGTGCGTAAGTTATCTCTTATAAAACAAAAGAAACAATTAGTTGCCATTGCAAAACTACAAAAAAATTAAAAACCTTAAAATTTTGGTATTATATTCAAATATTAACACAAAATCGCACCCTTTACAGTCTCCCATACATTATGATAGAAAATAAAATGTTTAATTAACTATATTCCGAATATTATAACAGAATATTGCGATCATGGTGTAGTATTCACAAACTGTATTATTTATATGATGCTTCGGAAGCAAAAGTAATACATTAAACGAGCAGTTAAAACAGAAATTGAACAATTGAAGCGTTGGAAATTTTCGCTACGACGGTCTACGCTGGAGCTACGCCAGATTGTCAAACATATATTTTAATACATAATATATATGTGAATATTACATTAGAGGAAACACACTTAGTTGAATTAACTCTAATAAACTATTACTATAAATACTTAATACTGAGTATTGTATGAAGAAAGATGAAGTTTGGAGGCAGTCTGAATTAAAGTGGGACGTAAGTTCCATGAAGCTAATTAGGTAACAAATTACAACAAAGTTATTGAATAGATACATAGCAACCAGGGTCAGCATACACCACGACAACGCTCCAGCTTACTCCGCCAGATGGACTATGGAATATTTCGTTCGTTTCGTTAGACAAGACACCTTCTGTAGACAAGACAACACCTTCATTAGACAAGACACCTTCCTTACAGTCCCAAATTGGCTCCTTGTAGCTTTTATCTGTTTTCAAAAATAAGAGACGAACTTAGATCAGGGATGCCTTTTATAAACCCTGAAGAAGCCGTGGCTGCGTTTGAAAGAGTCGAAGAAGATTACTAAAGAAGGGTGGGCTAACTGCTTCAGTCAATGGATCCATCGCATTCGACGATGCTTAGAACGGAAAGGAGACTACTTCGAAAAACAATAAAAATATTCTATATCATTATATTTTTCTTTTTACAACCTTCAGTGTGAGACCCCCGTGATCATAAGCAACTTACAAAAAGGAGTGAAATGAAACCAAAAGTATTTTTATGTCAAATGTTGCCAAGACGAGAATATATGCCTCACACTGTCAAAAAATTTTCAGATCTCATGTAGAGCCAAACTCCTAACTCTACACGCCCTAACTCTACAAGCCCGTTGCTTGAGCCGTTTCGTTAATACATGAAATATTGTAAAACAATAGAATATTGCACAGTGAATACATTTTTCACCTTACGCCGATGTGACGGTAGCGCATAGTGGTAGACGGTAGCAGTAGATTTTTTGATATTTATCTGGGCAATGGATCTGGATATCTAAATGGGCCGTTCTTTTACTCTTAATAACGATACTACGAGTAAAAGAACTATTATAGTAAATAAATTATTCACCTTACGCCCTTGTGACAGTAGCGAAACGGCCAAGCCACATACTTTGACTACGGTATAGAGATTGTGCAGTTAGGTCGTGTTCAGTTAGAAGTTTGGCTCTACATGAGATCTTAAAACTTTTTGACAATGCGAGCTATATAATCTCGTCTTGACAACATTTTATATGAAAATGTTTTTGATGGGAGAACTTTATATATTTAGTAGAACTGCGTTGCGAGACTTGCTTTAAAATGTCATATTTTGATCGAATAATAATTTGCAAAATTACTTTTCGTTTGTTTAATACTTCGGTGAAATATTGAGTTATAATTTTATTTTCCTTGTCAAGTTAAGAGATGAATCTCGAAGAAGTTCACTAGAAAAAAATATAGAAGCATTGGTACTATAAACCAGGGCCTCAATTCTGCTATTTTATGTTCACGCCAAGCCACTGTCATACCACTGACACGCTATTGAGATGCCATCGAGTGGCCATTGGCATCGGTATAAATATCGGTAGTCTACACTAACACACTGACAGTGGCTTGGCGTAAACATAAAATAGCAGAATTGAGGACCAGGTGATTTCTTATTGCGCTACCGAAAATAGTATTCATATAGCAGTATACATATTTCTATTACCGCGCCGATATAATATGAAATCGTGAATATAAATAATAAAAACATGATAATAAAAGTTAATCAAAATCTTTACAGAGGCAAAGAATTGATCTGTATTCAAAGATCGTTAAAAGTGTTACTTGTCTCGACTGTAAGCTTAAAGAACCATGAGGTTTTTTCTTGTTAATCGTATGTAATATCCTGAGCGAGGTGACACCCAATAGGTTTTTCCATCGTTTAGTATTGCTATAGGCTTTAACTAATTCTGAGTCATTGGATAGGGCTTATTCATAGTTTTCCTAGAATTTCATAGTGTTTGTCATTTTTGATTTTCATTAGCTTTGAGTCAATAATAAACATAATACTTAGGTACTAGTCTTTCTATGCAATACCTTCTTTTTCACCAATCTAAATAAGACCACCACAGATTTAACAATACTTTTCAGAGCCACTTTAATATAACAAATACATAAATACTGACTCCTGTCTTCACAAAGGGTTATGTAGAGGTGATAAAACAATGTCAGTATTCGGTGCCTATTTTATTAAATAAGGAATAAGTTGAGAGATACTGACTATATTTTATTTCATAACATATAGAAAATGTCCGTGCGGTGACGAATTAAGAATACGGAGTGTTACTACCCCTATTTATTACATGGCTGTCGTAGTCAGAGACGACTAAGGGAGCAAACTACGTAGGATAACATCACTACAAAGAGCAGAGAAACTTGACACAAATCCTATACCAACCAGTCTGGCCAGCGTGGCATAGTAGACCAAAACCTCCTGCCTATGTCCAGCAGTGGACTATGAAATCTTATTGATATGATGCGATGTGTGAAATCTAGAAAAAGGTGGTATCCTTAAAATATGATGTCTAATGTGAATGTTACTGAATATTGTTTAATCGTTCTTAAAATTGTCGACCGACAACAACCGGTTGTACCCATTTGGTTCAGATTTTCTTAGAATGGATGCGCAAAGGTGATCCTATTAAAGTAAACGTGATCTTAGAGAACTCTTTAAATATGATAAGAATAGGAATAGTAATTTCTTTTACATTTTATAGTAACATTTTTTTTAACTTCCATTTGGTGAAGTGGAAAAAATAATAAGTATTTATTTCAAAGTTTGTGAATAAATCACTTTAACACATGGGTACTCACCAATTACTGCTTAAGAGAACTTACGGTGTAGTGAAGCTGATGGGGAAGAGCAATATCACGAATCCTAAACTGATTCTTTTTCATAAATAGGTTATAGCTATGTTTGGTCCATAAATTTACTTGTAAATACGAGTAAATTTATTATGATGTTAAATTACATCTCTAAGTGTGAAAGAATACAGCTTCATTGAATGTTATCATCATTATCATGATTTAGGTTCATTGAATTGAGTTTATCATTTTGTAAAAGATAAATATGAAAAGAGATTCCCAGAAGCAGCCAATATTTACGATATACACTTTACTGCGACCAGGAAATGTATCAGTGAAAAGTCGTTTATTCAATAAAGCGAAAGGTGAAAAGGTAAAAGGGTCGTGTTCCTTTGCATAATAAATATGCACACATATGTATTATCACAGCGCGCAATGCTATGCAATGAAAATTCGTTTTTTTCCTCTTTCATATCAGATCACTTTAATAGAATACTAAAGTGGTCTGGCAACGATAATTATGTTTGCTTTCAAGGTAATTAACCTGGAGTCACTTCGCAAAGAAAAGGCATTCATATACTGTCATTGCTCTCATGTAACAATTTTACGAAAATGGCTGTATTATTTTAAACATATAGTGGAATAACTAAATTTTAACAAAACAAAAGCAATTTTTTAAACGTACGCAAAAAACACTTGTTGTCGAAGCTATATTATAACGAATAGTAGTGCACCTACAGTATTAAATCAAAACTAAAAGTGCGATGCCATGAAGAGATACCCAGCTCGATTGGAGAACAACAAAAGCCGTTAACACTGTCATTTCCAATTTTTTTTATTTGTCACAGTGTAGTCCTCATTGTGAAGCAGTTATCACAGTGAACGAGGGAATTTTCTCGAGTTAAGGAGAGCCATGTTGGAGGTCCGCCAGATGGCTCTTGTGAGGAGCACCATCCGCCGCCTCACACTGACGCTAATTGCTACCAACTCTTCCATAATTATCCCAATTAAACTGAATTTATTGCTGTCGATTATTGTACATTACTTAAATAAATTTTAGTTTTAACTAAAACAAACCATAACAAAATTATTCATAATTGTAATTATAAGTATACAAAACGAGTTATGTTATTAAGAAGGTTAAAAATAACATTCACTAACAACCTCTATCACTCTGCTGGACATAGGCCATTAGAAAGGAGGTTTTGGCCTACTATACTACGCTGGCCAGACGGGCTGGTATAGGGTTTGTTTCAAGTTTTCCTTCTCCTTGCAGTGATGTTGTCCTTGCAGAGTTTGCTCCACTTGGGTGTCACTCCGTATTCTTAATCAGTCACCACACGTAAAATAACATTAATGTGTTTATTCTTGCCAAAGTATTGCAAAATAAAGAAAATTCTATAATGAATATGTTCATTATAGAATTTTCTTTAATCAAATGAATAAAAATACGAGATGTAGCATGACTATGATGATAAAGACGGCCCTTATTTAAAAATGCGATACAAATAAGTATCTACATCGAGATATAGATATAAATAAAATAAATCGTTTATAAGCACAATGTATATCGTTTATAATAAATAGATATTAATACAATATAATAATAAACAAATAGACTTAGATTCATGTTTTACTTTTTAATTTCATTCATTAAAATCTATTCAATATTCAACTTTTTTAATAATGTGTAATAACATTATTAAGAAGTTGTCAACACTTCTATTACTTACTGCTTAATTTAGAACAAAAAATTTTGGTTCTCATACTTTTAAATGGGCACGTAAGCATGTATAGAACAGCAAACTGTAACCAAGGGTCGTGGTATTGGAAGTAAGCCAGAACACAATGTCCGCACACGATTACATTTGTACTAGGGATGCACTCGACTTTTCAATCGATTTAAATCTAGAGTATTTTCTACAAAAATTCTTCAAGTTCATTAAGTAGATTTCTACTTTCCTTCTTCTTCCTAACTTCCTCTTTATTTCTCCTCTCCTTTGCTATTTTGGTTTCACATAATGGTCCTTGTTCTGATCTAGATAAATTCAGGGACACCATTCAGAATATCGACCTGTTTTTAGTTTTGCTTGCAGTTAGGTTAGTTTAAGGGCTTCGTCCAATTTGAGATAAGAATTAACAGGCTCATGTCCATACTCGGCGTTTTCCTTTTCTACAACATTGACATGTTGGTGCTAAATATTCCAAGTATTAGTCTACATTGCTCCATCTTTAAATTTCCGACTTAAAAACTTATTTTATAGAGCAATTGCAATTGGATCTTAATTGAAATTTTACCATATAAGACCACTAATGAATAAATATACGGTAACCTTCTTTTTTTTAGTTGACGGAGTATAATTTCCCTTGGGAGCTCCGGCTCCTTAGGGCTATAGGAGCCAGGAGTATGTGGTGTTTCCATTAAAAACCCCTTTCTTTTTTACCTATCCCTACCTACCCAAGCTTCGAGGTTAGGCAACCGAGCGCGCCACTGCGCCAGTGCCTGTCGGTGAACGTGCCGCCGCATTTCGAGCTCGTCCTGGTCGTCCCCGCTCTCACCCCCCTCGTCCATATCCGCCAGGTAATCAAAGGGCGGGCAACGTGCTAGGACTGTCGCCGCCTCCGACGATAAGGTACGGTGTCCCCGTACAATCCGAATGGCCGCTACCTGCTGCGCTTGATTAATCTTAGTTCGAGAGCGTTAGGAGGCCGATAAGCGCTTTGCCCATTTCGGCGCTCCATAGAGGGCCATGGATCGTATCACCGCACAGCACAGGCGGCGAACTTCCTCCCGCGGACCTCAAATATATGGTAACCTAGACAGACTGCTTGAGAATCTGAAATATTAGTTTGCATTTGATCACTAATAAACTTTAAGCTCATTATATTGTATGAGATAAACGTAGAGCCATGTCCCTTTCAGTGATCGGCAAGTAAAAAGTTCAATCTATCTTTACCGACGCCGGTCTTAATTCCTGGTCCTCACAACGTAAGTTTTAACAACACACACAATTACACACATACGTACGAGTACACAGCAATTTATTTTAAAATATGTGTAAGGAACCCTACCTATTTTGTTTTGGTTATCGAAACAAATCCTATTTCCTATCAACCTGTGCGGCACAGTGCTGCTGGCATACGTATCGCTTTCATTTCTTAAGAAGCTTGCCCATAGCTCGCAAATACTTATTTACTTTTATATTTTTGTGTACTCGCACATTTCCTGGCGTTAGTGTGGGTAGTCAACAAAGTTAAGTTTAAATAGTTAATAATTATAATATAATAATAATTTAATTTCACTTTAGAAAATGAAATAGTGGAATAATTAATTTGTAATAAAATGATATGAGTTTTTTCTACAACTTCGTAGAAATCCATCGTATTTATGGTGAAAGTATTTTTTCTGAATAGGACTGTTACTATGGACCATCAAACCCAAATTTACTATGTCATCCGTACTTAAAGGGCCGGGCAAAAGCTAGTAATAAATAATGACAAAACATTTATGAAATCCTTCCTGCAAGCCTTTTTTCCAAACAAAGTTGGGGCCGGGTCTACGATACGGCTTGATTTCGATTTTTTAAGCGGAGGTTTTCCATCAGACCTCTACAACCTAAGTACTAGGCGATAAAGAAGTGCTGTAGAAATACTGTTGTCGGACTTCTTAGGGCTCCAACTACCCGTAACGATTGCCACAGATGTTCACATGACAACTGGGACCGACGGCTTAACGTACTCTCTGAGGCACGGAGGGGGAGGGGGAGAGGATGGTCACTATAGACTAACCTGGCTAGAATTGCTTAACTTTGCAATGTGATAACCTATTCAGTTACCACTTAGCCACGAGCTTATTTTAAGAAATGAAATTAAAAAATATTATTATAATTAAATATATACATCACATTCAGTTCCATATTTACGTCAACGTTAAACATTTTATCTTCACTTTGTGTGTTATACTCGTAGTCAAATCACACCATTGTCATTTCAGATGGTATAATAGAGTATTCTTAATGTTATAATTTGAAATGAAATCTAGCACCCTTTGTCATCAAGAAAGTTAGGGCAAACTGGGAATTAAGAAGCTAGCTTGCTTGGTGTGCTCACTTAAGAGAAATAATACTACACAACGCAACGAAGACTACTTTAAGATAGAAGAAAATTGAGGCTTTTTGATGATCTCAAGCGGTATTGAACCTGCAAGCAAAAGAAGATACTTCAATGTTTGAATTATGTAACTATAATAGTGGCTGTGTACTGTGCAGTCCGAAACAACGTTTCATGGATGGAAAATTGTATATACACAAATTTATGAATAGTTTTGGTGTTTTTATTTAGATATTTCAAACTTGTTTGTCCATTATTTTTATAATACAGGGTAAACGAACAGGGTACCTGGTTTATTTTTAATTAAAAAATAGCTTATGATCTTCTCCAAGCTCCCCTCTTTCCCTCTCCCAAAGAAGTAAGATTTATTTCTCCTTCCATCGGAAACACTTCTTTTTTCAGGATAAAATTTACCCTATGGTAACATTGAATTTAACATTTTGAAACCAAATATTTGACAATTTTGAAAACTTTGAAAATATTGAAACTAAACATTCACTTTTAGATTTCATTGTAATTTATCCTAAAAACTTCTTCTTAAGTGCTTAGAACACACTGCATAATTTATTATCTGCAGTACATACATACTTGTTGTTAGGACATTACATAACTATATCTATTATACTAAAGTTTTTAATGATTCTATTTATTATATAATAAATCCGTTAGTTATAAAACAAATAAGAATGTAAAGTATTTCTCATTAAATAAAGTATATATTTGTACTGTTAATGAATTACCAAATTAAAATATCGTTGTTTCTATATTTAATGAATGTAAGTATGCGACATAATTTGTTTACATTTTGACTAGGATACCTATATTTAATCTTTATATTCAACAATTCTAGTAACAAAAAAATCCGTCTAGACAGAGAGAAGAAAGGGGGACTACAGAACTCGCACCACTGATGATATTCATTCTTAGGTTTCTTATATTTTCAATGCAAATTGACAGTTATAAATCCACTTTTTCACCTATCAATAGATATATAAAAAACATAATTTGTTCCACAGAATTAAACGAAATAAACAACTGGCCTAGAGATTGTCATTACGAAATGGTCTTTTGTATATTATAAATTATAGTTCCTAGTATATTATATGGAAAGATTTGTCAACACAGAAGCCGTTTTAATTAGACATCAACAGTCAGTAATAAGTTTCTTACTCACATGTGGAAAATCGCGGTGTTAAAGGGATTATCAGGGATGTATCAGAACAGTCTTTATATCCCTATGAATATTTCTACTAAACTAAATGCTTTTCGATTAAAAAACTATTGAATATTTTTTTCGACAAACGAGCAAAGTTTATCAAAGCGTCCTTAAGGAACTATTATTCGAATCACAACTGCCTACGCATTACAAACAACAAAGCTCTTAGCCTATTCTATTTTCGTATAAAAAGAAATAAAATACTTAGCCGTCCTCGAGGCACTCTTACAAAACATTAAATATCTACTTTGAGAGATATCCTTTCATTTGGTTCATGAAAGACGTAGGCTCATCCCACTTTCGAAGAAGCACACTTGACCGCAACAGATGGCTGAGCCTGCCACCTATCTACAAACGCTACATCTAACAAATAGTTTGCTAGCTTTACTAGACGGATCGCCAAAAGCAATTTTTTTAACCAAAAAAAATTGAATGTAAAAAGCCAGTTGTGCTGAGAAAAAGCTATTTTCCTTCATGAAGTATCCTTCATTCATTCTAAAAGGTATTATAGATACGTGTAGTGGATGATTAGATACATGAGTAAGTGGAAAAAAAACATTCGAGAAATGGTGGTCAACAACTAAATAGAAAGATTTTTATAAAAATTTAAATATTATTAATATTAAATTTTCTGAGAAATTCTACATTAACGCGTATGCAACTGCTAGCACTTAGGTTATCAAAATATTCATATTTTCAAATTTTGTAGGCACTTCTATCGACATTAGGTAAAAGTTCCTTTTGTTTATGAAAATGAAATCGTCCTCTTGTCTATTCAAAATTGAATTGTAATATGAATACACAAGATGAAAATGAGTCTGTTCATATTTTCACACGTTGGTTCCCGTGCAATGAGACGTGAACCATTCTGTTGCACGCAGCCGGAAGCGCTGCATTTCCGAACGCATCGCCGTTCAATATCCGCGAGGATTGTTTGTAGAACCACCCGCTCGTACCCCGCACCACCCCTCCGATGCCACTGCCTCTAATGGAGCCAACAAGGGTGTCTCGGTTTAGAAATATAATGTATTTTACAATGAAACGATATCCCTCCCCAAGACTTAGTTTTAAATTAAATTCTATAATGTGCTCGTCTTAACTACCGATTATGAACACATGAACGAATCGTAACCGATAGAAGCTCTGACTACCTTTTTGGCTAAAACGGTAACTCATGGTATTACTTCTAGCAGGATTAACTTTATCTGGCGAGTTTGACGAGCTACTTTCTACACCTGTCACGTCATAAATACAATGTATATTACATTAAAATAAAAATAAAATGTTCTACAATAGGTACTTGAAATAAAATAATAGCTCACTACTCGGCCAAAGCGCAGTGAGTGTAAAGTCTAAGATAAGTGTTTTAGAACAGTTTGAAAGCACGAAATTTGCGACCTCGTTTATTTGCACTACTCGACTAAGTATTACTCGCTACATCCAAAGAGGAGTATTAATAAAATACTTTTAGGCACAATTTTTGTAATTGAATGTTATATGTAACATTAAACCAGCCAGTAACCTTCCTCAAGATTAGGAAATTACAGTTGTGGAAAAAAAAACACAAATCCGACTGTTAGTTCCAGAGATTAACACTATTAACAAAAAAAAACATCACCTTTATTTGTCCAATCCTGGATAAAAATATAAATATGCTCTAAGTAAGATTTAGTAACTTTTAGTCACAATAAAACTTTAACGATAAATATAAATCGGTATAAAAAATTGAACAACAGCGTATATCTTCTTAAATCTGTACCTGTATTAGGGACAGTGAAAGCAAAATAGTATGTTTTTCAACAAACCTTTCTTCCATTCATTCTCCTCTACCTATTGCAGGTTTGGTTGGATCAACTAAGCTTGGGCACCAAGCCTGAAAGGTATGTCAAAGGTATAAAAATCTTGTAAGTTCTTAACATCATAATCATAATCATCAATCAAATCAAATCATAAGCTTATATTTATTACGGGAGACATTTTCTTCGGTTGTAACAAGTTGACATACCGCAAAATTTCACGGCCGGAGCATATGTCTTTATAATACCTACTCAGTTTTGTATCGATTTTGTCTGCCTGTATTGTCATTGACTATACAATTGTGTGATAACTTATATGACCGAATAAACATTTACTGTTTTTAACATTAACGATGTTATCTCTATTAGCTTTGTGTCCTATTTTGACACATGTTATGTGACACATGTTCTATATTTGTGAATGTTCCTCACTCTTATCCCAGACATAGAATAACTAAAATATTACACACACAATTTCAAGAACTAATTTAGGCCAACATTCACCCATAAATAGAGTCCTTAACCAATATAATAGTATCCAAACTCGTGATCCAGACATTGACATCTTTCGCCAATCGATTAATGAATTTAAAACTAAAATAACAAATGTTTTGTGTCCATCAACCTTAACCCAAAACAATTGTAAATAAGATATAAAATAGATTTAGAGTAGTATTCATTCAAATAGTTTATTATTATTAAGTATACTTTTCTTTAGTTTTATTTTTCTTGTTTGATTGTCATTAGTTTACTACTTTTTACAATACTACATTACAGTAAATGCTATGTACACCGTAATTGTCATACATATCAGGTATAATGCCACATATTGTCAAAACTAATTAATAAATAAATATACAAAAATATTAAACTTTTTTAACTTCAATGTGTTTGCATAAAGATGAATCGTAACAAATTGTATTCGATATACGTTAATTATCCAACTTTAGGGCTGGCATTCTTTCTTCAAATTTTAATGGGACCAAACGGGAGGTGTATCCTTCCAATTAATGAAATAAATTTCCAAATCGGTCCATAAATGACGGAGTTGTGAGGTGACAAACACAAAAACAATGCATTCGAATTTAGAACCTTAATGAAGTCGTTTAAAAATATTAAAGCCATGTTTTGAACATTAAGGATAGTATTTATTTAATTAACTGTCCTTTAGAGAAAAGCGATTCGTCAAACTTAGCATGGTGTCTGTTTGTCAATATATGAGTATGCACTAAAGTGAAAGTCAGTATTTTAATTGCTAAGATATTGTAATTTAAAAAATATCCAGTTCTATATAGTGTATTTACGAGCATAATGGTTGACTTTTTTATTGGACACAAAACAAATAAATACAGTGTGACATGATCTTACAACGATGTGTTAAGTTTCAATTCTCGAACATGATTTTTGTTAAAGCTGTAAGATAAAAACGTTTTTTCAAAGGATGAAGTCCTGGTATAATAAATAAAACCCAGAACTATTCGGCTTACCTTTTAAAACAGTGAGTTTTTCAAGGTAGGTACTTTTTAAGTGTACTTATTTCTATTTTAGGTCCTCACTAAGCAGCTTTAATAAAATAATACAAAGTTACCGAAAAAAAAATGTTTTCCGACTAATACTGGCTTAGATGTTGATTCTAGAACTTTTCACGCTCAGTTACTGTTACACTTAATTTTTTTTTTTTTTTAACAACAACATCATGATACCTGTGATAAGATGAAATATTTAAAATAGATTCTAAAAACTATTATTTATTCAATGGTAATAGATTTTTTTATAAAGCCCTGACCTGTACTTATAGCTATAATGTAAGTGAACTACCACCACTGTCTAAGTGAAATTACATTAATATTTAAATTGTCATGTTTTTAAACAATTTGTGCAAGGTTTTCAGCCGTCATTTTGTTTGAGTAAAATAAGACAGTTTCATAGAATCAATAATAGAACTGATTAATTAGCTTTTTAAAAGACTCACTCGTACTCACTCTCAGTACCTTAGTCAAACTCAATACCATAATATTAGGTCTTTGCCTATGAAGTTGGAGATTTTAAGGAAAATTTAAAATATAATTTTTTTTAGCTAATTGAAGTACTGACCCAAAATATTTATACATTTTTGCCATTTTTGTGTCAGTTTGTATCCCTTTACTGTAGAATTTTGCTGCACGGGAGGCGGTTTGTACTGAGTACCTCTCTAAGTCTAAATTTTAAAAACGTGAGTACGGTGGGTGACGCAGGGCTTCCAGCTGTAGCTCTTGTATCTTTGCGATGGTCTGTCGTGAAGTGTGAGCTCGCGCGTTGTCGTGTAGAAGCAATGGGAAAGAGCGATTGACCAGTCCTGGTTGTTGAACTGCGAGCTTCATCAGTAAGAAGCTGTGATGTACAACACCGGCACTAGTCCGCTAGACAGTCACCATCTTCCTATGGGTAATCTGTTTTTTAGCGCGCTGATTAGGTGCTGTACCCGAGTCCACCCCTTGAGACAAACGCTTACGGTTGTCGTACAGAGTCCACTTTTATTACAGGTAACACTTCGATTCAGAATTCAATCGTTTCTATTCCGATTCAGTAGTGCTATGCATGCTTCGACGCGTATGTCTCACTGATGGTCGCTTACTTCGTGTGGCACCCCTAGCTTTTTCATCTTTTCGATTTGAAGCACGTGTTTAAAGTTGTTTTAGACAGTAACTTCAAACGCAGCAGTAAGCTCAGCCATAGATTGAGTTTAATCCGCTTCAACTATCCCCTCCTTTTTTTTTTTTTCCGTGCGGAAGTCCCCTCGGATACCACCTGTCGATGGCATGTCGGACTCGCACCGACTAAAACCGCACGCCGTCTCGGGTACTAATAGCCGGGGAACCAGGTATACCCTAGAAAGGAAGTCCCTGGTACCCCGACATACCTCGGGCCATCTACAGACGAGTAGACGACCCTCCCCCGTGTGGGAACCCCATGTTCCCTGTGCTCCCTGGAAGCGAGCGCGCTTCGCAACGCGCTCGCCGCCACCACGGCCTGCTTCTGCTAGGGTGACAGATGGCCTCACCTGTCACCCCCAGGCCTGCGCTTATGGAGGACGGAGGTCGTTCTGCGACCTCCGGCGCCTGAGTCGCCTGCGGTACCTGGCCCGTTCCCGGGCCTGGCGGGCTGGGAGAGTCCTAAACCTCTCCCGGTCCCGCTCCACCGTCTCCTTCGCGAGCATAACTTGCTCGCAGAAGGAGACGGCAGAGTTCCACGCACTCTCGCTCCGCACGATAGCCGCAATCAGGCTATCGAGCGAGAGAAGTCCCACTCCGATGGCCGCCACGAGGTCTCGCCTCTGCTCAACCCACGCCGGGCACTCTGCCAGCGTGTGGAGAGCCGTGTCCACGGTCTGACCATCGCAGTGGTGACACTCAGGCGTTGGCTCCTTGCGGGTCAGACACAGGTGATCCCCGAAACATCCCTTCCCAGTGATCACCTGCGTCAATCGGTATGAGAGGGTCCCGTGACGCCTCTCGAGCCAATCCTCCTTACAACGGGTCTTACCGGGTCTTACCGGTCTCAACGGGTCTTACCGCCGCGATGACGGCGTGCCCGACGGCCGTTGCCACCTGGGACGGACGTACGGCCCGACGGCGAACGCGGCGACCGCCACTTTGCCTCCAGTTTATACGTCTAATATTTTCTAATATATTAATTTTAATTATATACTGAAGGAGTAATTTTAATCTACATTAAATGCCAACGTATCTAACGTATTTAATTGGATAAGGAATAATAATGTATTCTTTAAAATAGCTTCCTAAATAAGACATAATTTTTTTTTAAAATTTAAAAGGTAAAAATGGTTACTGTAGTTTATCATTAGGCGATAGATATAAACTATTCAGGACTTTTTTATTGATCTTTTTAAGATATACAATTCCATAGTACATTATTTTAGTCTATCTCGTAAGGATAAGCAGGCGTTTGCAACGTAAGTGCACAAAAACATGTTTTTATCACAAATCTTTTCTTGGCTTTTCTCTACTATAATATGCATGTATTACACATACAAACCTTCCTCTTGAATCATTCTCTCTATTAGTGAAAACGACATTAAAATCAGATGGTTAGTTAAAAAGATCTAAGCAAGTGCGTGCGTACTATAGCAACAAGTGTCGGAAAAAAGTCGTTTCAATTTTTTCGGTATAACTCCCGTATAGCGTGTAGCGCGTAACTCATAGCGTATAGCGCGCGATAAGGAACTTCGTTCCAAAAATATATCGATTTTAGGAAATATTCAATATTGATCAAGTTGCCTGAAAGAATTAGACAAATAAAAATCCGTCCCGTATCTTACATCGCAAACCTAAATACATAGAAAGCAAGTACTAACCATTTGAATTTTCTCCTACGAAATTTTATATATTTAACTGTCCGGATGCAGCTTCTTGAAAAACACCACATTTAGAAGGCTATTTACTTTCTGACAGGGGGATTTGTGTCAACTTGATGAGCGTCAACATCAGATCCATTAAAATAACCGATAAAAACAAACTCGGCGTTCAAGGGTTTCTAAATATGGGTCATATTAAAAAATCGTTAACAAATCGTAAAATCATTTGATGCTTCAAATCTGTTTAATAGTCCCTACTGATATGAGGAGTAAGGAAACAAAGACCGCTTATCTACCCCTCGATGTTGTAAAAGATGAACGAAGAAATATATACTGGTTTTATCCATTAGATTCCATAATATTTTCAAGTAAGCTTTCCTGTTCTTATCACTTTTCTTCTATAAGATATTCATAGCTACGTTAGCTTTGTGAAATAAGCATTATTTTTTTCAACAGTTTATGCATTTTATTTTTATTAAGTATTATTAAGTAATATAATAGTAAGTAATCTCCTGTGATAACCGAGCGCCAGATTGTTGTGTTATTATTTGTGTTTTTCTTCCAAAATGTTATTTTGATTAGATTAGCTGTAAAACTGTACTAAATTTTTTAAATAATTTGTTAAAATACGAAAAAATGAGGGTAGAAACGCCTAGGGCAAACAGTAGTTCCGTAATACTATGGAGGGTAGAGGCAAGAAGAACCATCTCATCTCATCACAATTTTTGAAAAAAAGCGCCAAAAGTTGTGAGAGTAGGAGGAGAAATAAACATTGAAAATTTGAAATAATAATTAGACACTGTGTACTAGACTGCGAAAATAGTCAACGAGTTTTATAGACAGTAAATAAACGTGTAATAACTTTCAGACAATAAAAGTATTACAATATTTGAACTCAGCACCCTTCATTCCGTCTACAACAGCTATGTTCATTTCGTAGTTTTTCATACGTCAACAATCTCTATTTTCAGTATTCAGCTGGTAGACACTTTTTTAACTTTCCGCCCTTAAGAAATGGTTCTCCTTGCCTCTACACTCCATACGTAATACGTAAAGTTATAGATCAATAAGAACTCGTTTCAAATCTGGCCTGGTATTTATTGTTTACACAACCAAAAAGTATTAGTGAATACAAAATAATCTAGGGGTAGGTAAAACATAAAAGTATAGATATAAGAGTACATAGCACAGCTAACAGGTAGCGTTCACGACACTAGACAGTTCCCAAATCGAGTGCATAACTTGCATGAACTTACCAGGGTTTGCGATAGAAACATACCACTAAGAACTATGTACAGCCTCCTACAATTCGCTTGGAGACTTGGAGCTTGAATTTGTGTTACAAGTACGATACAGCCGAGAATTGTATGTACGGATATATATTATTTAAACTTAACTACTAAGTTGAGTATTAAATATATTTAGGATACGGTTCTATGTGTTGTTTGAATTCTATTTGTGTCAAGGGTCGAGATCGCAATTTGTTTCAGTAAAGTCAACAGTCAGTAATTTCAAATCTAAAATTGTAAAAAACTTATCGAGCTTGTTGCTTTACTTATTTTCATCTTATTACTATAAACATCTTACGAATATTTATTCCTTTCGATAACCTCACTCACTCGGTGAAATACAACGAAAGAATTGATTAATACCGGGTTTTTGTAAGGCCGTGTTATCATACTGAAGCATACTGAGTATTAAACAGAATGAAGTAAAGCCAAGTAACTCAAATCCGTCAGGTTATCACAAATAGTTGTCCTTATCTAATACCTTTAAACGAGCTATATAAATATATGTATATATATAATTTGAATCTCGGAAACGGCTCCAACGATTTTCATGAAATTTAGTATGTAGGAGGTTTCGGGGGCGATTAGTCGATCTAGCTAGGTTTCATTTTTACAAAATTTACCAAAACAAAAATACCGAGAAAAGCTTGGTCATCCAGGTACTATTAATAATTAATTTATTTTTAGTCCGTGAGCCAGCGACAGATTTTCATGACCAAGTTCCTCTCAGTCGATAACCCGTAAAATGCTTCAAAGAATTGTATCCCGAAGCGTAGTGATCTTCAGCTGCGGCTCGCGCATGTAATATTTTAATAATTTACTCCCGATTGAAATTTTATCAAATTATAGTTAACCCAATATCTTGAAGAAGAAAAATTGACAGCTAATCATGAGGTGGTGGATTATACGTTAGCTGGTCATACGAACATGAAATAAATTTTTATGTGTCTACTGATTTCCTCCCAACTGAAAATTATTCAAGTGAAAATTTATATGTTACTGTTAATAAATAAAAAAGTCATAGATATGGCCAGCTGACTTTTTTTGGTGGCATGCTTGTCAGCTGGATGCTCTGAAAGGTGTAACGCAGGAACCAGCCGGAAGCATCTATAGTCTATTTAAATTTCAGCTGACGAGTTTTCCCCAGCAAATCCCCCCCCCCCCCCCCTGTAAATAATGAATTTACAGGATCATGTCAATAATCAGAATACGAATTTTAATCCGGGAGGAAATGGACGCATCCAAAGTTATTCAACATTACATTCAATGCGCTAATTGAAAGAAATAATTTTATTGTAATGTTTTGATTAATTCAATATTTTTTACAGAAACTTTACAATTCATAAAAATAGAAATAAATAAATAAAGAACTACTGTGATAAGCAAATCAATTAATTTATAATTTATTGGAACTTAAATTAATAGTATTAACATTTACTACAAAAAGTTAAAATTTAGTTTTGTAATTTAATCTTTGTTTTAAAGACAACTCCCGCAACATGAACGGACAAACATACATGAAACGGACACAAAGAACACCCAAACTTAGAAAAACAATTTGTGGATCACATAAAGTGTCGTCCCATGTGGAGATCGGGCTCACAACACTCAGCGTAGTAGTAAGCGGCGTGGCGACCGCCTAAACCAATACACCATCAGTGCAATTTACATTTTATTTTATTAATTTGCATTTTATTCGCACTTTGGCTCATATCACTCTCTTCTCTTTCTGATTTACTGTCAGAGTCGCTGTCAGAGCTGTTTACCACCATGTCTTCATTATCGGCATAGTTAGTACGACAGCAATAGAAGTATTCTGTAAAAAGACACTAAAACCCTTAAAAAACTTATAGGCTTTTTCCAAAATGAAATATACTATCAAAGTATAATTTATGGTTCATGATGAATTTAAAACCTCTCGTGTACTTTTAAGACAGTCCGTTAAGTCCTTTAACGATTGCTCATATCATTAGTATGTGTCATTTAGACTATTCTATTCGGTCTCGTAAAGTACAAGTGGTTTAAAATAAGAGACAAGTCACCGTTGTTTAACAGATAGCCTATTTATCAGACACACCCTTGCACTCATTGTTATGCAAGGTTTTAAGAAGTTATATTAAAGAATGACATTAAAAGTCCACACACAAGCGAAAATGTATGTGCAATTTGACATTCAATCAATTTGTGATGCGATCAAAATCATTTATTATTTAACAATGTCACTCAAAGCTTAAATATTTTTGTACATAAATAAGTAAGATGGTATAATATTTTTGTCATACAAAAATTTGCTTTCCAAACTGCAAATACTTGTGAAATGTGTTGTGTGCAAATACTATCAGAATTTCTCTAACAAGGCAAGTGTGTCTATCTAAGTTTGTTACTTAACTGACAACATAAATTGCGAACGTGCAGCTATTTCGTTTGTGGAAAGTCTTTAATGATCAGTGAAATCGTTTTTATGGTGTTTACTTTGATCAGAGTACAACATCAAAATGTCTTTTATGGCGCAATAACTTAGAATTCGACTAAAAAATAGCAAGTCTTTGAACAATATATTTATGAGATATTTTAATATATTATATTAATGTAGACAAGTGTGCAGTCATGTATGTAAAGAACGGCGTAATAGTAGAATCTGTAGGAATAGAGCTTCCAGATTAAAAAAAAACTCAGATCTCTGTCTGCCACTGAAACCTTTTTTTTTTTTTGCAGGAGTCGAAAATCCCTTCGGATCTCCGGCTCCTTGGGGATATAGGAGCCACTAGTATGTGGTGATTCCACTAAAAACCACTCCGACGGCCAGCCTTAGGCGCCCTGCTCTGGGGAGAACCCGGGCCATGGGATTTCAGGTCCCCCAGATCGACGCCGCACCTAACTAGGTCCCATCTCAGGGAAAGCCAGTGGCTTCTCCCTGCCTCTCAGCCTATCCAGATGTCGCAGCCCGATCACATTTTCAGTGCGAGCAGGCTGCCATCCTTTCCCCTACCGTAGCAATTAATCTGCCACCAGAGGTCCCCACTCTCTAGCGGCCCGCGGTCCCGTCGGCTGCTCATTACGCCGTCGACGTCTTCTTCGCTCGGGATCGGCCCTCTCCCGATCATGTTCAGCGGTCTCTTTCTGAAGCATTACAGCTTCACAGAAAGAGATCACTGCGCCCCAGCCCACCCGCCGCAGTATTTGATGTGCTGACCGACCTCGACCTATGTTCCCCCCATTCTGATAATCGAGCGGGTGGGAACTGCACCTCTGCGTTTCCTATGGAACCACAGGGCTTCCGTCTTATGAGGTGCAACCCTTAGACCCAGACCGCTGATCTTTTGGACGACACAAGCCACCCCTGACTCGGCGAGCTCTAGGACCTCCCGGAAGCCATGCCCCCCAGCCAGTGCCAGAGTGTCGTCGCCACTGAAACCTACAAGTATCTAGGTATATCACATTCGTTGGGAATACCAGAATCTGACATGAAAAAGACGTTCCAGGGACGCTTTTATGCCGCCTGAAAAATGTACTTAAAACTCTTTTATCAGGGGGCATCAAGGTCGACTTAGGCAACCAAGCGTCGGGCACACCGTGGCTTGAGAGGCGTCACGGAATCCTCTCATACCGGCTGACGTAGGTGATCACCGGGAAAGTTTGTTCTGGAGATCACCTCTGTCTGGCCCGCAAGGAGCCAACGCTTGAGTGCCACCACTACGGTGGACGGACCGTGGACACGGCCCTCAACACGTTGGCAGAATGCCCGGCGTGGGTGGAGCAGAGGCGTGATCTCGTGGTGGTCAATGGAGTGGGAGTCCTCTCGCTCGCTAGCCAGAGAGCGGGACCGGGAGATGTTTAGAACTGTCCCGGCCTGCCAGACCCGGGCACGGGCCAGGTACCGCAAGCGACTCGGACGCCGGAGGTCACAGAACAACCTCCGTCCTCCATAAAGTACAGGCCTGGAGGTGAAAGTGAGGCCATTTGTCACTCTAGCAGAAGCAGGCCGGGGTGGTGGCGAGACGCACTTCGAAGCGCGCGCCCCCCTTTTGGCAGCACAATGGGAACATGAGGGTGCCCATACAGGAGAGGGTCATCTACACGCCGTGGATGGCCCGAGGTACATCGGGGTAAAAGGGATTTCCTTTCTAGGGTCCACCTGGTTCCTCGGCTACTGGTACCCAAAATGGAATGCGGTTTTTGGTCGGTTCGACATAATCACCCCACCGGTGGGTGCTATCCGAGGGGATTTCCGCACAGGAAAAAAAAGGGCTGCAACAAGGTGCGAGCCTACAATGGTTGGGTTGTTGAGAAACTGAAGATTTTCACACATCTCAACTATCTAATAAACACACTTATATATTTCTAAATACATATATATTATAGATAAAGTACACCCAGACACAGAACAAATGACCGTGCTCATCACACAATTATTTGTACTGGGTGGGAATCGAACCCGACGACGACCTCTGGCGTTGCAGTCAGTGTCACTAACCACTAGACCGACAGGCCAGACATTATTTAAAACAAAATCTAAACATAATTCGTAAGTTCTATATTATATTAAATTCTATATAAAAATTTGCATGAAAAAAAGATAATGTCAGAATTTGTATAAAAAAATAACAATAATTATGATGTCAGTGAAATAGTAGATCATGAGTCAAATTAACTAGGTTATGGTAGATAGAATTTAGAAAAGAAAAGTGTATTGATTATATTAGATATTTGTCTTCTAAATATTAATTACTACTGTAGTATATTTTTTGTTGTAATCTAATCTATCTCTCTAATCTATCTAATCTCTATAACATGTACAGAGCATACGAGCTTTTACTAAGTTTAGAGCATAGATTTTCAATGTGTACCTTCCAATTTAGGTTGCAATCAATATCCAGGCTAACGAACCTGCAAAGTCAACCTCTTTTATTTGTTAACCTGAAAACTCGATTTTAAAATTCAAAGCAGTTCTAGTTCTGTTTAAAATAAATGGCACTAAACTGATTTTTTTTTTAAATTAATAATTAGGTTTTTTATTAGCTTTGTTAGGGTTTAGGTTATGCTGTGTTTGTTTATCATGATTTTGATCAGGAAATATGACAGTCCTAACGTCACCGAAAGAATCATCGGAGAGGTAAGAGCTCCCGGGAAATCGTTGATATAAATTAAAAATAACAGGGGTACCAAGACGCTTCCCTGAGGAACACCGTATTTAATTTCTCTATACCCGGACAAAAAGGATCGTTCTTTTATCTCCATTCTATATATTCTAGTAAACATAGTTGCTTGTTGTCAATGGCTCTGATAGGAAATTATTAGATTCAGGGCGTTACCCCATATACCACAATTATACAACTTGTTTTTTAGGAGTTCCTGGTCAACACAGTCAAAAGCTTTTGTAAGATCCATGAACAAAGCACACATCGGTGTATTACGGTCGACATTAAGCATCACTTCCCTAAGCAATTTGAAAATAGCTTTGTTCATAGACATATTTTTCCTATTTGTACTTTGGTAATAATATTATATTTTTCCAAAAAATTATATAAACTCTCATGGATAATATTTTCCACGACCTTAAATAATACAGGTATAAGAGCTATGGGCGTGTAGTATGTTCTTCTTATCCTTTTTTAAACAGTGGTTTTAATCTTGACGGCAATATGCCATCACATATACACAAGTTAAAAATGTTACAAAGAATTGGAGATATAATGTGGCCTACAGGCTTGATTACTTTGGTCGCTATTTCATCGTACCCATTGTTATTTGTATTCTTGAGCGATTTTATTATTCTGTGTACGTCTTTTAGTGTAGGTCTAGTGGGTTAAACGAATATTGAATTACAATTATAATTATTGTATGTAGGTTTATTGTTAAATGTCAATTTATCACGGGTTTTATTATTGGATGTCAAATTCTTTTTAAATGTCAAATAATTATTATTTGAAGACTTTTTTATTTTGAATTAATCAATTTGATCAATATAAAAATTATTAAAACTATCTGCAATTGCTCTCGGATCTGTAATTAATTTCCCATTTACACAAATCTGTGTGATATAATCTTTTGGTATCTTAAACTTACTTCTATTTATTGTTCCAGGTTGCTATAATCTCATTCTAGCTACTTGAGATATAATAATCATTCTGTGATTTCTTTGTAAGTCTAATTATTTATTTAATTTAATTGAGTACGTTTTAAATTTAATTCTGTCAGTGACATACCTAGTTCTCCTGTATTTCAAAAGTAAGCTGCGTTTTCGTTTAAAACATGGTTTAATTCTTTTGCTAATCCATTTATGTTTTGGAAAATATTATGGGAAACACAACTTATAAAGGAGATCAAATAGATTATGAAAATAGTTAAACGCTTGTTCCGGATTGTTGCTACTATGTATGTTACATCACTAAATGAAAGACAACTGATATATTTTTTGAATTGTTCTAAAGGTTTAACTCTACAATCCTTTTTATTAATATTTTATTAAATTAAATAAAAATTGTATTTATAAGTTTATTTCACTTGTGTCTCGTTACCCCTTTTATTGTTTAATTTGAGGTAGTATTACAAAAATATAGCGATTCCACGATTCTCTTGACCAGAATTTCCAAATGCATGCAAAGACAACTAAATGCCTTTTTTCCGGATATTTGAATGAAATTTAAGAGTATAGATGGTGATTTTTATTGCACACATTTCTTAAATTCAACTTTTTTTCAAAAAATAAATTGGTTTTTACCGTTTTTTTTTTGGCACCTTGGCTGACAATATTTTGTTATAATTTTTATTGCAGTCAATTCCTGATAGTTGAATCTTCAATAAAAAAAAATGTTTCCGGATTTTTCAGGTTTTTTTTCGTTAATTTCTATAGAAAGCATTTTTGAACATTTGTGACTGTGAGCACTGATTTACTAAAGGTACTTTAGAGTTTACAGCTCTCGGAATTTCAACACAATAATAATGGTTTTTAGAGCCTTTTAAATGAGCAGTTATGCAACAAAACTGAAGAATTTAAAATATAAATTTTATTTGCCAATGAACTCATTAACAAAATAATAAATCAGTTAAACTAAACCCAATATGAGAGTACCAAACAACACTATCTGTTGTCAGATGGTAACATCTCTCCTAAAATATATCAGAATACTTATTTGTTTTAAGTTATCCACTTATAAAACATTCATTCTGATTCTAAAGCTGAAATTAACTAATCCTAAATTGATCATTCATGTACTCGACGTTGTTAATTTACAGCATGTCAGCTTATTCACTTCAATTTCAATTCGGGTGAAGACTAATATTACTTTATATTGTTATGTAGAGTAATATTAGTATTTTTAGACATGTTGTCTATGCTTTCTTTCTGTCACTCTGTACAGTCTTGTCAGTTGTCAATTTATCATTATTGTCAGATGCTAGTAGCAGTTGGAAGTTGTAATAAAACTACTTGTGTCGGAGAAACTACTTCATCGGAGTAGTGGACATTGAAGTACACAGTTTTGAAATATTTTACAGACAAATATAATTTATTATATTAATAACAAGATAAGTAGGTACTTATTGTAAACAAGCCAGAGAGTGGACTACCAAATGGGAGAATCTCCAGTTGAAAAAAGACCACAATTTGGAAACAGATTCTTGGAAAATGCTGAGGAAGTTTTCCAACATAACGCGTGGTACTGTATATATTTCTATTTTTAGATATTGTAAGAACTCTCAAGTTGATAAAACGTTATTGGATCTCGAGAAAACAAGACATAGAAAGAAACCAGCTGGAGGTGGCCGAAAATTGAATGACACAAACCATACATATTTTTTCAATGCATGGTACTATTGTTTTTTAATACAGTTTTATCTACAATAAAAAGAAACTTTTTTTTTACCGATGACTTTTTAGACAAGAAATATTATATTAAGTACATAGGTTAGGCAGTTTCCTGTAGGATAGTCTACCAATATAATATTATTTTTATGTAATTAATAAAAATGTATTTTATAAATTACCTAATACTTTAATATCTTAAAATATCTGGTTTTTTTTTAATATCTGATTTCAAATGTGATTTAACTGTTCATTAATTTTTATCATAATTTACATTTATAGGGATAATGTGGACTGGGATGAGGAACAAGAAAAAGTTGCACGGGAGAAGGTTGAATTGAACTCGCAGATTATATTTTCCGATGATCAAATGAAGTCTTTAGAAGATGATGCTGACAAACACTGGGATGCCTTTTATGATATTCATCAAAATAGGTATGTATTATGATAGTGACATCATGTCTGCAACATGCAACTTATGTCAATTTTGATGATTATTCTTAAGATAGAATTAGGTCAGGTAATTCTTCAGCACAAATGGGCCTACTGAATTGGAGTTAAACCAAGGCCTCATAGCAATTAAGCAAATCTTTTATTACCTTACCGGAGACAAAAACTTCCCTCCACCTGATTTTGGTGGGGGATGCAACGGTTGGCAACATGCTTGTCACTCTTGAGTAGACACCTGTAGTGTCCATATGTGGCAGTAGTCACTTACTATCAGGTGACTCATTTGCTTGGTTACCCTCATATGCCATAAAATAATATTTGGTTTCACTCATGTTTCTACAATGGACACTTCATTGAAATCTGAAACTAGTTTGATAATATAAAAATCTACATTTGTAAATCTATATAAATATTAAAAAATGTTGTTCAGTAAATATTTTTTTAAATTAGATGCATACTTAGTAATCTAATCTAATTACAGGTTTTTCAAAGACCGTCATTGGTTGTTCACTGAGTTTCCAGAGCTGGCTCCAGATAACACAACAGCTCCAGTAAGAGTATACCCAGAAGGAAAGAATTGTACAATTAAAAGTAATGAACTCAAAACTAAGAATGAAACAAAACGATATATATTTGAAATAGGCTGCGGAGTTGGAAATACTATCTTCCCTATTCTTCAATACAGTCAAGACCCAAACCTTTTTATATATGGCTGTGATTTTTCATCAAAAGCTATAGATATCATAAAGCAAAGTGAACTGTATGATACAAAGAGATGTAATGTATTTGTCCTGGATGCTACACTCAATGATTGGAATGTACCCTTTCAGGAGAATTCTATAGATATTATTGTTTTAATTTTTGTTTTGTCAGCAATAGATCCATGCAAGTGAGTATAATTTAAACAATCTTTTTATTAAGAAATAGCGGGTACCTGTGTCTACGTCACGTAGAAGCGCTGCCTTGGTGGTATAGTATGGTATGTGACTGCAGTCGATTCCCAGACTGGGCTAAATTTTATTAGGTTTTTCTGAGGTCAAAAATAGCCTATTTCACTCCTCATATAGCTACCTGATAGTAAAATATTATCAAAATCGTTCCAGCTGTTTTGAAGACTACCCATACAAATAGACAGACAAAAAATATTGAAACTGGTTTTTAGACAGGCATCGTGCAAATAACCATGTAAGCATGAAAAACCTATTATTTTAACATTAGTGGGGGGGGGGGGGGGATTTGGGCTCCAGTAACCTCACTTACTCAGTGAAAGGCAACAAAAGAATTGCTTTTCTGTGAGGCTGTAGTATCACTCTGTTGTAGCCCACCCATTTGTGCCGAAACATGGCTCCTACCCAGTCTATGCGCCTTTCTTAAACACCTAACTGACACTATTATTTTTAATTTTGTACTTAATGCCCATTGTCATATGATTTAATCAGTAGGATACTTATTTAGTATTTGCTTAATCTGTCTAATGGGAGTAGGGAGTAATTCTTCATCAGTTGTATCTCTATTTACATTGCATTTAACAGTTATCCAAATACTATTTCAGGATGCCTACAGTAATAAGCAACATCTACAAATACCTCAAGCCTGGAGGACTTCTAGTACTCCGTGATTATGGACGATATGACCTTGCTCAGCTTAGATTCAAGAAAGGTCGCTGTATTTCAGAGAATTTCTACGCTAGAGGTGATAATACCAGAGTATATTTTTTCACACAAGAAGAAATAACGAATCTCTTTAAAGGAGCTGGCTTTTTGGAAGAACAGAACTTGATTGATAGAAGACTTCAAGTGAATAGAGGTAAAATGTTGAAAATGTACAGAGTTTGGATACAAGGAAAATATAGAAAACCATTATAACAGTAAACATTATATTTTTATTTCACGAATAATGTAATATCACATAGGAACATAGTCCCAAAATTTTAGACATTGAACTATAAAATATGCAATTATTATATCATGTTAAAATGGTTATGGCATCTCCCATACTAGGTAATACTCCATATGTGGCATGAACCATATTATTGCGAATGTCACACTGTTTTTAAACTGTTAAACTTCTCTAATTAATCATAAACATGTATAATGAAAAAGTTTCGGTAGCGTAGTAGTATGTATGTGTTCATTGCACCATGTAGTGGAGTTAAATGTCCTTCATGCACAAATTCAACAGTGAAAGTGAGTACTGGTTTAAGTCTGCCAGGTTGTATCGGGTGTCCCAGACATTGCCAAGTGACATATAAGTGTTTCCAGTTGAACAGTTAAATAGCTATTACCTATTTACTATATATTGCGTCTCATAGTACCAAATTTAAGCCTATTAGTAGATATTTTCACAATAACTAATAATACTTTTATTTTTTCATCAGAAACATATTACTGAAGAACTTCAAATTTAGCCTCATATGGCAGGCTGACAAATGTGCTCATATTTATGTTCAGAATCGGTGGTCCCTCCCAAGTAACTTTAAACTCGTCGATCAACTTCTTCATTAGTATCTCAATCTCTAGTTCAGCAAGCCTTCTGCCAATACAACTCCTGATACCAAACCCGAACGGCAATGTGGCCATAGGGTGTGCGTTCCCGTAGTACAATGGATCTGTTTTATCTGCCAACCATCTCTCCGGTATAAACTCGTTCGGCCGCGGATAATACTTTTCTATTCTTGATAAAAATTCATTTGGTGCTATGATAACAACCTTAAATTAATAAATGTTATTAAAATTACCTATCGCCTTTGACCAGGCACTTTAAGAAAAATTGGGAGTAAATTGGAAGGGATAGGTAGGAAGGAAGGTACGATAATGAAAGGAAAGGAAATTGCTTATTCGTAGTAGAAAGTGTAAGCTTTGAAGTCTCGAGCCGGTCTGTAACGTATTCTGGCTCTTGTCGGAAAGCCTGAGTTCTAGAACATCTGTTTCTTAATGTGTATAATTGCCATAAAAAACACCTAATTGAAATTTCAAAGAGTATAAAGAATACAAGAAGAAAACTGTTTGCACTGACCCCAATTTTGAAAAAAGGTTAGGAAGATGATGATGATGTAATTTAAAAGTTACTTACTCCTGGAGGAATGTGATAGCCGCCGACAACATGATCCCTATCGGTTTTTCTCAAGTTCGGTGGGATAACATGCCAGATTCTTAGAGCTTCTTTTACGCAAGCTCTCAGATATCGTTTGCGAGGATTGTCTGAACGGATCTCTTGACGTAACCTTTCCTGTTTGTCTGGATTATTCGCCAAATGATAAATAAGGCCCGTTACGGTAAAAGACACCTGAAAAAAACTTATTGTATAGTCTGATATTTTTTGACTATTCATGAAAAATATTTTAAAAATTTTGGCTGATGAGCACAATCATTTGTTGTGTCTGGTCTGGGTATAAGTTATCTGTAGTTAATTGGTGTTTATAATTGGTGTATATACGTTTTATATATACGTTTGTGACTCCTGAGTTGCGGACGTTCATGGGCGGCGATGGTCACTTTCCATCAGATGACCCGTCTGCTCGTCTGCCCCTTCTAATAAAAAAAAAACTTACAATAAATTATGATCGTTAGCAGATTAGTTACCATAGTACAATGTCTGCCTATTTGGAATCATACGGCCGAGAGACGTAGTAATAATTACACATCTAAAGTCTAATGCAATCAATTCCATAAAAAACAATCTTTGATTCTGCTGTGATTTTTCTCCACTAATATCCTCTCTGCTGAATTACTTAAAATGTATGTTTATATTAATATTCCTAAGTTTACTTACACACTCAACTTATGAAATTCAAATGTTACAAAGATTAACTTTCCATAACAATGTGTGACAATCATTTACCGTATCTACTCCAGCTAGAAGCATTTCAACTGCCATCATTATAGCAACTCTCTCATCAATAGCTACAAGTTTCTCAACTATGCTTTTATCTTCTTCAGGAATATCGTATCCTCTTTTGTTTATTTGGCTTTTAGCCTGTTCTATATACATTGTACATAACCTGGAGGTATTCATTAAAAATAACATGTCAATATTATTTATTTCTTCATTGTATTTTAACCTAATAATTTAATAAGTAATGTTAACCTTCTTATTATGTCGTATTTAATGAATCTTTGTGTGTATAAATTGTTTGGATGAATAGCACAATGTTGGAGCCGATTTTGTGATGGAGACAGATGGCAGGCTGGTATATATTAGGCAGCTATTTTTTTATTTAATAGACAACTCCCGCATTAGCAATATATCCTGTCTTGCGGGGGACTTTACAAAACTAACATGAAAGAGACACAAAGAACACCCAGATTCAGAACAACAATTTGTGGAACACACAAAGTGTCGTCCCATGTCTTGATCGGACCTACAACACTCAGCGTAGTAGTAAGCGGCGTGACGATCGCTTAAACCACTACGCCATCGATCCTATTGATGAAGGCCCAATCCCCTACTCCCCCCTGCCCATTCCTGGGGGTAGAGGGGACACTGAAGGGGCGGCAAAGCCTTTATGTCGCTTGAGTTGTATGTGTCCAAGGGCGGCAGTCGCTTACCATCAACTAAACTGTCTGGTCGTATGCCCCTGTATCATTAAAAAAATATTTCATTATAGATGTCGAACTTTGAAATAATTAATTAATCTTATTTAAAATTCTTGACATAATATTAAAATAATACTTAAAACTTATATTTGCAATTGTCTCTTTCACGCTATATTCAACCGTCACCATATTTTAGTCAAGTAATTCTTGATACTAAGTAAATAACACTTTGTAACAACTTAAAAGCACTAAAGTTACATATTATTTTAATACTTACTCCAACTGTGTATCATATGCTTGTATAAGCTTCTTATACGCAGATGTAGCAATATACTTCCAAGGGTTTGGTAAGAATTCTAATTGAATCGATAGTAGACCAATATCTTTGGCACATTGTGTTAATATACTTGCTGGGTGTTTAGGTGTCAAATTCTCTTTGAGGCTTTCCAGGCGTGCTCCCAATCCTACAAAGGCGACGGATTCTAAAGACCATTTACTCATTTCAGAAACAAAGTTATCCGTCAAATACTTTTTATCACCTGTCAAATGCTTCAATCTTAAAAAAAAAACAATACTTTGTTTAATGCCACAAAAAATATAAATCAATAAACTGAAGGCTACTAAAATATATATATAGATATATATATAAGAAAATATTATACATAAACAGCAACTCATTATATATATCATCATCATCATCAACAGCCTTCAATAGTCCACTGCTGGACATAGGCCTCTCCTTAGAAAGGACGATATATGTATATATATATAAGTAATTTAAAATAATTCTCACCGTAAAAATTGCTGGGGTTTTACAATAAATACACTACGACTAAAACACTCACTCACTGCTTTATAACTCATGATTATCTATCTGAGTATTCACAAAATATTATAAGACAATATGGTCCATCGGACATTCGTGTACAATGATTTTGTAAACACAGAAACCCACACTAATATATAGCTCTCTTATCACAAAACACTGCTACTTATAAATAATTTAATTTTATGCTTACTCAATAATGATTAAGCATAAAAAATTTGCTTAGTCACTTAGTCAATTCGCAAACTCAGTAAAAAATATATTGACCCTTCTGTCTCTGATGCTATGGTCAATGTCATCTGTGACAATATATATAATAATGACTAGCAAATGTACGACGTTCTTGATTCTACGTGCGTATTTTGCGGGTGTAGCATTGACTGGATGGCTGCCAATGCTAATGCAGGCTAACCAAGACAGTAAAAGGCCTCTATCTTATTCAGGGGCAGACGTAATGTGCGGTCCATGGCCCTTTACGGGCGATCAGGTATCTGGGGCTCGTACTCGATGGCCGATGGGACTTCGGATATCATTTCCGAGGTCTGGTCCCCAAGTTGGTTGGGGCAGCGCGTGCGTTGGCGCGGCTGCTGCCCAACATGAAGGGACCCGATGACTCCTGCAGGAGACTCTACTCGGGGGTTGTGCGGTCCATGGCCCTTTACGGGTGCCCAGTATGGGCGGGGGCCCTGAAGGCCAGCAACGTCGCGATACTGCGACGACCGCAGCGAATGCTGGCCATCAGGATCATAAGGGGGTACCGCACGATCTCCTTTGAGGCGGCTAGTCTCCTGGCCGGAATTCCACCGTGGGACCTGGAGGCAAGAGCCCTTGCGGCTCTGTATAAGTGGTGCAAGGAGGCGCGGGAGTTGGGTCGGTGTCCCGAGATTCGAGAAATCGATGACCGGAAATCCCGACTTCGCCAGGTCATCATAGGGAAGTGGAGGGAACGACAACCGAGCGCCGGGCACGCCGTCATCGCGGCGGTAAGACCCGTTATGGAGGATTGGCTCGAGAGGCGTCACGGGACCCTCTCATACCGACTGACGCAGGTGATCACTGGGAAAGGATGTTTCGGGGATCGCCTGTGTCTGATCCGCTAGGAGCCAACGCCTGAGTGCCACCACTGCGATGGCCAGACCGTGGACACGGCTCTCCACACGCTGGCAGAGTGCCCGGCGTGGGTTGAGCAGAGGCGAGACTTCGTGGCGGCCATCGGAGTGGGAGTTCTCTCGCTCGATAGCCTGATTGCGGCTATCGTGCGGAGCGAGAGTGCGTGGAACTCTGCCGTCTCCTTCTGCGAGCAAGTTATGCTCGCGAAGGAGACGGCAGAGCGGGACCGGGAGAGGTTTAGGACTCTCCCGGCCCGCCAGGCCCGGGAACGGGCCAGGTACCGCAGGCGACTCAGGTGCAGGAGGTCGCAGAACGACCTCCGTCCTCCATAAGCGCAGGCCTGGGGGTGACAGGTGAGGCCATCTGTCACCCTAGCAGAAGCAGGCCGGGGTGGCGGCGAGCGCATTGCGAAGCGCGCTCGCTTTCAGGGAACAGAGGGAACATGGGGTTCCCACACGGGGGGGGTCGTCTACCTGTTGTTGTAGATGGCCCGAGGTATGTCGGGGCACCAGTGACTTCCTTTCTAGGGTATACCTGGTTCCCCGGCTATTAGTACCCGAGACGGCGTGCGGTTTTGGTCGGTTCAGGTCCGACATGCCACGGTGGTATCCGAGGGGATTTCCGCACGGCAAAAAAAAAAAAGGGGGCAGACGTAAACCCTAACCAGTAGAACCTTCTGATTTTTTTGCTGTTTTTTGCTGTTCCAAAATATCCCTAATCAATTAAAGCACTTTGCTATAAATGGTGTTTTGTGTCAGTTATTAGCTGTTTACTCTATTACAGCTCATATAAACAACACAGTTAACCTAACTAAGAACAATTACGTACCCATACGTTTGAATATACATTTATATCTGTCCAGCAAGGCTGGCCTTAACCATCCTGATGCCTTACGCAAGTCTACTCTTTTACACCAATTACACAGGGTGCTACCGAAAGTTGTGGTGAAATCGTAGGCGCGTTATGTATATATGTATATTTTAATGTTTGTGCTAAGGTCTTTGGTATTGACAACAGAATATATGCCATCAAATCTTTCTACCTTATCTAAATAAAGTACGGGGCTTATTGAACTAAAGATAAAATAACCTGATATACTTTAATGCAGTAGCATAGATAAATTTCGTATTTACTCAGGTATCTTACACTGATAATGCAAAAGAAATACTTTTAAATGAATCCTTTTTTTTAAGTTCAACCGACTTCAAACAATACTAACAAATAGCACTAAAAACCTAGCAGTAATCGCGGTTCATTTGCTGTCATTTTTGGAAGAGTTCCGTTATCTATCTCCGAAAGGTATCATCAGATATATATGAAATATAAATGGGACCATTTTTGAATAAACCCCTTTCGAACAAAAAATATTCTGCTAATTCGACTATAAATGACGAAGTTATACCCGAACCCATTAAATAAAATATAATCATCCGAAGTGACAGCCTCCTCCTTTTAGAAGTCGGTTAAAAACGAATTAATATTATAAAATAAATCTAACAGAGGGTATTAAACAGTGAAATCTAATCTATGTATTACGGTACATTAAGTTAATAGAAAAGAACAAGGGTAGGTCATAGAAAAGAACAAGAACAAAAAAAAAACAGCAAGGGTCTCAATAAGTAACAATTTAAAAACAATTGGAACCTTTTGGTTTGTTTGAAATAAGTGCTCTCATTTCATCGATTTGCCAGTATGGGATATCAGAAATGTAACAAATTCTTTTTAAACTTTTACTTTATTCAACAGAGAAGCCTGCGATATCAGTACAGGTTCTAAAACTAAAATGCTTTCTAATCAAAATTAATGAACGGCCATGTATAGCATGTAGGTGCCATGCTGAACGAACTACCTAATATGTTACTGGAGTTGAACATGAGCTGATGACTTTTTAACCAATGTTCTGTAATACAAAAAATATCAATTTTGTCACATCTCATGAACAATTCAATCTCTGGGTGCTTACTAGACATTCCTTGAATAATTTGATGCTCTAGAATGGAACTATTTGATACCATTGTATATGGTATATTTAAGCTAGAGGTTGCCTCTATTGCCCTACATCTAGTTTAAAATATCAATTAATAGCCAAATGCTTGGCTGGATCAATATTAAGTGTCTGAACAATTGGTTTAGTCGATAGGCTCTGGGCTTTGTCGATGGGATAGCGTGCTATGTATTCCTCCGCACGGGCTCGTGGAGGAATACATAGCACGATATCCTAGCTAGCTCGAAACTTGAAAATAGAACGCATCTGTGTTATATATTATTAAAAGGCAAATTTATTTGAAAATCGAACACAAAAGGTCATTTACAGCAATGAAAAAAATAAGAAGTATTATACTTTCATCATTTCCCACTTTTTCGTCTGCTACAATCGTGAACATTTGCGTGCTATGATATATAACGACTTTAAATGGGGTTATTAGTAACATTAGCTTTAGGTGATCTTCTCTCACTCGGGCAACCATTTTCAGATAGTTTTACGAATTTAAAATGTTTATTTTTCCGAAGTCTATTGTGGGGGCCCCTCTTTTGTGGAGGTCCCGGGGCTGTAGCCCCCGTTGCCCGCGCCTAAATCGGGCCCTGTGATCCGGAAGAAGCGGAAGAAGCGTTCCTCGGTATGGGTGTTTTCAGATGGCCAGTTGCCATCAAAATTACAAAGACTGGCAAAAAAATGGTGGCCAATTTTGTTTTACGGAGTGGACATCTAGCAACATCAATGCCAGAGAATTTGTAAGTCTGTTTAACTCAGAATAGTACACTACAGTCGCATTGCTAAAAGTTTTCATAGCTGTGCTGGTGAGACGATCAAGAGGAAGAAGTACGCTCTTTTCTTAAAGGTCGTATCGGTCCGAAATACCACAGCCTATAAGTTGTTCCACAGGTTGGTAGTGCGAGGCAAAAAGTGTCTTGAAAAGTGCACAGTGTTATGTGACTTCTTACACTTGTGACTTCTTTTTATTATAAAAGATCAGACAAAAGGCATGTTTTTTCAAGTCCTAAAGAAGCTGCAGTGGCTGCCTACGAATCAACGATTTTTAACCTGGCGGAGGAAGACTTTAATAAGTGTTTCCAAGACTGGTTTTGGCGGATGGAAAAATGCATAGAGAGTGTTTTAGAGTATTTTGAAAAATATAATATAAATTGTAAATATATATCAAAATTTATAGTGAATTTATATATAGTCTGTCAAGAAAGTCATGAAAAAAATGGAGGGCGCCACTGCTGTTATACCTGGTATCCCTGTGTACTTTGACTAAAAGATGTAGATACTTTTTTTTATAAAACAATATATTATTTTATTTTGCCAGAATCCCTGTATAAACCCGCGTAGGGTTTATGAAATATTTATTTATTATAAACGTCTTGATTTTGTAGGACAAACTAAAGTGCTAAGTGCTCGTTTGCTCAAAATTATTTACTTCAAGCTTATTTCTCTCTTAAAAACCAAATATACTTCTCTGGCTTGTGCTCTCCCACTTATCTTATATCTTCCTGGGGGAGGTAACAAAATCACTTTAAAAAGAGCTGAAATAGCTCTAAGTGCTATTTTGAAAGTGTGTTTATTAAACCTTTTTACACTTAATTTAACACAGTGTAATGAGAAAGTACAGAATAGATACAGAAGGGCTATTACGTTTTCGTAGCTAAAGATAACTTGTATTCAGCTAGACAAATACACCAACACAGGCAGTATGTATGAATATATGTATGTATGTATGTATGAATGTGTATGTAAGCCAGACAGTCACATGGTGTTAAAATGAAAATAAAAGATGTAAGTATTATAATTATATATATTTTTTATACTGATTTATTCATCCCAGTCTGAATCAAGGTAATCAACACCCGAAATGTTGCCGGAAACTCCTGTATAATTTATTCAGTCCATTTCTACCTCTTCAGAATCACTGGAACTATCATCACATACAGATACAATAAGTCTGTCTATCTCATTGTACAGAGTTCTTCCACGGGTAAAATATTCTTTTTCAATGCTTTTTACATGCTCAACACAGTTCTTCCATTCTTGTGGTGTTACCGACTGGAATGCTTCTTCAGCCAATTTCGCAACATTCTGACCACCAACATTCTTTTGCGCAATTCGTTTCTTTAACATTGCCCAAACCAGTTCTATAGGATTCAGGTCGCAGTGGTAAGGTGGCAGTCTTATCACTGTATGCCCATGATCTCCTAGAAGACCATCAATATGGTACACCGGTTCAGGTTTGTGTTTTTTTACAAGCATTAATAAAGATGGCTTTCGTAACGATTCATCAAATGGAATGTTATTTTCCAGTAACCACAATTTAATTTTATTTACAGTTGAAGCATTTGTAGGAGCCTACAATAAAGAAGTAAACAAATTATAACAGTCACATTCCATATCTAATATATAGTCAAAAAATAGTTCATTATTTTTAAGAGATCTTAATAAAAAGGGAAGTATAAAAATTAAGAAATAGTACAAATTTATAATATCCTGTTTGTTATTACGGAATGGTATGGTGCATTGTCCATAACAATAATTGAGGGTTCATGCAAATTGGGTATTAATTTTTCTGTTACCCATTTAGTGAAATTTTGGGCATTCATCTCGGAGTGGTAATCCTCTTGTTTATTTTTGCCCGTAAATATTAGAAGTGCATTAGGCACAAAACCTTTGTCACTTCCGGCATGCACAATTATCCATCTCTTACCTTTGCCAATATTTTGCTCGACACCAGCAATATACATAGATTGCCAACATTTAGTGACCTTGTACGATTCATGTATGTAGCTCTCATCTAAATAAATTATATTTTTTTGGAGCTCCTCAGGCAATCTTCGGTTATCAAGAATCTGCTTCAAATATAACTCGCGTTTTGAAGCAATTGCAGGTTTTTCGATTAAAGCTTGTCTGTTTGATTGGCATTTTTTAAATTTAAAGCCAATCGATATTAAAATTTGCCTTAGAAGTTCATGGCTGCCATCAAAATTTAAGTCTGCCTTCACAACTGCCAGTAATTTCCTAAGCGTAGGTACTTCTTTCTGCACTGTGTAAAAAAAAATAACCTTTTGACGAATCGCACATAAATCAAAATCATCAATTTGTTTTTTTTGGCCGGCCTTGTCTGTGTTTTCCAGGCGTTACTAATTTTCCTTCATTCTTGAAGCCTTCATCCACTATACGACGAACTGTGCTTACGGAAACACCTGAAACCACCATACCATTAAATTATTTTTCATAATTAACTGTAATTAATTAATACATTATGGATCAAGAATGTTTGCGTTGAAGTACAATTCGTAGGTAAATAACATAACCTTTACAAAAAGAAAACAATGTTTAAAAATAGATAAATTTGTATAAAAACAAATAATTATTACAAGATATGCACTTCCTATACCGTGTTTAACATAAGAATAAACTTACGTACCGGTTAATTTTGCTGTTCGACCGTAAATATCGTCCAAATCGGAACAAAATTTTCCCGCTTGAAATTCGGCCATACACTCTTGAAAAACATTGAATACAACCTGTCTCGCACCACTCTTATAAGTATTTCGATTCATTTTTTATCTCCAAACTGTAACTGGATAAAAATAAACTCCATGAAAACCAAAAAAAACAAATTTGTACAACAAAACAACGAAGCTGACAGCTGAACTACTTAGTTTGGCAGACAATGAGTGTTGCCAATTGTTGCCGAATTTTTAGTTCCACAAACATTAATTTCATGACTTTCTTGACAGACTATAGTGACCTACATAAAACAGAATTTTCCAAATCGGTTTACAAATATAAGAGTTTCGAGGTAACGACCATGAAATAATTGCTTTCAAAAATAATTTAGAAAATCGGTCTACAATTGAAGGAGATATCGCATAACAAACATACAAAAAAAAGCAGTCGTATTGATAACCTCCTCTTTTTAGTTTTTGAAGTCAGTTAAGAAGTCAGATAGTTCTGTAAAAAACACGGAGACAGAAAACAGTACTTTTTATCTTAAAAAATTATGCCCTATCTATAGGTATATCTGTATGCAAAATGTCATGATGATGGGATGAACAGCATGTAAAATACAAACAAACTTAAATATTTTTATACCCATCTTTTTTTTTATTGGGACTAATTCCACCCACACGCCCACCACTGTAACTCCTGTACACCAGGATCCACAGCAGTGACCCACGAACACACCGAGTTATGATACTCGGGAAGTCCCAGGAAGAAATTAAACTGTCTTGGAACCCGCAACGAAATTAATCAGAAGAAAATTGGAGTTGGAAATACAGTAAATCCACTTCCCTCCTTAGCAAAGCGGGAGACAAAATGAAGTAAAATGGGCATACACCCTTTTAAACAGGGAAGCACCACGGCCACGAAATATTACGGGTCCTACGTGAGCTATATTTGATTTCTATAATAATATATATGGCAGAATCGCCTAAACGCACGGAAATTCACCCAAGTTGACACAAGATCCCCATAGTATACCGCCCCAGATGTCACCTGCAAGGTATTCAGCATTATATAACGTTCATTATACCAAAGACTACATTCCCAGAGGATATGATGAGCAGACTGTTCATAGTGAGAGTTAGGTGTTGAGCATTGACACAATGGTGACTCGACTAATTTAAATGAATAAAGCTTGCTCTTAAAGTTACCATGACCCGTAAGAAATTGAGCGACACAGTGATCCACCTCAAGCCATGTCCTCGACAACCGTTCGCGAACAGATGGAAAGAATTGGTAAAGATGGCGCCCCTTGGATGATTCATCCCAGCGTTGTTGCCATTCGTCTATGAGGTCATTATAGACATCGGACTGCTGTTGAAGCAATCTTGTAATTTTACCGCGATTCCGCGCGCCCAAAAAAAATCGCATTCCATGTTTTGTTGTCTTGAATAGTACATGGCTGCACGTCTCTGCACCTCGAGATCGACCGGAAGCACACCCGCCAACACCGGCAAAGCCTCAGTGCTAACCGTCCTATATGCCTTGCACAAGAATATCAGTGCAAGTCGTTGGCCTTGTAACAGTTTGCGACGGACAGCGCCTACGGTCGCCCTATCGGCCCATATAGGTGCACCATATAACCTAAATAAGTAGCTCCGTATATGATCTTTAATGTATTAAATGATAGACCCCATGTCGCAGTTGATATCCTTGTCAATGCACAGAAACTCTTTTAATATAATACCCATCTATCACATTTTCCATGTGATCCATAAACTGTTGTTCTGAGTCTGGGTGTTCTTTGTGTCCATTTTATAAATGTCTGTAAAGTAGCCCGGACACAGGTTATATTCAAAGCGCGAAAGTCGTCCTTTTTAAGAAGAACAATAGTTTTTGCACATGCCTTCGCTCGGTCAAGGTCATAAAGGCCATTTTCCATTCCTTGATACCCTTAAGCGTTCGTTGTAGACCTTTAGGAAATTTATGACTATAAATAAATGAACGTTAATTATATTATGAAGTTTTTACCTAAAAACACGAATATGGTCAAATAAATCGAAATGTTATCTTTGATATCACTACACATTAAATACAAACAATTCATTATCACGTCATCATGCTCATTAGCCAATATTTATTTATTGCTACGATTAGGTAATACGTTCGTACCTAGAACAGTTATAGTACACCTAAATACTTCACGTGGGACGTTTTGCGATATATTTGCAAATACCCACGAGTAAACAAACACAAAAAGGTTTAAAATAGTTTCTTACACGAGAAGAGAAGGCGAGAATTAGCTGATCAAGTCCTAACAAATATTGATACACAAACTTTCACCAATATAGTAAAGAAATAATTCAATGCAATAGTTCCCATTATGGATTCACACCTGTTCTATGAGTTCTGGATCAAACAAAGTAACCATGTTTGGCCTGGAAAACATACCATCCAATTTTACTATAGTACCATATCTTTCGTATAAAACACCAGCCATGTCTAAGAAACTAACATTAGGTCAAAATACACCTAGAAATAAAAAAAAAGTATAGTTATTAAAAAGAGGTTGGGTCATGTATAAAAAGAAAACCTAGATTAATAATAATTTTCATTTCATTGGTAGAAACAAATAACGAGCGAAAAAAGGTGAGGGGACTGATAAATATTGCAAAAATAATTGATTTTCAATATTTTTTTTCTTAAAAACTACGCGTCTCCGCGTGTTGAAACTTTTACGTGTGTGCTTATAATAATGTAACCTTTGTGTAAAAAAAATTTCAGATTCCAACTCGATGGACGTCAAAGTAAAGTCGTACCGGTTGCAGAGTCGGAGAGTCAGGACTGTGGCAAAGTGGCACTTGATATTGTCAACAAAAAGCTGCAACTGAAGACATACTCTGCAGAGTCGTTCACCGTCTGTCACAGGCTTGGGACACCCAATTCAGATCATCACCGGCCGGCCCATCTTGATGAGGTTTTGAAGCTCGGAACTCTGGTCAGCTTTTTAGAGGGCTAAGACTGCACTCAAGGGCTCGACCGTTTCTATCCGTGAATTCCTCACCAAAGCAAGACAAACAGTATTTGCCAAAGCCATCAACACGGTACCCGTGCAAGTTGGACGCAAGACGGCACAATAATAATTAAGGTCCCTGACGGCAACCGTCTTAAGATCACTACTATTGAGGTACTGTCGGACCTGATGGCGAAGCATCCAAAATTTCTTCATGTAGCAGGGTCCCATAGTAGAAGTGGTACCAAGAAAAATATCCCTCCTGGCCCGCACAAGAAAAATCCGGTCAAAATATAATTTATCAGGCATAAATTTACTTTTATAAATCCATCTTATCGATGTTCACTTAACATTTTTCTGCATATAACTCGTTGATCGTCGATGACTGGCAGGTAAACAATACAGTTATTTTTACATATTTTTTGTCACGCACATATATACTCGTATATCTATACTAATATTATAAAGCTGAAGAGTTTGTTTGTTTGTTTGAACGCTCTAATCTCGGGAACTACTGATCCGATTTGAAAAATTCTTTCAGTGTTAGATAGCCCATTTGCGCGATGATATATAGCCTATAGCCTTCCTCGATGGCTATAGGCTATATATCATCGCGCTAAGACCAATAGGAGCGGAGCACCAATGAAGAATGTTTCAAAAACGGAGAAAATTTATTACTATTGAGAGACGCAGACGAAGTTGCGCGGGTCAGCTAGTTACCCAAAATTGTTTATGTAATAACATCAACGCATCTTGTCAACATTAAATTTGACATTGATAAAATGACGTTTGTCCGGCGAGTTACGTTCAGAAATGCATTACTAACATAGACGTATTATTTTCACTATGCTTACACTAACACTGTTATACTCGTTTTGTTTTTTTTTTTGTTTTAACTTAACTTTGTGTGGTGTTAGCTGGTGGGTGGTGCAGAGAAGCAATATCTGAATATTTTGAAATATAGTATATACTTTTATAATTTTATTTATTTACCTAAATAGTATTTGCAATTTTATTGCATCAATTTCAAATTTAAAACCTATGATTACTGATGGTAATGATTCTAATAATACTGCTTATGAGTCCGCTTTATCCACTGGCGATGATAGTTATGCCTCCTTACATGATACATTAAGTGAACGCTTACGATCCACTTTCAACCGTAATTCGGAGCACCTGCTTAATGTAAAAGTACGAGATGTAGCAAAAGCGAGAACTGGTAAAAGTAGAAAATAGGCTCCAACTATACATTGGAGATGCAAGGAATAAAAAAAACAGGTCCAGATCGCTGATCTTTTGGACGTCAGAAACTAGCCCCTAACACGACCAGCTCCGAGTTCTCCACCACGTAACAGACGAAATTTACGTCTAGGGAAAGACTACGTTCTTGGCACTGTATTATGCGCGAGGTTTTACAGAACAGGTCCTAGGACCGAAGCCTGGGGGACCCTTGTAGGGAAGGATCTCATAAACATATGATATGATATGGACCTGTCGTTAAGGTCAGCCCTGAAGATATCGGAGGAAGACTGGAATAAGTATTTCCAAGACTGGTTAAGGCGGATGGCAATTCGGTATATTCGTAGTCATGAAGAGTATTTTGCAAAAATATAATATAAATTGTAAGTATATAGGTTTACTTTTTGATATTTTATAGAGTGACCTACGTACGTGGTGCCAGATGATGGAAAAATACGACATGATGAAAATAAAAAAGAAAACACGGTTATAGTTAGTTTTATGTTTTATTTTATTATTATGTACACTGACTGAAGCTTACTTTCTAGTTTTTTTATTTAACACATTCTAACAACGCCATCTAAACTAAGCAGAGCTTGTACTATGGGTACTAGACAACTGATATAAAAACGTATATACTTTTAAATACGTATTTACACATTAAACATAGAAACACCCAGACCAAATCAAACATTAAAAGTTCATGCACACAAATGTTTGACTTAAGCGGGGCATCGAACCCGCGACCTTTGGCTTAGCAGTCCGTTACACAAACCACTACGCCATCCGGTCCATCCAAATATATTTTATTATAAGAAGTATACTATACATTAGCTTCAAATCTGAAATTATATGGTTTTTCATAGTAATTTATAAATTTATTGCCGCTTTTAATTGGTGGTCCTTCCCATGTTACTTTAAATTGCTCGATCAGCTTCTTGACCATTAACTCAACCTCCAGTTCAGCAAGTCTTCTGCCAATACAACTCCTGATGCCAAAACCGAATGGTAATGTGACCATCGGGTGTGCGTTTCCGTAAAACAATGGATCTGTTTTATCTGCCAACCATCTTTCCGGTATAAACTTGTTCGGCTGCGGGTAAAACTCTTCAAGGTTTGATAAATATTCACTCGGTACCACAACGTCAACCTAAATGGTTAAACAAAATTGATAAGTAAGAAACTTATCAGAATTAAAACTAAATACTGTTTTTTTTCTACACAAATAAATAAATACACGACTGTTCGCGATCGTACGAGACACATAAAATAAACATGGTCAATCATCGACAGCCATGGAATTATAAATCCATTCAATCTGCCACAAATGGATTTTCATATGTACTTTAAAATGTTTAATGTTAAAATTAACAAGAACTGTCATTAATTTAACAAATTCTACGACAGCTTCACCGTCATCGTTGTCTCTCATCTTTCTCTCCGACAGAGGATCAATGCTCATGACCGTGTAATTTAACTTGTGATCCAGTCTGCAGAACTACCAGTGTAGGTCCACACCTACACTGGTAGTTATGCTGGTACAGGGGGGAGGGGGTCGTCTACTCGTCTGTAGATGGCCCGAGGTATGTCGGGGCACCAGGGACTTCCTTTCTAGGGATTCTATACCTTATTCCCCGGCTATTAGTACCCGAGACGGCGTGCGGTTTTAGTCGGTTCGAGTCCGACATGCCACCGATAGGTGGTATCCGAGGGGATTTCCGCACGGAAAAATATTTTTTTTTTCCGTTTCTTTTTGTTTTTTTCAAAATAAAATTATAAAGAACTGTCGTTAAATTAATAATTCTAGGACAGCTTCACCATCGTCGTGGTCTCCAATCTTTCTTTTCGATAGAGAATCAATGTTCATGACCATGTGATTTGATTGGTGATCGAGTCTGCAGAACTACCAGTGTAGGTGTGGGTATACTTTAAAAATATTAAATAAAACTTACTCCTGGAGGAATATGATAGCCGCGCACAACATGATCCTTATCAGTCCTCCTTAAGTTAGATGGCAACACGGACCGGATTCTTAAAGTTTCTTTTAAGCAAGCTTTTAGATAGCGTTTCTGATTATCATCCGAACGTAATTCTTGACGTAACGTCTCTTGTTTCTCTGGATTACTTGCCAAATTATAAAGTACACCCACTAACGTAAAACTCACCTGCAAAGTCAATGTTCTATTATGTGTAAACTGTAATATTTTTGTCTACTTTATGTTCTACAGGTCACATTTTTAAGTGTTATAATCTAGTCTTTATGCGAGTTCTTTAATTGCTTTGTAAAATATTATTCTTAGACAAATTTTTGATGTAAGAGATAATTTAAAATTTGAACAATTCAAGTTTACATGTACAGTAGAAGCACAGTGAGACAAAACATGTAAAATCTAAATATATAACATGCTAAATTAGTTTGTGAACGCCTCAAAAACTTAAAAAGATCTGCACCGATTGAGCTCAAATTTTGCAACGATATACAACACGCTTCACAGATGGATTTCATTTATTTTTACAACCGCAATCTGCCACAGCGATGCGTGGCACGGTACAACCTAGTGTGTTAAAACTTTAAAATTATCGAGAAAAGATTCAAAAGTATAACTAGAAGTCCTGTATTTAGGTTAATATCTTCTGCGGTACAGAAAGTACGTACGGAAAAAATAAATAAAATAAGAGCTAGGAAAGCTTACATGACAATGTGACAATGACAACTCAAGTCAATTTGGTCAACAATATAAAACAAACCATTAAAAGTTAATAGGCTAAAATCGAAGTTTGCGAACCAGGCAATGTCTAGTAACAATAAATATGCTAGAAGCCGTGTTGGGTTTTGTCTGTGCTCAAAACTAGCCTAGCCTATAATGATCAGTAAATTGCAAAAGCAGTGAGCTACACGCTGGGTCTTCTTTTCACGTTTACAGAATGCTTATTTTAAGAAATAAGATAATAGAAAATCTGGTTACTCACCGTGTCTATTCCAGCCATTAGCATTTCATTAGCCATCACTATAGCAACTCTTTCGTCTATAGCCAATAGTTTTTCAATTATACTTTTCTCTCCGTCTGGAATATCGTGTTCTCTCTCATTTATCCGTTTTGTGGCCTGTTTGATATACATTTCACTTAACCTGAAAGTTTTAACCATCACATGACACCACTGTCCAAGAACACGTTAACTTGTGATGGCGCTCGTATAAGTGAAAATTAATTTGTCTTTTAACAAGCAAGAAATAGAATATATTATTATGAATGCTGAAAATTAAGCTGTTACTTAAAAAAAAATCTATACTTACTCCCATTGTTTTTCATATACTTTCATAAGCTTCTTAAAGGTAGGTGTAGCAATATATCTCCAAGTTTTTGGAAGAAAATCTAATTGAAAAGTCTTTTGAATGATATATTTAGCGCAATCTATCAATTGTTGTACTTCAGGCGTCAATTTGTCGTTAAGACATCCCAAACGTGCACCCAATCCCACCAGTCCCAAACATTCTAAAGCCCACTTTTCAACTTCAACATCTAAGTTGTCTCTCAAATATGTTTCGTCTTCTTTCAGTCGCTTTAACCTTGTGAAAATAAAGTCAGATACTTAAATAAAATAAACTTTATATAATAATAATAATGTACATTTTGAAATAATATAATCTATTTCAGGAATTCGAAACAATTCCACTCATAATTCCTTTCTTCAATTCAAAATGAAATATGTAATATAATGTTTCAGGAATTCAGACTAGGAAATATATAAAAACTAACGTTTTCCGTTACTAAAATAAGTACAACACATAAGTCAACTGAGAATCAGAATTTTAAGTAAAGCTCTTGTTGTCAGGTAACTAACTAACCTTTTTTGTTTTTTTTTTTACGTTTGGAAATCCCCTCGGACCGTCACCCCGCCGGGGCTCTCGTTCGGCGGGGCGGTGTGTCGGACTCGAACCGACTAAAACCACACGGTGTGCCCTCTTTGCGCTTCCAGTTTAGGAGGGGTCCAGGTAGTTATCGCCTTCTGGACCCCTCCCAGCGCCGGCCCGCTCCTGATGCGGGCTCCGTCTCAGTGGACCCTCTCTTTAGGCGACGTCCGGCACACGCGGAAGCCGCCACCTCGCGGCTGGCCAACTAATGCGGGTGGAGGGGAGAACCCATCCCGTCCACCCGCGGCCACACTCAGGGCGGCATGAGGCGCAGGTAAGTGCGCCTCCGCCGCCCGGTTCGCCGGCGGCGGATCAGGTCCGAGTGGAGGTCGTCCTCCCGGGCCTTCTCCGCCGCCTCCTTCTGCGAGATTACCTCCTCGTAGAAGGTTGCGACCGCGGTAAAACAACTGTCGCTACCGGCCATGGAGCGAATTACGGCCGGTAGCGAGAGATCTGCTCCGATAACTGCAGTGAGGGCCCGGCGCTGCGTCGCCCATGCGGAGCAAACCGCCAGCGTGTGCTGGGCCGAATCCTCACTGCAGTCGCAGTGGTGGCAGGTGGGACTCGATTCCCTCCTAGCGACCGAGTACAGGTACTTTCCGAAGCAACCGTGCCCGGAAAGCACCTGCGTCAGCCGGAAGGAAAGGGTCCCGTGCTGCCGCCCTGCCCACTCGGCGATGATCGGCCGGAGAGCCTCCACGGCGGCGAAGCCAGCGCGTGGAGTCTCCAGCCGGAACGACCATCTGACCATGGTGGCTCGGCGAGCGGCTTCGCGCCACTCGCGCACGTCTTTTCGCATCCGCAGAGCGGATTTCGCCCTCCGCCCGGAAGTCAGCCACTCGCCGATAAACTTCGGCGAGCACTTCCGCCTCCAAATCCCACGGGGGTGTTCCGGCCAAGGCGCAAGCCGCCTCGGTGGATACCGTGCGGTATCCGCGTATGGCTCTGACCGCCAATATCCTCTGGGGGTGGTAACTAACTAACCTAACCTAACCTTTTTTTTATACGTGCAGAAACCCCTCGGGCAGTCACCCCATCGGACTTTGCAGTGGGGTAATGTGTCGGAATCGAACCGACTAAAACCACACGGTGTGCCACTCTGCGCCAGGATCCAGGGACAAGCTTATAAAGATATCCGAACCTCTCCTAGCGGCTGCTTGCGAGCAGGCACCACCTTCTGGTAAATCTCTCATTTAGGCCACATCCAGGCACACGTGGACATCATCTCATCGCGACTGGTCGTTATGGCGGGTGGTGGGGAAAACCTGGCTCGCCCAGCAGCGGCCACACTCAGGGCGCTGGAATGCGCGCCTCCGCCGAACTGACCGGGTCGGTTCGGTTACAAAAATACGAAGATACCTGTCTACAAAATCTTGAACTATTTCATCAAGTGGTGGGGTGTAGAGTTGAACCAGTTTGATTTTAAGGAAGGCTGGGTTGACCTTAGTACGTAAATCGCGCCATTGTGCTCCATGACTGTAAAATTACATATACGATTATAGTGGAAAGTTTCTAACACCATAATTAAGTATGATAATATTTTTGTAGTATTATACCTTGTAGCTAGACCCTGAAAGCCCTCAAATTTATCCTTTCTCACATGTTCTCTGTAATATTCTAGAGTTTCAAAACCAGGTCTTAACGGATTTGATTCTTGTGATCTGTATACCTAAAATTTTTGCCAATTCATTTTCAAATTGTACTATATTCTCGAGGTTACCAAAATACAATAAAAACCTACCTTAAGTTTCGAATCCGATAGAACCATCCTATAGAAATCATAAATAGGTAAATATCTCAAACTGTCGGTGTTATTTTATGGTTTATTTTAACTATACGATGAAACTTTACCAAGCTTTATAATTAGGATCTCATTTGCAATAAATCAACTTTAGTTTCTCTAGCTTTTAATAAATAAAGAAGAGAAATTAAGAAATATGGTACTGTGGTAAGATTTGGAGTTTCATTTTTGAATTTGAATTGGCATGTTATTTTTTGATTTATGGGGATCATTAATGAATAAAATTGCGAAGTATAAATATTAGGTTTTATGGTTATAACATTAGTAAGCTTTTTGTACGTATATACACAATCTCAAACTTAAATATCTTTATTCCACAAAATCTTTAAAATTATTTGAAATGGTCTCTTGTGTAGACTCTAGATCAACACACACAATAGCAACAATCTCTGTTTTGTCAAATATTTAGCAAACTAAATTTGTACGTATCGCAAATCTCAACTGCCTATTTCCAAGGGGTTGAGCCTTATGAGAGACAGGGCAAAAAAACTCAGGTCCACTCTTTTTATTCAACAGATAACAACGGCATCATTAAATATACACAACATTGTTCTGATGTGTGCCAGTATGTAAGTTTTACGGACTAAAAGGTAAAAAGGCAATAAAGAGAAAACAAGATTTAGAAAAAAGATGGAATAAAAAAGAAAGTGCAGTAAACCAAAAAAAAATGAAAATTAAATAAAAGACATACTAGCCCACATCACATTTCCACTACGAAATAGCCTGTGCTAAATTAATCCCAAGCATTCTTGTCTTCTATGTAATCCACAATTAGGTAATAGGCTTTCTTATATAGTTTACGTTTTATTGTGGATTTAAAGGACAATGGCAGGTCCCCATACATAATTTTATTTGACCTGAAATGTTAGCGTTTAAATATCAAAAAATCCTTAACACTTGAGAATTTATTCTTGACCATTCTCATATCAAAATTACTTGCGAAAGAAGTCTAGGAAAAAAGATATTGGAATTTGAATGTTTCGAGGTTAAGTACTAACATATTGTTAATGTTTTGTTTGAAACTAGATGGCGTTGTGTGTCAGATAGCCGAAAATATTATTTTCATTATTATTACAGTATATGAAATAAAAAAAATAAAAGCATAACATCTATTCGAGTTTAACACTAAATTAAACAAAAATAAAATATCAAACGTAGTGAGTCCGGAACTTGTCAGGATCTAAACCACAGATTAAGAGATGTGTACTAAACGACTACGTATCGACATTTTGAAAATATCGATGTATGTGCCGTTATCAATGACAATGTATTTTTCTCATCACACTGTGTAGTGGAAAATAACGTAACTATATTCTATTCCTTTAGTGTGTTTAAAATCGTTTAAAGAGAGTCAAAAATATTTTAAATCATTTCTAATTATGTTGATTCAGTCACTCTACCGTACGAGTGAAGACGTGGGCAGAAGCAAATTCATAATCATAATAGTGAACCTTCGGTAAATATTTCAGCCAAAGCTATAAGAATCGATTATCGATAAATTGTTCCATAATATAATATTGCCACCACGCATCCCTAGTCTTAGGTCAAATAAAATCTTCAAAAATATCTTATCTCTTATAAGACTTATACAACACATGGTGGTGTAATGATAAATCATAGAAAAATTTTTGATTAAGTTTACTGTGACTCGATTTTTTAAACGCTTAAGTTTTAGGTAAATATGTTTCTGCCATTGTTCTTTATTTATACTAAAATCTTGTATACTATTTGGGATTTTATTATAGAATCGGGCACATTACCCTCGAAATTATTTGTTTATCCTTTGGAGCCTAGAGGCAGGTAAAACAAGTTTATTTCTATTTCTTTTATTAAAAGCATGTATTTACATCACTTTTTTTCAAGAAGGTACATTTGTTTGTGTAGCTATGTACCTACAAAGAACTTACATGACAGCCAGACTATTGAAAGGTGACACCTCTTTTTAAGAAGCTTGTTATGAATGAGTTAGCCTCAATCCCAATCTATTGTAGGCAAGGGCCTACTGAAAATACGCGTCTGCAATAAGGATTGCAGAAATGTATTTTCAGTTACCTTCACGAATTGTTTAAAAAAAGTAAGAACTTACTTGGTCTATATCCACTGGGTCAAACAACATAACCGTGTCGGCTCTGCCAAACACACCATTTAATCTTACTATAGGACCAAACTGTTTATGCAAATCACCAATTATATTAAATAAATTGCCATTAGGCCCATATTGTCCTAAAAAAATAATTAAAAAGCATTTTAGTATTTGAGTCTGAGTCTGGGTGTGCTTTGTGTCCGTTTGATGTAAGTTTGTTAAGTCTCCTGCGACACAGGATATGTTCATAATGCGCGAGTCTTTTTAAAACAAAAAAAAACATAATAATATTTTCGGACATCAAAATGTAAGGACCGAATTCCACTAATGGATTTCTGATAAGAAAAGGTCAAAGCTTAATAATGTGGATCTTGCCGGTAAATTTTTCGTCTACTTCTTTTTCACCCCTTCTACTCTTACACAGGCTGATAACCCTCAGACCCAGAAACCAGAGTCTACTTCCTCAAAGGTTTTTGGTGAGCTGAATCCGAATCTGAAGTCCAAATTACCTAATTGGCTCTGGTTTCTGTAATATCCTAACCTAAAAGTGCAAAAATAGCTGTTTTTGGCCATTGTTGACGTTATGTAGCATCGTAACATAATTTTTCTCCCAAAACTGTAAAAAACATCTTAAACCTCAACTTTTTAACTCGGGTTGAGTTTGCTCAGATACCTTTTTTTTGGTCGCAGAGATACCGCGTTTTAAAGTTTCTTTGTTTAAAAAAATCCTACAAACCATATGCTATAAGAGTATAGTATAGTATTATAGGATAAGAGAGAATCCAATTTAACAAATCCCAAAACGCATAGAACCTAAACCTAATAACCTCAAACCTGACAAGGAGAGGTGTGAGAGACCTGGGGAGGTGTGAGAGCGGCTAGAGGAGGCCCTGGAACAGCTACGTGAACGTCCAGGCTGATTTTTTTTGGACAGGGAAGCAACTTGTTTGCCTAATTGTTCTACTCGCTCAACCAACGTTTCAAGGACTGATGATGAAGTGGATGGGGCAGTAAATTTGATTGGAACTTGCAATTTCCATGACCTTGTCAGCCAACTCCGCCAGTTTATTGAGTTCAATATCCAATTGAGATGCCAAAATGGCTTGAAGTTGTCGCAAAATGTTCTCATCTGACAAAACGTCAGACAATGAGCGTAGGTGTCGAAGGAACTGGGACTGTTGCCGAGCTCTTCCTCGCCAATAACTTGGCAAACTCTTTGCTGATGTGTCAAGGAAAGTCGCCTAATTAGTTCTTCCTATAATTTTAGGTACCTTGACCCTTGATTTGGAGTCGCTGTTATAATGTCCTCGACCTCGCCAGCCAGTTTCTGGTCCAGTCGTGATATAACATAGTTGAACATTGTGTTATCGGCTGTGATGCCAGAGAGTTGAAATTGTGCCTCGACCTGGGCAAACAATACTGCAGGTTTATTGGGCCAGAACGGATTCAATTTCACAGACACCTTACATACCTACCTCTGCTTTCTTACATTTTCTTGTTCAAGCCGGAGCAGGAGGGCAGCTTTCTCGGCTTGCAGCTGCAGGATTTGTTCTTGTAAGTGTTCAGCCGTGACTAAAAATTACCAACAGACGTGCAGTGCGAACAAAACACAGGCAAGCCAGAATAAGAAAAATAATTAGAAGGGGCGCTGTAGCAAAACTGACACTAAAATAAATAGTAGGTAAGTATACAAGGCAGGAAATAGAAATGTCCAATAACCAATAAGTTACAACTTAATCTAAACAGAAATAAATAAATGAAGTTTAAATTTAAACAAAATATTTTACAAGGATATGGTTTTTAAACAAAATATAAATATTTTACAAGGTTAAAATCAATTAAAGGATGAATATTATTTTTCCTTTTACAAGCAGTCCCTATAGCTAAGTGCAGTTAAAAAAAAAATTGTATGGGGCAAAAAACACACTTTACACCATGTTAAAATAGATTGAAACATTTTTGCGAAACAAAAGTTAAGTTGTTACAAAAGAACCGTTTTTTTATCTAATTGAGTCACGCTATATACACTGTACACATGCTTTCAAGTTGTAACGTTAAAGACCATTAGCAGTATTAGTAAACAAAAAAAAAGAAAACGCAAAAAAAGCAAAGTCAATAACGCAGTACTTTGTTTACGTTTGTAAGAAAAGCAAAATTGCAGATTAATTGTATGAAATCGTGACAAAAACTTACCGTAATATACAATAGAACTTGTAGCACTATAAAACTACCTACCTTATGTACGCATTTTTTTTTCTTTTAAGAAAAATAGAAAACTCCCGCATTAGGAATACATTCCTGTGTCGCGGGGACTTTACAAACATAAATGAAACGGACACAAAGAGCACCCTACATCAACAATTAAACTAGAGTTATAAAATATACACAAAATATTATAATTCGAGAAAAGTTTGATGATGTTTTTTTTGCGCTACTCGATGATAGATGGCTTTGTCAACCCGTTGGCTACTATTTCAACTAAAATCTTCGGAGATGAAATAAAGGTATTTTTACTTTAAATGCGATGCACTTTATGTATTTCAGCACTGAGAACACAATTGCAGGCACTATCCGTCTTGATTGAGGAGTTCCACACAAAAACACCGGAATATGTTCACAGCGGGGCGGGGAGGCAAACCAGTTTTTTCTGGTTAGAGCGGCGTGCGTTGGGTGAAATAGTTCCGAAAACCGTGGATTATTGGTCTTCCCGTTTGGATATGTTGCAGTAGACGCAGGAAAGATCGAAATTAGCGGTCGAGGCTGCAGTACTCGATCACGAAGTCCATTTTGAAGCGTAGTTATGCAAATACGGCTGGAACTCGACGCGACGGCACGACAGGGTCACCACTTTAGTGTAATGAGAACACGCTTAGAACACGATGGCCAGTCCACCAGTTTATTTACGTGTTGTTGTCAATAAAACTGTCGTATGTGTCTCACAGAAATGAGATATATATTTGACTTTATATACAATCACAATTAGTTATAGTATCGTATATAGCAAGCTAAGAGAATGAAGACACCAAACTGACAGCCTATAGTGTTGTACTGTCATGATACTACGTAATTCATTCATAGTGATGTGCAACAATGTCGCCACACAGGTACTTCCCGAAGCAGCCTCCAGCCGGGACGCGTACGCGCGTTCTGCGCCTTCTGCACTATTGCGACCGACAGAGTGAACTTGGGCGTAGATATTGCATCCATATCGGCCAGAACTTCAAAAACAGGAGATCGCGCCAGGACCGTCGCCGCCTCATACGAGATCAAACAGTAGCCCCGTATGATTCATATGGCAGCTGCAGGCCCCTGAGTAGACCATTGTAGCGTGAGGTACCCACCAGGCCATTAGACCAGACTGGTGCCCCATAGAGGGCCATGGATCATACGACTACCATGTAGAGGCAGCGAACTTCTTCGATTCGGCACACCTGCTGCCCCTCGCATTTGGGGTACTAATCTCCCTAAATGCTCTTAGAAGCTCCACTGTCCAGGATGAGAAATTTACTTCATTTACCGGCCTACCTGGACTTCAGCGTCCCGACCCGGAGGCGTGAACCTCCATGGAACCATATCGCCTCAGTTTTCTCTTTCTGCGAGACCCAATATTAGTATGACATCCGCATAGCAGACGACACTTTGCTAGAGGGCAGACTGGTGCGTCCCCTGGGAGCCATACATCCGAAGGGAGTGTCTACTCTATCACAAAAAAAAATGTACATGTATGAAAGTATAATAATTTATCTATTTTTCTTAATTTTGCCCCACCCCTAAATGCTGGGTACGCCCATGAATTCAGTCCTCACATTTTGCACATTCACTTACCTCTGACGCCTGCACTAGAAAGCTAGATTGGCTGATAGAATACTTTTTCTTTTTTGTATAATACATATACATATTATACATGGAAAACACCCAAACTTCGAAATAAATACTTGATACCTGGCTTTACAGAAAACGTGTTAAACGAAAGTGTTAAGCAATATGTGTTGCTTTTCACCGAATGCGACAGGTTACCGGTGCCCAAACAGACGTCCCTCTGCCTCAAAGGGTGGCAACGCACTACTGACTCTTGAGCTGCAGGTGTCCATGGGCGGTGTTAGTCACTTACCATCATGTGACCCGTCAGCTTTGCCCCCTAATATCATAAAAAATAATTGCAGACTTGCAGACGGTGTTTTGTCTCAAGTGTGTTATTTAATTAACGTGTTCTCATCAGTGTGGGTGACTCAGTTTGAAGAAATATACTAGGCCCCATCCCCTTCTAAAATAAGTTACTTGGTGGTTTAAAGGAATGATAGCAGATTAAAAAATTATGATAATTTACTAATATAATCACTTGATCCTACAAACCTATGACTGGTAAGAAGTGGTGGAGAATTCCAATATACGGTAACGAAGACAGTCCCGGTATTGATTTAAAAGGCTTAGCATCTTGAACTGACTTTGAATAATTACAAACACAGCTGCCATTTCTGGAAGACAAACGTGATGTATTTTAAAAAAAAGAACTAAGCACCTAGGACAGAATAAAAACTTTTTGGTTTGATTTCAAAATAAAGTTAAATCCTTTTTAGTTAGAAAACAATGTCAGAACGCTACTGATTGTTGCTTATTATCTATTGAAATCTATTCAAACGGTTCCAAGTTCGACCTGTGCTCTAAGCACGCTTAAGTTATCTCGTGCGATTTTCATCTCTATTGATCCCTAAGAAATGTGGTCCATCTTTAAAATATACCCGACTAGAGAGTGCGCCTAAAGCGACCGCCTCAAAAAATGAAATAGTGATTAAAATAAGTATATTAATATATCCAAGTATGTTATAGATATGTATATATGAACACATTAAAATTTAAAGAACATTGTTACGAAATCCTATGTCAAACTTAACTCTTTTGAATGTACCTACTGGCTACAGCTGCAGCAACTGTTTATGGGCTTCAATGCTTGGAAAGTTCTGGCAGGGTTCGACTTCAGGTTTATATCTTGTTTGGCAGGTAATATCGTGACTTAATTATTAAATGTTTTGAATTTAGTCAGTCAGCAATTTTTTTTCTCAATTATTGTAATTGAATTCCCACAAACAAAAGGAATAGTGTTACAAACTTTATGGGGCCAATTTGATTATAATGTGTAATCACATCGCATAATATAAACACAAAAAAATACCGAGAGAACTGAGTCTTTTTACAATCAGTTAAGTATAATAAATTAATAGTTAAACACATGAAGTTGAAACTGGAGTATTATTATAATGAAGTATTATAACCAAAATACATAGGGATTAAGGTCTTGGAATCGCATTAAAAAAAAAACATGATTGTCATCGCATAGGTACGAACAGGATTCGTAGTTTAGTTTTTAAAGATGTTTCTGTTCATGTGTCTATATTACACAAGGCCAACTTATGGTCCAAGTTAAACTGGGCACAACTTACGAAATAAACCTACGAAATTTGAGAGGAATGAGGACGGTAATCGTCACTATCATACGTTTTTCGATGTCATTAATACCCAATGACCACACATTTAAATTGTCTACATACTTTGCCAAACACGACGTTATCAAATATTGTTTTAAATGTTTAATCTGAAATGTCAGTGACTTTAAAAAGACATGTATGTGATAAGCGCTACAATTAACCACAAAAAATATAACTCTGTGATAAGCGCTAAAATTAAAATTAAACTGAGGGCTACTTATTTATAAGAAAATATTACAATATATAAAAGAAAATATAGATTTTCAGTTGTTTTTCTTACCGTAAAAATTGCTGTGGTTTTGCAATAACGACACTACGGCTAAAACACCCACTCACTACTTTATAACTCATGATTATATCTATCTGAGTGTTCACCAAAATATTATAAGACAATATTCTCCATCGGACATTCGCGTACAATGATTTTGTAAACACAGAAACCCTATATATAGCTATCTCTTATCACAAAACACTTACTTATAAAAAAGCTGTGTGGTTACGTGGGACCCAGATAGGAACGAAGTTCATTATGCTTTGCAATAGCAAAAGACCTAAATATGAATTCATATGACAATTTGTAATTATTTTTAGAATTATAAACGAAATAATGATTATTAACCCTTCACTCACTTTTTCAATTAGTTCCGTAGGTGCAGGATCTGAAGTGGACATAATCGGCAGCATCATAAATAATGTATTTTTCTATCCCCATTCTTGAGGATTCAAATTGTTTCCCAACCATACCTAAGTTTGCGAATTATTGCAAAAAAAACCTTCTTTTGGTTTTTTCCGTTCCCAAGGGTTATGTACACTAAAACTTTTACACTTTGTTTTTGTATCGTTAAATCTAACTTATATAAAATAAATACGCAAACTTAATCTTCAAAATTCGGAATTAAGAACTTTTTGGACTGGACTATAGTGTTGATGTCTATTAGGAACTCCTAGAATAAAGTAAAGCTAAATAAGTTTCAGAAGGCTATTCCTGAGATGGAAAAAAACAATATTAAAATGAATAAAGCATAAATTAATTCAACAAACAAGATTTTTTTATTCAATAAGTTATTTAGCACTGTCAAATTTAAAATTAAACGGCTTAACAAACGTGTTCAGAACAGTATTGACCACTTTGATCGCCGGTCGTGGAAATACTCAAAACCACCAAAATGTTACTTAAATATGAACTAGCATTACAAGCCTACACTATACTCACATTTACATACTTACACAAAAAATATACTATACAGTTCAATTTCAACGAAAATATAATCAAATTGAAAATACACGAAATGTGAGTTACAACAAAATGACTTTCAAACATAATAACAATGATAGAAACGCAAATATGGGAGCACTATCTCCTGATTATCTTTTATCAGGTTAGGTAGGACATTTACATAAACGAGGAATAAAAATGGGCCTAGAATTGAGCCCTACGGCACCCTCATAGTGACCAAAGACCCGAGGGACCTCTGTCCATTAACTTCCAGTCTCTGGATCCTATTACCCAAATGAGAGTTAAGAAGATCTAAAGCAGTATTCCTAATTAAATAGTGATGCAATTTCCTGACCAATGTTTCATGAAAAAAGCAATAAAATGCCTTAGACAAATCACAAAAGACACCCAGCGTTTATCCTCCCAGGCACCCCGTTTATCCTCCCAGGCACCAAATATACTTTCCAGAAATTTAACATCAGCATCACTTGTCGAGCGACCTCTTCTGAAGCCAGATTGTTTCCTGTGTATAATATTGTTTACATTAAAGTGAGTTTGCAGCTAATCTAGCATTTTTTTTTCTAATTTACTGATAGTATTTAACACTGAAATAGGTAAGTATATAATTTGTAGGATCAGACGTGCTACCCGCCTTTAATAAAGGAATTATCCTACTATGCTTCATTAGGTCAGGAATGCACTTATTGGTAATTAAGGGCAACTCTGATGCATCTACGCTAATAATATTTTCACAGAATTAAGTACCCAAAGGTCGGCGGTTTTCTTAACACTAATAATATTAAACGTTTTAACAATATCTCTATCGAAGATACAACTAAATCTAAACTCAGAATTACAAATGTTAATATTCTCTTCCAATAAAGATTCTGTAATGGTTAGACCCACCAACGCATACCTGAAACTGGAATGTCTGTGTTAAACTTTTTAAAAGCTGTGGCAACGTCTAAATTGGATCTAAATTCTTTATTACCAATTGAAACGCTCTAATTTTCACATTTGTTTTTAGCTTTTCCGTTTCGGCATTAATTATTTCCCAGGTCATTCTAATTTTATATAAACTATTACTAATTTTAGATTTTAAGTGATTGACCTTAGCAGAATGACATATTAACAACCAACCAATTCTGAACAATACATTGTAAAAAAAGCATTATATAATTGATTAGGATCATCATTATAACCCAAGCCGGGCAGTTTACTGAACAGTTTATTTCTAAAATTTACCATTCGAGTTACAGTTTTAGGTACTACAGTAATATCTCGTGTTACCACCACTCTGTTTTTTATAGCCAAAGCATACATCTGTCCACAGTGATCAGCATGTAGTTAGTTGGTGTGTGGTAATATGTCAGTGAACATAATATTATCTAACACTAATAATTGTCTGTGGTGGCAGTGATCCTGGTATGCTCTAAAAAGGTTTTAAGCCCTAAACTCAAAGATGCATCTTCCAATATATCGACATTAAAATCACCACACACAACTACACTTCTGTTTCATTTACTTAATTTCTGCAAGACTTCATTATTATTATTTTTTTAAACCAACATACGATGAGGATGGAGGCCTGTATCCACTCAATACAATAAGTTGCTCTAACTCCACACATGCTACTTCTATTGGCCGTTCAATAGAGACGCCAATGATATCAGTACGGCTCCTAAAACTAAAATCCTTTCTAATCAAAAACAATGAACCGCCATGTATAGCATGTTCCCTGCTGAACGAACTACCTAATATGTGGTTACTGAAGTTGAACATGAGCCGATGACTTTTAACCAATGTTCTATAATACAAAAAATATCAATCTCTAGGCGCTTACTAGACATTCCTTGAATATTTTGATGCGCTAGAGTAAAACTATTTGATACCATTCTATATGCTATATTTAAGCTAGAGATTGCCTCTATTGCCCCTACATCTAGTTTAAAATAGCAGAATTAATAGCCAAATACTATGTTGGATCAATATAAGGTGTCTGAACAACTGGATTAATAGCCAAGTTCTTGGCTGTTATATCAATAACATAACATAGTGATGAGATAAAGTTGTAAATCATCAAGTAAATTAGTTAAATTTTGTCCCTAAAACGTTTTGGTACTGTTCTCGGGGAGAAAAATTATCCAATAAAGTGGTTTGACAATATCCATCTCAACATTTAAATTGAAGCCCCTTTGTGGCCGCTTTAGTCGCGTTATATTCTTCGACTTCTCTCGCCGTTATTTGTTCAAGGTGGACGTGTGCTTCTCCAGTTGATATTTGTGTTAGCAGTTAGAATTGTGAACGTACGTTGCTTGGTGCACATACGTTCAGTTTTGATTACGGGTCAAGTACAAAATAATTGAGTGAAATTATTCGTCTCTCTTCCGCTGCATCTGCTGCGCCGTTCCCGCATCGCTTGTAGTATCCGCGAACTGTCAAACCTAATCGGCTGTGCTGTGTGCGCTATTTGTTTGTGTAAGTGATATTGTGCCACTTTTTTTTTCCGTGCGGAAATCCCCTCGGTTATACCCTAGAAAGGAAGTCTCTGGTGCCCCGACATACCTCGGGCCATCTACAGACGAATACCCCCCCCCCCCCCGTGTGGGAACCCCATGTTCCCTCTGCTCCCTGGAAGCGAGCGCGCTTCGCAACGTGCTCGCCGCCACCCCGGCCTGCTTCTGCTAGGGTGACAGGATATCGTGCCACCTGTAACTATTCGTCCACAAGTTATACAAAGATATTTATAATTATGTCTAAACAACTGGTATCCGTTGCATCGGAACCCGAGCTACACAAACTGCATTTACAAGACGCTGACGCTAACGGTCGTTTTTTATAACAGTGTTAATACACTGTTATAAAAAACGACCTAGACAACATTAAGTCTATGCTTTCAGTTATTGAAGTCAATCAATTTCAGCTGTTTATGGATATGGAATCGGTCAAGACTGCGATTGAACATCAGGATAATCTTCAAGCAGATTTGGTTTAACGAGTTGATGACATCTTCAAATCAAATACAACCCAAAGCTCGGATATAACTCGAGTGCAGGAGCACAAACTAATTTAGAAGTGGAACTCCATAATCAGCAGCATCGTGATCGTGAATCGAATCGAATCGAATCGAATCGAATCGAATCTTGAGTTAAATGGTATTCCTGAAAGGTCATACAAGAAACTTATTGAGTATTACTGCACTATGGTAAGGTTTTTGGAAATAGATTCGTCGGCGACCGATGTCGTGCATGCGACAAGAGTACGCCCAGTCAATCCAGTAGGTACCTGGTCGCCCTAAATCCATTGTGGTCAAACTCAACTCACGCCTCCTACGAGATACCATATTGTGTGCTATTAGAACCAGGAAGGACCTCAGCACGAACGACCTCGGCATCTCAGGTGACCTGAGAAGGATCTCTGTAAACGAACACCTCACGCCTGCCAACAAGGTGTTACACAAGAATACACGGCAAAAGGCAGCCGCTGCGCAGTACCAGTTTGTTTTTATACGAGATGGTAAAATCTTAGTTAGAAAGAATGACACCTCCGCCACAATTCGTATCATATCCCCTGCTGATCTCCGTAAAATTGTATGACTAATTATTTCTAGTTTTTTCGTTTAAGAAATGTTTGTTATTGTACCATAATCTCATATTTAACTAATGTAAGTTAATTAGTTGTTTTAAACCTTACAACCCACTTGATATGATTGGTAAACAGCTATGTAACATTCATATAAAATATCGTATCCTCTTATTATTAAACGTACCCACATATTATTTATCTTATTTTTTTTTTACTTTATAAAATATTTCTAATCTTATACTACGTTTACGTATTTTATTATTGTTCAGTATATATTTATATTTTCTATACCTATTATTTCTGCCGTTTATGTTGTTCCTGTTATAAAAAGTTATATATATATTACTGTAGACTACTAAAATGGCCACCTTAATGGATAACAAACGACTAAATATTTTTTACCAAAACGTCCGTGGTTTACGAACAAAATGCCTTGACTTGCCGAGTCATGGCTACAGAGTGATATATTAGACAGAGAAATCTGTGATGGTAGGTATAAAATGTTTCGTTGCGATCGAAATCTGGATGTAACTGGTAAGCGGACTGGCGGCGGCGTTGTGTGCTGTGTCCGCCGTGAGCTCTCGTTCACCACCTGGCTGGGTAATTCACAATATGAATTTGTTTGTCTGAAGATCTCGGCACGGACTCTTGGCACTTGGCACTCACAGCTGATTTAATTATTGTTTTATCATACATGCCACCTGACGCCTTTAATCTGCCGACTAACTTAAATAATTACTTTATTAACTTTAACACTGTATTTTATAAATACAAAGACGTTAAATATTTTCTTGTAAGTGATTTTAATTTATCCTGTTTACGTTGGTGTAGGGATGGTTGGTCGGGGTGCTAGGCTAGAAAACCTCCCCGTGGTGCACCCTGGAAACGCTGGCGATGGTACTGTTTCCTCCTTGTCCTCTTGGAGGAGAGGATTATCGCCAGCGGCCAATATTCTAGCAGAAGAGGTAGCTGTTCATCGGCTCTCGGGCAAGGCCTGGTCCAGCAGGGTGGGCGTGTCTGCCGGTTGCCCTGCTGGCTCTTCGCTCTTCGGAGCATGAAGGAGGAAACCTCGGTAAAAAACCGGATGGCGGGGCCCTGTAGGGGCCACAGTTTCTCCGCTGACAGCGGTGGAGAAAGGAGGACGGGCTCGGCGTATACTGACACTACCACCGAGCAGGCAGGGGGACGTAGTCTCCCTGTCATCCGTCGGCATATCGTAATCCCGAGAAGAGCGCTGTGGTTAAGTCTCGCGGCTCTGATCGGGGGCGAGGGTCTTGGCTTAACCGCCCGGACCGCGAGGAAGATAACCTCTCTAAAAAATTCCCCGAATCCCGTGTTCTGGGATGCATGGCCAGGGGATGCATGGCTGATGGGAAGTTCAGTCTCGAGCGCACTCCAAGCCGAGGTACCTGCGGACCCCTCGGTTGGGTTAAAAACTTACGCTTGCCCGGGTAATGGGGGATCTCTGCCCGGGTGGACCTTTAGTTCTCCCCCACTCGTGGGATTATTATGGAAAATCTTAATTTGAACAAAAAGAATACGATCGGAAAAAAAAACACACAACAGACAAAGGCAAGCCTAACGGACAAGGAGACGAAGAGGAGGAACAGTGGAGTGGATGGGTCATCCACGGAGGGTGAGATGGCGTCGGGAACGCCTATCTCGGTGGGGCTCCCAGAAGTCAGTCTGACGCTGGTCTCTGGGAGCCGAAGAGCATCAGATCGGCTGCGTTCCGGATCCGCCGCTTCGTCGGATGGCGCGGAGGCCATGGAAGCGGAACATCGCAGCGACAGCCGAAAACGCGGACGCTCAGGGGACGTGGAAACCGACACGTCCCAGGAGATGATGCCACCAAAGGTGGCAAGCAGCCGCCGAGGGAGGGCACGCAAAACGGCCCCGGTCTCGACCCCGTCAGGCTCCGCGTTCTCAAACGCGGAGTCGTACAGAAGCGTACGGGTGGACGGCGAGGCCGTAGCGGAGGAGGAGATCGCGGATCTCCTGCTCAAGGTTCGGGAGCCGGTGGGGGGAAATGCCCCCCAGACTCCCGTGTCCGTGCAGGAGAGGGCGAAAGCGGCGGTGGCCGTCATCCACAAGGTGGCCACCAAGTCCGTGAACCTTAAGGGCTCGTTTGTGAGGGCCCTTAAGGACTCCTCCTCCGCTTTGTCGGAGGTCGTGGAGGGCCTAGTGGGCGACGTTTCGCGCCTACAGGTGGCCAACGAGAGGCTGACGGAGCGGGTGAACGAGCTGAGTGCTCAGTTCGCCCGCTTCCAGGCGAACCTCCCCGAGCGGGAAGCCCCGTCCGCGTCCCAGCCTGCCCCTACCACCAACTCAGGGGCATTTGACTCCCAACTGCGAGAAATCCTCATCGCAGTTGGGAATATGCTGGACGGACGCCTGGCTGGCCTGGAGGCGAGACTGCCCCCTGCGCCGATTGTGCGCCCCCCGCTCGCGTCGGCCTAAGGCCGCCGCTCCGACCGCGCTCCCCGTGGTGGGAGGCCGCGTTTCATACGCGGCGGCGGCGTCTGCCCCTACTCCATCGGCTCCCCAAAAGCCGAGGAGGGTGGCCAAGGCACCGGCCCAGGCGCCGGCCAAGGCACCGGCTAAGTCGCCGGCCAAGGCACATCCCCAGGCGCCGGCCAAGACGGGGCCTAAATCAGCGCCGAGGAGCGGAGTGGCATTCCCTCCGCTCCCCACTCCGACACCCCTGCCGGGCCCCTGCGCACCTGCCCTTACCAACGAGGGTTGGCAGGAGGCGAGGGGCTCCAAGAAGTCCCGAAGGCGGGCCAAAAGGGCTGCCCAAAAAGCAGCCCAAGCCCAGCCTTCGCCACCGGTGGCAACGGCCTCCACAAAGAGGCCGCGGAAGCTGCAGCCGCCCAAAACCGCGGCTGTAGTGGTGACCGTGTCCCCGGAGGCGGCGGACGGCGGGCTGTCCTACGCGGCCGTCTTCAAAAAGGCCCGGGACAGCCTCGGCTACCCCCGACGTCAATATTGCGTCGACGTCGTCGCCCATGGAGGAGGTTGTAGAGACGATCCAGTAATGGATCAAGTCTCCAACCTCCTGGTCCAGACGAACCTAAACCACTGTGCCGCGGGCACAGTGGTCGATAGGTGTTGCCGTAGTCGCGGAGCCCTATTCTGTCCCTCCCCGTCCAAACTGGATGGGTGACCGGGACGGCTCCGTGGCAGTCGTCGGTTCCACGACGGCTCATTCCCCGCCCTTGTCGCTAAGAGACAAGGGCACTGGATATGTTGCCGTCGAGTGGGGGGGGATCACCATATATGGTGTCTATTTCTCCCCCAACCGGAGTTTGAACGACTTCGAGGTTTTCCTAACCAGCTTGGAGACCTCGATACGGCGACTAGCGTCTGGGCACGTCCTTGTGCTGGGGGACTTCAACGCAAAGTCCATTGCGTGGGGTTCCCCCAGGACGGACGCAAGGGGCGAGGCCGTAGAGGAGTGGGCGGCCTCGGTGGGCCTCTGTCTTCTCAACAGAGGCTCCACCAACACGTGCGTGCGACAGCAGGGGGGGTCGATAGTGGACCTCTCGTTCGCTACCCCTGCCCTCGCCGCACGAGTAAGGAACTGGCGTGTCCTGGAAGAGGTTGAGTCGCTCTCGGATCACCTGTATATCCGATTTGAGCTCTCCCGGACCCAGGACTCCAGTAGGGGTCACGTGGCGCGGCGTTTATCCCGCTTTCCGCGGTGGGCTGTTGCCAGACTGAACCGGGACCTACTAGAGGAGGCAGCCATAATTCACTCGTGGCTGTCTCCTCAGGCTCCGACCGAGGAGGTCGACGTGGGGGCTGGTCGCTTTCGCGATGCGATTACGCATATATGCGATGCGGCCATGCCCCGCATTCGAGGTCGTCGGCCTCCAAGGAAGGAGGTCTACTGGTGGTCCCAGGAGCTGGCGGACCTCCGTGCGGCCTGTACACGTGCCCGGAGGTCCTACACGCGCAGTCGGCGGCGTCACCGTGGAGACGATGAGGAGGACCGGCTTCATGAGGAGTACCGACGGGCGCGGAAAACTCTGAAGCTGGCCATTAGCCGCGCCAAAGAAGAAAAGAGACAGGAGATGCTGGAGGGTCTTAATCGTGACCCCTGGGGTCGCCCTTACCGCGCGGTGCGACAAAAGCTCCGCGCGTCGGGCCCCCCCCTTACGGAGACTCTCCAGCCCAGCTTCCTTCGAGAAGTGGTTGAGGGCCTTTTCCCACAACGAGCGGAACACACTCCCCCGTCGATGGCCTCCCTGGCCGGAGACGACGGGGAGCACGGGGAGGATAATGTTCCGCCCGTCCGGGATTCGGAGGTAGGGGCGGCTGTTCTACGGATTCGTTCCAAGAACACCGCCCCTGGGCCAGACGGGGTACCGGCCCGAGTGCTGGCCCTGGCCCTCAACCACATGGCAGACCGCCTCGGGGAGGTGTTCGACGCTAGCTTGGCAGAATAGGGTACGCCTCTGGCGCCCTCAGAGGGTAATGGCGGTCAGAGCCATACGCGGTTACCGCACCGTTTCGACGGAGGTGGCATGCGCGTTGGCCGGAACTCCCCCGTGGGATTTGGAGGCGGAAGTGCTCGCCGAAGTTTATCGGCGAGTGGCTGACTCCCGGGCGGAGAGCGGATTTCGCCCTCCGCCCGAGGATGTGCGCGAGTGGCGCGAAGCCGCTCGCCGAGCCACGATGGCTCGTTGGTCGTTCCGGCTGGAGACTCCACGCGCTGGCTTCGCCGCCGTGGAGGCTCTCCAGCCGGTCATCGCCGAGTGGGCAGGGCGGCAGCACGGGACCCTTTCCTTCCGGCTGACGCAGGTGCTTTCCGGGCACGGTTGCTTCGGAAAGTACCTGCACTCGGTCGCTAGGAGGGAACTGAGTCCCGCCTGCCACCACTGCGACTGCAGTGAGGACTCGGCCCAGCACACGCTGGCGGTCTGCCCCGCATGGGCGGCGCAGCGCCGGGCCCTCACTGCAGTCATCGGAGTGGATCTCTCGCTACCGGCCGTAGTACGCTCCATGGCCGGTAGCGACAGTTGTTTTACCGCGCTCGCAACCTTCTGCGAGGTAGTAATCTCGCGGAAGGAGGCGGCGGAGAGGGCCCGGGAGGACGACCTCCACTCGGACCCGATCCGCCGCCGGCGAACCGGGCGGCGGAGGCCCGCCTATCACAGCCTCATGCCGCCCTGAGTGTGGCCGCGGATGGACGGGGTGGGTTTCCCCTCCACCCGCATTAGTTTGGCCAGCCGCGAGGGGGCGGCGTCCAAGTGTGCCGGACGTCGCCTAAAGAGAGGAACATCAACATTGAGACGGAGCCCGCACCAGGAGCGGGCTGGCGCTAGGAGGGGTCCGGATGTCTTAACAACAGCTGTTCCCGGATCCCTCCTGTTACAGGCGCAGAGTGGCACACCGTGTGGTTTTATTCGGTCCGAGTCCGACACACCACCCCGCCGCAAACCCCGGAGGGGTGACGGTCCGAGGGGATTTCCACACGTTAAAAAAAAAAAAAAAAAAAAGGGATGGGTGGTCCCTCACACATTTGGGTAGCAGCCTGTTACAGGACAGAGCTTGTGCATTTGAGGAAGATTTAAGCATATTAGGGTTGGTTCAATATAACTATACACTTAATAACTGTGACAACACTTTAGATCTTTGTTTTTCAAACTTACCTTTAAACGTTTCTGTGACTAGTGGTTTAACTAAAATTGATAGATTTCACCCACCTCTTTCTATCGGCATTGTAGACTTGTAAATTAGCTCTTTTATCCCGAATAAAATATGTAGATTTAACTTCCGCAAATGTAATTATGAAGATCTCAATAAATATTTGAGTAATGTTAATTGGGGCCAATTGTTGTCTGGAACTGATTGTGTTGACGACGTAGTTGATTTATTTTAGGAAAAATTAAAAAATTGTATTACTCTATTTGTACCCTTTATCAGTCAGGGAAATAATTCCTATCCCATATGGTATAGTCATTCTTAAATAAAAATCATTCGCGAAAAAGATAAGTTCCATAAAAAATGGAAATTGTTTAAAAATCTTAGCGACTTTGATGAATTTAAGCTTCTGAGGGATAGGCAACATCGAGTACAGGTTCAGTGTTTTGACAACTTCACACGCAATGCTGAACACAACATAAGGAAAGCACCTTAATACTTTTGCAGTTACGTCAAGTCAAAAAAGCTGGTTCTGCATAAGCCATAAGGATAACCGCGTCATTTCACTTTGGGAAATACAAAATATAATGACGGTCAGGCAATATGCACCGCTTTCAATACCTTTTTTGACATCGTCTTTACTAGAGGTCGGTCCTAGTCGCAATCTGGCATTCATTCTCCACTGTTCAATTACCAGGCCTGCCTCACTATTTCCAACATACTCGTAACTGTGTCTAAGGTAGACGGTATTTAAACACCTCTCACGTTTGGATCGAAATAAGGGTGCTGGTTGCGACGGGATTCCTCCTGTATTTTGGTCAACGTGCGCTGAGAGTTTATCGAACCCTATTGCTCTACTGTTCCAACATTCACTTAGGACTTGTATGTTTCCCTCTCTTTGGAAAAAAGCGCACGTCATAGGTACCTATTTACAAGAAAGGTTTACTCTCCGAAACCTGCCAGGCGGTAAGGGCGGTCTAGTATAGGGTTTGTGTCAACTTTTCCTTCTCCTTGCAGTGCTGTTATTCTGTATTGTTTGCTCTCTTGGTCGGCTCTTACATATCCTATCCTCGGGATGAATAGAGATGATGACAGTCCGTATTCTTAATCCGTCACCACACAGGTACGCAATTAAAATACTTACGTATAATATTTTATATGTACACATACAGAAAATATTTTAAATTATAAATATTTATCATGAATTTGTTAAATACAAAATTTAAAAAGCACAATCTTTCTTTTCCTATTGATCTAAACATTTTATTTACATACGTTAAACTACGGATAATTTATATATTTTTAATATTTTCTTGGCACATCTAAAATTACTATTGAGGTTTCGGAGTTACGATATGACAATAAAATTTTACTCATCAATAGTTATTACTATAAATATATTTAATTTAATCGAACTTTCTGTATCTCACGAGTCGATCTGTACCATTTTAACTAATCATTTGAATATGACATGACATGATACCGCTCGGCTAATCCCAAATGACCTGAATTTTCACCAAAAACACTATCGGATGAGAGTCGCTGAGGACATGCTAGAAAGAGTAAATTCCGACCCAACATTCATAAAACGCATTGTTACTGGTGACGAGACATGGGTTTACGAGTTTGACATGCCAACTAGTCAACAAGCTTCGGAGTGGCGCCTTCCAACTGAACCGAAACCGAAAAAACCACGCCAAATCGATCAAAAGTCAAAGTCACCACTGTTTTCTTTGACTATCGCGGTGTTGTGCACTCGAAATTCTTGCCGGAAGGTCAAACGCTAAATAAAGAATATTATTTGAGCCTTATGCGGCATTTAAGAGAGCAAATTCGACGAAAAAGGTCAGAATTGTGGAAAGAAAATTCTTGGATTTTGCACCACGATAATGCGCCTTCGCACAAGGCCATCATCGTGAACGAATTTTTGACCAAACACTCAACAAATACCATCGAGCAACCACCATATTCACCAGATATGGCTCCAGCCGACTTCTTTCTTTTTCCTAAACTCAAATTACCGCGTCGTGGCACCCGTTTTCAATCGGTAGAAGATATAAAGGAGAATTCGCGGCGAGAAATGAACTCGATAACGGAAACAGCGTTTAAAAAAGGTTTTGATGATTGGATTATTCGTTGGCGTAAGTGTATCGTTTCTCAAGGAGCATAATTTGAAGGTGATAAAATAAACTTGGATGAATAACAAACATTTTGTGTATTATTGATCTTTTCCCGGTACTTTCTTGACAGTGTAGTAACTTGACAGTCATTTAATTTCTAGCTTCTTAGATACGCATGAGTAACTTTCAGTCAAGAAGTAAAAATACCCACTGTCAACTGGTTCTACTGATTTGCTCTCCTACATTTAGTTAATTATTCAAATTTGGTCTAATAACCTGTATTTTACAATTTAAAAAATAGATAAGTAATTCCTTACGTACTGAGAACACGTTACATTAATCTGGAGAATAAAATAGCCACGGATTATGCCATTCTTGAATTAGCATTAACGCGGTCGAAAAGATGTGAAAATCAATAATATAACATCTATGTTTTTTTTTTTGTGATTAGAGCGGATAATCGACCATCTGGAACACACACGAACGCACATTTAACGCTCCAACAATAGATGAAGTTGATCCTGATTGTTGGTGAAAAATTGGAAACACACGATATTGTGCTTACACGTCGCGATACTGGGCAACTGCAACAAATATCTGAAACACATCGTTCATATGACACGTTGCAATACCCGTTGATGTTTTGGCAAGGAGAAGATGGATATTATTTTAATATCAGAATGAAAAATTCATTGAATGGTGAGTATCAATATCATAGTTTTGATCTCAACATGACATACATTTTACAGTGTTTGGTTTTGGTTTCCAATAAAAGAACATTACACTGCTTATTACCAGGAAATAGGAAGTCGTAAGAACAGACTTAAAGATAAGGGGCTGTTTGCTTAGAGAACATTGTAACGTTGAGTATTGCAATTCAGTAAAGTTCATAAAATTCATCTGCAAATATTATTATGTCACGAAAGGCAGCGATATGGCGGTTTTTGGCATCCAAACCTCCAATACCAACGATGAAATTGCTCGCTATATATATATCGGTTGGTATGATGATGAACTGCAATGAACAACCCATGCACCAAAATACATGGCCGATAAAGAATCATTAAATTACTTGATATTTTTTTTATATTTATTATCAGAGTCAGCTAGTGCTTTTATAAAAATGCAATTTTAAAATCATATGTCAAAAACTCCTAACTATTTAGCAGTTTCAAATCTAAAGTTGTATGGCTTTTCAAAAGAGTTCATGAGCTTATTTACAAGCTTGATCGGTGGCCCTTCCCATGTGACTTTGAACTCATCGATCAACTTCTTCATTAGTATCTCAATCTCCAGTTCAGCAATCCTTCTGCCGATACAACTCCGGATACCAAAGCCAAACGGTAATGTGACCATAGGGTGTGCGTTCCCGTAGTACAACGGATCTGTTTTATCTGCCAACCATCTCTCGGGTATGAACTCTTTGGGTCGCGGATAATACTTTTCAAGGTTTGATAAATATTCATTCGGTGCTATGACATCAACCTGAATAATGAAATAAGTTCTATTTAATGAGAAAGTAGTTAAAGAGCAAATAAAAAATTTAAAAATGAAAGTACACAAACAATAAACTTTATAAAAACAAGTTTTAGAAAAAAAAAATAGAAATATAGCGATGTGAATAAATCATATCGAGTACCTTCACTTACAAAACGAAATGATGTGATAGCTTAAATAGTAAAAATGGTTAGGACAAAGCTAATTGCATAGTTATTCTGCCTTACCCCTGGTGGAATATGATAGCCGCGAACGACATGATCTCTGTCACTTCTTCTCAAATTGGATGGAATAACGTGCCAAATTCTTTGAGTTTCCTTCAGGCAAGCTCTCAAGTAACGTTTGTGAAGATCGTCAGATCGGATTTCTTGCCGCAACTTTTCTTGTTTCTCTGGATTAATTGCCAAATGATAAAGTAGGCTGGTTACAGTAAAAGCCACCTACAAAATATGTTATTAAATATATTAATAATAATATTTTTTATTGACATGCACATATAAAATCCGCCCGGGAGTGCGATTGATTAAACTTGCGATTTGCATCTAATATGCATCTCCTAAGAAATTTAAAGAGATTTAAAAGATAAATCTTGAGTAAATCGAACCACAAAGTAGAAAATGAAAACATTTTCAAACGAAAAAGTATCTTCTAAACCGTAATTCAAGTATCTAATTTTTGTAAGTTTAAAAAAAGATAGTGTCGAGACTAAAAAGGAAATATTTATATTTCCTATGCTAATGGCGACGTGATTAAGTCGTTTAGACCAAGAGAAAAAACTTATCAAAATACAGATATGAAAAGAAAAATAATATACAGACCTTACAAATTACACTCACCGTGTCTATTCCAGCTAACAACATTTCATTAGCCATCATTATAGCAACCCTCTCATCTATAGCCAGCAGTTTCTCAATTATGCTTTTATCTTCTTCTGGAACATCGTGGCCTCTCTCTGCTATTCGCTTTCTAGCCATCTCTATATACAATGTACTTACGCTAAAAAAATTACATAAAGTTTTACATTTACTAAAAGTTATCGCCTTTATATTATGATTACATTTCCAAAGAATTTAAATAGGTTTTCAGGTAATATTAGCAACTAGAGTTATTCAAAAGTCACAGCAATATCTACGGTTTTTATTTACAGTGTCAGTAAGTATTATTTGTACTAAAGGTACAAGCTTCTACTGATAAGTATAATATTTATTGACTAAACTTGTTAGACACTTACTTCCATTGTGTATCTAGAGTATTCATAAGTTTCTTGAAAGTTGGCGTTGCAAAATACTTCCAAGGGTTTGGAAAAAACTCTAGCTTAAAGGACAAAAGCATCATATCTTTGGCACATTTCATCAGCTTACTTGCTGGGTGCTCAGGGGTCAATTCGTCCGTGAGGCATCCTAACCGAGCCCCCAATCCCACGAGCGCCACGGATTCTAAAGACCATTTAGTCAGTTCATAATCGAATTTGTTTGTCATATATGTTTTATCCTCTTTTATCCGCTTTAACCTTCAAAAATTAATAAACAAAAAATAAACATACCTAAAAAGGTTTTTAAAATATATTTCTATTATAACAAAAATTCTCGTAAATAATTAGGTTTCGGAATACTGTTACGAGCAGGTGATACATTAATAAATCGATTTGTACACAATTTTTAAATCCGCACGTTACTTAATTCGCAATACAAACAATTTTCTTCGCAATACAAATTGTTTTTCTTGTACTTGTACTGGTCTTCGCATTTCTTTACTTGTATGGCAAAACTAAAATGTATCCGTTTCAGATCACAACCTCCTTATAGTCAAGCCCTGATCCAACGTTTTCTAGGCACGATAGGCATGCAGACAACTCTAATAGACTTGGACGTCATTGGCACGATTTTTTTTAAAATACTAGAAACGCTTCCAGTCAGCCTAGCAACCGCAAAGGGGTAATCTAGGTTGCGTGCATCAAAGGCACGGGAAATAATATACATCTCTAATAATATAATATAATATACTCTCCTTAATATACACAAAGATATAAACCGAGATATCGAAATTACGTACAGCGTTGCAACGAACCGGTTCTAGGCCTAAAACAATAAAAATAAAGAAACGATAATTTATTTAAGTAGGTTAAAGTCTAAATGTAATGTGCAAAAAAAACACACATTTACAGTATTTTTTGTGAGCGAACAAACTAACATTTTACTTATTATTTTACCAGTGTTTGCTCCCTATTTGGTAAATATTTCCTTTGTTAGAATCCGCTATATCGATCATGAGCGAATTCACACTCCTACTCGCACTTCGCCAATTTTCGGTTACCTTTTTCGGTCACAACGTTTTTGAGGGCTATATATGCGCCTACTACGAGCAGGCACAAAAAGTTGAGTCAGTCAGACTTTAGAGAAACTTACAAAAGACTCGTAATCTTTCCCATCAAGTCAGCTGACTCGATACCTTTCTGGAAACTTCTATAACATTGTGGAATATTTTGTATTTTAGGGAACATGAAATCAGCCCCTTAACGAAGTTTTTTTTCTTTTACCAGTAATAAGGAGTGAATCAAATACCTACCTCTCCACAAAGTCTTGAGCTATTTCTTCAAGTGCTGACGTGTACACTCTGACTAGTTTGAGCTTCAATAACGCTGGGTTGACCTTAGTACGAAAATCACGCCATTTGGGTCCTTGTCTATCAAAAAGTAAATTTAGATTTGAATACAAGAGTAATGTGAATTATAGAGTTCTCTGTGAACACTCCTATTTACTTAAACGGGATTCTTTATACTCAAAACAACTAACGGCTTAATAGGTTTTGATATATTGATGCCGTAAATAATTAAAGACTAGGTACATTATACTCCACTTTAACATAACTTTGTAAATAATTAACATAAACAAATCTTGGAACTAATTTTCTTATTATCGCATCAAAATAAAACTTTATACGTGGCATCTTGGAGGTGATCTGATAGAAACACAAGTCGACAATGGAAATCTTCAGTGTCAACTAAAAAACCCTTCTTGATTACCTACAAAGTGTCGAACGAATTGGGCTTAATAACGGTAATCTATTGATGAATTCTGGAAGTGGATAGTGTTTTATTCTTATTCTTCCTAAAGAGATTTTTACTTACGCAGTAGTTAACCCATAGACCCCATCAAATGTATCCTTCTTTAAAACTTCTCTAAAATACACCATAGTGTCAAAGCCGGGCCGTAAAGGATTCGCCTCCAGGGACCTGTAAACCTATAATTTATGTTGTTGAGATTTTGAAGTAGCTATCGTATTTTAATTCAATTGACGCACAGACATTTTTGTTGAAAGATAAAAATGACACGCAATTGTCTTTTAGCCACGTATCTTTATCTGGAGAAAAATAGTGTTTTGATTAAAATAATATGACGGTAAATACTTATCAGAAGAATCAAGTTACAAAGATAAAAAAAATCTAGACCCGTTAAAAAAAATCTTTGAAAATTCTATTAGTAGCGTGAGTTGCACAACTTGCACACTCGTAGCATGTCGTTGATCTTTTCGACTAAGTTAAACACTTATTTTTGTAGTAAGTTCTAGTCGCTGCTGTATTAGATGGTGATCAAATCTTGCAAGTTTCCTCATGGCACTGGCACTCTGTGACATGAATACATCCACAGCGTGTATTAACGTAGTCATTTGCTCCCGAATTTCCTCAATTATCTTAAGTACCTGATCTATGTCGTCAGGCTCAAACAGTATCACCATGTTAGCTCTTGCAAATAGACCGTTCATTTTTACCACGGGACCATGCTTTTTGTGTAGAGCTCCTACCATCTCAGAGAAATTTACATTATCTTAAGTACCTGATCTATGTCGTCAGGCTCAAACAGTATTACCATGTTAGCTCTTGCAAATAGACCGTTCATTTTTACCACGGGACCATGCTTTTTGTGTAGAGCTCCTACCATCTCAGAGAAATTTACATTATCTTAAGTACCTGATCTATGTCGTCAGGCTCAAACAGTATCACCATGTTAGCTCTTGCAAATAGACCGTTCATTTTTACCACGGGACCATGCTTTTTGTGTAGAGCTCCTACCATCTCAGAGAAATTTACATTAGGTCCAAACTGCCCTGAAAATGAAGATACAAGATGATTCTTTTATGTGTAATGTATGAGCGTAGTATAGACTCCAACTCTTACTAAGGAACTTTATATTAATAATTTTTTATACATATAATTCGATGATCTGTAACCTACTGTACTTATGAGAGAAATAAATGAAATAATAATAATAAGAATTTACTGATCTATGTTACTATGAACAAACTTAATCATTGATTTGACAGAATTTGATTCTCCTCTTTCAGCTTAGAACATTTCTAACTAGAAAATACCCTTTATAGCAAAACTTTTTATACCATAATATTATTTTGCATAACAGCGGATAGCATATACTTAATTTCGCAGAACGTCGTTTAGCATACACTCATTTAACATACATTCAAAACTCATAATTTTGTAAATCAGAATATTATTGATGCATAAATTTCATATCCTTCTTAACTTAAAAAGTAGAACCATCATATCGCAGAAAATTCAAGTCAGAACCGTTATTCATCAAGTAGTAAACCCACTAACAATAGAGGGGATCAGAAGGTCGTAATAAAGATTCGTTCAAACTTCGGTTCCGATCTACTCTGGATAACACAAATGTCATAAAAGGTATTCTCGTAGTAAAGGATTAATAAGACTAGCAGAATAATACCAATTCAACTTTCTGTCCACAGGAAAAAGAATCTATGTTCTGTTTCATTTTTTTGTTAACGCTTCAGGCCTGTATCTATTCGGACGACGAATTCCTCAAAATCGTCACCAGCAGGCCACTTCCTAGTTCTAACCTTTTTCTTTCGTGTGCAAACCCTCATGAAATTATGCGATTTATAAAATTTTAACCTTGCCAAAAAAAATCTTTGATATTAAAAGTATGCCATTGTAAATTCAGACATACGTTTTTTTCTTTATAGTTACCGACAAATATCTTAATCAATGTCCTTGCATGCGCAGAAACGTATTTTAGGTCGCTTTGTTTTGGCGGTGCGGGCGCGACGTCGGGAACCGTGCGTCGCGTCGTTTCGATCGTGCCATTGGTAGATTAGTCGACCCTCGCTCGAGTACACTCGATTGCATTGATTCCGTTGTAATTATTGTTGAATTTAGATTTGTATTAAAATTTGTTGTTCATAAAATTTATACAGTATTTTTTTTTTTTTTTTTTATTTTTTTTTTTTTTTTGTCACGACAAATTAACGTAGTTTTGAAAAGACAAGCCAGGAAAATGGTATACGATGTGTATTGTTTTTTCAAAAAAGACGGCAAGAATTATGTTGAAACTGTGAAACAGACTGCGGTGGCGACAAAAACATCTATCAGTACTGTTAGTCAAATTATTAATAAAGCTAAAAACTTCTATCCACAGCCCTTTTTTCTCTGAAGCTATTGTTTGTTTGAAGTTAATCGAAGGAATATCTTGTTTACCTCAAGAGTAAATTCTAAGATCAAGAAAGTGTATTTACTCGTATCAATCCAAAGGCGATTTTCTCCTTTACAGCAGCCTAAAAAATAGTTTATCGACATTTTTAATAACAAATGTTTATTTTTACTTTATTTAATATCTAATATTTTTTAAGGAGATTTAATAAAGTAATTAAATGCCTATGTTTTTTACGCAGTCAAAGAAATACAATACATACAAAAAAAAGAGAGAGAAAATATATACAATTACATTAATGAATATATTTAGGTACTATTTTGTTGCGTACATACTCGTAAATGCCCAAATTTTGCCCCACTACGTCTCCCTATGTTCAAGTTGTTTGCCGAAAATTATACGTAGATGTTTATATGTTACACCAATAGGTGTACCACCACCTACTGTGCATTTGTAAATTTTAGTTTTTAATTTTAAAATGTTTTTAGCGCTATTGTAAATTTATATGTGGAAACTGTTTGGATTGAGTTTACATAGTTTACCTGTATATTTATTTTAATTTGTATTAATGAATAATTAGTTTGATTTGTATCTGTTTGTTTTCCTAATAATATAAAATAAAAATATACATTTGGCTATCCAAAAATTATATAAAATATTTTTTATTCCTTAAAAATATTCGTTTAAAGAAGACTGTGCCCTGAGCGTTGTGCCTAGTGATGTGCCGGATCGTTAACAAAGTATATCCGAATACGGATATTTGGTGTCAAGATCCGCGGATACGGATACGGATCTTAAGTTTCTTACTCAATCGGAGCCCGTGACCTTGATAGTTGTCGCCACTTGACGCTTTACCGTTGATATTGAAATATTTCATTATTTTAATAAGCTAATACAAAGATGTTTGATTGATCTCATTATAAAGATAGCTCTTTCAGTACCTACGACCTGCCTAGTTGATTTAGTGTAGTATGATAAATGATTGCAATACAAAGGTGCCAAATATTTGTTTTAAGAAATAAAAAGTAACCTGAACAGAATTCAATAGTTTTTCATAGCTACCTAATAACCATTATTCAGGGTTATTTTAAATTTACTGAAAACCTCTGAACTGCATATTAGTAACATTATAAACAACAACTTTTCTTCTGGACTAACACCGAAAACGAAAGAAAAAATTGTTTCTCCATACAAACTAACAACATTTGATTGGTCATTTGAATGGAGGACCAATTTTTTTCATTTAGACGTTGGCCAGAAAAAAAGTTGCTGTTTATAGTGTTACAAACACATACCTAAGAGTTTTACAGTGAAAACAAAATCACCTATATAGAATTTCATCTATATATTGAAAGATCCGCCAAAAAAGTCACGGATACGGTTACGGAACTCTCTTCTCCCTTGGATATCCGCGGATACGGATACGGATACGGATATGCGGCACATCACTAGTTGTGCCACATAAACTTCGTCATCAAGATTCTGTCAGATAGAGGGAACCGGAAATTCCTTTTTCTAATAGGCATTAGAAGGCAGTTATGGTACTAACAATTCACGAGTTAATGTTTAGTAGTTACTTGTGTAAATATATTGTTAGTATGTTATTTCTACATACCTACGACTGGCAAGAAATGGTGAAATGGTCCAAGATAGGGCAAAGACGATAACCCTGGAATTGATTTATAAGGTTTGGCATCTTGTAGAGACGTCGAATATTTACACGCACCATTTCTGAAAAAAAAATACAAATACAGGCAATAAACATTTAATTGTTTTGTTAAGTTTGACTGACCTGTTGTTAATGATTAGTGATACTGACTGCTAAGTCTGAGATCACAGATTCGACACCCACCCAAAACAAATAATTGCGTCTGGGTCTGAACACAATCATCTGTTCTATGTCTGGGTGTAATTTATCCACAATATGTGTTTTAAAAAAAAAATGTTTCTTAGCAGTCCGGTTACCATATTAAAGGCTCTGCCTAGGTTTGGATTAGGCGGCCGTATAAATTATGTGTTAAATAACCCTTAGATACTATGCATTTACTATAATGTACCTAAAATTAGCAATATCATTATGTTTGAGTTGTTATAGAAAACGATTTTTTTAAATACGTTAATCTTTAAATTATATATTCTTTATCCTATTGTATTCAGGCCAAGTCATTGAGCACATATACTCGATGATCCAATACAACAACAGCATTATCGCTCTCGAGTCGGTCCTTCATGTCTGAGGATCGTGTTCAACATCACACATGCATCTGGAGCGGATGATCAGCCTCTTCCGCTACCTGTCCAGCGCTTTACTCATGATCGTGTAGAAATTGGTAAATAATATTTCATCATTTATTTTGTGATTACTCATAAGTATTAAATTAAATACTTTTATACTCATATGGAGTAATTAAAAACAAATGTAAACGAAAGAGCGTTTTACAAAATTGGTTAGGAAGGAGATGGGCGGCAACCCAAGACATTTATTTTATTCGCTATCAAAATACGTACACTGATTTTGTTTAGCTTAGCAACATACAAATATAGAGATTCCTTACAAATAGCTCAACTGGCATAGGTACAATCTTAATTTACTTACCGTAGAAAATATTGTGATTTGGTAGCACATAAACTAAAGCACTCACTCAACGTTTTATGCCTCATATTATAATCTTAAAACCGAAATAACTAAATACAAATAGAATGTACACGTGCTATACAGCACGTTTATCAATGAGAACTGATGTTTTTGACCTTGCGTGCAAAGTTTAGTAATCATTAGGTAATTACACAAATTATCCTTACAATTTAAACGGCTTTTTATTTTGAGAACATACCTATAGACAAATATTTTATCTTTGTTTAGATTAGATAATAATAATCCAAAATAAACGTGACTCAACCCAAAGCGCCTGATTATTTTTAGTAACTATATGTAGCAGTTTGACAAGAAATACAAAATGATTTATTTTATTACAATTGTGCCTTTATTTATTATTAAACGGACTGACCTATTACAATTAGTATAATAATATGACAATAAATTTATTTTTTCCTATAAAGCTTTTACAGTGTTGTTTGAAACTGTAATATGTTAGAAAATAAACATAAAATAACAATTATTTAACATTAATTTACGAGTACTCTAGCCATTTAACGCTACTGATCATAAGTCCTTAGATCAGTATTCTGATCATAAGTCCTTAGGTAAATTAATGAAGTAGGTACTATAATAGTTACACATACTACCACATGACACTATCTTGCTTGACTAGGTAAGAAGTACCTACCCACAGAGTACAGTAATACTATTAGAGATACCTGCCTACAGTACTAGTTATGAAGTGGAACTTTGAAACCATTAGCACTCTTAGATTAATAAAACTTCAAAAGAACAATAAATATTATTTTTAATGTATTCCATTAAAACAGATCTAAAAATCGTACACGGTAGACGGCCAGTACTAGATTATACTACTAGCGTCGTTGGTATAGTCAATTGTCAAGAAAATCCAGACAAGTTCTAGTCGGACTCGCCCTCCAAGAGATCATAAACTCTGTTTCCAAAACCTATAATTACTTATAATACAATTTATAAAGTTACTAATATAATTATAATATAAATACTTACATTATATTATTATGTTGTGTTTTATAAATGAAATTGTACAATGTCATTTATAAAACACATCATTAAACCTCGATGATTGATTACGTACGTTAAATAACGACTTTATTTTTTACGATTTAATTACAAATGTATAAGATGATGCCACTTGCCACATTTCAGAGTTCTAGATCAACAGGACATACCCTATAAATTTTGATGACCTTGAGAGTGGTGCAATATGCATTTGTTGCGGCATAAACGGCAGAATTTTGATCTTTTTACAGCTTCAAGGGACTGTAGACCGGAGTATATGGTTTTAATTTCAACTTGATACCTAAACGCGTTCCCAAGATAAAGGGTCTTGACAGACAGACGAACAACAAAGTGAGTTATTTATTGTTACAAAATAAGGTAAACAGTTTAAACAGTAAGATGCCGCATAAACTCATTCGAGTTTTTCCGTGCATCAGTGTCAGCACTAATACATATTTATATCTACACAAACAGTTAATTATTCTAAATAAATACATTGACTAAGACAACAAAATCATACACATCACAACATCATCAACATATCACTAGTGTACTTACATATATCGGAAAAAGAAATAATTAATTTGAGTGGGTAGTCATTGTAGGCTGTATTGTCATTAGAGCCTGTCCAGATGAGGCGAGTCGACTCGCGCGTTCCCGAGATACTCGAGCTACATATGTAAAGGGTCAGCCATCTAAAGTTTTTTTTTTCAACTAGTGCTTATTTCGTGAATGGTAACACTTAGCTCATGTCTGATTTGACAGATAATTAGCTTTATCCTTCCGCTGAACGAATATGGTTGTGTATACGCTTGAACAACGCTGGGAAATATTGCGACATTACTTTGAAAATCATGGTAATGTTGCAGAATGTGTGCGAAAATTGCGTACGGATTTTGGAAGAAGAGAAGCACCGTCAGCTCCGTATGTTCGTTATCTTGTGAAAAAAGTGAAAGAAACTGGCATCCTCATCGATAAACCAAAGCGTGAAAAGCCAAAAACAGTGCGTACACCCGAGAATATTGATGCTGTGGCACAAAGTGTGCGTGAAGCGCCATCAACATCAATTCATCGTCGTTCTCAAAAATTGAACATTTGGGAAACATCATTGAGACGAATTTTGCATAAAGACCTTGGTATGACGCCATACAAAGTTCAATTGGTTTAGGAGTTGAAGCCAACTGACCATCCAATGCGTTTTCGCTTCGCTGAGTGGGCCTGCGATCGACTTACAGAAGATGCCGATTTTGCCAAAAAAATCATCTTTTCGGATGAAGCTCATTTTGATCTTGGCGGGTATGAAAACAAGCAAAATTATCGCATTTGGGGCACAGAAAACCCGCACGCATACATTGAAAAGCCGGTACACCCAAAACGAGTCACTGTTTGGTGCGGATTTTGGTCCAGAGGCATAATTGGGCCATTTTTCTTCGAAAATGAGCAAGGAGTGGCCGTTACAGTCAATGGCGATCGTTATCGGGCCATGTTGAACGAATTTTTGTTCACAAAAATTGAAGAGGAGGATATTGGCAACATTTGGTTTCAACAGGACGGCGCTACGTGCCACACAGCCGAAGCTACACTCGATGTTTTGCGCCCTGTTTTTGAAGATCGCATTATCAGCCGCAGAGCTGATGTCGTTTGGCCATCTCGGAGCTGCGATTTGACACCGCTGGACTATTATTTGTAGGGTGCCCTCAAAGATAAGTGTTACACCGACAAGCCAGAGACAATTGACGCTTTAAAGGACAATATTCGTGAAGCCATTGGTGAAATACAGCTGCACACAATCGATAATGTGCTTAAAAATTGCACCGATCGTGTAGGCTACTGCATGGCCAGCCGAGGCAGCCATTTGAATGAAATTATTTTCCCTTATTAACCGAAAGGATTGTACTTTCAAATAAAAAAATAAATTAGAGAAAATATTCAGTAGTTTTTTTTTATAGCATTTTCAAAAAAATAAAGTTATTTGGCGGACCTTTATATTCCGTCCAGATGATGACGCGCGTATCCTCATGACGCGTAAAACGCTGGTAATGAGCGAATACTACGCGCGAATCCGTAGCGAATGGACGTAACTATTACAAATTGGAGCGTGATAACTTCAATACCGAACTTTTTATTGATGAAATGGGATATGGAATCTTCAGACTATTCCAGTAGAGTAATAAAACGTAGGAACTGGGAAGAAATAGTTGAAATTTTTTGTTAACCTGGCGATTTCGAAGAAAGTTTTAGGTAAGTAAACAATAGTTTATTTAATAACATTATTTTTTAGACAATAATTTTATTATCACGAGTCACGAGAGTTTGCTTTCATTAACAAAATAATCTGCAAATTTGTCTCTTGTATTTCGCGATCTTGCATTAAGTCTTGCTACCTCAGTGTTTAAATTATTCCAAGATGTTCCGTACAGAGTGTGGTCACACATATAACCATCCCTTAAGCTGACGAAATTATGAAGAACAACACAAGCTTTTATTATTATTTTTGCAAATTCGGAAAAAAAAAAGTCTACATTCAACGGTCTATGGAAAACTCTCGATTTTTTTACCGAGATACCAAAACAACATTCAATGTAACGCCTTGTTCTGGATAAGCGGGCAATAAGGGCGCATTATGGTTTCAGACAGACTGAATGCTTCATCTCCTACTATCACATGGGTTAAGGGAGTCGAATCGCATACAGCCAATAAAACAGTTGAAAAATATTTTTTATAGTTATAAAAAAGAGACCCAGAATCGTTAGGTTTTATAATTTTGTTTTTTTTTTATGCCATAAAGGGGGCAAACGAGCAGACGGGTCACCTGATGGTAAGCAACTACCGCCGCCCATGGACACCTGCAACTCAAGTCATAATACGGATATGCTTGCCGTCGATGGCACCGATACAATTCGGGAAATTTGCACATTTTTAAACTGTTTTGAAATTATGAAATTACTATATTTTGTAGTTTTTGCCATATGACGTAACAGGTTTTTTTGTACTATTTCGATAACTGTAGACTTTCCTAGTCATCCTGTGACCAAATATCTGAAAAAAAAGTTAATATTGTTAAATTTTGTCCATTGAATTAAATTCTTATATAGGGTTTATTTATATTCATGTAAATAGATTAACCTAATTCAAGGAATAGCTCGAATTACCGGTCACCCTGCATAAAGTACTATTTGTAATTGTATTTTTCTATATACACTCGGTTCCAAAAATTACGAGTCAATCACAAAAATTGAAATACCTCCAGAACTGTAAAAGTTAGATCAATGAAATAAAAAACAGAATAAAGACTTTTTAGTTGCGCTTCTAATAGCATATTATTTAAACTGGTTGATGAAAAAAACTTCATTAGAAAAATAAAATTTAGAAAAATGACTATTTTTAAAAACAAAATTTTTGTTTCATTTCATTATAGATGCTTTCCATTTCTATTCTGTCACAAAAAAAAATATCGTGAACGTCTTCCACGTGCATAATTATCATTCCGTGAGGTGAAGCATGGCAGTCACGCTAGAGGAATGTACCAGAATCCTAACTTTTTTGGAACTTGGGCGGAGCCAGCGTGAAACAGCCAGAAACATTGGTGTATCTTTGTCGACTGTTCAGCGGGTAGTCCAGCGGTACCAAGAGACCGGATCACACCTTAGAAGACCAGGAAATGGCAGACCAAGATGCACAACGGCCAGGGAAGACAGACAACTGGTGGCTATAATGCTCCGAAATGGTTTTAAAACTGCTGTTGGTCTAAAAACTCACTTTATTCGCTTTGGAGGTGGCAATTTAAGCGCTCAAACAGTAAGAAGACGTCTTGCTGAAGCAAATTTGAAACCATTGAGGCCCGCAAATGGCCCCAAACTGGAACGGGGACATCGAATTGCAAGACAGAGATACGTGCGCGAGCACCTAAACTGGACACTAGACGATTGATCTAGGGTAATGTTCACGGACGAGTCTAAATTCATGCTTTATAAGCATGATGGTAGGCAGTTGGTATACAGAAGACCAGGGGAGCGCTTCCATCAAGCGTGTGTGGAGGAAAAAGTGGCGAACGGTGGAGGCTCCGTACAAGTTTGGGCTGGGATTTCTACTGAGGCCCGCACCGAGCTGGTACTCATTCAAAATGGAACTCTAAATGCAGAGAGGTACGTGGAAGAGAACCTCAATGAACATGTAGGTCCTTTCATGGCCAGGATGGACCAGCATGGCATATTAATGCATGATAAACGTTTGATGTTCCTCGAACGATCGACACGGAATAAAACTACTGACAGCAAAATCAACACCACGTGTGTTGCAGCTGAAGAATAAGAGTTTTCTGGCGATGGGGAAGATGTAATGAGACCTCCGCTTAGTCAGGCGAAAAAGAAAAAAAGCTGAATGCAGCTGATGAGGAATTTCTCACCATCATAAACAAAAATTTAACATCTAGAAATCAGCCATAGACGTCAAACCAAATGGATTCAGATGATGACAAATTATTCTGTTTGTCATTACACAAGGAGCTTATTAAAATACCAGAGGAGAATAGACTTCAAACAAGAATTGAATTAATGAAAGTGATTCAAGCTCAACAAGCCATGTATCATAAACATTCAGCTGCTCGTTCTGCCTACCAACCTTCAACACAATATGCCTGGTAATAAGCAGGACTGACACAAAGCGGACAGAGAGATTATTTTAAAGAAATAGGAAATAACATAACAGATCCTTTAACATCTTCCTTGCTCACTGCAACTTCCAATCTAGGTTATTTCACTACGCCACGGAATACCCTCACCCAAGACACTCTTCTAACAACACCATCGCCGGCATATACACAGGATTCCCAAGAATCTGAATTGATGAAGACAATAATTAATTAATAATAATAATAATTCTTTATTTTTCTTCTCACAATCACCAATCAGTACAATATTAACTTACATCAATAACTAAAATTAGAAACAGTAATTGTGAGAGGACTGGTGTCTGAATTAGACATAAGCCTGTAGCTCAGATCACCAGGCACTCACTCTCCTTAAACATTTCTTTGCTGTCAATACATTATTAATGCAAATCAAGGAAATACAAAACCAAAATAATAAAAATTATTACTTACCTTAAAGTAATCACGAGTTTTTTTAAAGTTAGTCATCAAACGATGATACTGACATTCGAAAGTAGTTGAAATTTTTTTCGCTGTGTTCTCCGAGCTTTGGGTATAATGTTATAAACATACTATGCGTCATCCTGTCACGTAGAATTGGATGCACGTTAAATCGTCGACTCTCTTCGTTTACGACGTTTCCATCGACGGTATGCAAGCCACAACACAACCGCTGTCTCCGAGTCCATGTTTATAACTGAATCCCTCCCAGCGTAGGAGCGCGCGTAAAACGCGAAATCTGGACGCAATGTGAATTCGACTCGTGCGTAAAACGCCTCATCTGGACAGGCTCTTAATGTCATAAAACAATAAAAACATTCATTTCATGATCGATATGTATGCATGTGTCGGAAGAGGACAATACATAAAAAGAAAAATATAACTTCAAAGCTTAAACAATCATTTATTTAAGTATTTCAAATTTATTTTTAAGACACAAAACATTAGTAATTAGTATAGACAAACTAAAATATCTTAATTTAATTTTGTACATAATAAGGATAATTATAACAAAGTAAGTAAGTAAGCTGCGTTCACTGTTCACTGATCTAAAAATTTAAATAGATCTGACAACACTGATTGGGACTGCGAAGTGTTGTAGTTTATCGATAAAAAAAAAGCCTTTCAAAAATGTGTTAAATTCAAATTTAACAAATAAGTTTCTATAAAATAAAATTTTCTAGGGGGATATGGGGGGATATGAAATGTAAAAATTTTATAGTTTTTTTTTACCTACTTGTGCTACTAATGGGCAAACTTTAAGTCCTGCGATAGTGAATTTAATAGCAAAAAAATTTTTTTTATTATTTTTGTTGAAGATGATCATGAATTCTGTGAACACAAACAGTAAAGGTAAAAAAACTTAAAACTGATGGCGTCGATATATTTTACACACTGTTAAACTGTCATGGACAACATTAGTGTTTGACAGTTTAAGATGTTTAGGTGATATGAGGTTAATGGTCGATAAATACACAAATAGTTTAGATAAATATTTGGGCAAATATTTTTTTTGAATATGTAAATGGTAAATAAAACATCTTAACTGTATAATAAAATTGTGCTGAAGTTATACTGTAGAAGATTATGTTACATCGTCCAAAATCACATTGTAATGAAGTTCCTTTGTCATTGGAATAGTTTCATTTCTATCGATCGATTACGAAAGAGCTTTTAAGTTTACATTTCAGTGAAGATATTTGTGGCTTGAAGTATTTTAATTTTTGTTGGAATAAATGTGTACGCCAGGTCGCCAGTGCATAGTCGACGCGAGTGTGTGTACACAAGAGAGACTGATAGTGAAGCTGCGAACGTGTTGTTGAAATATGTGTTTATGCGTTCAATTTACTTAAAGAAGTCGTTTAGTTAGTCTGTCACGGTGTATTTTGTTAACTTAGAGCCTGCACTATCGTAATTTGTTCCTGTTGTCACGTCCATGTATTGTTGCTCCTTTCTGTAAGTAATATTTTATAGTTCCACTGGCAGTGCTTACAGCAGAAATTATTTTGTATGCTTACTGTTCTACACCTGAGTTTATAGTTCTGTCCAACACATAGTATATCTAATTCAACATGAGGCAATCAAAGCCATACTTAGAAATGCATGGGTTAGTTATCAACCATGCAAACATTAATGATCTATAACATAAATGTTACTACATATTTAGTCATCTAATATTATACATATTTCATTATAAAGACAATGTTCTGTCAGAAAGTAGTATTTGATAATAATGCATTAATGGTGCAGATTCTTGTTACCATTTTCTTTTAAAGCATACTGCTACAGACACATTAGTCTGCTTATGTCTGCACATAATTAATAGAAACAAAAATAGCTTTGTGTAACAGACTTTCACAGCATAAAGTTCAACAAGGTAGGAAGATTAAAAAGATCCACAATAATACAGCTTAACAATGTGAACATGACTAACATAATATTGTACTATTATAAATTGCATGTTATTGTTAGAGAACCTCCAGGCTACTTAATACTAGGTCAGAGGTTTTTTTACAAAGGTTAATGAACTGTGTAATCTAAGTATGTGGATGTTTCTTATTTCTTTATCAGCTTATCTCATTCTTAAACACATGTTATATGATAGTAAGATAGCTCAATTTTATTCAACATTTATGTTTAGATGTTTACATTGTATTTATTAAAAAGAAAATGGTGTATGTGTGTGCTTTATATAAGTGTAATTCAACTAATTCACAGTGTTATCATCATCATCAACAGCCTTTAACAGTCCACTGCTGGACATAGGCCTCTCCTTAGAAAGGAGGTTTTGGCCTACTATACCGCGCTGGCCAGACGGGTCGGTATAGGCTTTGTTTCAAGTTTTCCTTCTCTTTGCAGTGCTGTTGTCCTTTGTAGTTTGCTCCCTTAGTCGGCTCTTAAGAGACCCACATGATGAATAGGGGTGATAAGACCCTGTATTCTTAATCCGTCACCACATTAGGTATGTTATGACATGATTTATAGTTAAAACCAAAACCACATATTATTCTCTAGTAGGTCTGTGCCTGTGTAGGTATCAAACCCCCACAATAATAATAATAATCATACATTCTGCAAGTCATATTATTAATAAACCATGTTTGTTTTAATTGATCAATAATTATATGTTGATAATCTTTGCTATTTTCAAGTCTAAACATTACTTTTTATTAACAGTGTCCATTCTGTAAGAATAAATATTTACACAACTTTTACAAATACAATTAACAAAATCTTTCAAATTGAGTGGCCTTAATGAATTTATGGGTACATTTTGTCAAGGACACAAAAAAGGTCATTGTGTACCTTTTTATCATAAAGATTTTTGTCATTAAATTAATTGATTGACAAAACCTCATTTAATTTAACCGAATACAGAAAAAAAAATATTTCTGCATAAATAAAACATTAGTTCCTTTTCCCGCTTAAACCACTACGCCATCCATGCAGTTAGTTATTTGTATTACTCACAAAAATAGTATAAGCTATAATTTAACATTTACAAGATCTTTTTTCTTTTTAAGACATGTATGGTTTTATTCTCATGCATATTCGATTAGTGAAGCATACTGCCAGGAAAGTGTCAGAAGTCAGGAATGACACTAGTTCTGTATTCCTGTAACCACATGAGTAAAACTATATTTTTAATAAATATGATTACCACTCACCAAAGGTACTCCTAACATAAACTTTAGTTAACAAATTATTTGCAGTTTCAATTTATCTCATATTCTAGTGTGTCATAATGAATGTCAAAACAATTACATAATTAGTTCAATTGGAGACAACGGCACAAATCAGAAGCAATCTGCTTTGATTGGTGAATCATGAATTTTGATGTTCAGTGGACATTATCTTGTTTAAAGTACATTAGGCATTCAAATTTAATAAAGCTTATAAATATCCAATAGGTAAAACCTTTTAGTTTTGCTGTTAATTTATACAATATTGTGTACAATATGGTATATGCATTAGAATTTACAACCCATAGTACACCAAGTTATTGTATTTTGCATTCACATAATAATCAAATGCATGAGAATATGTGCTAAAGCAATTACATGTTAAACACTTAAATTAGATTACACTTTTTCACATATTAACATTGTGGTATCAACAATCATAAATCCTTGTTTACAATGTAAAATCATACTGTGTTTAAATAGGATTAAAAAATTATTGAAGTAGTTAAAATGTTATTATAGGCGATAAATAAAACAAATCTCCTATAAATAGAAGACTCAAGCATTTTCTGCTCCTTTAGTTCACTACTACTAGACGTACTACTAGTACCGTCACGTAGCTTTTACGTAAGTACGCCGTATTGGTAGTTATCACCAAACATTATGCTTATTGCTCATAAAGAGCCCTGAATAGTGTTTTCTCTCAATATAAAAGAGAACTTGCGTTACCGAATGATCCGTACCCTGGCAACAACAACAAAAGCATAACAATGTGATGAATAAATGAAACTTATTGATTTACAAAATAACTACTTGAACACCTGACGTTTGAAAGATATGAATAAATGCTGTCGGCATGTCTGAACACATCTGTTTGGGAGTTCACAGTTCACACACTATTAGATAAAGTAGCCCATCTGATATTCTATAGAATAAATTATGATATTTTGTGACTTCCTTAATTCGTAATAGATTAAATTCTACAGACATGATTAGAAGTGACTAAAATCAATGGATAAAATGCCTGCACCCCTTTGTAAATGCACTTGGTACTAATTAAAATGTATAGCGATGTAAATTCCTCATTGTTACTCCTCACTACATGCTATTCAGCTAATTTTCCTCATATACTTTTAAGTTAGTATATCCGCTTTATTGTTATTTTAATACGCGTATTCCCTATGTTTAATAGCCGAACATGTGCAAAATCGTATTGGTTGCTTAACTGCCAAATGTATCTCCGTACCGAAATTGTAATTTTTTTTTAAAGCGAAGTGTAGTGTTATCGTACCGTGGCACATGAAACATCGCTGCAGTTCTATTTCAGCCTACTAAGATCGTGTTGTTTTTATTGTGATTAAATATTCAGCGATATACCTATTAAGTCAATTGTTTATTCATGAACTAAAAGAGCAGTAAGCTATACATATCCTTCCATCTTGTTCTATTCTAATAATGAGATTCTAATCATTTCTATATTAACAATATAGCCCAGTTTGTTGCTCCACTATTACTATTTTAGGAACACCGTTTAAAGATCGGCGTATGAAAAGTTCATGAAAACACGATAGTTTTCTTACCCAACAAAACACTAATGAAATTAGTTAGACGTTTAAGTGTATATCGATAGGTACATAAAGATGTGTTCTTATGTGTCAGTTCACGGCTGGGCGTCGGGATGGCGAGCATGAGCTCAACGCTCGTCGAGACCGTCTCCATCAATTATGAAGACTTTAACGAGAGCTTCCTCACCTGCGGCACGTGTTTATGTTAGTACACTGCTCGTGTCCTAAGGAGAACATTTACACACACCGTAAAAATCCACAAACCGGAAATTCAATCTTAAAATTTGCAGCACAGCTGCAACAAAACAGACGCTCTCTGTGAATAAAATTTACGGTAGTCTGTCAACGTTCTCTCTTAACACTATTACTTATAATTTATGATAACCACCGTCTTGCACTGCTATGTTTTATGTTGATGCTAATATGTAAAAAACAACAGTATTTTATTTTTAACAGGGGTTAAAGAATGATGGTGCGGTTTTAACGTCGTGTTCACTTTAAACTGCTGTATGCTACGTATTGCCAAGGTGTAATATAAAAAAATATTGATTTCAAAAATTAATTAAATTTTGAAAACGATTGAATTAGTCAGAGATACGATTAGTACTAACGGACAGATAGAGCATTCGATTTGTTTGTTTGTTTAGCCGCTCTCGTAATGGAAACTTCCTTGGACTAAAAACCAAACCATTAAAAAGATTGCGCACTAAAGTAAATAACGCGTAATTAATGTAAATTATATCGATATCGTGGTACATTTAATTCTAGTCAGGTTAGTCTATGGATGGGTGACTATTCTAAGCACATTGAGACCCCTCCGTCGTTCCCGGTTTCCATACGAACATCTGTGGAAGTGGCAAACGTTACGAATAGTTGGAACCCTAAAAAGTTCGACAACCCAGTTTAGGAAAAAGGCTCTCAGGAAGAATCGTGTCACATTTAATAAGAGAAATAGGTGCGTTGTTGCCACCTAATGTGTCACTAGGGCGTAAGCTCTTTGTTTTGATTAGAGGGGATTGGACATAATTGTGACGCATAATGAAAAGTGAATTTTCTACAATAACCACTGTTATGTCACTAAGCCGAACCCAGGTTAACAACCGAAATGATGTCATTCCAAATGAAGTTTACTCATACAAACGTTCACATATTCGTATACGTTAGGGTATGTTAATAGCTTTGATTCGCGACGCGTTTAATGTCATTTTAAACCTACGGCAAAAATATAAAATGTTGAAAGTTGTTTATTTTGTGAACGAGTCCACTATTGGATGTTGCTGCATGAAGTGAAGTACGTGCTTACTAAATAGGATTTGATGAAATTATCAGCTTGCATATAAACTTACGAATGCCCTTAGACCTGTGTCCTACCGCTAAACTCTCCTCTGTCTCAAGTACAAAAAACCAAAACTTATCACGGAAACTTGAGAGGGCCTTTGACCCCCCCTACCCTGTCGCAAAATTCGTGTTTAGTTAAAGTCATAAACTAACAACTTTAAACTACCTTTTTAGCTCATACGATTTTTACGATTTCAAAAATTCATTTCATACATTAACCCCTACCTTTAATTTTTGAATACGTAGTTTTCATCAAGTAATTTCAATGTTTATAAATATGACCGGCAATCCGTATAATTGAGTATTATTCATTTCAGTAATTCTGTATAATAACCACAAATGAGTTTTCTTTAAAAAAAGAGAAAAAAGCTGATATCATTTTATTTTTGTAATTTACGTGGCGCCAATTTTCTACGAGGCGCTAATTTTTTTAACTACGCCTCTGCTTCCTAGGATATATGCAATGCCTATTCATTGTATGTATATATAATCCTAAACATAGAAATAAATAAGTTATACTATGATGTGTGATGTACTATTAAATAAATTATTTATACTGATGAGCGGGGCATTGTAGAATGGGTAGGTAACATTTATACAATACCTGGATTATATGCGTTGCCATTAACATATAAATCACACCACAATAGGGAGCAACGTAACTCGTAGTTACAAGACATGCTTGAAAAAAATCTTAATATGTAGTAGTTCCTTCTAGAACAATAAACCTTTTTTTGCTTGTACCTAAACTATTGTAGTTCAAAATAAAGTTATTTTGTTTCCAGGCACTTATGATGGAGGGGAACACACTCCGAAGCTATTACCGTGTTCGCATACAGTGTGTTTACATTGCCTTACACGAATAGCTGCTTCACAAACCAGAGACGCAGGCAGTTTCAGATGTCCTATATGTCGCGAACTAATAACAATTCCCCGAGGTGGGGTGCCCGCCTTACCTCCATCCTTTCTCGTCAACCAACTTCTAGATTTAATGGCACGTCAACGGAGGGAAGTAATACCACAGTGTAGTTCACATCCAGGCAGAGAGTTACTTTTCTGTGAAACGTGTGACTGCGTTTTTTGTAGACACTGCGCCGACGGTCCTCACAGCGACACGCCTTGCGATCACACAGTCGTACCATTTTCAATAGCTTTGAAAAGAATGTCGGAGATACTGTTGTATAGAGCAAACGAATGTCTGAGTAAACTGGGTTCAGCAAGAGATGCAGTAGCGAGCGAACTAAGGCGTCTTGAAGCCGCTGCGACGGCGGCTGACGAAGCGATAGACAGACACTTCGCAGATCTAAAAGCAGCAATAGATAAACGCCATAATGAACTGAAATCGGCTGCTGCCGCTGCCGCTACACATAAGCGAAAATTACTTGAGGAACAGCTTAAATTAATTGATGCTGAAAAGGCTAAAGTAAGTATGTGTACTACCATGCTATGCAAATACATATTATAAGTTGTTGTGTACTGAAGTATGTTTTTAAATCTTATCGCAAAATCAAATATGTTAACATACTAGCTAACTATAGAATTGTACTAGCTTAAGATATTACAATAATCTTATTAAATGCGCACCAATGATACAGATATTTATTAGTTGGTAACAATTTGAGAAACGTCTGATGTATCAATTGCAGGTTGAAGCAGAATGCTCTGGTCTCCAGCAACAAGTGGAAGTCCGTGAAGTAAGCAGTCGAGCTGCAGCACTCGGGGCTCGATTAGGTGACGCAGCCGCTCTGGCAGAACCAAGGGAGAACGCCTTCCTCGCAGTAGATTTCGGACATAATGATGCTCAACAGAGGTTTGGAGAAGCACTCTCCGAGCTAGGCAGAGTTCGAACTAGTACAACGTTTCCTGGGCTTTGTACGCTGTCTTTAGGTGAGTTAGACTATAATAAACATTGAAAACAAACTTATATTACTTTAGTATATGGTTTAAATTAGATTATTTCAATAAACATACTATCATCTAGTTAGTTGTGCCGCAGGGGTTTATGAAATATACTTTTAACGTTGTGAGGAGAAAGCCTAGATATGTTTTATTTTTTATTTTTAGAATCTGGCTGTGTTTGCGGTTTGGAAGTAGAAGTGGTGTTGCGCACAGTGGATTACCACGGTGAAGCGCGATGTACCGGCGGAGACCCGGTCAGTGCCGCTGCGACTATAGACGATGCGCCTCTGCCTTGCTCCGTTACCGATCTTGATACTGGACTTTATAGGTAGCTAGCTTTTTTTATTTTTATGTCCATTAGCAACTACCTTTTTTCTGGATAGAAAATCCCAATATATCGCTTTCTTCATTCTGCTATTCTACAGTAAAGGAACATTAACATTTATAATATTAGCTAGGATGACGATTCATTTCTTTAAAAATAATTGCAAGTAGAATATAATTACGCCTATACATTTAAAACTATTCAAGTATAACTCTTTTTGTTTAACCAAATAATTGACTTATATGATATGGGGGCTCAATTTGGTTATATGTTTTTATTTTTAAGTCTAACCTTGATTAGAAAAATATTTTTTCAACGTTTTGAGTGATTACATATATCTAAATTAATGTTAGCAGCAGTCCATAATATTAGGTGTTTACCTATGAAGTTAGAGATTTGTATGAAAATGTTAAAATATAAAAATTTTGGTTACTTTTTTATTTTAGCTGGTAAAAGCTGCTTAAAGTACTGTCTCAAATTATCTATACATTTTTGCCATTTCGATGGCAGTTTGTTTATCAATTTAATGTAGAAGTCTGCTGGACGGAGGCGATGAAGTCAGCGAAAATATTTTGTTCTGCCTCTCGGGTCTTAAATTTTTTCCACTTAGAAATTTGTCTAAATTTTGAAAAAACAATATAGAAATCTGTTGGGGCAAAGTCCATTGAGTACGGTGGGTGACGAAGAGCTTCCAGCTATAACTCTTATAGCTGTGAGATAGTTTGTCGTGAGGTGTGTGTCGCGCGTTGTCGTGGAGAAGCAGTGGGGAAGAGCGATTGAAAAGTGGTTGAATTGCGAGCTTCTCCATTAGCGCACTGATTAGGTGCTCTACCCCGGTCTGGTTGTTGTACAGGATCCACTTTTCATCGCAGGTAACAATTCGATTCAGAATTCCCCTTCTTTCTACGCCTATTCAGTTGTGCTATGTATGCTTCGATGCGCAAGTCTCGCTGATGATCGCTTAGTTCGTGTGGCACCACACTAATCTAGCTTTTTATCTTTCCGATTTGACGCAAGTACTTAAATGTTGTTTTGACATTAACTCTAAAGCCCGCAGCAAGCTTAGCCGTAGATCGAGTTGGATCCGTTTCCACTATTCGCCTTCAATTCGTCGTTGTCGACTATATTTGCTATCGGTGCAGTACTTTTTGGGCTTTTGAAGCGTACACAAAAACCAACGTAACATTTTTATATATTCTTTTCTTTTATAGATAGTGTTTTTCGAAAGTTCCAGTCATTAGCGATTAATTGAATCACGAAAATTCTTCACTTTCACACAAGCTTCACTGTATTTGTATACATATATTATATATTTGTTCCGGGTAGAGGCTATAGAGAGCTCGGAAAAGTTATTTAGGTTACTCACAAATATTCCCATCTTGATCCGGCGAATATTTCAGGATCACTATGCGGCCGTGGACCGCGGGTGCTCTGTGCGTGCGCGTGCTGGTGTTCGCGCGCGGCGTGCGCGACTCGCCGCTGCGCGCGCAGGTGGCGCCCAGCGCCGCGCCGCTCGCCGTGTGGGGCTCCAGGGGCACTGGCAAGGAACAGCTCAGCCAGCCTGTCGCGCTAGCGAGGTACACTTGTTACACTGATATGAATAACTAATAGATTTTGAGCAAAAAAACCCAAATGTCACACTTTAACATATTCTCAATCCAATATTAATTTGAGTTTCTTCAAAGTAACGTGTGAACGCCGGAATTAAGAGAAAATATCAGTTGACTTAAATAAATAAAAAAATTGCTTAGGGTGCTAATCTTTGTCCTTGGCGTTTTCTTAGTCTAATTTATTTTTCCAACACTTAGTACTTGACGGAATGTAACAGTGTCTACATTATATTTGGTAGATTTTGGGGGCGGACTGGAGTCAATGGGGAAACCTGTATTTCAGGCCCCCAGGACACAAATTTTAATGACACCATTGGCTTCATGAATTTTTTTAGGATAAATGTTTAGCACAAAATTATTTTTTTATATATAAAAAGTGCAAGAAAACATGATTGTCTTCGTAAGAAAGAGGTGTGTAGTGTCTAATCGAATCGCATACCGTTTCTTCTACGAGAAGAATACGAGATCGTTGGGTCATATTTAAGCTCATTGTGTTTACGAGCTTACGAGTCGGTTTTGTATACTCACTTTAATTGTATATTTAATAATTTCAGATGTCCAAAACGGCGGGAAATATACGTTCTCGACGCTGGCAATTCGCGAGTAAAGGTGCTGGACGATGAGACGTTCGCTTTTAAAACGGATATCGTTAATGAAGGTACTAACTCTTATTTTTTTGTAAACTCGGGCAAAAGTTTTATCAGGCTTGGTTCATTTTGATACTACAAATAGTTTAGCACGAATAAGGACAATTTCAATCTAATACGGCAAAATGCAGTTCATCCCGCAACTGTTTCTATGACTGTACGGATGGCGTAGTGGCCGAGTGTTGTGGGTTTAAACCCCACTTTGTGTGAACCACAAATTGTTGTTCTGAGTCTGGGTGTTATTTGTGTCCGTTTCATGTATGTTTGTAAAGTCCCCCGCGACACAGGATTTATTCCTAGTGCGGGAGTTGTCTAAAAAAAAGAAAGTGCTACAGGTAAATTAGCTTGGAGAAATTTTTGCGTTTGTAGTAGTGGCACGTGGCACCTGCACCTGCGGACAGCGTAAACTGGTTTATTCTGGTTTTGTGCGTGTTCCCACTTTCCACTATCAAGTGACGATTTTTTGCTTTAGATTGAAATATCTCGGAAACGGTGCGTCCTAGGCCAAAAATAACAAAAATTTTGACCCCCCGTAGACCCCCCGGAGTTTTAAAAACCTAGATGAAAGGAAAAAAAAAAAAAAAATATCGGTCTCTCCTCTTTGAAGTTTCACTTCTATCGTGTGTGAATCGCACACACCTTTTTTTTATAAAGTCAAAACCTTTTTCTTTAAAATAAAAACTTGTTTTTATTGAAAACAAAAATCAGAGTGTTGCTAGGGATAAGTATAAAATTAAATAGTAATGTTAGGATATCGAAACATTTTTGTATAGGCCAGAACGATATAGTGGAAACGCGCTCTAAGATCTGAGTAATATGCACAGTATGTAGTGACATATGCAAAAATTTCTCGAGACTAATTTTACTGTACGTACACGATTTTTAAAGTGAGTAGTTGTATAAACAGTTGCAAGCTAGCAGATTAGACGCAGTAGCTCTTGCGGTCAGATTCTAGATACATACATACATATATTATTACAATAAATTCACTCTCAATTTCAAATTTACTCTGAGTAAATTGAGATATCTCGTTAAACTGCGGTATCTATTATGTTATTAATGAATACGAATATTTTTGGTTGAAACGTAATTTAAATGATCTACTTAATAATGTTACAGGATTAGCGGGTCGGAGCTGTACAGGGATCGCAGTCACCGCAGACGGTATCATCGCAGTCAATTGGCGTACTCGAACACTCACGGAGGTGAGTTCGTTTTATCTATACAAATAAATAAAATTGAAGTGTCTGTTTGTAATATCAAAATAATACGTTTTTTTCATGCTCACACGGGTATTTGGACGATACCTATGCCTAAAAACCAGTTTAAATATTTTTTGTCAGTTTGTCGGTCTGTCTGCCTGTCTATTTGTTCCGGGTAAACTTTCAAATATTATCAAAATCGGTAAAGCCGTTTGGCTGTACCGATTTTGATAATATTTGACTATAATGATTGATTTTCATAAATATAAGGGTTAACTTAGGCTATAAAATTTGCCCCTCCACCCGCATTAGTTTGACCAGCCGCGAGGGGGCGGCGTCCGCGTGTCCGGCACACGTCGCCTAAAGAGAGCAAAATTTTTTGAGACGGAGCCCGCAACAGAAGCGGGCCGGCGCTAGGAGGGGTCCGGATGTCTTAATAACAGCTGTTCCCGGATCCCTCCTGTTACAGGCGCAGAGTGGCACACCGTGTGGTTTTAGTCGGTCCGAGTCCGACACACCACCCCGCCGCAAACCCCGGTGGGGTGACGGTCCGAGGGGATTTCCACACGAAAAAAAAAAGGCTATAAAATTTTGACCAGTCTGGGCATCGAACCCGAGGCTTCATGGGCTTCAGTCGCATATCGTACTGCACCACTAAGGCAATTCCACGGCAATTTTCAAATTCCACGCAAACGAAGGCGCGGGTACAGGCTAGTATTAACTTCTTCGTCGTGTACCCTAGACGATGATGATTACATATATATAAATCACGCGTCCATCGACACGTTCTTCGATAGGCCTTTGTTGCCATTAATCACTTACGTAAGGATGATTTTGACTATTTTTGACCCCCTCTAGCCCCATGTCTGGATACATAAGATTTCTCCTCTTTCCTTTATTTACTTAAGATTCAATCTCGTTTCGAAATCTAAGATTCGTCTATTATATTATATAGATAAGATATAGAATAAGAAAATAAATAAGAATAGATAAGATTAGTAAATCTTAGACTTACGTCAAATTTACAGTTTGACGTAAATCTAAGATTTAAATTTTTTAGCAGATGTAAATCATCTTTATAAATTAATTTTTCGGGGTGATTAATCGATCTAGTTAGGTTTCATTTTTAGACAATGTACCAAACAAAAAATTTCGAGCTAAGTTCCGTCATTCAGGTACTAATTATTATTTAATACTTAAAATGTATGAAAATGAACATATTTAAGATTTTAAAATTTGAATTAACATTACATAATCAGTCGGCAGTGGCGTATATATTCGGTTCGGTGCGCAGGTGTCGCCGGAGGGCGCGACGCTGCGCAGGCTGCGGCCGGCGCGCCTCGTGGAGCCGGTGTGCGTGGCGGCCGCGCGCGCCTCGCGCCGCCTCGCCGTCGCAGACAACGGCGCGCGCGCCGTGTTCCTGCTCGACGCGCGCGGGGACATCGAGCGCGAGGTACGCCCGATTCTCTGCTCTAGGCGCACGAACCTCTTTATGGAGAGGGAAAACGCAAAGCCGCGAGAAGATAGTAAAAACGACGCTCTTCTTTTCCCATACGTCCACAGAGTCGATTAAAAACCTATTCTTGACCGTCGAGCGTTTGACATCGATCGAAACAGAGCAAAGACGCGTTAAGATTATTTTGATACGCCTTCAAATCGATTGAGCCGTATGGATTTGGATCTATGCCTATCCAAAATAAAATTGAAAGTAAATTTATCACTGAAATACGTTTTATTTATTTATTTTTTCTATTGGACGCAACGGAAGTTATTATTATACATAATAAAATAGATGCAATCATATCTATCAATAGCTATACAGTGCTTTAATTTGAGCGCTGTACGACAGAGCGCCTCGTCAAAGGTTAGTCGACTGCTGGACATAGTCGTCTCCTTACAAAAGAAGTTTTGACCTACTGTACCAGCGTGGTACAATACAGGCCAGACGAGTTGGTCTGTACCGACCCGTCTGGCCTGCGTAGTATAGTACACATAATCATACGACACATATTTATGCATACAAATTGAATTATAACATAGACAACCCATGGTTTTTCTTTGCAGTACTATTGTCCTGCATAATTGACTCTCTTAATCGACTCTTACCACACCGACAAGATGAATAGGGGTGGTGACACTCGGTATTACCCTTTAAAAAATATCAGAATCCGTCACTACATGGACAAAAATATTTAATACATTATACTATATATTTATTTATGTTATATTTAAATTTGTACAAAAACATACAAATAGTAACTTGCACATTTACTATTTATATATTTATGGATAGAGATTGTAAATAAATAAAAAATAAATTTTAATGTAACGATTTACCACTACCACACTTATAACTAAGTGTAACTATTGTTGTACTTTTCATTTTAATTATTCAAAGAAAATTTGAAATCAATAAGCATTAAAATATTCAAAGATTATTTTCATTTCAATGACAGGTAGGCAACGGCGAATTGAGTTTAGTGGGCGGCCTGGCGCTGTCGGACGAGTTGCTCATTATAGCCGACGTGGCGGTCAGAGTATACGATGTGGAGGGGAATCTCAAGAACGTGTTTGCACCGGTGCCTAAAGGTAAGTGTGATCGTCGACATAATTAATCCATTTAAATAGGATGGCCGCAGCTGCGTTAAAATTATTTTTATAGATGTTTATAACTTTCACACGTATCCTTTAATTATTAACATATGTTTAAGAAATTAATTTCATCTTATTTGCGGCCAAAATAGTTTTGCAGTGGAGAAACAAAATTTCTTTATTAATTGATAGAAACTAATATAATAAGGAAACGTAAAGAATATACATAAATAAATTTTCGAATATGTAAAATCAAATATATCGATCGATCGAATCGAATATATAATCGAATATATAAAATCAAAGTGTGTTAAGCAGTGTGAGCATTTAGAAAACCTCATTTACCTTGCTTTGTCGCGTCATCGTCGATGTGTACGGAACGCCAGGACAAATCCCTGAAGGCGTTTGCGTAAAGAAATTTTAAATTAGAGTTAACAATGTTTTAATGTTCAAAGCGATTCTTTGCCTTTGCGAGATGGAAAAACCGGACAGAAGATCATTAAGGGCGCACAAGCATGACTGAGCGTATTTGTATAGACAATATTCATGAATCCCTCAATATGTTTAAAAAAAAATCAATTCAACTGAAGAGTTTTCTTTGTGTATGTTACGCGATATAACGCCCTTTGTAAACGATTTCAACAATTACTTTTATATATGACATCGTTTGTTCAATTTAAACTTAATAAAAAAAAATAGCTACGCCATTTACCTAATAAACATTAAGGGATGAAGAATACAGTTTTGTACTATTGATCATTAAAATCAGAGCTACTGTTTAAAAAACTAAGTACATTTTTTGAATCGATCAAAGACTGACATACGTTCGTAGGTCGCGGTGGTTACGGTGGCGTAGCGCTGGAGGAAGACGAAGGCGGAGCGCGCGTGGTGTGCGCGCGCTCGGTGCGCGGGCGCGCGGCGCTGGTCGTGCTGCAGGCCGCGGGGCCCTCCGCCGGACACGTGCTCGCCGCCGCAGACCTCGCCGACAAGAGACCGCGGCGGGTCGCCGGCATTACACTGCTGCCCAACAAAAGGGTCCTTCTGGCCGATCTGGCCGCTGATTGTTTGCGTCTGCATACATATTGGTGAAATGCGGCAGACCGGATTTACAGGTACTTTGATGTGTGTGATTTTCAAAATTCATTTGTATAAAAATCGAAAGACGAATACAAACTTTGAACAAATGTTAAACGATCCAATATTTTCTATTACAAAAATAAAAAGCAAACTGATTACAATAAACATACATTTGGATCCTATTACAAAAAGGAGATTACAAGTGAGTACACATTATTTAAAAAAAAATTGTGCATAATAATCGGCCCTTATAAGCGAATGCACTATAAACGAACGAAATAGCGAGCTGTACTGTTCTAGTTGTCCCGACTGCTCTTGCTAAACATATTTTATTTTAATTCTCTATGCACAAATTACAACTCAATGTACAATGGGGGACTTAATTCCTCAGGCATTTTCTTCTAATCAACCTTTGGGTGGTAGGGAAATGTCTGAGTAGGTGCTAGTTTTTTTTTTAAAGATAATAATCATAAAATATGAAGAGATGGACAAAAAAAGAATATATTTTAAGTCTACCTCAGTCCTGTGATAAATTTATATGTTTGAATCATGATTTAATTTACAACGAAATTAAAAACCTGTTCCAGGTAACATTTACAGAGAGAGAGAGAAACGGATGCATCTGAAGGTGTATCGGAAACGAATTTCATGCTAGTCCAATACTATAACGGAGAAATCGAATTGTTGGCCATATTCACGGACTGCGAGGGGAGAACTTGCACCAAAGTCTTTAGTCGCCACTGCGTTATTCAATACTATATTTTAGTACTTACAGTATTTATTTCGTATTAAGTTGACTAAGTTATGTTAAAAACATTTTTTTTTACTTTGTCGGTTTATTTCGACGTCTAAACGGAATTTGACAATATTATGACTGATTTTTACTACGTATTTTGTTTTACTTACTTTTTGCCAATCAGGCGTTATTAAGAATACGACTTTACTAATTTTGAAATATTTTATCTCTTATGTTTGAATCAATCAAAATTCTTGTTAGCAATTCTAACTTTTCGCTTTAACTAGTCGTAAGACAAGCGCATTTATTTTTAAAACAAATTAAAATATTAGTGTTCGATATTACTAATCATCGTGGAAATGGAACATCTACATCTCACTCAATAATAGTGATAATGACAATATTTATGTAACTATATATATTTAATAATCGTCGCACGTATAATATAACAAGTAATAAGTCCAAGGCTAATTTATATTAACGTTTCTATATGCAGATCTAACGTCTCTGTGTATGGATGATGTAAGAACGAATATTGTTAAATGAACCTTATAAAAAAGAACTGTAAAACTAATCCTAAAGATCCAGCTTTCGCTTTATACATATCTAGTAGTAGCCTTATAGATTACAACGCCTAAAAGCCTTTGATTATAGACTTCGATCATCTTAATAGCACCAAAAATGAACGTTATATGTATATGAACATATTGAAGAGTTTCAAATAACGATGTACTTTGCCTTATGAAATTCATACAATCCACATTTGTTAGCGATATGCTATGCTCATAGTTTATCAACGTAAACTCCACACGCTTTACATTTCACTACGCTGTACACTAAGAGATCCGATAATTTTCCTATTAATTTGATAGCTATGTAGTATGTTTCAAATTAAGTAGAATCTTATAATTATTAGTTAATCTTGGACACAGAAAGCATGAGTATTTACACGAGAATATTCTCTCAAAGCATCTTTATTCCAATTGCAAGAAAATAAAGCTAAGAAAATAATTCGTGTAAATAAGACTTACCTTTTATAATATACTAATAAATCATTACGTCTGCTATCTAAATAGATAAAAATATTTTTTCTGTTACAAAACAGAAACCCGTTGCCATATTTTTTATTAATGATGAATACAATTTATAAATAAAAAATGTTGCATAATTGAACTATTTATCAAAATCCCATGAAGAAAATAATTTAACGTCATTGTTTTTTATAATGATCATAATTTGATTGCTCAATAAATTCACGTCATATCATATCATACGGTTGAGACTTCTGTTACTATAGTCTATCTTATCTAAGAGGTACCGTTTGACAGTTGTGACAGATCGCAGTACAGCGATGGGGTCAAAGAAATCGATTATTACAATATACGATTCTTACGAGATATCAATATCATTTCTTAGTATGTACTAATCGATTTCAGTTTTACAGATTTATGTATGTTACTATGTAAGCCCGTGTAATAGCATATCAGAGGTTTTACTAGTAAATCTTAGTATCCACTAGACTGTGACATGAGCGATTTTGCCTACAAAGATTTGTTTAAAATTACATTAACTTATATAATTTTAATTCTAATTATGGTGGGATGTCTGATGAATTTTAAGTATTATTAAACACTTAAGACTACTTGATTTAAAATGACTCGTTATTAATAAATTGTTTTTTCGTACATTTCAACGATTACTTGTAATCAAGTGAATTTGAAGAGCCTCCACCACTACGGTAATAAACTAGACTGAGTGACTTTAAAACGAAGTTTAAAAAACATTGTTAATAAATTGGTTATTATGCTTTGTTTCAAAGAATACAATTTAAATTTAGTCATTAAGAATTGTACATCATGCGATACAATGAAAATTGCTTTATAATTCCAAGGTTTTACGGAAAAGGTTATTGAAATTGTTGAAAGTTATTTCGTCTAGAAAAGTAAGAAATGTCAAATGGTACCTCTTAGCTTAAATGGACTATAGTTACAAATTTAAGTAAATAGTTAAAACGTACCAAAGTCATAATAATTTATTCCATTTGATGAGAATATATTTTACTGTATATTGGTATGACTTCATAATACTTTACTGTAATCTATTGTAATATAATATTTGTTATTTGTTTAGAGTGAACATAAAATCGTTTTATATAAAATTTGTACGATATAAGTCCGTACAAGCAGCTGCGCATAAATCCATTACACACGCGATGTAATAATCAGTATGCATTCTAAGCGAAGCAGGTAGAGATATGGGCTCTACCAAACTCTATGATACAATCTTGTATTTGTTGATCTCGTGGCAAGGCTGACAAATTATTGGCCCTTCGAGCCGGATCTGCCTTAGCTGCTTGTACGGGCGTTGCCCCGTACAGAACTTGAATAACACAATTTTGTAGGAATACCTTTTTATTTGTTATTCTGGCGGAGAATATATGAATTATCACTATTTAAGTATACATTGGTAATCGACGGAAACTTTACGTTTGCCACTTGAATTTACTTAATGATTCAGTAAAACTTACAAATTATCATAAACATATTTAATTCTCAAACCATCTCTTTTGTTACATACCGTTGAACTAACAATCTGCGATGCCTAGGTGGTATTACATCATATATTTAAATAACAAATTACATTGTTATTGTATCTCCATGACAAAATAATTATGTAAATCGTTTAAAGTTTACTTTAGGATATGAAGCACATACATATTTCCCTACTGTATAAAATAACAGTTTATTGTCATGTGTTACAGTTATAGAATCTCGTTAAAGATATTTATCTTTTCTATTAAAAATTAATTAAGGCCTCATATTATCTCAGAAATAAAGAATCTTCGACAACTGTATCATCAAATTTTGTTCATTTTCATCAGTTTTTTTTTAAAGGTTTACCAAAAACTGAATGTACAATATGTGTAGATATTCTTTTGCTAGATAGTATCAGTTCCTAACTACCTAATACTTTGATCATTTTGAATTATGATGTTGTCGAGAAATGCTGTAAGTAAGCGAATGAGAGGTTTTTTGGGACGAAGTTCCTTAGCGCGCGTTACACGCTCCGAGCGGATGTGTGCGACACTATAGCAAACGTCTAACAAAAAGCGAAAGGAACTTCGTGCCGACTGGGGGTCCATAGACCCCTCATGCCGTTTTTATTGTTAATAATGTAAATAAGTTAAGTTTTCAAGTGATTGATCAAAACGAAATAAAATGTATTTGACAGTAGGATTCGATCTAGTCTGATTTTATGGCACATACCACACTGGATACCGTCAGATTTTTGTCGCTAGCTACTAATGGTAGTACAAGAAAGCGTGCCTCTGTTATCGTGTATAATTTAGTAATACATAGCTAATGATCTAAAAGGCCTTAGTGATGGCAAATACAATGAATCTGCAAAAAATTGTACACGTGTTATGTTGTACTACGAAATTATTTTATTAATTTACTTATGTATATAATTCAGAACACCTATACAGTATTTAGTATAATTTCCTCACTCGAGTTTTGTCATTAATTGCCAATGATTAAAACCGTCTTCTTATCATGCCCATTTTAAACATTATTCTGTCGATATTTTTGAGACCAATACACTGTGTAAGATTTATAATATGAATCAGAATACCAAGAACATATTCATGACTATTCACGATCTTTACAACTGCATCTCAAGGTACAACTTTGTATGGAATGAATAGTTTTATTGCATTTATCTAATTGCTATATTCATATCTACACATTGTTCACCACAAACTGTTTAAACAAGTGTTATTACGGTCACCAGCTTTATACATTTTATCTCATTAATAGTTAACAGTACTTTTGAGTACGAATCTGTTTTTTTATGTAGTTATTATGTTTTATGCTCGTGTTGTCTGGTTGCTAGGCGTGAGTGATTTAGCAACGCGGCAAAAAATTATTATCCGTATTATTTTCTATCCTGGTCTCGCAAAACAGATCATACAATGACGTCACAACTGGCCTGCACTAGCTATATTATAGAAAATGCATTTAACTCCTCACAGGGCTCCGAAACATGACATTTTGGACTCCGTCTACAAACCATCATAATTTTGAACAGGCAAGTAATATACAAATTATTACTTACCTGTTTACGTATAGTCATTACATTAAGTGATATTGTTCAACAGATGTCCTTTACTTTCCTCTACTTTATGTTATTTAAGGGGTATAACTATGTACACGTGCTATTTGACACCAGTACAGTATCGTTGTAGGTAATAATAATTTACCATACCAAAAGTTCAACAGCATATTGGTACAAAACTATTATTATTAAATACGAAGTCTATCTTTTTCATTAGATGTAAATGATTTAAATCAGCCACAGAGGATGTTTTCCATTGTTTCTAAAAGAATAAATAAATGTATTTTGGCATCAGATCGACTATTTTATGTCAAAATTGATGGAATTGAATAGAAGCTCGTTATTGATTGTGTGTGCGCCTAATAGCTATACTGTATTTATTTATCAGAAGCTGTGAAACTGTACTTAAATTTAATCACAGAGTATCTCAGTGTAATGTCGATAACGTCACTTTTGTGCAAAACACAATAAAGTTACATTTAAAATATCACGCCCTATTTTTATTTGTTGTATTCCTGACAAAATTGAACATAAAGTAAATAAATGGAACGAAACTTATTTTGTCTATACTGCGTATTATTTAATCAGCATCTTTAAACAACAACAACGAAGTTCTATCAAAGTTCAAATCTTATAATACACTGGACTAATCCGTTCGCAAAACTCCGATCCGACCGATTTAAATAATTAGTAAAAAACCTGACACTCGTGATTGGAACACGGAACATGAAATTAATTGTTTAGCTTTTACTAAGTATCGTTTGATGATGATGAAACCAAGGAAATAGAATAGGTCTTAAAGCTTTAAAGCCAAAACACAATTACAAATAGCAGCCGAATATATAAGATTAGCGGGTTTCCGTCCCGCGGGTTTAGTTTGACGTTGACGCTGGTACCAGAAACATTTTAACATCTAGTCTTCGTAAAAGTATGTTATTTTTTGCCTGATTATTATTCATTTATTTTGGACCAAGATCCATAGTTTATTATTAGTTAGAATAGTAAAAACTGGTAAAATAGTAAAAACACAATGTAATGATGATAATGATTAATGCTTCACTATGTGTTTCTAAATACCAATTGAAGAATATTGCATTTTATATTTCAAACACCGTTCTGAATTATTTAGCATATCTTTTACCAAGCTTTGCCTGTAGCTCAGTATCCGTTATATAATGTATTTTTCACCAACTTTGAGACATTATTTTTTATAATCAAAAATTTATTTTTTAGTGACGTTAGAAGTTTGTGAAAAATGTATATCTTTCGTAATGATAATTACTAAGACGTGCAATGTTAACCTATGATTGTATCATACGTAGTACTTATGCTACAAGGAAAAAAAAATTAGGTAGAACTATATATTCATATACGTAGACAAGTTATTTTAGATTTAATTATTTTTAAAAGTTTAAAAGTCGAACCAAGAATTTACACTGCCTTAACGTGACAGCGTCATAGTCATGTATATTTCGAGAAGGTGGATATATAAAATAAAAGATATTATTTATCTTAAGAGAGACAGCTTATAACAATAACATATTATTTAACGTAGATAGTAAACTTGGCCCATTTTGTGTAGATCAAAAATAAAGTGTAAAATCATACTTAAAAATATTTATCATAAAATTTTTAAAAGCACGTTTTTACCCCCACAATAAGCCCTTTCATTTAAAATTATGTCACAGTTCGCATTTTTATTTATTAATTGTTATATGCCAAATCCCTAAAGTAGGTATTAGATTCAAAACAAATTGTATGCGATAGAGGAACAGACAGATAGACTTGCGAATGTTCGTTGAATGTCATACCGTAGTGTTAAAAATATATACTTTTTTCCTCAGTAAGTAAGTAATAAGTCGGAACTCGCAACCGATTTAACACTACGGTTGTTTACCAGAAAACTATACAACAGACAAGTTCGAGGGGGAGCGGTGTGCCGCCGATGCATCGTCCTCGGTGAACCACTCGCACACACACCATACAAGGCACATAGTACTCCATACAAAGAATATTTACTAACCACTCGATGCGAGGCGGTGCTCAGGGGCCGGGTAACTCTAATGAGCTATGATCTTTGGTCAACAACAGCGCTGGAAAGAACTGCGAATAAAATGTAGAGCCGTACAATATTACAACATTTCAGTCCAATGTAACATCGATCTATTTGGCGAAGATAATTCTGTCTGTTTTTTAAATAGGTACTTACTTACAATGGAGGTCCTTGCCACTTTTAGAGGCGGCAACCGATATTAGGTAGATACCTACGTGAATATTTCATGATATAGTAAAGTATTTTATGTATTTTGATGCTATCCTATGCGCTGGTTCCAGAAAGAGTGGTAAATACCTGTACCGACAAAAGCACGAGTTGAAAGAATTATATACAGAAAAACAGATAATTGTGTTTAAGTGTAAAAATTAACGGTATTTCCATTTAATGTATCACCGTAGAGTCTAGACGTAAGCAATTGAAGTAGGTACGAAATAGCTAGGTATTAAGTGTCTTTATCACTTAAAGGTTATTATTATGCAAAATATCACCTGGATACATTAATAACACCGAACAAATAGTAATATTATCAACAGAGACTTAAACCAACTGTTTGTTAGTTATATAAATGTATGGATTTCAGGGGGTTATCGAACCCGTAGCGGGTATATGATGATACAAACCGTGTTTTCGAAGTAAAAACTGAATCATTTTTAAATTTGTTCTTGCTTTAAAAGATAGAGGTAACAGTAACAGTTCGCCTGCAATTTGTTCCAAACAAATTACAATGTCGAAATCACAATAATTATACCTGATCCTTGAAAAGCGCAGTCTTCTTATTTTAAATAAAAAACAAATGATACTGAGCTATGGCATGTAATTTTCCCTTGGACACCGAATAATAACATTCGGTGTCATGAGTTCCACAGACGGAATAAAAATGTGGGGAAATATCCCTATGTTTAGTTTCTGCGAGGACCAGTGTCGCCAAACAACATGATTGAAGTAAGTATGTAATTAAAACTTTCCAGATAATAACGAATGGTTGCATACCACAAAGTGAAATTTCTTTTTCACAAAGAACAATATTATACATAAACACTTTGCCAGAAAGTTTTGACCTGATCAATTTTTTATTCTTTTTTGTTTATAGTAGGTTTTATTGCAACTACATTTTTAATACTATTATTTTTTCTTTGTAATAATACATGGTGTCTGCCAATGTTACACTATGGTGGACCTATGAAGTTGGAGATTTGTATGAAAATTTTAATATATAAAAACTTGATTTATTTTTGGCCATTTTGATGGCAGTTTGTTTATCCCTGCAGAAGTCTGCTGGACTCTCTGCTGTCGGTTGTTAATTTATTCCTACTTGAAACATTCTTTATTTTGAAATCTATATGGGCAAGGTCCGGTGAGTACGGTGGGTGACGGAAAGCTTCCAGCTGCAACTCTTGTAGCTTTGCGATGGTCTATCGTCAAGTGTGAGCTCGCGCGTTGTGGAGAATCAATGGGGAAGAGCGGTTGACCAGTCGTGTTTGTTGAATTGCGAGCTTCTCCATCATTATTTACAATTCTTGGCAATAGACATCTGCCGTCACTGTTGTGGAACTTATATTTGAAAATTATATGAATTATCAGTTTGACATTGGCGCCAAAAACTATCACAATTTCACAAAAACAAATGACTGAATTTTAAATTAAAATAACATAGCTTTCGAATAAAATTTATTTGAATTTCGAATTGCGTATATGTATAATATTTTGGTAAATACACAATTGTCCGTGTCCGTGTGGTGACGGATTAAGAATACAGAGTGTCACCACCCCTATTCATCCCGTGGGTGTCGTAAGAGCCGACTAAGGGAAAAACTACGCAGAACAACAGCACTGCAGAGAGAAGGAAAACTTGACACAAACCCTATACCAACCCGTCTGGCCAGCGTGGTATAGTAGGCCAAAACCTCCTTTCTATGGAGAGGCTTATGTCCAGCAGTGGACTATTAAAAGCTATTGATGATACACAATTGTTAGAGAGTCTTAATAAATAGGTAATTAAATCAAATAAAACTCTACCTGTAGCTCCCAAAAGTTTTAATACTTTAGCTATGCGAAAATGGTATCGATTTTAGTTTGGCATCAATTTCATTTACATCGATGAAATTAATCGGGTCCATAAGATCATCGTTCATTTTTTCGTTAAGAAGTGCACATATTAAACACATAAATAGGTATATATATAACACAGAATGCCTACTTTAAAAAAAATTACTGGTAAAAATAAACCGGCTCATGTCAGAACCGTTATGAATCTGGTATGTAATAAAATTATTTTTATATGTAAACCGTGCGTTGAACTCTTACTAAAAATGTGAAAACTATCCTGAGTAAAAGCCATTACACATAATTGTGTATTTAAAAAAAACATAAAATTATAAAGATATATTTTATTGAGAAATCAGTAGTTACATAACTAAAACTATAATTAAGAATTTCTGAGACAAACAACTTGAAATCAAACGTATATAAAATAATGTCATGAATAAAAATAAAACTACTTCACTCGATTGCACGACATATTATACATTATAAAACAGTATCGAGCAAGGGCCACGTCACACATCAACACGGCTACGATCAATAGATCTAATAATTCGTAACAATTTGTACGGTATTTACGTAGTCTTGGTTGGAAACCTTTAGTTGTTGTTACTTCAAGATATTGCAAATTTATAATTATCAATTTACGGAATGTTAAGGAAACTATCAAACATATGATTAATCACGGTTCGAGCTTGAGTAGTATGACATTGGTAATTGAAAGGCTTTATAGAAGCTCTTCAGATTTATTTGAAAGACAATACTGAGCCTGTAGCATTAGCTCCTACAAACTAATTGAGTAGAAAACTCTTGGCTTTCCAACCAAAACGATAAATGATTGGTAATTGTTTTGCCTCGTGCAACAAATCCCGAAATAACTATAATAGATATTTGCAAGAAAAAGATCCGGCTCATTCCAGGGAGCACCTGAAATATAGTTTTTCAATAAACATTACAAATTGTTAATAAACGAAAACCTCAACAATCTCGGTCTACACAAAATCACGTTAACACAATTAAAGGACGTTATCTTAGAGCCGACCATTTAAAAGAATAGGAACCATTGCGTTATACAAAATTACACAATAACAAGTAAAATTAATTATTCAAGAAAGTGATATCTCAGTCATTTTTAAGTTACGTAAGTCCATTTATTTTCATTATGTAGTGGTCTGTCAAGAGCAGTTATAATTACCATGCAAATGATCTTTACTGTTATCCGAACACACATTACTAACACACATTTTGCCGCCAGTCATGCAACTATCTAATTAATTAACAAATTGTGGTAATTAGCTATAATATCAGAACCTATCAAATTATTGGACCGAGATTATTGCGTAAATTTTCTGTGATCAATAGTAACACTATTCTACACTTAAAAATAGTTTCTTTATCGTCAAAGTTGCCAGATCACTTTTAAATCATAAACCAAATGACTTTAAATGTAATAAATAGAAATTTAGTGACTCAAATAGGACTTAATAGTTAGATATAAAACATTTTCTAAAATATTTTTAAACATAGATCAAGTATTGAACTTGGAACATTTATTTTAGAACTCAAATTAGCATCAATTAGTATACTGGTTCACATTAATGCTACTAGTAATGGTTCTTTTGATAAAAATGTGCAAATACAAAATAAAACCTCTTCCTATAAGAGGAGACTGCAGACTCAGCTTGCACAAGCTAATAACCCTTTATTTTTATGGAATTCGACCAATACGCATAACGAATCAGTAAAGAATCATTATAATCAGATACATAGCGAAAAACTAATTAAAGTCGGGCGATACAATCAAATATTCATTTTTATTTACTCGATCTGAAGGCTCCGAAGTCTTGGGTTCTAGAGAATACAACTGAGCAGCGAGAAATATATCAATTATATAATATAACCAACTAATATTTTATTTTGACTCGATATTTTTACTTCCAATTTTTTATCACTAACTAATTATTCTTACTATTAATAAGTTAACAAAATAAATACTGAATTAGAATTTGGATAATAAATAACCGACACAAATCTAAGTTTAACGTTACACTATTCGCGATATACTCGTATCCTAGATTTTAATAATTCATGCATACCGACATCCTTCAAGTAATTATCTTTACTTACATAATCCAAACTTAATATTCTTCTAAGAAGTAGTTAACTCTAGCAACATTGACAATAGAACAAGTGACAATAGACAATATGTAGTCATAAAAATATATCAAAATATATACGAATAATAAATGCAATTCGACAATATTTAGTCTTTATCGTATCAATTGTAGTTACGATGCTATTTGCCGAACTTGGCGAGAGTTTCTTTGCACTCTTTGATGGTTTTATTCAGTCGCTCCATAGTGGCCGAAGTTTGCTTGGAGCTCAGAAGTCTTGTGCAACTATCTATAGTGGTTTGGTAACCGCAAACATTGTGCAGGACTCTCACGGCGCGGTCACCACACACGAACAAATAATTGTTGCTTGCATCAAACTTCATGTAGTTGATAAGACCTGTAAGAAAAACAAAGATAATATAATTTTACATTTTGTTTTTCGATATTTAAACATCGCAATAGCAACTAAACTGTTGTGATGATTGATAGACAAGTTCGCCGAATTTTCCAAAACAAAATGATGATGATGGAGACGAAGATGATGAGAAGTAACTTATCAATTTTAGATGGAAGTGGATCCTTGTAATCCTTGAAATAATATGTTTCTCTATTATTACAAGTAAGGGATATTGAAAGGTTCAGCGCGTACGACATCACGTGTCTCCTACGTCATCGCGTCACCTTTTTTAATATTTCAAACTTTTAAAAGTTGGTAAGGCTGCATGCTTGTTCGCCACCTTAGAGGAATCAAATGTCTCATACTATCCATTTTAGTTATAAATTAAAATATGCAAGAATATTTCACCAAGCTCTAACTTAGAGGTTGGCGAAGAGCCTTTTAAGACAGGTGATCAATAACAGCCTTTTGTCTCGATATATAAAAAAAAACTTTCAAATAAAATGTTCATTACCATTAATTGTCTGATTAATCCAGTTCGTAATTTACTTAATTGACGTGAATTTTTCAAACAATTGTTTAGGTTCAATGTCGAATTTATTGAAACTGCGCTATCGCTATTATCTCGAATTTTAAAACATACGGAAACTTATTAACTCATATACACTAGTAGCTTAGTTAACAAACAACTAGGCTTTTGTTTAGTCATAAATGTCCTTAGTATTTATTACAAAAATACTAGAACAGATAGTAACGCGGAACGTACATTAAGTGACCTTCGTTTTGTAACCAAGGATTATGTTTCAGTCTGTCCTAATCGTTTGTCGCCTTATACGTATAAACAAAGAAGATAATTCGAAGAGCGTCGTATCCAAAACTGTGTAACAAAGTAGGTTCAGCAACGCTACTACAAGGCTCTATTGCGGAAACGCTAAATTATCCATGGCGTTTAGATCGATGGTTGCGCGCATTCGTAATTGCTTCGCAACTGTATGCCATGACGATTTCTTGACTTCCTTGCTAAACAAATTGAATGCATATAATGCAATATAGTTTACATACCTATACAAAAATAATATTAGAAAATTAGAAAATCACGCGTTAATTAATAGCCAAATTGAATAGTATGGTGTCTAGTATTTATTTTTTGTATCAGTAACTTTTGGGTATTCATTAGCAAGTATAATTAGCGTTGTTTTTTTATAAAATAACGATACGAGTTTTAACTTCTAGTGGTACTCGTATGTGTTATAACTTTCATCATTACTTATGATTAAATTCAATAGCGTAAAACTATTTTGGACTATTAGAAACCGTCAGTCACATTACTTGAATACTTGTAATCTCTACCTCCATCCTTGTCTAAGTTGTCCAAGTCTTAGCAATGCTTTACCAGATGGATATCACCTATTTGGCTATTTGTACAGACAAGTCACCGCCGCGAAAAGAAACACCGAATTCGTAAAGAAGCACCCAAAATAACTGACGGTAAAGAGTTACCAATGCTTGTAAAGAACTATAATGTTTTATACATTTGAGCTGATCTATCTAGTTGCCATAGGAGAACTCTAACGTACCCTTCCTCCCTTCACTTTTTTTCCACGGTTTTTAATAAAGTATAACTAAACTAGTTCAACGCGTAAAACGAATGCTACTGTGAAGAGCGAAGATTTTTTTACTGTTAAATGATTTTTACTAAAGTTTATAATCAGATATAAAATTATTGAATAGAACAGCAAGCTTTAAGAGCAAAAACAGTGCAAACAGAATAACTTACGTACGTTACGTATAACTATGTAAATTGCTTAGAAGAATCTATATAATGACTACATATATTTTACAAAGCAATTACATAGGCATGTACCCCTAAAAAGTTTTCATACGACGACACGAGTAAAGTTTGCCAGGGATCTAAATAAGCCCATGCAAGTGATAACTTGAGATGGCATTTTGATAGCTTGTTGTAGTGGCATTAGATACTATAATTACTGGTGGTTATAAAAATTAAAATAAATAAGAATTTACATAACATGCAAACTTTACGCAAGCATGATAAACAAGAATTTTATGATATTTTTGTCGTGACACAGACTTATTGACGAAGGTCTCGATAATATTCAAATAACATTACAATAACATAATCGTAATATTTTTATATTTAAATTAAAATGTACTGCTACAGAACCTAGTATTTCCGATTGTGCCACATAAAGTACTACGATTTAATTGTTACTTAATTCATAAACGTAATATAGTGTGTAATTTATGATTTTAACTGGCGATATGCAGTACTGATAACATTTAAATGCTACTATTGTAGTTTCTAAATAGGCACATAAGCAAACATGGTTTAGCAAAGGCAAAAACAATGTTTGCAAGCCTAAAAATTAACGTTTATTGTCCAAATGTACTAGACAGTTACCGTTACAGTAACCACTTACAATACTAGGAGTTCTCTGAGAACTAGAGCACTGGCAATCTTATTACGAACCCACTATACTTTGAAATATTTTTAATTTTAAATTTATTAAACAATTACTCATTACAAATATTCGAAAATGTATTCAACCACGTTGAGTTTTTATGTCAAATAACTTTAATATATTACTAATGTGACAAGGAAATGTACTCCTTAGGATTCGGCTCCTAAAAACGCCCATCTTGCCTGATTCAATCCAGACCGCAGAGTGTAGATATTTTGCAACACAGAGTATCGCGCAGTTTACGCACGTGTTGTCACCCCCTCCCCCCGCCCCTAAAAACCCTATTTAATTAAACTATTTAAGAAAAGTAGAGTAAATTGGAATAGGTAAACTCAGTTGGTCAAAGAACTAAGAATGATTTGGGTTATCACTTTCTCGAAGCATTTTGAGTTGAGTTGACAATGTTGACAACCAAGACATACTTTTATTAATACCGTATGTGTCTACAACATACAATCTTCACGCTAGTAACTGATCTGGACTAAGCCAATAAGGCCCAGTTTTAGTTAGTATGACGCTTCAATAGGTACTAACTCAAAATATAATTTCAACGCAAAAAAATCAAATTGTTTAATAATAGTTCGACACTATCATCGGTAATTATCATTATATTTGCACGTAGCTAATCATCTGACCTTGCACCAATGAACCTTGGCGTCTGTTGTTCCGTATTTGTATTACGTTTTTACTGACAAGCGCTCATCAACTAAATTGTTTATACTACTAAAGAGCCAACAAGCACACTTTTTGATCATAAAGGTTCAGGTTGCAGCTTCAAGACCGCAAGAAGATTTGCACGGAGCTGACCCTCTCTATCGATATAAAAAGCCGTGTGCCACGACACCTCGTGGGACACCCGATAGGAACGAAGTTGTGACGATCGAGTAAAACTGATTCGACACGATTTTAATTACAACGCCATCTATGAAAGCGGCTATTACCTACATATTTCTCAGTTGGTTTCTAATTAAAACAATTTATACATTGGTCCTCCTAAAATCTCCTTGAGAAATGATTTCCTATCTATTCGATAGATGGCGCTGAATGACTGACATAAAAAGTGTCGTTACAACTTTCCGTCTAGCCCCCTTTCACAACGCGCGATAAGGAACTACGTTCCAACAATATGTAAGTACTTAGTGTTCTTTGGAAGCATTGTACCTACTTAGGATGGAGGTTTTCAAATGGAGAAGGCTCCGAAGGATCAGTAATCCATTTTACTTTGCACCTGGTCCTCACTTTAATCATATTTATGTAGTAGCATCATTTGTTGCTATCGTAAAAACTACCAGAAATAGCTGCGTTGTCGGTGAATAGAAATCGCGTAGTTCGTGAGTGTAACGAGTGTGTTAAGTGCAGTGTCAAGGACGCTGCTTCCCGTCGCCGATTGCGATAATTAGAAAGATTCCCTACCTTTCCTTTAAACGCAAACTTTATTTAGTTATACATACAGTTTTAAGTATTAAATAATTTGTTTATTCAAAACTATACTAATAACTACTATTTTGTTTTTTATTATTTATTAATTTAAGATAGTTATAATAAAAACTTTCCAAAGGTTAAGTCATTTACACAAACTAAGTAATACTAGATTAAAAAATGGGGATCTACATTATTTTACTGTCATCAATGCAATGAGTGACGCACCTGAGAAAAGAAAGTAGCAACAATAAAATCTTACTGTCACTCTTCTTTAATTGCTATTTATTACAATGTTCGTGATACCAAATGTATCATCAGGTAAAATACTATTAGCATAAATATAGTAATAAATGAAACTACTATACTAGTAACACTTTTCTCTTAATGTAATAAGGGAGTACTGGCGTATGTTGGATAGCAGAGAAGGCTAACAAATACGCACGTGGCAAGTGTTTTAAACAACACTTCTTGCTGTTCGCGACTTTTAACTAAAATAAAAGCACTTACCAGAATAAACATTTTCAACGGTGTCATACAGCTTCCCGGTGTACGTGTCGTAGAATTCTACGGAGGAATCGACGGAGACAGCTAGGACTTCTGCGTTTGGTGAGAGAGCTATGTGCGGAGCGTTACCAGTCTGCGTGTATGTACCCGTTTCCAACACATGCGGAGATTCACCGCGGGTGTATTCAACTGAAATAAATATAAAAACTACACGTTTCGGTTTATACTTATTTTTAAGGCTACTCATATAGTAATCAAATCTAAGAGGCTTATTTTAAGCGTTTATATTCCTTTATGTTGTCATTGCTTAGGAACTAATGTTCCTATGACTGACACCACATTTTCCTACAGATCTGTAAGGTTTTTGGACAATTTACATCAATATGTAATATAATAGAAAAAAAAACATTATAATGTAACACAAATACACGCAGGTAATAAGACTCAATGTTGTTAAATACATACGTACACGTAAGTCTATATATGGAAAAACTAGACAAAGGCGTAGTAAATGCCCGTCCACATTTTGACGATAATTACTTATAGTCCTACTGAGGGGCCGTCCGCATAGCGATATTTCACCGCAATTTAATTTTCACAAAATTCTGTGACACATAGGATCTGTATAAAAGACTATCCGCGCAGGAGCAAAAAAATCACGCAATCAAAAACCTGTGAGACAGATTTGGTGCAAATTGAACGCGATACGGTGTCGATGCAATGGGCAGTGTAAGTAATAGCGTCAGGGTCGCATACCCTCTACTCGTATTAAATTTGTTAAATTCGTGTTCATATATTGACGTTTGTAAACATGCAAGTTTCAAATAAATATTTATGGTGATATTTCGCAACCAGTAACTATTACTCATTTTGATACTGAAGTTTAAATTATATATTCGACGACGTTAAAATTTGTATTAAAAATACATATTTGTATTATAATTAGGTAATCGGAACACTCGCAATAGTAACGTATAACACATATTTTATGTACATGTGTTTGTTACTTCCGAGTCTGCGGATACGTGCAGCTACATTTTATTGTTAAATGTTATTAGAAATTATTCCCACAAACATACCAGCAAATTCAGAACATTTTTCTTATCAGTTCAATATTTTTTAATAAAAAATAATAATATTTGTATTGTATTTGTTTTCTAAAGCAAAACGCTATGAAAGCGTGTCTTTAATTACGTCTTCTTAAATTGATAAGCTTCGATGAGTAGACTATGACCTCATTAGCTGAATTACTTTTTATCAATAAACAGAACGTGTTCAAAATAAATTTATAATATGAGTAACATAATCTTTTTGACGAAAAGACGTCATTTGGGTGTTAAGTATGAATTTCTGAATAAATTATTCAAGAATATCTAAACACAAGTTTTTTTTTTATAATTTAAATTTACAACAGTTTTTCAACTTATTAAATTGATAACAGTTTATTAGAGCTTTAACTTTTATATGAATACTAGCTGACTCGGCAAATTTTGAATAAAATAAAATAAATATTTAGGGGTGGGTACCCTTATCATTCAGGGGTATGAAAAATAGATGTTGGCCGATTCTCCGACCTACCCGATATGCACACAAAATTTCATAAAAATCGGTCCAGCCGTTTCGGAGGAGTATGGTAACTAACATTGTGACACGAGAATTTTATATATAAGATTATCTGATTGTTCGAAGAAAGATAGCCTGATTAGAAAAACAAATCTTTATTGTTTGTAAATGTTGTCTAGTTTGGCCCCATAGTCAGATCACGTGTTGAAGTCGGAAGTCTTTAAAAATGACAAGCATATGAGGAAGGGATATGAGTATTTTTAAAGTTATTCGTATATTTGCTGTAAGGTGGCACTGATGATGAAAACCATAGAAGGCCACTGAAACTTTTCAACAATAAATACATCGCAGGCAACCCGCGAGCGAACCGTTACGCAATTTATGTTCGTTACAATGCATATGACGAACTACTAGTAGACCTCTACACCAATTACCATACCTGCATGTTGACATAACGTTATTGTAACTTGAACAATTTCTACCTCTAAGGTGAAAAATTAAGAGATGAAAATTGGTGGGTATTGTAATTGATTATAATTGAGGAGCTGTTTTAATAGAAGATAATAAAAATAAGTATGCAACAGCATAACCAAACTTGAAATTTCATTAGATAGATAGATACTCGTATGTCATGAACATTAGTACATTGGTCAGCAACATACTCTATAATAACGTTGCCTGTTTTATTTTCGATAAATTTTACCTTATATTTAATCTTTACTACTACATGAAACGAATAATTATTTAACTACTTATATATACGAAATAATTAGAACACACACGGTGAGCATGGTTATAAACAAATGTTTATTTTGTATTAGTACAAGAAAGGGATTAAGAGAAATTGTCAAGTAAATCATTTTACGTCATATAGAATCAACTTCCCGAGAAGAGCGAGACACCCGTTGTCCGTGTAGTGACGGATTAAGAATACGGAATTTCACTACCCCAATTCATCCCGTGGGTGTCGTAAGAACCGACTAAGGGCGCAAAACAACGCAGGACACCAGCACTGCAAAAAGACGGAAAACTTGACACAAACCCTATACCAACCAGCCTGGCCAGAGTGGTATAGTAGGCCAAAACCTTCTTTCTAAGGAGAGGCCTATGTCCAGCAGTGGACTATTAAAGGCTGTTGATGTGTGATGTGACAAGAAAGGGAAGCGACTTCACTTTATACTGTGTAAGGATATAAATAGATATAAATACAGATGTAACAGATTATTTCTATCATAGTAGTCACAATCAACGAAATTATTCGTTGTTTTTTGTTTTTGTTTAAAGAGTTCATGTTATATTTCTAATCTACTTCATGTACCCAATTCTTATAAACATTGCATATTTTAATATAATAAAAGTACGAGTATAGGTATAGGCTAAAATAGTTGCCAGCCTTTATTGGCGCCCTACATCCGACCGGCGGACGTTTGAATTTCCGGACCTTCACATCACTAACAATGATTTCTTGCTTCTTGTAAACGTTTGCCTTTACAAAGTGGCGAGTCTTATAAATTATGTCAATTATACTTATCACCTACATTTACAAATGTTAGATAAGAGCCAGTTCAGACTAGTATTATTAGCTATAATTTAACATGATATTAAACTAAAAAATATTGATTACATTTCATTGTGTGCTTATACAACTTGCTTACATATTTTATGGAAGTTTTATTTAAATTTTAATACATATGTGCGCATTTTGCTCTTAATTGACATGCGATTAAATGCCTTTAAGTATTCTTCTTGCCATCTATGAAAAAACAGTTTGACCTAGGGTTGCCTGATGCGATGCGATTAGAATTTATTATCAGCGATACAGTAATTACGATATATCGATATATGTATATAGATATATCGTGGCCAGAAATGGTTCACTACAAAAAAAAAATAGATACTACTATAATAGTAACACATCGTATTAAACTATTAGCATGATTATTTGTCGATAATATTTATTTTACAACAAAAGAATGATAAACACTGCTATTTATCTTATTGTTTTTCCTAATAAGAGATACTATTCTCAAAGTTTTTCATATTTTGGGCAATTTCTTGTGTTAGATTAGCAGATTTAGATTGTTTTAGATATTGAGTGCAATTTTTTAGCTATTTATTTATACACTCTTTATTGTGAGCTATTAAGAAACTTGTAACAGTTTAAATAAACAATAAAAAGCGTTCATGAAAAAATATATTTGTATTTTACGACTGCGAAAAAGTTATCGACTGCCACCGACGGTGCAGTGGTAGCGTATGCGGGTTCGATTCCCGGGTCGGCCTAAATGTTTGTATGACCTGCAAATATTTGTTTCGGAGTTTAGGTGTTTTCTATATATAATATGTATGTATGCAAAAAAAAAGTATTTAAGTATAAACTCAATCTAGCTTTCATAGTACAGGCTCAGCTTGGTTTGAAACTAGATGGGGTTGTGTGTTGGATGTACGAAACTATTGTTATTATTATTATATACTATTTCACAGACTTTTAAGCGCATGCTACACTACTAGGATACCAAACTTCGCGATAATAACGCGTATCCGATATAAACAATGACATGATTATTTAGTAAAGATTTTTGTACACTTGTAATCTTGTCCGGTCTCATTCGTTAGATTCATCACGGCGAATTCAGTGGACATCCTTATGCCCGTTAAAAATGGCGCCTATCAATGTTAATTTATTTCATACATTTATTGTAAATAAATAAGTAAACAAATGTTTGTGATGTGAGCTCTGAGTAATTCCACTATTTAAAGCTAGAAAATTACGGCAAGGTAGGTAGCTAAGTAGCTATCGTTACTATTTAATTGAGCTAAACGCTACCTGCTTGAATGCAAATAATTTCTCAATCATATTGCCTATGAGTCAGTTAAATTAACATTAAAGTAGCATTAAACATGTAATAAAATGCAAATGAGTCTAATGACACATCGATGTGATGTTTTAATATGAAACTTCGTCAATGGATGGGACTTGCCCGCTATGACGTAACTATTTTATAAGAGATTCCCACAAATGAAGGCGTTATTGTATATACGGGAAATTTGAAAAACATTATATACTAGCTATTGCCCGCTACCTCGCATGCGAAAAAGTAACTTTTCGATCACTCGGAACCAGTACTTTATTTTCTGGATAAAAGAACCCTTCTCAGTAGCCATAATTTGTGGCAATACTCGTATGTATGTAAATGTATGTATGTAATGCATCATGAACATGGCAGCACATAGAATATGAACAAATAGTAATTTTTATATATTAGATTTTCTTGGGACGGTATAAAACAAATGCTAACATTTTCCAGTTTGCAAATTATACTTGTGTTCTGCAACTGTATTCCCAACAAGCTCATTAGACCTTCGACATGTCCGAGGCGATTGTACTATCTGTTATACGAGGTTGCTATAACTTCAGGAAGGCTGAAAAATGTTTTGTAAATGTTTTATTAGCAGGCAATTACCTAACACTATAGTGGTATTGACAAACAATTGACAAGAGAAAATTTATGTATCGCAGTTGTAAGCAAGGTGAGGTTTATGCAACGTTCAGGATCAAGGTCCAGGTGCGATCTTCCTTTGTTTGGTAAAGACAGAAATGATTTACTAGTGAATTTGTTACATATTTCAAGGTCTTTACAACCTTCGTTTACTAACCAGCGATGCCATTTTGCACTATTGTAATCTGCATTAATTTCGTTTTGTTGTCTGATGATACAAATTTAACTTATCATACATACATATTGGGGTATATTGTAGGAAGATAGTGAGGCTAACTAGGTAGTTTTTTTAATACATGTTTACCCAACTTAAATCGGTAGACGAGTAGGTAAAGGGCGGATTTAGGTACGATGTTTCCTATAAGCTACAAAAGGAAATGAGATTCAAACAAAAACATAACTTTTGTTGAAAATTGAAAGTTTGCGAGATTTTATACAAGTGTATTTTGTCATGGCTCTTTGTATCAGTGCTTTCAAGGAAATCCAATTATTACTTTATTTTGTGTAATATTTTCATATTCTTTCACAGCATTTTAAACTGAGAGTGACGTCGCCCTTTTACTTTAATAACGTAAAAATGGACGCAAAACTCCTGCATGCCAATTGTAAAATTTGGATTTTCTACGTTATCATTTGTAATTTTGGTTCTACAAATTTAAGATTAGTTCAGTATCTTCAGAGATAAATATGTTATTATTTACTAACTACTGTTATTAAATAAATACATATATGTAACATATGACTGAAAGTACTGTTAATTCAGAAAATAATACAGATAATAATAAATATTAAACCGTGTGGTGACGGATTAAGAATACAGATTTTCACCACCCCTATTCATCCCGTGGGTGTTGTAATAGTCAACTAAGGGAAAAAACTACGCAGAACAACAACACTGTAGAGAGAAGGAACTTGACACAAACCCAATACCAACCCGTCAGGCCAGCGTGGTATAGTAGGCCAAAACCTCCTTTCTAAGGAGAGGCTTATGTCCAGCAGTGGACTATTAAAAGCTGTTGATGATGATGATGATGATGAAATATAAATACAGAAGCCGAGGATTGAACCAAGTAGCGTGCAATTGGAGAGGCAGTCCAGCAGTGGACTGCTATAGGCTGATGATGGTGACAGATGAATATTTCAAATAATATATGACAAGAAAACCTGTAGAGTCAAGGTTCTCAAAATATTAACACATTGTAAGGTAAATAAAACGCATTGAGATATATATATATAATCTATTTTGAAAACTTAGATCTTTGAGTGGAAATAAGAAACCTAGGAGAAAGCAGATGGAAGAACACGGTCTTCAAGTACATGTTTAGTTTAGTAGTAGTAGTAGTTAGTAAAGTAGGATGCTAAATTGTTAAGACTTTAATGTTGCATTGTATAACTTATTAGTCTCGATTCAAATGCCAAGGAACATTATATGTATTTCTAGTTAGGTCCTAGTTTATTTAAAGTTTCTCAAACAAATCATGCAAATGGTTGACAAACTCAACGTCACATCCACGCCACTATATGTTCTCCTCTCCAGTCACGTCTCAATACTGCTTATTCCTACGTAAAATGCAAGTGACAATACGGAAGCACTGCGCATTAAACATTATGTGCATACTTACTCTTTGTGTGATATAGCTTCCACGTGCCATCCTTCGATATTGTGGCGATGTGTGACGTGTCGACATCGAAGGCTACGTCGTACACACCCGAAGAGTGACCGGTCAACTCATACGCCTTTGTTATTTGTTTAAATTCCCCGTTCTTTGTGAAACACACCTCCATCACTTTTACGTCGGGTGCAAAACCTGTCGCCACAACAAAGCGGCCACAGGGTGATATTTTTGCCGTGTGTGTCGTCATCAGATATGTATCGAGCCTGTTTAGTTGTTGACCTTTGAGATCCCATATAACCATGTCGTTATTTGACGAACATGACATCATAAATTTGCCATTGCTAGAGATGTCGAAGCCTATTACATCGCCTTCATGTACCTGGAAATTAATTACAGTAATTAATCAAATATCGATCAATAGAACTCCTTTGGTTGCTCTATTAAAATGCTAAAGGAAAGGGACCCTCCTTTTCTCCTTCACAACACCCGGAATAATGACAGCACATTGCATTAAGCAGGAATAAAACCTACAAAACTTGATATAACAGTTTAAAGCGCCACCACTGAGCCAAATAAGTGTAAATGTTTTTTTGCTTGAAATAATAGATGCTAATGTATCTGTGAATGGTTGCTAACCTGGGTAAATTGTATATGGTTAACTTTTAAAATTGGATTCAGACGGACTTTTGCAATTCCAGCTATAAAGGCATTACATACTAACTATTTAGCTTTGTAATATTATTTTAGAAAGACTCGGATCTCTTTAGAAAGATTTTAGTTTAAACGAAAATAGCAAAAAACTTGGGCTTTTCTTTGTATGTGGAAATGCAACATGCATCACAGTCCACCAAGCGTCAACAGTAAAACGTTATCAGTTACCTTCCTATCCCAAATACTCACCGGGGGATCAGAGAAAGACAACAATTATGTTAATGATGACTGACGCAGATGAAACTACTATATTTAGGTCAACCAAAATCGTTAACTTAGATTTCTATTACATAGCATCCTACTAAGATATCGATGTTATTCTTAAGCAAACCACAAGCGATAAGAACTAACACCAGGCAAAGGCTTAGGATGGTAAATCTAATATTTAACTAAGAGATTACAATAGATAAGTTTCAGTTAGAAATAGTTATAAATACATAGCTAAGCTAAATACGGAACTAGAATATTCTTAAATATTCAGTAGAGTCCTATCGGGTTGAGCATCATGTTGTATAGATATGTGTGCGGAAAACCCACCAAAGAACCTTCCTGCGGCTAAAAATAATATTATTCGAGGCTGAGCGTGCGACGATCTGAACATTATAGTGCCTATACTTAAGCAATACAGTCAGCCACACAATAAGTCAACCATAAATATCGAAAAAATTACGCCATTATAGCCACTATTCTCTTTTACTTAAAGACAGCGAAAACGTTTATCAGATGGCGTAAATACACTGTGCATGCTACCTACATCAAAGCGTCATTGTTCCATTGGAAGGTCTTTTTTAATCGTCGGCCCGCATTCAATGCTACACCTACGTCCTACATAATATACCAATATACATATTTAGACGAGCCATCCATGGATTTATGAGTAAAAAGTGAACGAACTTGAATCTTGTCCCGTATTGTGACCCGGATGACGCAACTACTTGTTGTATTACAAACAGCAATGTTTTGTGCTTGTAATTCAGTTTTAATGTTTAATACCAACTTTTCCAAAAGTGGATTTCAATTTATGAATCTCTGAGTTTTGACAATTCATAGATTTATGGCTGCTGAAAAGAAAATGTCATTAGTAAGTTATTAGTTAATACAACAAATAAAATTTCATAACATAAATGTTACTTTCATCGTTCAGTTGATTCATCTACAAGTATAAAAACAAAAGCTTAGTCTGTCATAATTACGCTTAAGCGAATGCGATGTTTTATCCTTATTGCTCATTATCCATATAAATAGGTACTAAGTACTAAGTTTATCCGGCCTATGTATATATATGACTCGACGGTAAAGCATTCAATTGCAAAGCAGGTTCGATTCCGGAGATTATATAAATATGTACTTATATTGTTGTAAAATATGTATATTTGTGTTGTAGAATTTATTTTTCTACAGAGTTATAAATAGGAGAAAGTTATAGCAAATAGCATGAAGATGTTTTGGTACTATTGTTATTTTTAAGATTTGATTTTACGATTTTCAGCCTTTATTAACCATGCCTTCTTTATAAAGCGAAAAGAGAGCTCATTACGAACAAAATTATTTTATAGCAAGTATTTTAAAAATAGATTGGAACAAACAGAAAACATTGATATTTAAGACGGCAAATTAGATTTCAACACCTACAAATTTTATACTTCATCAGCCCCGGATCTATGAAGCGAGGGGGGGAGGGGCAGGACAAACAGGGGCACCCGTAACATCATATATAATACGGTTTAATATAAAAAAGAACTTGCTCAACAAATCGCCTAGCATGCAACGCCACCAATTTAATTATTGTGGCCCCAATCATGAAAAATGCCAACCATTATTTATATATTTGTGAGTTTTTTAAGTTATTTATTTCAAACGCTGCTGAGAGGGGCGCTATAATGAAGTTTCTGCCCCGGCTCGACAAAATCGTAGATCCGAGGCTATATTTCATTGACCCTAATTTTGACATATATATCAGTTCATCTAAGACAACTCCAAATATTACTTATAAATTAGGAGTTAATAGATATAAAAATTCAAAATCAGGTAAGGATACGAAATTACATCGACTTATCCGTTAACATTTTATAGTAGGATAGTTTCGGATATAAATGTTATAAACGATTACTACAATAAACTACGAATAGATAACAATTTGATTGAGGGGCTCGTGGCTGAGTGGTAACGGAGTAGAGCGGGTTAACTCATTGCAGAATTGTGAAACTATAATAGTTGGCCATTCATAACACATTGAGTGAGACCGAAAAAATCGAAGTTCAGCCGTAACGTAGAAGTCTTAAACCGTTCACAACCTAGTTTGGAAAAAAAAAGTAAAGTAAAAAAGAAAAAATTGCTTTTTTTCAACATCATTTGGTACTACAATCGGTCAAATACCTAATTAGTATTCCCACTCATTTCTAAATGTTATCTACTTGAAAATTCAAAAACAAAAATTTTATAAACAAGATTGATCTTGTTTATAATAGTTTCGTTATTCTTTTTATCTAATACTAGCTGAGACCCGCGGTGTTACCCGCGTTTGTTGTTATAACCGCGGGCAAGGCCGCGGGGCGAAGCTAGTCAAAAAAAAGTAGCCTAAGTTACTCCTTATGTCATCAGCTATCTGCTAGTGAAAGTCCCGTCGAAATCGGTCCAGCCGTTCCAGAGATTACCCGGAACAAATAGACAGACAGACAAAAATTGAAAAAAATGTTATTTTGGCATATGTACCGTGTAAACATACATATGCATTTAGTAAAAAACGGGTATTTTAATATTACAAACAGACACTCCAATTTTATTTATTTGTATAGATATAATTCTATATTTTATAGGAATTAATAGGTACAATACATAAATCAGTCCTCGTAGTCATTGCCGACTGCCTAGTTATGACTAATAAAAACAATAAACAAAGCAAGGGACGTGCGCAGCTAATGTGCGGCTTGACCAGGCAAAAACAAAAATCTAATAACATGTCTCAGTTAGACTATCCGAAATATATTCGAAACATTTATATCGGACCGCTTACGCATAGATTTTTATTGCCGATATCCGACAATTTCGGTTACACTTACGGAGCTCTATAATCTTCCTGTTATAACTATATTTTTAAGCACGATAAGCATGACCTGCATAAGGATTTTAAGTTTTTGTTTATTCAACCAGTTTGAAATGTTGTATTATTTGGCTATCTCTGTACACAGCCGACATTCAACCACACTTTGCACAAGCCAAAATTAAATTCTGTCAATTATTAGCTACTGACCTAGTTTGATAATTGAAACATAAATTATGTATATCGTTAGAAAATATTCATCGTGATATATTATGAAGCTGCATGCTAACATGTTTTCTGAACTACGGGAATTATTACAGCATTGAGACAGCGATCATTCGAGAGCAGCTTCGTATACTACAATTAGCGAAATCTTGCGATCATAATTACGACAATAATAGCAAAAAAACTTTAGCAATCTAACATATATGTTTAAGCAAATGGACTTTATAGAGAATCATATATCTGACGATACAATGACTTTTTTCCAAGTTTATATCTTTTTGCGAAAATCCATTGCCGAGAACACAAGGTTGTTAAAGTTTATATACGAGTACAAAGTGTCGAAACAACTGCGTTCGTGACTGACATTGTCTGTTTGTTGCTCTTATGATGAATTTTAGATTTTTATATACAAGCGGAAGATAAACTGAACCTTTTGTTTAGAAAAAGTTAATTATGTTCATTTGTATGCCATGCCTTATATATATGTCCATTACTGTTAATTCTGTAGTTGTTATGTGTACGTAATATAGAAGGTTAGTGTGGATCACAATGAGCAGTCTGGTGGAGCGGTTTGGTTTAAATGTTACTTCACACTTACTTAAAATGTTTGTATAAAAATTAATTATCTGACATCATGTTGAGAGGATTGCATCACACATAAACAAAGAAGTGCATCAAACAAATCTTTGTTCTTATTACAATGAACATCACAACTGATAACTAGTACGTGGTAATTCTTACAATCGATTCTTATTCATAACGTACGTAATATTCAATCCTACCTCAATCACAGAATATTTACGTCTTAGATTACATTACGTTAAATTGTGAAACGATAACAATGCAATAAACAACAACAGACAGTGTGTCTAGTTCATCATCAGCAATGAATCCAAAGTAAAGTATTGACAAGTCCAAACTACTCCAGTTCCAGCCTGTTTTTGTGTGCCAGCGACTTAATTGGTCTGTAAAACACTTTATGTGAAATAAAAAATTGTTTCTCCTTTGTTCCCATAACAAAAGCAATTGAAGACAAAACGGTACAAAAAAATATTTTTAAACGCAGTTTCTTTTTCCTGACCTAACAGTAATGGTTTAATGTATTTGAACATCTCAACTATATTATATATATTCTTGGACTTGGCTAATCCTTCATTCCCGAATGTAATGTTTACCTTAGTTACTGTTTTATTATACTTCTCATGCAAATAATTTTAGGGATTCCCTTCGTTTACGGAGTTAATTAATTACAAGTTAATAGTACTGTATAGTTATTACTTTTGATTTAATTTCAATAGAAATTAAAAGATGCTTATAATTAGCGTTGGATGCGATTTTGGATTAGAATATAATAAATAAAGATTTTACATAAATACACACAAATTAGTCGTAAATGATATAATAAAGTGTTGTTTTAAGTTTGAGTCTAGACTAGTAATCTTATTCACATATATTTTTGGCGATAAAGATATAACGATTAATATATTTAATCAGCTAGTGGTTAATACAAAATAAACAGCAATAAACAGAGAGCTTAGTTGCACTCTCTCCCAAAAAGTGTTTATTTAAAAATGCAAGTCCAAATTCCAAGGGAAATTGTTTTGTAAATGCACTACTACAGACTTAGTTAAACCAAAGCGGCGCTTCCTCCCTACATCGTCGCGGTTGTAGGTAAGATAGACAAGTGGGTAGATAGACAAGTTTATCTATTAATACACAATCCAACTTGATTAAATCATATATGTCGCTGATGTTTCTTTTTTATCACAGAAAAATATTGAAATTACTTAACTAGGTCTTGACTTAGTTCTGAAAACCGCGTATCGAGATAGGCAACGAGGGTATTCAGATAGAGTAGATGTTAAACGTATTTAAATTCATAGTCGTGAAAAACTGAAAAGAGTCCGAAGTCATCAAATCAGAACCAAATTATTTGTCAGATAATGTACAAACTTTTGCTTTGAATACTGCAAGCATTACAATAAAGCTTCATTGAAAATTATTAACTTAGACTCTAGATAGAACTATTTGTATATTGGTATTATAAAACACATATAATTATGTAAATCAGACCAGACCGTAAAATTGCAGTTTGTTGCTTATCGCAAGATGGAAAAAGCATTTCAGCAGAGAAACGTTACGTACAAGCTATTTTTAATTATATCAATGGTGACATTACAGAAGTCCAAATATGATATTTATTTTCACGCTAATGTGTTTCATCTTAAAAGCGATGTAAAAAAAATGCTTTTGGTTTTACTATTTAAACTAATACTAGTGACTTTAATAAGAAGTTTACGCTAGGTTAAGGTTTATTTATTATTTATAGACATGCATAGATTGCCTAAAATATATATATATATATATATATATATATTGGGTCTGCCAATAGGGATGACCTGGTTTTGACAGCTCATAGCGGCCATGTTTGATGATGGATCTTTGACGTCTCTTGACATTTGTGTTCAGTAAGGTTTGCCATTTTATCATGTCACGGTTCACTATAAACCAACGCTTGGAAATAGTCCAAAATTATTACGCAAATTCGCGTTCTCCTACCGCTACAGTAAGAGCGCTTCGCGCAAAAAACGGTCGTCATAGTGCTCCTTCTGTGCGCGCTATAAATCGCATAATAACAAAATTTGAAAGTGAATTCACTCTCCACGATACTGCTGTGCCTGTGAGACAAAGAAGTGCCCTTAGTGAAGAGAATATCGCAGCCGTACAGGCCAGTGTTGATGCGAATTCAAGTCGATCAGTTCAACGACGTTCACAAGAGTTGGGGCTCTCTCCAATGACCACCTGGCGTATTTTGCGGTTGGATTTGGGCCTACACCCATACAAAATTGTTTTGGCACAAGAATTGAAGCTATCTGACCATTGTATCCGTCGTGAATTTGCCGATTATGCACTGGAAATGATGGAAGCCGATGACGATTTTCATCGTAAAATCATCTTCTCAGATGAGGCCCATTTCTGGCTCAATGGATTTGTTAATAAACAAAATTGTAGCTATTGGAGTGAGTCAAATCCACGTGTGGTTCATGAATCACCATTGTATCCGCAAAAAATAACAGTTTGGTGCGGTTTATGGTACGGTGGAATCATTGGTCCGTACTTCTTTGAAAGTGACGAAGGAAACCCTGTTACTGTGAATGGCGAGCGCTATAACTCGATGTTAACCGAATATTTCTTTCCGGAATTTGATGATATTGATACAGACGACCTTTATTTTCAACAAGACGGTGCGCCACCTCACATTACTCGAGTGAACATGGAATTATTCCGTGGAAAGTTTGGTGTGTCGTTAATTTCGAGAAATGGACCGATCAATTGGCCACCAAGATCGTGCGATTTAACACCTTTAGACTATTTTCTTTGGGGTTACGTTAAATCTAAAGTACAGCAATAATCCAGCTACAATTTGTGACCTAAAAACCAACATTCGACGAGCCATAGCCGACATTGGCGTGAGCTGGTGACCGTCTGCAAAAAGAGCCGCGGCGGTCATTTGGCCGATATATTATTTAAAACATAAATTGCATAAAATTATTTATCTATCAAATAAATCAATCGGATGCATTTTTCATAAAAAATTGTGTTTTATTCAATTTTTAAACCAGAACGTTCTTATTGGTAGACCCCATATTATATTATTATGTATATTATATATATATATATATATATATATATATATATATATATATTATTATTATATATCAAATAGCGCTCAAGGAATTGACAAACACAAAGGACTGGATTGTAAGAATGAAACCACCCGGACCCGATGGCATAAGGAATGAAATTCTAAGACACAGCAAGGGAACCCTTATACCTGTTCTCGCAGATATGTACGATGACATCATAAATACTGAAACTATTCCCCAACAATGGACAGAGTCTAAAATCATCCTACTGTATAAGAAAGGTGACAAACATGATAAGGGAAACTATTGCCCTATCAGCCTTATGTCTAACGTATACAAGATTTTCGCTACGATTATCTTAAAACGAATGAAAATAAGACGAACACCAACCGATCGAGCAAGCAGGATTCCGCAAAGATTATTCGGTAATCGACCACATACACGTAGTGCGACAAGTTCTAGAGAATTACAACTAATACCAGCTAACATACTACATCGCGTTTATCGATTACAGCAAAGCGTTTGATTCTCTACTACACACAAATACAAAAATATGGGAGGCTCTACTAGAACAAGGAATCGAACACAAATACATCCGACTAATAAAAACATTTACAGTCACAGCACAGGAAGAATCCAACTAGAAAGGAAAAGCGCTCCTTTCAGAATTGAAAAAGGCGTTAGACAGGGGGATCCCCTATCTCCTAAACTTCTCTCCGCAGTACTGCAATCAATTTTCAGAAGACTTAATCGGGAACGCCTAGGTAGGTCACACTTGAGATTTTCTGACGATATAGTGCTATTTGCCAAAACACCAGAAGACTTAAATAAAATGCTAGGTGAACTTGCGACAAAAAGTGCGAAAGCGGGACTGGCACTGAATCCGGATAAGACTAGAGTGATGAAAAACGAAAACAAACACACTATTAAACTAGGGAACACCGAAATAGACTACACTGACGAGTACATCTATCTCGGTCAGCTTATAACGCAAAAAGAACCCATGCGTAAGGAAGTGAAGAGAAGAATCACGAATGGCTGGAAGAGATACTGGAGCCTGAGGGAGGCTACGAAAGATAAAAAAATCCATATAAACTTAAAAGGTAAACTGTTTAACACCTGCGTACTACCTGTTCTGACGTACGGATGTCAATCATGAAACATTATACAAACTAGCAACTTGTCAGTACGCAATGGAAAGGAATATGCTAAATATCAGCAAGTCTGACAGACTGAAAAACTTTGTCAGAAGTAAAACAAAAACTACAGATGTAACAACTAAAATCAAAAGACTGAAATTGAGATGGGCTGGCCACGTGATAAGAGGATGCGACAGATGGAGTCAAAGGGTGACCCAGTGGTATCCCAGAGAAGGCAAGCGAAAGAGAGGTAGGCCGCAAAAAAGATGTGATGACGACATTAGACAAGTGGCCGGAGTCATGTGGAACAGGGTGAGAAAGGAAAGGAAAGAACGGGAAAGGCTGGAGGAGGCCTTTGCCAATTGGCAAACAAATCTAGGAATGATAACCAAGCAACAGATATTAGCTTAAATAGTTTATTTAGTTTAAGAGTCCAGTGTTATTATACCTAAGTTTAAACCCATTGTAACTAGTTAAGAGATCTGAATAAAAGGCTATATTATTATTATGATATATATATATTTTTTCAGTTTCATAAAAAAATCAAAAGCCTGCAAAACGATAAAAAATAATGTCTGTTAAACTAAGAGAAAGTAGAGATTTAAAAATCGTAAACACTGTTTCGGCTCGAGTACGACAGACTACATTTCAATGCTTAACGTCAAAACAAAGCACGACGTATTCATATTCTAATTACCTGTGCTGAACTATCTCTAACTGAACCTATTAGAATTTAACTGGAATCACAATCCTAGAGTGTTATGTGTACCTACCAAAAATAAGCAGCTTTTTGATGTTGAATTTTAGTATGTCAGTTTTAAAATTACTATATTAGCAACAAAAAAGACAATACGACTCAAATCAATGCGTTTAGGAAATTCAGTGTAACCTGTGAAAGAAACAAAAAACGTTTAGACAGTTACACATAACTGTATAAACGTTTTTTGTTTCTTTTAACTGAAACTGAAATTTGTCACTTTAAAGTTTGTAGCATCATACTTTTTCATTTATTTACTTATTTCCTTTAAAAACAACTATTATTACAGGTTTAGCCCAATGCAATAGTGTTATACCATCTACTTATTTATTATAAGAAATAATTCTTAATGCTGTTATTGTGAATCCACTCAGTGAGCAATAATATAAATCTATTTCATCCGCAATTATATTCAGAGTACGTAGTGCGCACGTCAGCGGTGCTTCTCTCTGCAGGTTGGTGCGCCCGCATGGGACAGCCAGCAGCGGCGGCCCGGCGGCGCCGCTACACGTACATATCTGTCCGGAACACATATGCTGGCTCGTCCTAACTCGTCTTCATTATGTATCCCACCCCTAAGTACCCTAAACAGGTACGAGACGAGTGTGAGCTTCCTTCTGACCCTCAGTTCATTGTATCCCACCATACCCAGAATAAATAACGTGGGATACATTAATGGATACAATGGGTATACTCCATAGTATCTGAAGTACAAAAACCTAACAAATTTATTTTGAACTCGCTCCAACATGAGGCTATATTTAGCTTCATGTGGGGCCCGGATGACTGAGTTACTCTCTAGCTGACTTCTTACCAACGCGTTATACAATGCTATAATTGTATTTAGGTTTCTAAAGTCCTTTACTGTTCGTAAAACAAAACCCAAATTCCTATAAGCTTTTTTACAACATTTCACTATGTGATCACGAAATCTTAGCTCAGTATTCACACAAACCCCTAAATCCCTAACCTCTGTGACCTTTACCATCTGTGTCCCGTCTAAATTATAATTATACGAGATGGGTTCGCGTAAGCGTGAGAAGGTGATAGCCACGCACTTCGAGGTATTAAACTGCAAGAGATTATCTCTACTCCAGGTTACCACCCTATCTATGTCTGTCTGAAGCTTCTTGCAGTCCTCCAAGTTGTTAATAGGGAGGGAGAGCTTGAGGTCGTCTGCGAACAGTAAGCATTTCGCATCCTGGACTACTCTGGGTAAATCATTAATCATTATAATGAATTCCAGAGACCCAAGGTTGCTACCCTGACTTACGCCGGACTTGGTGAAATATGGCTCCGATACATGCCCCCCGTATTCCACGTACTGCTGCCTACCTTGCATGTAGCTGGCAAAAAAATTAAGCAAGTGGGGGGTGAAACCGATACTAGCTAGCTTCTTCAGTAGCACGTCATTATTGCACTTAATCATCTTAAGGTATCTAAACTATCTTAATTAAGTAAAAACTTTAATACCAGTTTTATTTGGAAATGATTTTTAAATAGCTGGCATTTCTTCTTGATACTCATATTTCTTATACTCTGCAGGCGCCAAGGCTGTTTCCTAATTATCTTACAACAGATAATGTAATCAGAAAATACGCTTCAATTATTAGCTTTATGTAAAGTAATGTATGTAGGATATTGTTGTAATGTAAATTATAATAGTAAACGACACTTAGAAAGTTTAGCTTGTGTTGTAATTGTGACATACTTCTGCACGCCTATGTTGCAAACATCTATACACAAAATATCACCAGCAAAAACCATAACATTGTCTAGCACTTTTATGAAAAACAACGCAATATACTTAATTGTAAAAGCCCCGAGATCAAAAGGAAAAATTAAATTTAAGCACTCGGATCCTAATGAAGATAACAGTTATACTTTAGCTCAGAATCGTATTACGAATTACCCTTAATCGATTAACATCGTTTGCTGAAAACACTCTTCGTCCGAAGTCGGTTCTACAAAATATGTAGTTCACCGATGTACGGTTCGCCGAAAATACCCTTCGCCCATAGTCGTTTCTACAAATTAGTTCAGCGTTGAACGGTTCGTCGAAAATTCCTTAATGGTCTCTTGAATGAAACAATCGTACAACTATAACTACTATAAACTATAATCCAACTATAACATCCTTCATCCATGGTCGCTTTTAATCGAAAATGGCACTTAATCGAAAATTGTTTTTAAAGTTTGAACTGTTTCATTATGAAATTAACCGTATTATTTCAAAATTACTAGCAGCAAGTGGATGTGTATCACTAAGATTTGGTTTATTATAATAAATATAATTATGATTGATATAATCAGTTAAAAAGGCAACTGTTCAAATTTTAAAAGGCGTTCTTGATAATTGTGGATGGCCCATGATTATAAATACGCGTTGTTATTAATGAAACTTTTTGTCATTAATTTATTCCTATAGGTATGCGAAAATAAAAAAGTAAAAATGTTTTAAGTTTAAAGGTTTTATTGAAAGGAAAGATAATGTAGATAACGTACTAAAAGCTGAAAATAACTAGTTAGGTCCTAGACACCAGTCATCACACCACTCCGTCATAAATGAATGCAAAAATAAAATCGTGCAAAAAATATTATTAGATAACCTTCACTGTAAACAGCCTCTTCAATTTATCAAAACAGCGTCTGTTATTTTCCATAGGACCTTTCCTCTCTCACGCACGCCAGTAATCAACTCGACGGCGGCGGCGTGAGTGGACTAGACTAGACACCTACGAATTAAAAGAGATCCTAATAATAATATATTCATATAATTTCAGACAAATAAATTGAATAAATTGCAACTAAGAAATAATTTAAAAATATTTACTTTATCAAGTAGTTACGTACCAAGTCTACGTGCACATTTGCACATGCAGTCGTAAGATAAATCTTATGTACAAAATTGGTTATCACTAACCGTGTGACTAATGTAAGTCACTAATGTAAATAATAATAATACTTGGGAAGTATTCTTTCTGATCACACTCATAATAAGGAACTACCTACCAGGTAGACGGCACGAAAAAACATTCAGTCATTGTTTAGACTTTATTTGTTATAGCTCACTCACAAGAAACCTTATAATAAACATCTGTTTTAAACTCACAAGCAGGATATTGCAGACTATAATCCTAGACCGTGTTTTGAATATTGTTTCTAAGCCTGCAGGTAGTTTACTGATAACCGTTGGCTTTTTAAAACCAATCATTGAAATAAATATTTTTAACTATTGTTATAAGCTATAAGTAAAAATTGTTTTATTGGGAAGTAGTCTTTCAATATTTATGAAAAGAATCTTTTGTTGCTAATACAAATATTAATTTTCTATGAGTAGCACTTTACTGCTGGTTTTACAAGGATTACAGTATTGCAAAAATATGAGATATGTAGAAAAAAAAACAGAATACTCCATAACTTTCATTGTAAAAAAATATTTAAATACCATGCCAAAGATGTTTACAATAGATGCTGGTGATAATGCAGCTCTTTTGTACATACTAATTTGGGTTGTACCGAAGGCATGAGATATTATTAGAATTTCTTTATGATAATTATTACCTGTACTTATCGCTTTTTATTTTATTGTTTTAGTCTCAAATTTTGTAATCTGAGGTTTTAGTGTCTAAAGTTTTTTGCAGCTTTACGTTTGAAATGAAAGCACATCTAAAGAAATGTCTTTGCAAAAGAGAGAACGCTAAAATATTTTTAAAATTTTTATCATAAAAGCTTTTTCAGGCTACAGTGTAAAATGTCTGATCTGAATGATCTGCCTTGGTGAGGTCAGCCTATATAGTGATAATTCAAGTTATATCAGCCACAAACTCATAATAAAAGATTTGAAATTTAATAAGTAGTTTTCAGGTCTGGATATGTAACAAGCGTCCATCTTCAGGATTCACTTTCACGATGAAACGCGTGAGAAGCGAAAAGTATTTAAAAGGAGATTAAAATTTTGTAAAAATAACGATAATCAAATTGTTATGGACAGTTTAATCAGCGCACGAGCTACAAAAAAATGTAGTAAATTTTGGAAAGCCCCTAGTAAGTTGGATGCGAGACCTGGTCTATCTGCAAGTGTGCGCGGGATAAGCGAACACTTGTATATAGCGAACTTGTTCAAGGACCACTTCAAATTGCAATCCCCACTTGGTCCCTCAAAATTGGTAGACAATTCTGGGCCCGATCTCGGAACGGAAACTCAATACGTTTCTCAGCAAAGCAAGTAACTGATATCATAAATAAAATGAGCAGAAGTAAATCTCCAGGACATCATTGGCTCGGGATTGAGCACTTTAAGAATGCAGGTGTCCATTTACCACGTGCTCTATGTTCTATACATTGTGTGTCATGAAAACCATAGTGGTTCCCATTGTGAAAAACAGGACAAATGACATTTCGGATAAGGATAATTACCGTCCCATTTCCCTCGCAACCGTAATAGCCAAGGTGTTGGACGGTATGCTTAGATGACTACATACATCTTCATGATGCACAGTTCGGGTTTTGTCCCGGCCCCTGTCAACTGAAGCTGCTTTTTTGAGTCTCAAGCATACCGTTCAATACTTTATTGACCGTGGGACGCCGGTATACGCCTGCTTCCTTGATCTCGATCGGCATTCGATGTCGTCTCATATGATGTGCTTTGAGAGGAGATGAAGAGTAGGGGTATACCCGCAGAAATATTTGGCCTGTTACAGTACCGGTAAAATAACCAAACCATTTATGTAAAGTGGGACGGCACTCTCTCTGAGCCATATCGGTTAGATTATGGGGTGAGACAGGGAGGTCTGACGTTTCCCAGGCTCTTCAATGTCTATATAGATGCAGCGTTGATGTAGTTGTCATTAACAATATTAGCTATGCAGACGCTATGCATGTATTATACATATAAACCTTACTCTTGAATCACTCTCTTTATTGATGAAAACCGCATTGAAATCCGTTGCTTAGTTTAGAAGATCTAAGCATGCGACACAAAAAACCGACTTTATTTTATACTATGTAAAGAAGAAGCAAGTGTGAATACATGATCTTTGGGGTCGGCGGCAAATGACGTGAGGAGGATGGCCCTGAATGGATGCGCAATAAAAAAGGTGTCCACCTTTAAATACTTAGGTCATTTTCTTGCCTATGATCTTAGAGATGATGTAGACATGTAGAGGGAGCGTGGGGTTCTAGTGGTCCGGTGCAACATTGATGGTCCGTAGATTTGCTTGCTATACAGACCTATTAAAAATTACACTTTTCAAGGCGTACTGCCAGAGTCTTTATATGAGCAATCTATGGATTAACTACAACAAAAGGTCGCGGGATGTCCTGCGCGTCCATTATAATAATACTTTCAGGATGTTGTTGAGACTGTTTCGTTACTGCAGCGCATTGGAGATGTTTGCGCAATGCTCACACCGATAGTTTTCACGCGATATGGCGCAAAAACAGCTTCATTGCTGAGAAGGGTGAGAGAGAGTCGGAACAGCATCCTGAAAACTATAGCGGACAGTTTTAACTCTCCGGTTATAAAAAACACTCTGTGCTGGGGGTGATTGGTAATAACACTAGATAAGAAGTTATTATTATTAATGAATTAAGGTCTAAAGCCGGCCATCAGGCGATTTGTAGGTAATCGGGCCTATTGGTTAAGTGGTTAGTGACCCTGACCCAGAGGTCGTGGGTTCGATTCCCACCCGGGACAAGTATTGTGTGATGAGTACGATCATTTGTTCTGAGTCTGGGTGTAATTTATTTATGATATCTATGTATTTAAAAATATATAAGTATGTTTATCAGCAGTCTGGTTACCATGGCACAGACTCTGTCTAGTTCGTCAACTGATACTGCCGAGTGTGAAATGTGTGAAGTTATAAGAAAAAACGATGTATCTATTCAATACATATACCTACATGGTATAGTAGTATTCAACTAAATATAGTTTTAGTATTCAACTAGGTTATTATGGTTATATATTATAAAACATGACCAGTAGACTACCCATATGTATTGGGTAGTCTACTGGTATTGTATGTATTGGGTACTTGGCGACTCTAGTGTTTCACGCTCATTGTGTGTCAGGTAGTCTTTTTAAGGACAAAATTAGTTTACTCTCCAAAACTTTTACAAAGGATAAGAGCAGCACCCGAACTTTTTGCCCCATTGTATTGTTAACATAATGGAATGGTAATTGTAAAATTTCGTTCAGGAATTTATAATTTCTTTATCTTTATAACTCGGTATTGGCAACTAAAATCAAAACGCGTCATCTACACTAGTAAATAGGAACAACCCCAGCCTGTTTTTTATGTACGAGTATACCATCGTTACTTCAAGTTCAATCAACATGAGAGAGTCTAAACTAATATGATTATGATTACTAAACGACTTACAGAAAGAAACATTCAAGCCCTATGAACGGTTAATTCAATAATGAAACTAAAAGGTTACTACTACGAGTATAGTTCTATCCTATCCTATCTTATGGTTCCTTCTGAGACACTGGAATGGTTCTCCACCTATCTTCAGGGGCGACAGCAGTGTGTTCGTGTTGATGACTTATCATCAAGTTGATGCGACCTAGACGCTGGCGTCCCACAAGGCGGAATTTTATTTCCTCTCTTATTCTCTATATTTATTAACCTCGTAACTCAACATCTTCAGTGTGCGTATTACCTGTATGCTGATGATCTGCAGCTGTACTCACAGGCAAGGGTAGAGGACGTAACGCGGGCTATTGACGAGGTCAATCGGGACCTGGAGGTCATAGAATCCTTTTCGATGAGATTTGGACTGTCAGTTAATCCGACCAAATGTCAGACAATCATAATAGGCAGCAAACGGATTATAAGCAGATTGGATACCGCCTCTATCCCACCGGTCGTCTACAATGGTTTAATTACTCCATTCAGCCCGGTAGTCAAAGACCTGGGCTTACTTATCGATTCATACCTCGATTGGCGAGCTCAAATTACTAGCGTGAGCCAGAAAGTAACTGGCAATTTGCGATCATTATATCGTCTCAAGAATTTCCTACCTCCTAAAAGTAAAATTACGCTCATGCAGTCCTTAATAATGCCAATAATTGACTATTGTGATGTGTGTTATTTCGACCTGAATGCAGACCTTCTAAATAAGCTTGATCGTCTTCTCAATAACTGCATTCGATACGTCTTCAATCTTCGGAAGTATGACCATGTGTCTGCTTTGCGTTCCCAATTAAACTGGTTGCCTATTCGCCTCCGCCGCAAACAGCGTGCACTTACCTCTCTATTTGCATTTCTCAATTCACCGTCCTCTCCTACTTACCTTGCTCCCTACTTACGTTACTTGTCTAGCAATCATGACAGAAATCTTCGCTCAGATAACAATCTGCTTCTCTTATGTTCTCTCTTCTCACAACTCCGACTTCATGAACTCTTCGTTCTTTGTTCAAGCAGTACTACTCTGGAATGCGCTCCCGTTCAAAATCAGGATGTCCACAAACCGCTTTATATTCAAAAAGAAGGTACATGCTCTCCTTCTTAAAGAAATGACAGAACGGTCTAGTCCATAGTTAAGTATACCTCATATTCGGGTTTTCATACTGTACGAATAAGATGTGTCTATGTATCTATATAAATGTACTTGTATATATATATATATGTATGGGTATCTATGCGTATTTATGATGTGTAAGTGTAGTATGTGTGTATATGTTTATATATGTAGTGAACCGTATATATTTTCATTGTACATTTTATATTATGATGTAACCTCTGTGCACCTACCTTACAAGATTTCTACATCACCCAAAGGTTGACTGGAAGAGAATGCCCTGGGCATTAAGTCCGCCGATGTACAAAAGTGCATAAAGATAAATAAATAAATATAGTTGGTATGAAAAAGGGAGTAAGTGTTGTAGTTGATATTTTTAAGGTGACAATTATTAATTATCTATTTCTCTACCGTTTGATTGATTTTTTTAATCTAAAAGGACACCACTTCAATTAAACAATCTGTCATAAATCTGACATCCCTGTGAGAAGTTATGCGTCATATATATTTAAAAAATTAGGTATAATACAATACAGGTTGATTTGAGAACTTCCTCTGTTTTTTCTTCGGTTCAAGACACTAGATAGAAACCGGTTTTGTTAGTAAATCTAATAGTGTGAGTCATACATCCTACGATATATTTTCTATTAAAAACATATATAACTTCATTAAATCGCACCCGCATTAAAACAATATATTTGAATCTCACTAAAGACGCATATGATTAACATATATTTATGATACATTTTATACTTATTTAATGATCACTGTGTATTAGTTCTATAAAACTTTTAATGTAAGATATCAACTCATGTCAAATAGAGTGAAGAAGGATTTCACGTGAAATACTACTCACCCATACCACCATAAACAAATCATCCATCCATCCATCCAAGTATCGACTTCATTTTATTTTTTGCCCTAGTTAAACAAAATTGAACATTGTTTAATTTTACGTGTTTAATTCTAAATAAATTTTGGCCTCGTCAATTTTCTGTTTATATTGCCAAGGAGCGACCACTGAAAACCCTTTGGAATGTTACACTTTGCGCCGATCCAGTATAAAATTAGGAGATGACGATAATAATAATGAAATAAGAAATATAATTGATATACACACTGTTTTACCAACTGGCCCTGGCTGTAAAACAAAAGGTTTATATTTTGATACTAGCCTTTACCCTCAGTTATATCAGAGCACCGTGGTCACTGTTTGGCTTCCTTAACAAACCGTTAGCATAATATTAATGAGCCACTCTTTTTCTTAAAAAAATGGACTGTGAATCCGACTAGCATTAGTATAGAGTGTTAGCGCGTTCAACCAACAACATAAACCTCAGTTTATTATAGATGTTTGGCACTCGACAAGGGTGAAAGTTGAGCCCGGAACGATGCAACGAGTCTTGGCATTGTTGCTTATAATCGCATTATTTTTGACATTTGCATTCGTATTATCAAGAAGAAATTGTAAGGATATGGAATGATAGTATAACTGATACCAAGTCGTGATTTAGTCATCATCATCAAGCTAAATTTAAAATATTATATTATTGCTTTTGTTTAACCAAAATAATAATCTTAAATACCATAATTATTGCTTCGTAATCATTGATTTATCGATAGTTCATCAACTATATATGGCGCGTTTTCGACCGGAGGCACCGGTTGACCTGAAGTGATGCTGTGACCGCGCGCTCTCCGCCTTCTATCTCGAAAACGGTTCACCGTATAAAAAAATTTTTTAAACAAAATTTGTAGAGAATTTTGTATTCTACAATATTGAAAATGAATACAAATAGCAGAAACCCATAGGAAATGAGATATTTCCAAAAAAAGCGCAATAAACCGATTTTTGTGACTTTTGACCTTGAAGTTTAATAGTTGCTTACACCCTACCATATGTAGGTTTTGAGACAACTTTTAGGGTGTCAATATACAAGTATTTACAGACTTACAGCTGGGTATCTCGAATTCCGAGATTCTTACCTAATTTAAGCTTAAATGACTGGACTAAAGTGTTTAGATCCTTTTTGAAGTACATTAAAAGACCTTTAAAATGCGTTTTTATTAAGGCCTCTGCCATAAAACTGACGGAGTTATGGCGAAAATAAAGTTGATTTCGATTTTTTTATGACAGAAATCAACAATTAAACCCTTCTCATTACTACCTTAATTGGAATTAAATGTTACACATTTACAAACTCGTTTATTTTAACATTAAAAATATGATGCAAAAGTTTAACCAGCTTCCAAAATGCTTCAAGGTCTTTTTGAAACATATTAAAAAAATACTTTTTCAAATATAACTCAGAAAATAAAGCATATACGTTAAAATTACTAGAATACAAAAAGATAGCAAAGTCGTTCTCAAAAAAAATTAGTTATCTCAAAAATTATCCGAGATATGGATTGTAAAAGTTAGCTTTAGTATGAAAAAAGTTTCTTCTAAGTATGAAACCAGCTTTCATCGTTGACCTTTATAAAATGAAGGGTTTGAGAATCATGAAGCTGAAATGAGCTTATAAGCTATAAAGTTCTCTACAAAATGGTTTTCTTTTTATCTCTCTAGTCTAAAATGCAACCGAGAAAATATCAAAAAACCAAACGCATATTTTTTAATTTTGGAGCATGGAAATGCGTCATCAACATCATCATCAACAGCCTACACTAGTCCACTGCTGGACATAGGCCTCTCCTTAGAAAGGAGGTTAGGTTTTTTTGGAAATGCGTATACTATACATATTGATCTCATCATTAGCACCTAGTAAAGGGGTCTTGTGTGTGTGTGTATTATATGTGGCGTCAAATTATCATCTCTTGTTCCTACAGTTGAAGCTTTAAATGAGCATACGATGTTATCTGCCGATTCAAGTGTGGCTGGGACATAAAATATGAAACCAACTTATTGGTAGGGTCCTTAAAACCTACAGTAATGTTGAATACTCCAGTAGCACAAAAACTTTTAAAAATGATATTCTGCAATTGCAATGCAAAGGGTGTGGTGCATCTTGTAGCTGTGGAAAGTTGGACTTTTCTGCAACTCAACTTGTGGCAGATGTTCTGGTCTAAACTGTCAGAACAGCGCTCCAATAACAGACCAAGACGATGATGTAGACAACGTTAGATGATGATAGTATATTATTATGATATTATATTATTATGATATTATATTGGGGATGAAAACTAATTTTCTAAAGTTGTATCCAATTTAAATATACTAACTACTTTTTTTTATTTTATGGCAACAGGGGTATAAAGAATAAATTAGGGGTTAAAACTCACAAATAATGATTCAAACTATAAAACTATCTTTGATCAAAAGCTATGATATATATATACACGGACAATATATATATATATATATTGTCCGTGTGGTAACGGATTAAGAATACAGAGTGTCACCACCCCTATTCAGTGGGTGTCGTAAGAGCCGACTAATGGAACAAACTATGCAAGACAATAGCACTGCAAAGAGAAGGAAAACTTGAAACAAACACTTTTTTTTTTTTTTAACGTGTGGAAATCCCCTCGGACCGTCACCCCTCCGGGGTTTGCGGCGGGGTGGTGTGTCGGACTCGGACCGACTAAAACCACACGGTGTGCCACTCTGCGCCTGTAACAGGAGGGATCCGGGAACAGCTGTTGTTAAGACATCCGGACCCCTCCTAGCGCCAGCCCGCTCCTGGTGCGGGCTCCGTCTCAATGTTTTCCTCTCTTTATAGGCGACGTCCGGCACACGCGGATGCCGCCCCCTCGCGGCTGGCCAAACTAATGCGGGTGGAGGGGAAACCCACCCCGTCCACCCGCGGCCACACTCAGGGCGGCATGAGGCTGTGGTAGGCGGGCCTCCGCCGCCCGGTTCGCCGGCGGCGGATCGGGTCCGAGTGGAGGTCGTCCTCCCGGGCCCTCTCCGCCGCCTCCTTCCGCGAGATTACTACCTCGCAGAAGGTTGCGACCGCGGTAAAACAACTGTCGCTACCGGCCATGGAGCGTACTACGGCCGGTAGCGAGAGATCCACTCCGATGACTGCAGTGAGGGCCCGGCGCTGCGCCCGCCCATGCGGGGCAGACCGCCAGCGTGTGCTGGGCCGAGTCCTCACTGCAGTCGCAGTGGTGGCAGGCGGGACTCAGTTCCCTCCTAGCGACCGTGTGCAGGTACTTTCCGAAGCAACCATGCCCGGAAAGCACCTGCGTCAGCCGGAAGGAAAGGGTCCCGTGCTGCCGCCCTGCCCACTCGGCGATGACCGGCTGGAGAGCCTCCACGGCGGCAAAGCCAGCGCGTGGAGTCTCCAGCCGGAACGACCAACGAGCCATCGTGGCTCGGCGAGCGGCTTCGCGCCACTCGCGCACATCCTCGGGCGGAGGGCGAAATCCGCTCTCCGCCCGGAAGTCAGCCACTCGCCGATAAACTTCGGCGAGCACTTCCGCCTCCAAATCCCACGGGGGAGTTCCGGCCAATGCGCATGCCACCTCCGTCGAAACGGTGCGGTAACCGCGTATGGCTCTGACCGCCATTACCCTCTGAGGGCGCCAGAGGCGTACCCTATTCTGGGCGGTCAGAGCCGCCGCCCACACCGGTGCACCGTACAGTGCCATTGACCGGACAACCCCCGTGTACAGCCGTCTTGTCGCGACGCTGGGTCCACCCATATTGGGCAAGAGTCGCCCTAGGGCAGACGCAGCGCCGACCAGCTTTGGAGCAAGCTGTCGGAAGTGCTCGTCGAAGAGCCACCTCCCGTCGAGGATCAGGCCCAGATATTTCATCTGGGCCCGAACCGGTACGAGGACCGAGTTGACCACGATGGAGGCGCCAGGGGGTGGACCACGACGGGGCCCATGGAATAACAGGGCCTCCGTCTTATATAGGGCCACCCGTAAGCCCAGCGCCTCAATGCGCCCGACCACCAGGGAGACTCCCCCTGTGGCCAGGCGCGCCGCCTCTTGGAAGTTTGCCCCCCGGGCTGTCACGAGGGTATCGTCTGCGTAACAGATTACACCCAGCCCGGGGGGGAAATCGGCGCGAAGGGCCCAGTCGTACCCTATGTTCCACAAGAGGGGTCCAAGAACAGACCCCTGTGGAACACCGCACGACATGGGCCGACACCTCAGATTACCTTCTCGGTCCTCGTACACGACGGTACGCTCCTCTAAATAGTCTGCCACCAGCCGCCTCAGGTACTTTGGCACCCCATGATAGTGGAGTGCTTCCCTGATGCAGCTGAATGGCAGACTATTGAATGCGTTGGCGATGTCCAATGACACCGCCAACAGCACGCCGCCACAGCTCACGGCCTCTTCGGTCACGGCCCTCAGGCGCAACACGGCGTCGACCGTCGAACGCCCCGCCCGAAAACCAAATTGGGCGTCCGACAGATCGGGGCCCACCTCGCAAAGGTGCCGGACGATGCGGGCAGAAAGAACCCTCTCAAACAATTTGCCCGCCTCGTCCAGCAGCACGATGGGCCTATAGGCCGCGACCGAATCGGCAGGCCGTCCCGGCTTCCGCAATAGGACCAGCTTCCCGCTCTTCCAGCACTCAGGGAAGCGTCCCGACGCCAAGCTAGCGTCGAACACCTCCCCGAGGCGGTCTGCCATGTGGTTGAGGGCCAGGGCCAGCACTCGGGCCGGTACCCCGTCTGGCCCAGGGGCGGTGTTCTTGGAACGGATCCGTAGAACAGCCGCCCCTACCTCCGATTCCCGGACGGGCGGAACATTATCCTCCCCGTGCTCCCCGTCGTCTCCGGCCAAGGAGGCCATCGACGGGGGAGTGTGTTCCGCCCGTTGTGGGAAAAGGCCCTCAACCACTTCTCATAGGAAGCTGGGCTGGAGAGTCTCCGTAAGGGGGGGGCCCGACGCGCGGAGCTTTTGTCGCACCGCGCGGTAAGGGCGACCCCAGGGGTCACGATTAAGACCCTCCAGCATCTCCTGTCTTTTTTCTTCTTTGGCGCGGCTAATGGCCAGCTTCAGAGTTTTCCGCGCCCGTCGGTACTCCTCATGAAGCCGGTCCTCCTCACCGTCTCCACGGTGACGCCGCCGACTGCGCGTGTAGGACCTCCGGGCACGTGTACAGGCCGCACGGAGGTCCGCCAGCTCCTGGGAAACACTATACCAACCCGTCTGGCCAGCGTGGTATAGTAGGCCAAACCCTCCTTTCTAAGGAGAGGCCTATGTCCAGCAGTGGACTGTTATAAGCTGTAGATGAGATATATTTTTATACTTTTTGATGAGATATATATATATATAATTTAGGCATTTAACGAATGAAGTACTATTATTTCATTCGTTAAATGCCTAAATTTATGAATATATCCATTTTGTCAATTAGGGATAGTCTTATTTTTAACCTTATTTTTACCATTATTCACGAAAGAAAGTTAGTGTGCAAAATGTGTAGTTCCAAACTCAGAAACTTCTAGATGTTACCAAGAGGTTTGTTGGTCCATTTTTTTATATTGCATCCCCTTCGATATCGTGTAAAAGGACTGAACAAATGAAATTAGTGATACGTAAACACAATGTTATACAAACATATAGGCCTTAATTACATATAAAAAAGAATAAAAAATACACATTTAAGACAAAATTCTGCTGACAACTACAAAATGATGTATTAGCTTTATTATTAGCGTTGTATATTCCATACGAAAGTTACATCACCATCTAGACAATTATATGCAGATAAAATTTGCCCTTTGAAGCATGTTATTTGAACGCATAATTTGGGCGATAATGGAAAATTAAAATTGTTTAGCACGGCTCGGTTCTATGACTGCAGAAGTAGTGCGCAAATAAACCGTGTGACGTATAATCCATGCAGTCGATGAGAAACATTTCATTTATAAGAAGACAAATTCCAATGAATATATGTTTAACAACATCATCCTTCGAGCTTTCGCCTAAGTAGATAGGGGTCAGCTTTTAGGCCCGTATTGTAAAAGGTGTCTCAGTCGTGAATCTATTCCTAAAACTAATTATAAGTAGAGATTTTATTATCGAATGTCACTTAAAACGATCCATAATCAAGTGAGTGATATTTTAGAACTATGTTTATTTCGGAATCTTTACTCAAGTGTAGATTTCGACAGCTGTGATCTCTGTTTACTAAATGTATGTATGTACTAAATGTATGTACTAAATGTATGTAAAATGAATGTATTTTACGATGATTTGTTTCTGAATAATTACGAAAGATTTACTTTACTTTATTCACGAAAGAATTATTTGTCATACTATAATCGATTCACTTTAATTGACCTTAAATGATATTAAATTCACTGAAATTCACATTTTACACCCACAATACTTGTTTATTAAAATCACGACAACCTTATGGTTTATGTTAAACGTTCTAATAATACAAATTTTAGAAATATAAAAATAAAAACATTGTTTGACATTTCTACATGACAAGTGTCGATAAATAACTTGAACGTTCCGTTATAACCTATATCAAGTAACTTTTATTTAAATATTGATTACATTTAATTTTGAACATATAATACATATGTACGGACGTATGTACGTTTATATATTGTAGTAATATAAAGGTATTACTACAATAAATAAACGTATTGAGTATTAACCAAATCAAGAGTCGATCGGAAGAAATTTACTTGTTATAGCACCGATAATTTAGTAAATATTGTTCGATCTTTTAGGCGCTGCACTTTTATTAGTTTGTGTCAATCTCCTGTACTAATTCTTGTTGAAGCTGCACTTATATGCGACACGGATTTTATATGTGACAGATAATTTGAAATGTGAGTATCATATAATAAGCGATATACTGCGGGGAAATGAGTCGGCTCGTGTTCATTAATGAGTAATTCTTTAATACTTTTACAGTCATATTTCAAAGGTTCTATAGTGTAAACCATTACCATGTTACTCTACGAGTGAGTAATGCATAGTACATACACTATAACCATGACACATAAAGAACTTTGCCTTACGTAACACACACCTAAGGATATGGAACAGTCGTCGGACTTTGGCTTCGCGCCCAGCACAACGTTGCTACCTAGCTAAAATGAATATGACAGAATTTTCAGAGATATGAAATGTGTATATGACCGTTACTTTATAGTACAATCGCACTCAAGTCTAGGATCCAGGTGTTAGGTTATCGAGCACAGTTTAAAATCAATAATGGCTATCCACAATCGTGTATGCATGTAGGTCACTTCTGAAATAGCTGCCGTACCTACATGTATATACTGGTGGCCGCTTTAGGCGTAGGGCTGGCTGATGCCTGTAAGGGAAAACCCTTACGACTTTTCTTGCAATTAACTTTTGTTCGTTATTTTAGGTTACCAATAAGTGTTAAGACAATTATTAAAAAAAAATATGCTAAAAACATGTTTTATTTTGTACTTTTTATGTATCTACACTCAATTGTGTTCTACATTTAAACGTTAATAAACATCTTATTACATATTATAATTTAATAGAACTAGTGAGCCACAACGACACCTATTTGTCAACTATTACATAAGTGGATAAAGCTTTCTAGTTGCACTATACCATGGCACTAGTTGACAAACAATTTATTTGTCTCCGCTTTGACGGGCAGGCGCCCTTAATGCACTACCACTAACGACTTTAGTAAATGTTTTAATATACTTTACAGTCATTGGTTACTACCACTTATAATACCATTCGTGGTTTTCTGCGGTACGTATAATTTTTATACAGTTCTATTAGTGGTCACTGATTAACTAATGCTTTATTCCGAATTGAGAGTCGGCAACACTTGGATCGTGCCTTTAGCATGACTCATTTAGCTTTCGATATTTCCTTTTCAAAAAATCAAATATCTGGCACAACTAATAAAGTAATAAGGAGTGAAACTTATAAACGATTAGTACTTACTAATTTGTTTACAGTTTGTACCATTTTACCAAAAACGAAGTACCTACCTACTCTACTACTACTACAATAAAAGATTATAATTAGATTCATTAATAGCCTAGTTCTAGAAGTGTCATTAATATTGAACTATTCAAAAGAACGTAGAACCTTTAACCCAGATGAGAACATTAAGTAGGTAACACGAGAATAGTTTTTAGAATTTAACTGCACAAAAAATTGCACTGGATTCCTTTTTTAAATGTTTGCAGAAAGTAATACAATAATGGATAGACAATTCGTTTTACGACCGATTAATAAAGGTATTCATTTCGATGCCCATTTAAAGCACATTAAACTGATTGAATGTATCATGACGTCAGTCAATATATCATGTAAATTACGCAATAAAATTGTTGGTAAATTTTAACAATTCAAATGTACTTAATACAACATTGATTAAGTATACATTGATTTAGTATACATTATTTGTAGCGCAGTTACCCCATTTACGCAGTAAACAAAGACTGGGTTTTATTATTGGCATTGTCTGAGCAATTATTTGTTTTACTTAAACATTTCTTTTCCGGGGTGAAGAACTTTTACTTTACGTAGGAAATTGTAAGTTTCATGTTTACAATACAGATGGTGTCATTTGAAACGGATTCGTTTTATACTGCAGTCTTGAGGATTCATTTTTATTGTAACAGTACGAATGAGTAACACAGACATTTAGTAATCCACGCGCGATAAGTGCAGAACTGGTCAAGTTCACACTACTGTAAACTTGACGAGAACAAAGAATAGCCCGAAGTTATTTGCAGCCGATGAAAGTATATTAGCGAATAAAATACTTACGCTAAAGGTATTCATGACATTGTTTCCACTGATAATATAATCAAGTATGGTATTTACTTTGTCTCTCAGATTTTTACATAAAACTATTTCCGTCAAAACATAGGTTGTTTGTATTGAACGTTTGTCAGTTTGATATTCACTCACAATAATACATACTTATATGGACATAACAAAAAACATACGATGCAATGGTTCTAATATATGATCGAAATGATAGTGGAATATTTAGTATGCATGTGATACTAGTATTTTCTGCGAAGCAAATCCTTTTCTGATTTAGGTGGTACTGTAAGTTTTAACGAGTCGAACTAGTGAAATGATAATCGTTTGTATCTATTAAACATTTATTCAGTTTTAGTCTCATTCTGTGCAGAGATGCAGCTTAAATGTATACAACAGTAAATTGTGGGTAACTTAAGTGGCAACAATTCAAAGTTTTACTTTGCGGCTATAAATTCTCAATTTATTTCGTCTGCAATAATCATTATTTTATTATATTAAAAAAGGTAATTTACAATTTTATAATACGTATTCCGTCAAGTACTTAATAATAGTAATAAGCTTAATAATAAACGTATAAACAGATAGTGAACTTTCCTTTCCCAGAAGCATACTTTGCACCTTTTGAGCGCAAGTTCATGTATTCCACTTAGTCCACTTGAAGATGTGGCTAATGAACTATGTCATTTTATAATTTTACGTACCTACATATCTAATTATCTACTACATAATAACCATTCTTTTGAGTTGATTTTCATCCCAATTTTGCATGCATCAAAGTCGAACGTCTCATAACATTACTTAGTATAGGTACTTGAATACTGAATCTTTAAATGAACAAAACTCTAAAATACATAAAATAAAATAAAAAACAGCTTGAACTAAACTAGGACAACGTTTCTTCTTTGGTTTAACATGAGAAATGTGACATTGCAAAGTTTTTAATCAGTCAAATGTTTTAAAACACGAACAACGTGTTTTGACGTAAAATATTTTCGGTACTGACCTAATCTGAACCAATCGCAATGTCAACATACGTCACAACAATATACGAGTTATTGTGTTGTATGCGAATGAATCACCGTCTTCGCTTAGTTGACAAAACGCAACGTCGATAATAAATTATAATGCATTGACTAAACTGATGTTTATTAAAAGGAAATACAACCATAAGGCGCTATGACAATGTCGAAATATTGAACTAATAATTGTCGGTTACATTATGATGTAATTTTATTTTATTATTGTTCTGCTAATTATTTGACAAAACAGAGATTGTTGCCATTGTGTGTTGATCTGTGACTTTAGAGTCTACATAAAAGACGATTTCAAACAATTAAAAAAAAAATGAGTTTGAGTCCAAAAAAGCAAGCCCAGTTTTTAACTAAATACTCGTACTACCGGGTTATACGCTAATTCTTTATACTTTTTTCATCTAAGTTTTTCTATGATTTCTGATACTATCCTAGATTATTATACCTTGTTAGATAGCTAAGAATTTGTACACGTTTTTTGACAAATTTGCAGTGTAACTATCATCTATTTCATTTTTAATATTCGTCAATTATTAATCATAAATTTATTTATTTTTGCTATTATTAACCATCTGCTGCGGCCCAGTTTGTTAAGTTAACTACAGTTTTAGTAATTGAAATTATAAAATATTTTGTCAACTTCAAAAAAAATTGTATTAAGTAAATTTCGTTTTTTTTTTATAAAAATCGTATAAGTCCTGTTAGTGAAAGCGCTAATCTCGTCATTCGGGAGTGTATTACATTTTGTGTAAAAGATAGAAAATCCCTACCAGAGCTATAACTAACTGTGTAAAAAAACTTGTGGATCTTCAGTACGCTTGCAGGGGTTGCAAGAAAAAATCTAAAAAAATATAAAGACATTTACAAGCGCCGTGAAGAGGGCTTTAAAAACATTTAGATAATATATTTAATATAGCACACGCTAATGCTTTGGTAAGGGCAAGACAAAGAAAATTTTATGAAGAGAAAAAAAGATATGGGCAAATGTGTTTCGGAGGTTTATCGTCATCTCTTACTAGACAAGATTCTATAGAAACGCAAAGACATCACGATCAACTTACCAGCTCTGATGAAAGCCTTGAGGAACTCTTGCTAGCCACCTTTCAAACGGTAAGTTCTGAAACTACTACAAAAAGTAATAAAGTCTTTCCTTCCGAAAGACTTTATCACGCCTAAGTTAGTTAGTCAGTTTTAGATAGATGTCAATTAAGCACAAGGGATTTTGTCTATGTACTTCAGGTCAACTATGTAGTAGAAGCACTAGATCTTAGCTGTGATGATTTATAAACAAATCGTCCATTCAACTATAGGGCGGAAAAACCATAGAGCGGAATCTATAAAATCAGATTTTCGGAATAATATGCCTGAAATGGTGACCGTTCACTGGGATGGGAAATAATTACTTGGACTTGACATGAGAAGTTCTAAAGAAGAACGCCTGCCGATTCTAATTTTATTTGGAGAATAGGAACAACTTCTGGCTGTACCCAAACTGGAGAGCTCTTCCGGACAGGATCAAGATAAAGCTGTGTTGAATGCACTTTATGATTGGAACCTAGATGACAAAGTACAATTAATGTGCTGTGACACAACTGCGTCTAATACAGGGCGATTAAAAGGAGCTGGTGTACTTTGGAACAAAAACTAGACAGGGAATTACTACTCTTTGCTTGCCGCCATCCAATTTACGAACTGGTTTTAAAAATCCCCCCAGTTACAAGTAGCCCTGATATCCCACTGTTCAAAAAGTTTAGACAGCTGGAAAACTATTAATCCTGCTGCTGTTGAAACATACACCGATATCGTCACACGAATATCAAGAACTGCAATAAACCATTGTACGTGACGATTATCAGGAACTGATTGAACTATCTATTATTTTATTAGGAGAAAACAGTAAAAAAAAAAAAAAATTAGACCTCCGACCGATGCATCAAGCAAGGTTGGTGGCTGAAGCTATTTACTCTTTAAAGATATGTTTGTTGCAATCCCAGTTAAAAATTAGCGCCAAGGATAAACGAGCACTTCAAGACGTCTCTTTATTCAGTGCGGTTATATATGTGAAACCATGGCTTGGATGTAGTTTGCGGTTAAGGCACCAAATCAAGATTTGTGCTTTTTAAAGAGGCGTAAGGAATATGAAACTGTTGACAAATTGATCTCCAAAGCGTCCCTGAGCAAGTTTAGTCAACATCTTTGGTACTTGTCAGAAGAAATTGCCTTTTTATCACTCTTTGATGATGAAGATAATGAACACACCAAGACGAACATTGTTGTGAACTTATAAAGAGAGAGTTTTTATGATTCTGGGAACAGATACATTCCATCTGAAGAAGATATGTCTGATTATTTGCATGGTAAGGGGAATACAATAGAGTTTTTTTTTTATGGCATAGGGGGCAAACGAGCAGACGGGTCACCTGATGGAAAGCGACTACCGCCGCCCGCAAACGCGTGCAACTCAAGAGTCATAAGCGCGTTGCCAGCCTTTGAAGAAGGAGTAAGCTCTTTTCTTGGAGGTTTGAAGGTCGTATCGGTCCGGAAATACCGTGCAGGCGGTATTAGTCCGAAAAATTCCTCGGAGCACTCTCTATAATATATACCACAGAGAATGCAGAGCTATAATTTTTTTGTTCAGTTTTACGTTAGTGTGCGTGTTTCCGATGCCTCATTTTGTTTTGCACGAAAATCTGGCTGCCTGGTGACCCAGGTCTGCTTGGGTTTCCAGAGATTTTCTTCCTAACCCAAGATCCCCACAATGAACTCACATGTGACGCAATACTCCGTGAGCTCCGATGAGGTCATGCTCATGGCCCTTAGAGGTTTCGGCACGATCAAAAAATCTGCCCTGGTAACTTGATCATCATTTATTCATCCGAAATCAACATCAATCACAAAATTCAAGAGTATTACCAAATATCTAATTATCTTTTTACGAGGCATAATAGTTTAAGAGGCTACACATCACCTACAATATGCCCAATGAATATAAATATTTCTCTACATCTTAGCATGGGTGAAAGAAAGTAAAGCTTTATTTAAATAAATATATGGTTTGCCATAAATTCCTCAGCCGACATACATATGTATATTGAACTCTAATTTGAATTTTCAACAGACGCGGCCGTTGCTCCGTGAATGCTTTTACACTATGACGCCCACCTATTTTCAGCTACAAAACGCCTAATATATATTCTACAATGTTGCACCAAAACATGTATTTTTCACTTATTATTCGTCAAAATAATCGTAAATGGGACACTGGGGATGTTATGCATTATAATAAACATACCACGATACTACCTTTCGAGTCTAGAAGGCGTACTAAGTGATACAACAAGTCACTACAGATAATCGTCAAAGATAGTATAGAGAATTAAAAAAAAGTTTAGTGGAATAATATTGAATATCCAGATATTCACTATTTATTTATATATATATATATAATATTAATCCTTCACAGATATTCAACACCAGAACAATAGTTTCACAGCTTTAACTTATTTTTTATGTAACTATTATGACGTCAATGAGTACGTAACCTAGTGACCTACTTATGGAGTATTAATACATTGTATGTATGAGCAGATAATCCATGTATTGACTGTTACCATTAAAGCCCAGTTCACCAGGCGCATGTATTATGATCCAATGATGCATTTGCGAACGAGATAATGACAGATAAGACTCTTACATAACCCATAATTGCGAGATACAACGACAATAAACTAAGGAATAATAGACAATTATATAATTAGTGAAACTACTAGTACAAGTATAAAAAGAAAATATAGGTGCGTAATCGGCATGATACTATGTAGAATCTAGGACGCCGTCTATGACTGAGATGAAATAAATCTAAAGCATTATACAATGAAAGATAAAACAAGAGGCAACGAACTCTACCACTTTAATAATAAAATTCATATGATGAGTAAATTGGTGTACATATCGGGAAGTCTCGTTTCAGGTAGTGAACAGCGCATCGTCGGTCAAGCGACGATGAGAGAGAAATATTCACTAACCTTGTCGAACGTGATGACCGGTGCTGCTGACGCTATGGCGCCGTCCTTTTTCTTCTCTATCTTGTAGACTATGACATGATTCTCACGTACAGTATGCACAATAAATGCCTTTGAGTCCGGGCTCCAGGCAACGTGCGACGCATGGTCGAACTCGATGTTCACACGCAACGTTTTGTGCTCCTTCTGATTTAGATCCCTCACGTCCCAGAGAATCACGGAACCATCTGAATACAATACCTATCTGTTATTAAATGCTCATTATATTAAGCCGGAGTTCGTGGCACGTTTGCCACACGATTCCCCAAAAAAATCAATAAAAGGTCATAGACACTCTTGGAGCTTGACCTTTAGGAACGCGCCGAAGTCACCCTCAAAATAATGTTAAATTCCATTGTTAATTGAGATCAATGATACTATCTTAAGAGCAACCAATTATTTTATTCCGTTACCTATAGATATCATAATTTATTTTTTGCGTTGACAGAAGATGCTACGTTTCAAGCTAATGCTTTCCTCGCTTACTTTTTTTTTTATAAAAAGACAACTCCCGCACTAGGAATAAATCCTGTGTCGCGGGGGACTTTACAAACATACATTAAACGGACACAAAGTGCACCCAGACTCAGAACAACAATTTGTGGATCACACAAAGTGTTGGTCCATGTGGGGATTTGAACCCACAACACTCGGCGTAATAGAAAGCGGCGTGGCGACCGCTTTAACCACTACGCCATCCGTGCAGTCTAGTACTACATTTACCTTATATTTATTATAATTATATACTCATGAAAATAATTCTTTATACTCCTTTTCAAGCGTTTCTCAATGTGTAGTGTAAGAATGTAAAAGAAGTGTTGCCAAATATTGAAAACAATAATGTCGTACGTATAATATACATGTAATGTATGAAAACGGACACAAAGATCTACGTATGTCTAGTATCTACATTCTACGTTGACCTGTCACGATATAGATATATAAAAATGACTGCTCGTATACATATATACGAGAAGTCATTTTTTCAAATTAAACTAAGTGGCAGTACTTTTTGAACTTCATTATTTATATAAAGACAGTCCCCCAACAACGCCCAACCCGTCACCACTTCCTAGTGTTTTAGATGGGAAGAAGAAACAGTAAAACTAGTCAAGTTTTACTAGGCAAGTAATATTATACATACATTGAAAACTTAATAAATTATGGCCGAAATTTATCTGCCTGACTAAAGATCAACTGGCAGATGCAAAGCAAAAGCGAAAGTCATATATTAATTATTTATTTTCCTTGTTTATTAGTAAAATAGGCTAATTAATTCTAGGCTTTCGCCAAAGCTTAGTGCCAGTGCAAGCCTTAGCAAAAGGTACAATTTACCCATACGTCTTCATTTATAAATTTTGACGTATAAATACATATCATGCTGTAAGACGCATAACTATGGCACAGATTCTTGTTTAACTAACTTGATTTAAGAAATAACTAATTATAATAGATCAATTATTCATAAAATTGTATTTTTGATATTATTATTAATCCGCAAATTATATTTCCTTTGACTTGTTGTAGTTCTATGTCGAGGTGTCTAAGTTCTCAAGCGGCAAGCACGACAGATAACTAAACAATAATATAATTACTGTGTTTAAAGTAGGTAAAGTGCATTACATGCAACAATAAGCGGACCGGTAAAAGGTCAACGGACAACTTTTGATATAGAAACTGAGTCACTGTATCAAGGCCTCGTGATTTCAGGCAGAAAGAACATTTGTTTCCTACCTCACCAGTTAACAGCAACCTATCGATTTCATGGTTATCTATACAAAACTAAATTGCTTAAATGCTTACAATATTTTCAGACACAACTTGATTATTGACATATAATAGACTTGGTTCGTACTAATACATTGTACAGTATTACGAACATTATTGTCAATTCAGGAAATATTTGTTCGTTATTTGAAAAACTTATTATATTTACAATAGTTTTTTCATAAGAGACGTACGTAAATGTTTATGTATTCGCTATGTACAAGTGCATAATGAGGGTTATGTAAATTCATCGCAGTGCATGTCGAAACAGTAGTCTATAACTATTTTGGTCTTGAAAAAAAAAGGGAGAGAAAAAACTTTAGATAGAACTTACTTTAAAGAGAAAAAACCTTTTTATACTAATTTATAAATAGAAAAGTTTTTTATACTAATTTGTAAATATTGGAAATTCTTTAAATATGAAGAGGGGTAGTAAAAAAACATGAATTTCCTTAAAATAAAATATACACTAATGTATTTATTAAACATAGACAATATTTTCTTGGTTATATATATATATATTGGTTATATATAATTTACTCTGAAAACACCCTAATAAAAAAGGATAAATATACATACACATTTCTATCTTGACTTATGTTTCATTTTAGAGCAAGTGGTCAGTCCGACATAGCCACTGGTGGTATCCAAGGGGATTTCCGCACAGAAAAAAAAAACAAAAAAAGGGGGCAAGTGGTCAGAGCAAATCTAATACTCTAAAGAATAAATTATTCAATTAATATTAAATTGTTAATACAATTATAAATTATGAAAGTGAAAGTAACTACTAACTAGTTTATAATTGTTTACTTACTTATTTTTACAATCCAGAGAACTTCATCCGATGCGTTACGTCTCAAGAATATTATTGTTCCATGTTCTGCTAAAATTTCGTTAACTCTAATAAATTCAAAGTGGTCGTAGTCCTAACTAGTTGAATAATTTTGAAGAAATTGAGCTTGGTGCCTGTATTAATTTATGCTGGAAGCTTTAGTCTCCCCACACATCCTTGATTTGTCAAAATTACGATAGTTACAGTCTACAGCTGATGGAAATTCTGACCGAACTCCTTAAGCAAAATAATCTCAGGTGATAAGTTAGTTTATCTTCCAGTCTTCCAATGAAATAATTGCAACTTCTTTGTTTGTTTCGTTAACGACGGCACGGCGGCGGTTCAGGCCATCACCATGATTAAATTTAAAACAACTCGTCATGAAGTAGTAACTGGCCTCGTTCACAAACTGTCACAAATCTTTTATCAAGTAAACCTTCCTCCTACCGATTAATAGGTTCTGATTTATTGAATATTTGACACTTCTGGTACTTTATTCAAATATTTTTATGAAATATGTTTCTGGGATACTTTTAAGAGTGGTGTATATTTTATTAGAGTGACGACCAAAAAATATCTAGCAAATAGCGTCATCATTGTTACATCGGTGCATAAACAACAAATTCATTTACGTGTGACATATTGTTTTAATAAACAGCTTATTTATTTATTTTGCCTCTTTAATGTGCACCGGTACAGTATTATTTGCACGGATATTATATACATTTCGGTATGATACATAGACGGTCTTATCCCTCACGGCGATCTCTTACAGAAACCTTTACACGGATATTGTTACATTTTAATTAGGGTAATTAGGGTAGCCTGCAATGAACTTTAACATTATATTCAGAGTAAATTATTTATTCCTTGAGGATAATCATATGGGTAGTAGGCACAACCTAAAATGACTTGTCTTCGCGTTAGGATGTTGGAACCAGTTAAGTGTGTAAACTTGAGAATATATGATTAAACAAAAAATTTCATTGTTTATAACTGTGTATATTATTTTATATTATTATAAATATTTATTTTGCATATTATATTATTACTTAATAACTGTATACATTTTCATTGATTATATAATATGTAACCTCTGTGCACCTACCTTACAAGCCAAGGTTTCTACACCATCCAAAGGTTGACTGGAAGAGAATGCCCTGGGCATTAAGTCCGCCGTATGTAATGTACAAAAGTGCATAAAGTTTCATTAAATAAATAAATAATATTGGTAGACATATTAACTCTACGACCATGCGTTTTTAAAATGAGAAGTTTTATTTTGATGTATGTATTTAAACAATGATACATATTCTTGCACTAATGTAATGCAATATTGATGCATATCCTTGTACCGTGTTTAAATAAGTCGTGAGACGAAGATTCGTATAAACATATCCTAGCAATTAAAAGATTGTCTCAGCAACCGTCACGATAAATTGAATGGTTAATATAAAGAAATAGATTATTAAAAAATTTCTTCAAAAACAAGGAAGTGTGGTCACTCAGCAAGATTAAAATAATATACAACACAGACGTCATCTAAAATAATCGTATAACACACATTTTTACCTCCATATATGACTTCGTGAATGTTTTCAAATCATTCGTACAAATCGTACATACATAATAAGCCCAGTGATTCTTATCCGAGACAAAAACTCGTCTGTGTCAGTAATACTCGCACCAAATTCAAGGTCCAATGGCATTGTCAGTCTGGTTGAGGCCAGCCACCATCGCAATTCTTTATATGTAAAGCTTGAAGTAGATGATTAAGTGTGCACGAAATACCTATGCGAATACCATCTTGTATTTTACCTATATGTATACATATATACTATATATATGTATACATATAGGTAAACAGTAGATAACCGGCTAAATTGTCGAGTAAATACATATATTTTTCTATATATATATAATTAATTATTCTGTGTGTATACAATTATGTGCCACTACTATATGCTGTTGTTTCGGGTTCATAAATATGTACATATTTGCATGAGACATTGTTCAGTACAGTCAGCAAGATACAATTCTACTAAATTGTAATGACCTAATTATTATTTTCTACGTAACATGTACTAAGTATGCGTAAACACCATATACCTACCTACCTATATAGAGGGTACAAATAAAGTATTGCATGGTGAGGTCCAGTAGGCGTGTCGAAGTGTAGTCAATGACGAAATAACGCCTCAATTTGTGCAAGTATTATTATGAAATAGGTACCTACTGAGGCGGAGGCGATCGGCGCCACGGAGGCCAAGACGATGAACTCTGAATCGTTCAGTAGACAATTCACCCATTACATCATTAACCCTATATATTCTTTATAATAAAAACTTAACAAGACTCAAGCGAGCAAGAAATTAAGTATTCTCCTCAATATAATTAACTTTTAAGTATATTATGAGTGAAGGTTACGTAAAGATCAACGGTTAGTTTGAGAAACAATTTAAATTCCGTATTTTTGTTCACGAAGTCACTGGAGAGATCCATATGTGTAGTAGACACCTATTGGTGATGACGATGATGTTGAATACCTGACTGTTTCTACTAATACGGAATGTATTTTTTTCTGTAGTATTTTTAGTTTTTCGCTTTTCGATAGGGTTGGGATCGCGATCGTGGTATATGGGGCCGCTCTATCGCCTGTCTATCGCGTCAGACGGCACTAAGGCGTGAAATTATTTCAAAATGCACAAAATGAAATTCTGACAAGAACACAATTATACACATATGAAAAAGCAATTATCTGAGTATTACTAACATTTAATAGCCTGAAGCTGAAATTTTCTTGAAAATACTTACAATTTCTAGAAATATTCTGGATCTACTTCTTTCCCAAACTAGCTAATTTTAGTAAAACAATAATAAAAGTAAATGTAACATTTCTCAAGTTTTGTTACGGTATTGTAGGAGAATATGACATTGTTTAGATTACCTACAATTTTATTTATAACATTTAATGCTAAATTTCATTATTGTATTTGTTGAATTTTATTCAACTTGTTTTTTCGAGACGAAGTACAAAAACTACGATAAGAGCGTGTTTCATTCAGATTCAGACGCAGATTCAGATTATATGCTACATGACAAAGTGTATCATATGATTGTTCTGTTATCACTAATCAGTTTCATACAATATAAACTTATGTTTCTGCTAATCTATTTCGGGTGCGATTATTCGATCGATGCTGACGTGGCGCGCTCTGTCGTCTGCTCTGTCTGCTCGTAGAAATATAGAACTCTATTACCGATAAGAGCTCAATAATATAGCGATTTGTTTAAACATCCCTTTTTCTTTGATATGACTAGTGATATCACGTCACCAACTGATATATCAACAACAAATGAGTGTTGTTGACACAAAATATCTTAACACAGTTATACGAAATTCAATCTACTTGGCAATTGTATTTAATTGGATAACACATATCTCCTCAGGAAATCGAATACTCCCAATAGATTACGATTAGATATAGCCTAACTATATTAATGTATGTCATTTTTTGTTCTAGATTTTTAATTTCCTGAAGTCTATTCAGCTTGAGTTTATGATAATCTATTATCTGGTAATATGATCTTTTTGGTCGAACGAATATGTTTAAGAGTTATTTAAATGAAACGAAACGTAAACAAACCACTCATTCAGATGACCGGGCGGGAGGGCGTTGCTCTTAGCTGATATACGCAGTATCTTGTGTATTTTACATGTTTGAATATTTTGTTAGATGCTCTAAACAGGTACACAACCTTACAGATATTATTTTTAGTTTTTAATAATCACAAGGTACTGTAAATGACTAAATATTCTCGACAAACCGTGAATTAGGTTAAATCTGTACATATGTATTAAATAGTAAGCAGTGGCCAAATTTAAATGCGATATCTCTCATTACTTACTTTTTTATTTGCAAAATAATTTAAGTTGAATTTAACTATATTATTCCAGCCGAATTATTTTAATAATTTATCAGGGTCTTTTAATTTTGTCCGGTTAATCCAGTCAATTCGAATAGGCCCTGGTTTAACTAGTTCGACCTAGAGAAAACTAGTTTGAACTAAAATAGGACCCTGCCAGTAAATATAATATGTACGTCAATACTATGGACGACATTACTTCCATTTACAAATGCGAATGCAATATAAATATTAATCGTACTCATTATTAATATGAATGATGCGTTAAAGCCAAACCAGCCAGTAGAAATCATTTGATTCGCATATCTTATACCAGTTTCGTCATCTTTATGTAAGCGAATTATGTAAACTGACTTCGAGTGCACGGACACTAAATTGTTTCTGATTAAAATGAGCACTGTTAAACAACTTGAGTTATACTTTCATATTCATTAGCCATCTTATATTCTCAGAAGTGCACAAAAAACAAAGCAGAATTTTTTTTCTTATGCATCATCATATAGGTCAGGCAATCATTTAATTTTTTTACCGGGAAGCCCATGTATCGTAATGCTGACTCAGTTTATGAGAAAAACCAAAAACAAACTACGAAATTCAAGAGCTTAGTCATTTGGGTAGTTACATCATCATAATAATATTATAAACATTGAACAATATGAATTATTCGTGTGTATTTTCCTGAGTATAGTAAACACACGTATGATTTTCCTTCCCTAACTTCCGATATAACCTACTTGGTGAATCATTTCTTACGAGCCAATGTTATCTAGTAAGATGGGAATTCCTTACGTCAGAAAATAATAATATAAATTCCGTATGTATCAATCTGTAAGTGTGTTTTTATATAAGGAAGAAATGTTTTGAAATTATCACTTAACAAACAATATTTGTATTTTTCTATTTTAACTCTTTCAAACCTAAATTAAATTAGTAATTAATGTCTAAGAAATTTCAACAGTGCCTTTTTATGAATGAATTTTAAAGCGTATGTTTTATGATAACGTAAAATATATAAAATGTGAAATTTAATACATAAAAGAAGTCTGTTATATGATATACAAACGCTTTGCATGGCTACACTACCAACTACTTGTTACGTAGCAGAGAAACCTAACAGTGAAAGTTTTATGGCTCTACCAACAGTGACACACAAAATAGCAGAACACTTTAATATAACGGGTTGAACTACACAATGGTGTCACTACTAATATGAATTCACATACGTTGTTTACATATAGACGTATGTTTGCATACGTATTTAGATTAAAACATCGAAATTTTAAAGCATTTAGCCTGTATCTACATTTCTAATATAATTTTAGTGTATACGTGTATCATACATACCCAGGTAGTGTTTCAGGAGTAAAGAATAAATTAAACAATTTTTTTTAGAAAAATATCACGTTTATTGCCATAACTGCAATTCGAAGGCACATACTATACAGCACGCGCACCCCGTCAACGTGACAAACTTGTCACTCAATTTATCAGTCCATCATCATTCATGTCTATAGAACAATCGTCTTATAACTTATAACAAAAATTAGGCGGCACTGATTAACGGATCATAAGGCTGTAACATTGGCAGCTGGTCCGACATAAGAGCACGGCTTGCCCGCTCTTTGTGGACTTTTAGAAGTACCAGGTCCATAGCAGCACGAGCGTCTTCTAACGGTGAATGTCCGGCACTTCTATGCTGTACAATGCGCCCGAGGAACTCCTCCGAAAGCGCTCGCAATGATCGTCGCATTGGGAATCCTCGTGCGTGAGGGTACAATGCGCAAGTGTCAACCACAGCACCGTGTAACAATTTTAGTGCTCGTAGATCATTGTCCAACGCATGTCCAATAAGGATCGTGTCTGTTCCCACAAATCCAAGAATATCATTTTGTACGTCTCTCAGCGTCTTAGTCGCGCGCGCCAAGTCGCGCGGCCTGATGCCCGAGAATCGGGTATTGTGGTCGATTACAGGAGAACTCGGCTTTACAAGTGATTTGTATACAAGCCGGCCATCAGCGGCAATGACTGCAATACTAGCTAATTCCAATCCTGCCGTTGTATAACACATCTCTGTATCGATGGCATAGACACCACCGCGAGGAGAGCGAGCACGTACGTAGCCTTCGAGTGGTCCATTCATTCCTGGACGAGTACCGCTCCATACGTGGAAACGAGCTGTACTGCAACCTCTGGAGCCCCAAAGTGACTTACAACACGTGTAACGGCAGTCCGCACTCACACGTCCCCAATGATAGAGACACGGTTCGACTTTGAGAAATTCACCTTCCCGAGTCATTCGAAATGTTTTATCACAACGCACACACAAATGTTCCACTGTATCCGCTTCTTCATCACTGTCAGAACGTGGAGTCGAACCCAACGACCCGCGACCGCTGTCACCTTGAGAACCAGGCACAAATTCTGGAGCGTTCACATCCCACGTAGTAGTCGGCAATGGCCTATGTCGAGGTGGTGGATTGATGTATACTACTGCTTTCGATGACGTTGGTTCAATTTCTAAAGGATATCCCAATGTCCACATACACTTTCCTGACAGAAGATGAGGGCGGAGAGCTTCCGCTAGTTCCTCAGTAGTAATGCTCAGCGGCGTCGACGGCGTCGGTGGCGTCGACGGCGGTCGGCGTCGATCACGAGGCTTGCGCCGGCGTGCTGCAGCGCTGGCAGAGTCCACCGTTGCGAGGCCATCTTCAGAAAACCAATTTTGCAATTGTATACAAAAATACATTGTTGAAAACCGGCTTGTGTACACATAGAGTCGAGATTGTTAGCGCGGAGCTGGAGGCGAGAGATACGTGCTTTCGCGCGCGCTGGCGCTATACTAATGACGCGATGGTGGGGCAGCCCACGCTTTATACGTGTTACGCAGGTAGAGCTCGTTCATTAACGGGACATGCCGGTCGACCGGCCTATTGTAATTAGAAAAAGCTTGTTATCTACAATAATAATGAACATTAAATGAAAATGATAGTTAATGTAGGTTCATACATTATATTTGTGAATGTAAAATTAGAATTCCGATAGATACCTTCGGCTTTGTTTACTCACATCAGCTGATGTTCCACGTGGTGTTTACATACATTTACAAATACGATACCCATGTGGCATTTAAATAGATGTTTTTAATAAAGTTGTTGTTAAAATTTTATACTTCTTTTCTTGTATGTAAATAATAATTTAAAAGAAGACTATTCTATTCTAATTTATATTCTAAGATTTTTAATTTTAGCACTTTTTGGAGAAAACATTTTTGGGAACCATTAATTAATGTGATCCATTATCAATACGCATCTAATTTAAATACAAATGTGTTTATTTTGAAATTATCATTATTATAACATTACATATTCATTATAAATAATTGCACAGAGAAAGCGATGCTACCAAACGACGATATTAAACTAATTTGGTACCTATGTACCAAGTAAGTTCAATATTTTGAGGAATGACGGGCGGTAGCGGAAGGAAGGACGGCCATTGACCTACCCTGACCCCGGTCATGTAAAGAACATATTTTAATAGTAAGCTCTCGTGGCTTGCTTTACGGTTTATTTACATACCTATAAGGACATTTTTGTATTGATTATCTGTTAAAATAAACTTCTTTGTGAATCATTACTCTATGAGTCATCATCATCAATATTAAGGAATAGTGAACATGAGCTTACGTGATTTGAGACAAATAGACAGTTTTAATTTATATATTAATAAGTAAACCTATATTTTTTTTATATTATAGTGAACACACAAACTTATTAAATAGAAATATCTCACTAAAAAAATCGTAGATAACTACATTATATCGATCGAGGTCATCGGTTCAGTCTGTAAATGATTATTTTGGTTTGCATAAACTCTAAAAACTTATGACACTCACTCGGTCGGGTCACTGTTTACTTAGTATTATTTGGAACGATACGATATATTATAGATAATAGAGTTTATATACCCAGACGCGCTTATTGTTTTTGTTGATAAACAAATCAAATTAGTATTTTTATTCGGATCAATAATCTGTAATGAACTTCACTATCAAACACATGTGACATGTGCGCTTGAAGGATTCGAAGCACCGTCTATCAAGTCTGACCGTGACGTTGTTGTACTCTAAATGCGTACATATTTACAAGTACGTATGGCCACATAATAATAACATAAAACGATAGTGTAAGCGTGTGTGCTGAGCTGTTGTTTGTATACAGAAGCGCGTGTGGGCGCGGCGGCCGCTGGTCGCTGACACCGACGATAACCTTCGATGTCAAACGCGCATCGACTCGAGGAATGGTATCGTACACGATACTTGAATTGGCCCGTGCGAAGACTAGTTCGCTTTACACTCACATATCTCACATAAAAGCTACCGCTATAACCATTTCAGTCAAAAACAAACTTTTTTTTTATATTTGTAACAATCAAACACATAAAGTGTTCGAAATATAGACTAGATAACTGACATTTTGTAAATACCGTAGATTCCTTGAATCATCTCATACATGAGTTTTCTAACAGTAAAGTTAACCCTCGAAATATTTATGGAATAAAAAGCTGTCTACATTAGTAAATTTAATGCCGTTTTTGTAAGTTGTTGTATTATAAACACATATGTATTACCTATCCAACGTCTTCTTTTTAAAATTTAGGTCGACCTACGGTGAATGCTTGTGGTTGTTCGGTTTAAAATATTTACTAAAATAAACCTATTTACTTATTAAGATTTACATATACCTACTTAAAAAGTACACCCTTTCAGCTGCATATGCAATTAATACGGGAAACTGGTACTAGCATCCACTTATCATCAAGCGGACTGAGCAGTCCGCTAGATGATAAGTGGATGCTCGAACCTGTGCCTAAAAATACTCTGAAAACCCCGAGGTGCATCGCATGGGTTGCTAACTCTTTTTCAGAAAACACATCTATAGTCTAGTAGTACTTTGGAGCTGTTTTCTATCCAAGCCACGTTCATTTTAACGAGTTAAGTTATTTCTTTAGCAACTACTTTAGTTTATTTAAATTTTCTAAAAAAATATTTATTGTTAAATAATAGAAAGAACGTCAAATATTTTTCACCTTTTTTTTTTGCATTTCGCCTATATAAATAAATTTTGCACATACCTTATAACTTAGTCTGTGTTTGATGGTTTACCCATTTGGCTATCATTATCTAGATACCATTGTAATACAATCTCAATTAAAATTAAAAAAAAAAGAAGTACATCATTGCTTACTAGGGCCATTAAATAAAATTAACTATACTTTTCAAATGAGGTAGTTATGAGGTAGTGGTATATAAGTGTGTTTATATTACGTGCGACTGAACTACAAATGCTACAATGGATAAAAAGAGCTAAGATATTCCCGTATTAAGACCGTTGAGCAAACCACTTCATATCATCCTCAGGTTGACTTTATATAACGTTAGCGTAATATACCCGTTATGAGAGTTCAGCTTAAATAGGATAAGTGGCTTACCACGACATCTCCCTGCTACCTATATAAATTAAAAACGCATACATCTGTTTGTTCTACTAGCAATCGCGGTCAGTAGGCCAGGGTAACCGATGAGTATATTACCGGAACTTTTAATTTTAGTTGCCTATGTTAAGTTATATGTATAGATCTCGACAGTAGAACCATATGCGGTAAACATTTTTTCTTATCTTCCTGTGAGGGTAAAATATTGATTCCTAGTTAAATAGGACGTACATGCACACAATTTCAACTATTTTCGAAAGCCGAAGAAAATGGCGTGATCACATATACTAGTTTTATTATTTACTGATTTTACAGTCAAGATAGTAACAACTATAATAGAGAAACATTCTGGCAGTAATTTGATAAATGTAGTGTCCTATCCTATTCATTATTGACATTAACTTGTCATTAGATTAATTCAAAACCAAATTTGTTACATTACAAACACTTCCAAGATACATTTTCGTAATGTCTATAATACAAGATTTTCGGTTCGTTTTGCAATATTTAGACTACATAAAATCAAGTAATAGACAATATTATGACTAGTTGAAGCAGTAGCAGCGCCACGCTATTGATCTGAAATGTGACGGGATGTGTGTGACGCAACAATGTGATGCCAAAAAAGCTAAGCGTAGATTGCAAGTGATTGCAAGTTTATCGATCACTTGTGGTGATCTAGATACGAACAACAAAGTGGTTACTATTATTTATTCAACTTGACAGTTTATAGTGTTACTATTTACTAACACATTTAAATGTATTGACATACATTTCTTTAATATTATATTAAAATAAATAAATACTGTTATCCCATCTAATGTTTTACTCATTGTTTTAACGATCAAAACAAATTTGTCAGTCTATGCGTATTTAAAACAATGATGATGTTTGTAGGTCACAAGTTGACCACAAAAGCAACAGAGAGACGATAATATCACAGCACAATGTTTTGGTGAAAGTTGGACATCATTAACAGCTGACCACTGTCACGCAACTGCAAGTTTTCAAGTAGGTCAAGGAGTTTGCGTAGTCAGTAACTAACTTAGCTACATGAATGGTTCACGGCGAAGAGATGTGTTATCATATTACCTTGATGAATCGACGCATAATTATTGCAAGTAATGACTAATGAAACCCATAAAATAAATGGTCAGTTAAATAAGGAGAATAATGTGTGTAATTGATTTACACTAAACTGGAACGCATAAACACAATGGATGCCGTAGTGGTATTTTTGAAGCATTACATTTAAGTTAATCACAATTTTGAGAGCAAATTGTTATCTACATTTTTGCAGATCACAACAGCACATTAACTATCTTTAGCGATTCTCAAGACAAGTACAGAAACAGATACATAAATGGACACTTCCTTCTTCTTGCAATAGGTAGAAGAAGAATGGTCCAGAAAATAAATGGTGTGTTGTACCTGTACATTTTTATTTTATTAGTGTGTTTCCCTAATAAAATAAGTTTTTTTTAACGTGTGGAAACCTCCTCGGGCCGTCACCCCACCGGGGTTTGCTATCGGACCGACTAAAACCACAAGGTGTGCCACTCTGCGCCTGTAATAGGAGGGATCCGGGGACTGATATTATTAGGACGTCCGGACCCCTCCTAGCGCCCTTCGGTTACATAGGCACATCGGTATAACACCACATGATTAGCGTTGACGAAAATAAGGACTGTTGACCTGGCAACTGGAGGTTTACATCAAAACGTATAGTTTTACTGAAAAACTAAACACACATACACGCGACCCGTTCGTAAGACTTTTATTTGCATTTAAGAACTTGCAATTCAATGCAATGAGAACTACAAAATTTGCAGTTAAGTACATGCCTAAACAGCCTTTTACATAGTATCGCCCATTATGCTAAATGGTGATTTATTCAAGCGTCATTGGGACATATTGCATTTGAATGATAAGGTAATAGAATGAATAAAAGTTATATGTTTCGGGAAAAGCTTCTGCAGATTGTCAATATGTAAGGGGAGGAAATCAAAAAATATATTCGAGCGCATCAGATATTTTGAGGATATGTTATTTGGACGCCAAAAACCCTCCTAGCGAATTATCGAAAATGCATACTGCAAATTCGAAAAATCGCCATTTCGAAATACACACGAAAAATATGTAGACATTTAAAGGTTTCTTTCATTGTTTGCTTCAAAATAATAACTCAAGGTCATGTGTTTTTTTTTTAACTTTGTGACCCTCCCATTGCTTTCTGTCACGCTCAACCTGATTCTGATCACCTGATTTTTTTAAACTCAACTCATCTTAATCTCGAAAATCGAGTATTTCTGCCCATCGATTTTTTTTTACTAATCTGATGGGCTGTCCATTTATAAGAACAACAGATGGCTAGCGTTGACGGTGATAAGGATTGTTGACTGTCAAGTGACGCAGCGGTTCACGTCAAAATGCCAAACAAACCACGTATTCACGCGACCGATGTTTAAGGTCCTTTTTTTGCATTTAAGATTTGATGGCCAAAACTGCCTCTTTCATAAATTTATTGTACTTAAGCTATCATGAGAACGTAAAATAGCACGCTAAAGCTTTAAAAATACCATATCGCTAGAGTTGCCGGTAATAAGGACTAAGGAAAATAGTCGAGCCAAACGCTATCAATTGGATTTCCTGTTTGTAGTAGTTTTGCAGGCTATTTCGTTTATGTTAAAATCGTACTTTTAAGCAAATTATAATTTACAGAGAGTACTTTCTACTTATAAGGTAAGTATATTCTTATATTTTCTTTTCTTTAAAATTTTAATAAGAAGACATGATGGCATAGTTTTGTATATTATTTTTTGAAAGTTTCAAACCCTTTTAGGCCAGCTCGACACTTACTTCGCATTTTTTAACATTTGCTTGTTATCTATAACATCAATGAAACAAGAAGAAAAGTAGAGAAAAATAATAAATGTTTTTGTAAGGTGCTCTGTAGAATCTTCGATGGATTTTAAGAAAGGATTTACAGCGCATTGATCAATGCTTTCTAGATTTGCATAGATACTTTTAGATGCTAGTGTTGTGGGTAATAAGCACGTCTCTTTTTTTACATGAGTCATAACAAAAAATGTACAACTCAGTATTTTCAAAAGGGTAATTAACATACGTGCTAATTTTTAAAGACGGGTCACTGTCAGCAATCATAAAAATTAATAGTGTGGAACCCGTTTCCTACACTGACCGCTTATCTTTACAAACTGCGCAATAGGTATAAAAGAAGGAAACTTAATCATATTATCACTATCGCTTACGTCTATATTAAGAACCGTCTTGATTACATTTTTCTAAACTTAATTCATAAAACCATTGGCATTATCTCCTTGCTGGCACATGATCAAGTAGTTCTTAAGCAGAGTTACGTTTACGTTAACGTTTTAAAGAGAAGATTGTCTTGTCTTAATCATCTCAAAATCATTGAGCGTGGCCAATACATTTTCGTGATAATTAGCACTCGGACACAATTATAGTCAACCAATTTTACTATGGAAAAAATAATATTAGTCAAATAGAACCACAATAAAATAATCCTTACAAGAAAAAGTATCGGAAAAGTTGCGGAAATAAAATTCAAATAAAGTACAGTAATGAAACTTATTGGAAGGGGTTAGCGGGAAAAGCATGGGCACGAGAAAGCATTCACGTTTTTAATAGTCTCTCATATAATATTTTATGAATTCAAATAAAAACTGGATTCTAAAATTTCAATAACACTGGTGACGTTGTTTCATTAAGAAATTCCACAAAATGTGTTATCCACAAAACGTACACTCGTCTCAGTCGTTTTCTTATTCTTAGTTATGATCAATAAAATTTCAAGGTAGAGGACAAACGAGTTGGCGACACGCGCCATCGCATCTTGTTGACCGAGTCGGGGCGGGCGGAGTCTTTGGTCGGCTCAGTGCCAACGTACGAGAGACGCGACGTTTGTCTGACGTGGTGCGTCACTCTACGCACGATAGTTCAACTACGTTATTAAAGAGTACGAGAATACTACTCGTCAAGATAATTATTAAAGTATAAGAAGTATCACCGACTGCGTCATGAATTGTAATTAAACTGTATTCTTTATTTCATAATTTTCATCTTTAGGGGTGGAATTGTTTTCTTCAAATTTAAATGGGACCAAATCGGAAGGAACTTTTCAGATAAAGAAAGAAATATAAAATCCATTCATAAATGACGGAGTATAGAGGTAATAAACATAATAATACAGCCGAATCGAAAATGTCCAAAACTGCACAAGTGCGAGTTTGACTCGCGCTCTAAGCTTCGTTTACAAAAAATCTGTATGGAGATAGCGTTTTTGACACCAAGATTTCCGACACTTCTTGCTATATTACGTGTGAACTATGACTGCAAACGCTGGCTTAACCTTACGAGATAGACCAAAACAATGTACTACAGAATTGTATACCTTTAAAAGGTCTACAAAAAAGTCGGAAACCATTTTTATCTTTTAAATATTACAAAACATAATGGCTTATTTACGAAGCTATTTCAAACAATATATTATTATTCCTTATCCGATTAAATACATTAGATACGTTGCGCATTTAATGTAGATTAAAATTGCTCTGTACAACATGGCATTAAAATGAATATATTAGAGGTTTAAAATAAGGAGGCAAAAGCATATAAAGATGTCCTTTAGTCCAAACTGTCCAAACTCAAACTATCCTTATGTAATAAAAAATATGTATCAAATCGTCTTTAACCTACCTAAATCGCTTCAGAAAACTATTTTAATTTAAAAGGGCATACTTCGTCTTTCAGTCTTTGTAATTAGGTCTGCTGATACGTAAGTCACTATATAAGTTTTGGGATGCTCGAAATTTAAAAATGAAACGCATCTGTGTCATATATTATTAAAAGGAATTGCCTTTTAATTATATATGACACAGATGCGTTTCATTTCAATAATATTATACCTATCGAAAATCTATAGCATATATGATTGTACCGATCTACAACCGCCCGTTGCCAAGGGTTTGAGCTTTATGAGAAGACAGGGCAAAAAACTTAATTTTTAATTAACAGGTAGATACAATGACATTATTAAGCATACAACAACATTGTTTTGATAAGGGCTAGTATGTCACTTATTAAGGACTAAAAGGTAAAAAGGCAACGAAAATAAAAAAGTTAAAGATAAAAGATGTAATAGAAATGAAAGTGACGCAAACAAAAAAAACAAAAATAAATAAAAACACACTAGCCCACAGTACATTTCCACTAAGAAATAACCTGTGCTAAATTAATCAAAAGCATTCTTGTCTTCTATGTAATCTACAATCGAGTAGTAACTAGTAGGCTTTCTGACATAATTTACGTTTTATTACGGATTTATTTCTTTGTGCTTAAGTCTTGTATATTATTTGGGATTTTATTATAAAAACGGAAACATTGACCTAGAAATTACTTGTTTATCTTTTGGAGCCTAGAGGCAGGTACAACAAGTTTATTCCTATTTCTGGTATTTATAGAATGTATCACTTCTTTTTGAAAAGCTATCGTTGTAAATATGAACAAACATTACATTTTCATATATATATTAACATGTCACTGCCACTATTTTTTTAAATTTCTGCCTCAAAGAACAACGATTGCCTAAATTATATATTGCTCGAATTGTGCGAGAGCAATTAAATTATATTAAAACTACTTTTGTGTTACAGAGGAGATTGTGTAGCACAAAAATTTCAATATTATTATATCAATATAAATAAACATCAGTCAACTCTCGAATATTTCTTACTGCCTATGCTGCTGAGCTGAGTGTACTCGATAATCTAGACACCTCACGTCGTTTTTTTCAAGACATCTTTTTTTGCAGTTCTTAGAATACTCGTACTTAGATATATCTCATTTTGTGGTTGTAATATTGACCGTGGTCTATGGAAAACTGTCAATATTCAAACCACAAAATGTAAGTTTTAATTGCAAAAATATTTTGATATCGTAATTATGTCATCAATTACATTTGGACCTTACTGTGTTTGATAAGATTTTAGTTTAATATTAGAAATATAACAATGAGATCAATCAGTGTTGTGTCACCAACATAGAAGAGACAGCTTTAGTCTTTACAAACTTTGTAGGCACTGGCACCCGTTTACCTTAGGTGTTTCGCGGAAAACTTAGTCAAATTAATAGTATTGAAAATTCCTCCATTAGCAACAAACTTTTGAAATTAAACAGAATAACGTACAAATGTTGACTGCATCATCCGTTTACGAAACCCTTTTCATTACTACAGAATTGGTTTTATTATTACATAATACGCCAGTTTTTCTTCCATTTCGAGGCCTACGTAGTTACGTGTAGTATTTATCGATTTATACTTTTTTACGCGCTGTGTCAACAGTAAAAAGTCTAGATAATGTTCCGTATAGCCTAAAAACCGCCTAATCACCTTTTGTGCCTTTTGTTCAGCCACAAAAAGTGATTAAACAGTGTACTTTCAATTTCATTTTTTTTTCTTTTTGATTCTGTATCAGGATAATCAGGAGTAGGGAACAAATTAAAGAATATTTTTAGAAAAATATCACGTTTATTGCCATAATTGCAATTCGAAAGCACATCCTATATGTTACAGCACGCGCACCCCGTCAACGTGACAAACTTGGCACTCAATTTATCAGTCCATCATTATACATCTCAATAGTCTTAAAACTTATAACAACAATCAGGCGGCATTGATTAACGGATTATAAGGATGAAACATTGGCAGATGGTTCGACATAAGAGCACGGCTTGCCAGCTCTTTGTGAATTTTAAGAAGTACTAGGTCCATAGCAGCACGAGCGTCTTCTAGTGGTGAATGTCCGACACTTCCATGCTGTACAATGCGCCCGAGAAACTCCTCCGAGAGCGCTCGCAATGATCGTCGCATTGGGAATCCTCGTGCGTGAGGGTACAACGCGCAAGTGTCAACCACAGAACCATGTAACAATTTCAGAGCTCGTAGATCATTGTCCAACGCATGTCCAATAAGGATCGTGTCTATTCCCACAAATCCAAGAATATCATTTTGTACGTCTTTCAGCGTCTTAGTCGCACGCGCCAAGTCGCGCGGCCTGATGCCCGAGAATCGGGTATTGTGGTCGACTACAGGAGAACTCGGCTTTACAAGTGATTGGTATACAAGTCGGCCATCAGCGGCAATGACTGCTATACTAGCTAATTCCAATCCTGCCGTTGTATAACACATCTCTGTATCGATGGCATAGACACCACCGCGAGGAGAGCGAGCACGTACGTAGCCTTCGAGAGGTCCATTCATGCCTGGACGAGTGCCGCTCCATACGTGATAACGAGCTGTACTACATCCTTTGGAACCCCAAAGTGACTTGCAACAAGCGAAACGGCAGTCCGCACTCACACGTCCCCAATGATAGAGACACGGTTCGACTTTGAGAAATTCACCTTCTCGAGTCATTCGAAACGTTTTATCACAACGTACACACAAATGTTCGACTGCATCCACTTCTTCATCACTGTCAGAACGTGGAGTCGAACCCAATGACCCGCGACCGCTGTCGCATTGAGAACCAGGCACAAATTCTGGAGCGTCCATATCCCACGTAGTATTCGGCCATGGCCTATTTCGAGGTGGTGGATTAATGTATACTACTGCTTTCGATGACATCGGTTCAATTTCTACAGGATATCCCAATGTCCACATACACTGTCTTGATAGAAGATAAGGGCGGAGAGCTTCCGCTAGTTTCTCAGTAGAGATGCTCAGCGGCGTCGACGGCGCTGGCAAATGTTCCACTGCATTAGCTTCTTCATCACTGTTAGAAAGTGGAGTCAAACCGAACGACCCGCGACCGCTGTCGCATTGAGAACCAGGTACAAATTCTGGAGCGTTCACATCCCACGTAGTAATCGGCAATGTCCTCGGCAAGGGATATCCAAATGTCCACATACATTGTCCTGACAGAGGATGAGGGCGAAGAGTTACCGCTAGGTTCTCAGGAGAGATGCTCAGCGGCGTCGACGGCGTCGGGGGCGTCGACGGTGGTCGGCGACGATCACGAGGCTGGCGCCGGCGTGCAGCAGCCCTGGACACCGTTGCGAGGCTCTCCTCGTAAAACCAATACGATTGTACACAAACATACATTGCTGAAAACTGGCTCGTGTACACATAAAGTCGAGATAGTTAGCGCAGAGCAGGAGGCGAAAGATAATGTGCTTTCGCGCGCACTCTCGCTATACTAATGACGCGATGGTAGGAGCTACCACGCTTCATACGTTTACGCAGGTAGAGCTCGTTCATTAACGGGACATGCCGGTCGACCGGCCTATTGTAATAACAAAAGGCTTATTATCTACAATAATAATAAACATTAAAAAAAAAAGGATAGTTAATGTAGGTTCATACATTATATTTGTGGATGGCAAATTGGAATTCCGAGAGAATCCCTTCGGCTTTGTTTACGCACATCAGCTGATGTTCCACGTTGTATTTACATACATTTACAAATACGATGCCATGTGGCATTTAAATAGATGTTTTTAATAAAGTTTTTGTTAAAATTTTGTACTTTTTATCATGTTTTAAATAAGATATTTATTTTTGTACTATTTAGAGAGCTCACATTTTTTGGAACCATTAACTGATGAGATTCACTATCATTACGCACCTAATTTAAATACGTTAATGTGTTTATTGTGAAATCATTAGGTAATAGTTTAATCATTATTAAGCATTAACGAAGTAGTGAAGTCTATACATACAAAATATTAAACATCCTTGGTAACCAAGGATGTTTCATATTTTGAGGAAGGACGGGAGGTAGCAGAAGGAAGGACAGCCATTGCCCCACCCTGACTCCGCCATGTGAAGAACATAGTTTAAAAATAAACTCTCGCTGCTTGCTTTACGGTTTATTTACACACTTAAAAGGATATTCATCACCATCATCATCAATATTAAGGAAGAGTGAACATTGCTTACGTGATTTGAGACAGATAGGCAGTTTTATATAATAATATGTATAGATGTAATTTTTTATGTGAAAATGAACGCACTAGCTTATTAATTAGAAAGATTTCACTAAGAAATTCGTAGATACTTACGTACCAAGGTCAACGATTCTTTAAAAAAAAATATTTTAGTTTTGCATAAACTATAAAACTTATTATAGGGTAACTGTGTAATTATTGGAACGAAGTTCCTTATCGCGCTTTACACGCTCTGAGCGGATGGGACCGAAGTCAACCTCACCTCAAACTAAGCCAACCCGCCTGTCCAGTGTGGCGATTATGGGCAAATCTTCTCCTAATGCAGACGCAGGCCCCCAGTTCCCGTAGGCCTAGCTATTTCTGGTCATGGTGGCCACCACGGTTACGGCGGGTAGGTCACCACAACCGACTAACGCTGGCTACGTATTACGGGCTCACGTTACGGCTAGACTCGCATCTGCCGCAACTTGAGAAGAATTAACCACATATGCACGCGACCAGTCCTCATGATTTTTACTTGCATTTAAGACTTTAGTTCATGCCGTAATCAGCTTCTTTCACACAATTATCGTTTTTGTTGTAAGGTTTTTGTTTTCCATTTAAGATTCTTAACTTCATGTCCAACAGAGCCTCTTTCACTTTATAGAAGGCTAGCGTTGACGGTATTAAGGACTATTGAACGGAAAGTGGCGGTTCACGTGGTTTAACTGGAGAACTAACCACATTTACATGCAACCGGTCCGTATGATTTTTACTTGCATTTAAGCTCTTAAGCATACTTTCTCACAAATTTATAGTAGGTTAGCTACGATGAAAACGTAAAATTGCATATGAAAGGTTTAAAAACACCACATGGCTAGCGTTGCCGGTAAAAAGGATTATTGAAGTAACGGTCTTTTGAACAAGACGAAACTAGTTTACAACAAACCGGAAAAGTAACGTTTTCGGGGCACGTCCAACTTTGGCGTCAATCCGTGGGTCATACGTAGGTACGTCCTCATACGAGACACGAATACAATTATTCCTCGATTCGGTATCTACTACAAACAATAATATTACTTTGCGTGTACCAACTTGTTAAAATACTAAAGCTATAATAATATAAGTAAAGATACCAAATGAAATCCAAACCTATTTGTTTAGTGAGATATATATTACGGATTACCATTACATTTTGAATAATATTCAATGCAGTCAACATTATTAATAGACTCTATTATCGTACAATGCTTGTAAAAACTTGTCGATGATAATGATAAGGATTTTCACAAATGACTAGTATCATCTGAAAGACTGTGTTTACTGAAAATATTATGACGCATTAATTACATTTATTTATGTATCGTACATGTCAATAAAACTTGTTAAAGTAGATATAAAACGGATAAGTGTTTAGTCGTATATCTGGCATATCTTGAGGCCAGATAGTCTAGCCAAACACGCTCAATTGGATATCCTGGATGTCGAAAACTATCACGAATCTTAAAAGAGTTCAGTCAGTAGTAGTTTTTGCCAGGCCATTTCGCTCACGTTAAATTGTACTATACAGCAAATTATAATTTAACGAGAGCATTTTTTAAGATATATACTTATTTAATATACCTTTTAAAAATAATAATGTGGAAGCTATTGCACGACTATACACGATACAATTTTAATAACAATACAATGTTGTATAGTTTTATATTTTCTTTTATGTTATGAAATGTTTAAACCCTTTTAAGCCGGCTCGACACTTAGAATTATTTTACTAAACATTAGCTTGTTATCTATAATATCAATAAAACCAGAAGAACAGTACAACGAAGCAGGTAAAAAATAAATGAATAGGATAAAACAATAAGTAATGTTCGTGTGGTGCTCTGTACAATTTTTGGTGGATTCTAAGAAAGGATTTACAGATAGAAGAATGCTTTTTAGTTTTGCATAGATAATTTTTTTTCCCATGAGTCATAATTAAAAAGGAGTCATAACTAAAAAACTCAGCATTTTAAAAATGTTAATGCACGTGCTAATTTTTAAAGACGGGTCACTGTCAGCAATCATACAAATAAATAGTGTGGAACCCTTTTCCTACACTAACCGCTTATCTTTACAAACTGCGCAATAGGTATAAAAGAAGGAAACTTAATCATATTATCACTATCACTTACGTCTATAGTAAGAACCGTCTTGATTACATTTCTCTAAACTTAATTCATAAAACAGTTGGCATTAACTTATTGCTGCCACACCAGTCCATCAAGAAGAGTAATAACGTTGCAAAGAAAAGATTGTATTGTCTTAATCATCTCAAAATCATGTACCGTGTCAAATAAATTTCCATGGTAATTAACACGCGGACACAATTGTAGTCAACCAATTTTACTATGGAAAAATTATTGTTAGTCAAATAGAACCATAATAAAATAACACTAACAAGAAAAAAGTATCGAACTTAAGATCGTAAGGTTGCGGAAATAAAATTGTAATAAAGAACAGTAATGTAACTTATTGGAAGGGGTTAACGGGAAAAGCATGGGCACGAGAAAGCATTTACGTTTATAATAGCATTTAATATTATATTTTATGTATTAAAATGAAAACTGGATGAAAACATGATGAACAAAAAGGAAAAAAAAAAAGAAATTTCACTCTTTTTTTTTTCATTTTTGGTGACGTTTCATTGAGAAATTCCACAATATGTGTAGCCCACAAAACGTACACTCGTCTCAGTCGTTTTCTTATTTTTAGTTATGATCTATAAAATTTCAAGGTATAGGACAAACGAGTTGGCGACACGCGCCATCGCATCTTGTTGACCGACTCGGGGCGGGCGGAGTCTTTGGTCGGCTCAGTGTCATCGTACGAGAGACGCGACGTTTGTCTGACGTGGTGCGTCACTCTAAGCACGATAGTTCAACTACGTTATTAAAGCACGAGAATACTACTCGTCAAGATAATTATTAACGTATAAGAAGTATCACCGATTGCATCATAAATTGTAATAAACAGTATTCTCCATTCCTTAATATTCACCCTTAGGGGTGGAATGAAAGACGGAGTATTGAGGTAATAAACATAAAAATACCGCTGAATGGAAAATGACCAACTTTTTTTAGAAACCGATTAAAAACTGCATTAGTGCGAGTTTGAGTGACCTTCTGAGCGTATCGTTTGCAAAAATAATCTGTATGGAGATGGCATTTTTTTTAAGACATCTTTTTTTGCAGTTCTTAAAGTAACTGTTCATAGATATAGACCACAGTCAGTATTCCAACCATTAAATGTAAGTTTTAATTGCAAAAATATTTTTATGACATCAATTACATTTGGATCTACTGTGTTTGATAACATTTTAGTTTAATATTAGAAATTTTAATGATTAGATCAATCAGTACTGTGTCACCAACATATAAGAGACACCATTGGCTTTACTTTTAGGCACCGGCAGCCGTTTTCCCTCGGCCGTTACGTGGACAACTTTGTCAAATCAGTAGTAATAAAAATTCCTTCATTAGCAACAAATTTTTGAATGATAAATCCTTTTTTATTTAAAAGTTGAACTGACTTCAAACAATACTAACAAAAAGCACGAAAAACATAGCAACAATCGCGGTTGATTCACTGTCATTTTTGAAGAGTTCCGTTGTCTGTCTTCGAAACTCATCATCAGATCTATATGAAAATTAAATAGAACCATTTCAGAAGGAGCCCCTTTGAAGAATTTTGCAAATCCGTAATATAATTCATAAAAAAATCAGAGGTCAAAAAAAGGAGGTTATCCTCCTTTTTTTTTTAACTCTGTTAAAAACAGAAATGTTGACGGCATCATCCGCTTACGAAACCCTTTTCATTACTACTGAATCGGTTTTATTATTTCATAACACGCCAGTTTTCCTTCCAGTTGGAGACCTTCGTAATTACGCGAAGGGAAACAGTATTTATCGATTTATATTTTTTCCTGCGCTGTTTCGGCAGTAAAAAATCTAGTTAATATTCCGTAAAGCCGAAAAACCGCCTAATCACTTTTTGTAACTAAATAAAAACAGTGTACTTTCAATTCTTAATTTTATAATTGATTGCACACCATTCTCATACAATGACTTCCTGGTCGCTAGTTAAAGGTGTTTTATGTTAACCTCTGAGTAACTAGGAGGTTTTTGTCCCAGTTAAAGCGTGGGGCAGACATCACCTTCACTGCTGCCTATAACATATAAGAAATACCCTTTGACTGCTAACGAATGTACGTAAAGTGTGTTTTCAGCACTGTGCATATAAAACACAACAGTTGTGTTCCCTTACAGCAATGCTAATAACACACCCCTTGTGTTTCCGTACGAGAGTGCTGAAAACACAACTGAGGCCCAAGTGCGAGTTTATTTCACTTCTACTCGATCGTCGCGGTGACAGCGTTCGGCGCTGCGATTGGCCCGCACTAAAATCTCCACCAATCGTAACGCTTAACGCGCTCGCCGTCGAGAGCGAGTCGATGTGAAATAAACTTGCACTCAGCCCTCTGTTGTGTGGCGTAACGGCAAAGCGTCAAAACATATGTTTGGTATAAATGTTTTTATTTTCGTTTATTTAGTCCAATATTTGTTCTACGAATAAATATGAAACTAATTTATATTTTAAATATAATGTTATTAATTACGAAAAAACCCTCGAAGGCAAGTCTACATTTAAAATAACTTTCAAGATATATATTTTTAAATATAAAATAAAAATGTGTAGTAAAGTTTAACAATAAAAATATAAAATAAAAAAATCTTCGTGTGAGTTCACTGTACTACTCGCTCGATTGTTTGCTTGCTAGTTATTTTGCAAACATTTTGAAAAGAAATTGCCCTATCATTGTTTTCATTAACAATGAAATGCGCCGACAAAGGGTTGTGGTTATAAGTTTTATTATCCCATGTAACCATTAAGATGAGAAGAAATTATAACAATACAAAATATTGATAAGCAAACGTGTGCCTGTTTTTTTTGTAATATATTTCAATAAAAATATCTTAAAGGTTTATTTTAAATGTAGACTTGCCTTCGAGTGTCTTTTGGTAATTCATATTATATTTTAAAGATAACCTCTCGCCAGTGACATGTCAAAATGTAAAATATTCATGTCTGTGGAGTCCCGTGAACGGACTTTACATAGACAACGTACTTTTAGGGTATAGGTTTAAAAAACCTGATAAAATAAATAAAAATATTAAAATGAAAAATATTTATAGGATTAAAACAGAAGCAATAAATACTACTATATACTAGAATACTAGACCAAGAAGGTCTAGACAAAAAAGTGTATGTGTGTGTATCAACTTCAATGATACTAAAAACTCAAGTAGCAAATCGTTAAATATGGAACATGACTTAAAAAGCGTGTTTAGTGGAACGAAACCTACTATTCAAACTAGTTTCGTGCAGTCACCCCTTCAAGAAGTGCCTTTAACCTACAGAATAATGCGAGCAATGATGTTGGTAGTGCCAGTGTCCGTGGGCATCGATAACCGCTTATTTAAAAAACTGCAGCGAACCAGAGAAATAATAAACCAAGTAGTTATTTATTATAAACTTACATTTGATGTAATTTCAATATAGCTACTTCGATAACAGTTTACTCTAGTAAGTGTGTATAAACGATCAGTAGTTTTATGTTAGTCGGCTAGAGTCGAAGTAACATTTATTATAGCGGTCACCGGCCTTGTTATATCATGAGGCGATGCCGCGTTGTTGTCGTCAGACGTAAATTATCTTGAACTTATTCATAAAAGAGTACACAACCGTCCACTTGATAGTCACAATTACCAAAGAATTTGAATTGCCTAGACAGCTTCCTAATTAGAGAAATCCCTGACAACTAAAGAATGCTATGCTAGCTATGATATGCTATTAAAAATAGAAATCGTAATAATAGTCTTATATTACGATTTCTATGCATTAAACGGACACAAAGTACTTCCATTTTGCAACAAATTCATGTGTGAATGACACAAATAGTTATCTTAGTAACAATTGGAGCACCAAGTAATAGTCTGCACTATCCCATTTCGTTGAATATATATATTTATGGTTAAATAAAGAAAAAGTATTTTCAATTAATATCTACGAAGAATAAAATTCGAATAGTATTAGATAAAAAATAAATAGGTGACTCGTTGTATTTTTTATTATCAGATAAAATATAATGTGTATAGCGGCAGTCCCTAGGAATGTTGTTTTACATTACTATTAAAATAATCTGTGCATTGTAAATAAAGTATAACGTTTGGATAATCCTTGTCGATATACGTAGGATCTTAAGGAAAACCATGAGACAAACAGAAACAATGGAATCTCCGTTCATACGGGCGCCAACGGTTTAAGAAAGAACCTCCGTAGTACTACGAGTATTGTGGATCGTATTTTATGAACTAAAGGCAGAGGGAAGGGTTAGACTACATCTATACAATCTATAAAAAATAAATAAAATTGGAGTGTCTGTTTGTAATATTAAAATAACCGCTTTTTACTAAATGCATATGTATTTTTACACGGTACATATGCCAAAATATCATTTTTTACAATTTTTGTCGGTCTGTCTGTCTGTCTGTTTGTTCCGGGTAATCTCTAGAACGGCTGGACCGATTTCGACGGAACTTTCACTGGCAGATAGCTGATGACATAAAGAGTTCCTTAGGCTACTTTTTTCAGACTAGCTTCGCCCGGCGGTTATAACAACAAACGCGGGTAACACCGAGGGTCTCAGCTAGTTTGTATCTAAATTAGGTATCCTTAATGTCTCTTCTAACATAGCTTACACAAACAGCGGGTGAAATACGAGTATTATGCTTGAGAGAATTGTTGCTGAGAAAAGTTCCTCATTCACAATGAGGAACTTTTGATTTTGAACTTATTCGCCTTGGAATATAAATAACATTATAATTAACTTAAACTTATTTTATGCCAAAAGATGGGCACGTTAGCAAATCGAGAATAACAAACCATTACGCTTGTTCATATCCTTATTTAGTGCCGATATTTTCTTTTTTAATCCATGAGATTATTGTATCGATATTCATCCGATGTGATCCATGACATAGTCCAAGTTTTTTTAGCTTTATAATATAAAAAATAATAGTAGTGTTGAGAATATCAATCAAAATATAATTGCTAAATGCTTCAATATAAAAAGTAGACAAGTTACTTATTGTCGCGAAACGTTAGTCAAATGCAAAATAGTAGTTTTCAAACGTATTTTGTGTGCTAAAAAACTGTATCCATTATATAATATGTCGGTGACAAAACGAAATTAACTGATTTCTACTGTGACTTAGAACGTGTTCGGTTTCCTGATAATTTCAATTGTGTACCGTTAATTTTAACTTTGTCGTGTTTTAATTGCAGTTATTCTCTTTCTTTCATATTGTTACCTCAAACTGGATACTTCAACGTGCAATGATAATGTGTTTTTCATTGCGGTATTTTTTTTTCTGATATTCATTTCGAAGTGTACTTTAATTCAATCGCATGTAATGCTAGTGATGTCGACAAAACTTTAACGGGATTTTGTAAGCGTTTAGTTCAAACAAATTCAAGGTGAGGTCTGATTCAGAGTTACCAAATGCTTTGACAACGTAAAAATGCATCGAAGTTGATAGACCATTTTTATGTGATAGAGATATTTTAGTCGTTAACACATATTTCCTACATCTCCTACAAAATGATTCTGACAGGCCTGAGGTCTCTGCGAAACACTTTCATCGGTTATCCGAAGTCTATGTAGTCAATATACCTACCTAAATTAAAGTATCTGGATGGCTTGAGGTATCTGGTAACATTTTGTGTGGTACATTTAGTTAGACACTAACTTTATTTGCAAATACTTATTATAGTTTATTAAAATAATGATATAAATAAAAGAAGAGAAGAGAAGAAATAAGGATAGCAAGGATATTTGATGACGGTACGATCTTGGTCAACCAATGCCATATGATTTTAAATTTGTGTTCTACTATGTTAGCCGCTAGCGGTAACTCAGTTAAAATCTAACTGACCTTTATAATGTACATATACGTACTGTACCTAATAAATAAAGAAAAATATATAGGTATGTTGCGTTTTACAGTACCTATATGTCTCAACTATGGAAGTTATAAAGTATTACGCCAATTTAGTCATTTTCCTTAAATTTGAACAATATGGTTGATAAGTATACTTAGATACCATCTAACAGAATAAGATTCTAATGTAAGTCAAATGTGAAGGTGGAGTAATATAATATTAGTACACGTTGGTCAAAAAATTACATGGTCCTAAAGATACATATTTTTCTTAGAGCTTCAACGTCAATTATTAAGACTATCAAAAGTTTCTCAGTGACAAAATCAGTTTTCATGGTCGAAACTGACAAAAAGGAGGAGCTTATCGAAAGCTAAATAATTATACTAAAATACTGATACAGTACATAATTTGATGCTTAATGCTCCTGTCAGACGCAAAGTTATCATCATATAATATATCATAGCGTAATATTCGTAATATACCATTGTGATGATTAAGGATGTCGAGTTAACCTTGTGGATACAACGACATTTTTAGGAATAACATTAGATTCTAAGCTACAGTTGGGAGCACAAATAAATAAATTATCGAGTAAACTCAGCTCAGCAGCATACGCAGTTAGAAAAATTCGAGAATTGAATTATATTGATACAGCACGACTTGTTTACTTCAGTTATTTTCATAGCCTATTGTCGTACGTTATTCTACAGTGGGGGAATGCTGCCGACATTCAAACTATTTTTGTGATGCAAAAGAGAACAATTCGATTAATTTATAATTTAGGCAATCGTTGTTCATTGAGGCCGAAAGAACAAAGGCGAATTCATACTTGAGTGTAATTTGAGCGTCTTAGTGTCATTCATAGCAAACTAATTCTAGTAAATATCTACGTTTTTTTAAACTATCGTCTAAGTTAGTACAACGCCAGAAAAATATTTTAAGCTAACATAATTATTTTAATTTCCTTTATCAGTTAAGTGTTATCATTTTATAGCTATTGTTTTTTTTTTCAAGTATAAAGAAAGTAAAAATGCTGTCCAAAAAGTGTCGTAGTGTGGTAATCACTTAATAGTAATATGGTAATCAGATAATTTATAATTCCAAGTACAGAATCAATAAAGAATGTAGTTTGTGGTGCATTATTAAACGCATTATTTACGTATTTGAAAATCCTGTAGTGAAATATATGAAAGTAAAAAAAATTAAGTGGCAACCGCAAGCTAAAAAAAGAAAAAGTTTTTTGATAACTCTTGACAGACGTTTGTGCTCTGTGTTTAAATATAAAGACTATTAGACGTCTGACGCGACGCGATTATATTAGTTTAGGTTGAGAATTTACAATCCATTACATGTTGAAATAGGTAATAAATTAGTGAAAAGGAATATACTTATTGGATATTATACATGCAGATGTACATAAGTATATGATAATAATTTCATGCATCAGACACAATAAAAGTGACATAAAATATAAAGTGACCTAAAGTTCTACATCTGGGGGACTGGCACACATACAGTTATAATTATCAAATAATTATGTAAAACAATACAAAAACCAATTTGAAAAGTCGATAGCCATAGATAAATTGATAAAATAAAGAAAACATTATGCAGCTATGTTATACAAGACTCTACAGACTTTAATCCACAGATAAAAAATGCAGTGCGTAACTAAAAAAATCAAATGCTAATATCTTTTTTCCTAGCCTTTTCCAAACTAAAATTGTTACACACATAGATTCTAAAAAAAGCCGATTTTTTTATATTGTTTCGCTACAAGACAATGCAATTTCATTCCAATTATTTTTTTGTATGGAGACCCGCCATTGTTCTGTAAAGAAATAAACATAATGACAGTGGCAAGTCAATTTTTATATGAATATATGATATATGTTCATAAAAACAAAGATAGCTTCTTGAAAATAAGTGATGTACATGCTTTAAATACCAAAAATAGAAATAAACTTGTTGTACCTGCCTCTAGGCTCCAAAAGATAAACAAGTCATTTCAAGGTCAATGTGTTCGATTCTATAATAAAATCCCAAATAGTATACAAGATTTTAGTATAAACAAATTTAAATTGCCTGTAAGAGATTGCCTCTGAGCGATAAGGCCCCCACTTGTACTAACCTAGTTTAAGATAATTATTGTATATTTATTTCTGGTGTACAATAAAGCGATATATTATTATTAAATCCACAATAAAACGTAAACTATGTCAAAAAGCCCATTACTTAAGATAGAGTGAGTATGATACAGAATTTTAGTTTTTTGAGTTTGAGTTTCATAATAAATACATATATATATATCGTATCAGTGATACCTTGCCTAAAAAAATATATACCTGTATAAGTATATATTAAGTGATGAATCCTGATGTTTAAAGACGTTGTCACACAAGGCGGGGGTGCTATGAGGTTTTCATCATATAAGACGAAAATATAGAATCTTTAGCTCTTAACGTGTTAAGCTAACAATGTCCACGTCTTTATAATATTATTAGAAACCATAGAAAACGAAAACATGGTAATCATATTATTAATTAAATACACGATTAAAAACCCCAAACGAGGCTAGTATTTATTATTCCTAATGATGACGACCAGCTTTGAAATGAAATGAAATTGAAATCGACATTTGAAATTGTTTCCGATATCGTATAAAATATTTATATAAGTATACATTAAGTGATTTATCTTGATATTTATACACTGCAGGGTACTATAAGATTTTCATCAAATAAGACGAAAATATTATCGAATCTTCAGCGCTTAAGGGTTAAGCTAACGATGTCGACGTATTTATTATATTATTAGAAACAATGGTAATCATATTAGTTACATGCACACTTGACAATCCCAAACGAGCTTGGTATTTGTTATTCTTAATGATGACGACCAGCTTCGGATAAAGACATGTAAAACTGTTTCCGACATCGTATTCAGGTAATACCGGTAATTTTATATAATTGGAAGAATATAGAAATAAAAAAAAACTAGTTTAAACACGGACTTGAGTGTGAATACATTAAAAACAACGAAATAAAAATAACAAAACTGACCGGTACAAAATTAAGTTATTACATAAGTGTAGGTTTAAGTATTATATAAGTGCGCACTTGGAGTCTCATGTATACACGTAACGGTGCTAAAGTCTCTTATAAGATTAGGGACGGGCAAGAAGTGTGGAGATAAGAATTCTATTGATATCCCGGTGCTTGAGAAAAGTTAACCGCATTTTAGGACCAAGGGGCTACGTCCACCTACGACAATCAATCAAGGCTTCGCTGATAGGCTAAACAGGGTTTTCCGTCTAAGGCTTATTACCTAACATTACATAAGAAATGCTGTTTAATGTTTATAAACAGTTGACCAGTAGGACTAGTGCCTTAAATTCAGCCTATAACGAGCTTTAATGTTTTAATGTAATGCTATGGTAATAAAATACTAGCCAGGTCAAAGAATTTTGCGTTGTTAAGTACCACTTGAGGGGTTTTGCCAAAAATTGTTATTTAGGCACAGCGGAGCGTTTCCCAAAAATCACACCGGAACCATAAGAACTCGATCTTTAAACATGAAGATGCGTAGAGACGGATATTATTAATGCAACGAGTTGGTAAAGTTCTTACTGAGTGCGTCGTTAAATTATGAAAAGGATGTGTGGCCGCGATAAAATTGTAAGACGTCATGACAAGTTCTTGCTCATGAGTGTCATGGGATATTCGCCGGAAAATTGTGTTTTGCTTTAATGTATCTAAGGAATAACCGGATCTTGGCACAAGGAAGATGACTAAGGAATTGTATGACATAATAATAGACTTTACCTTAATTTGATCTTACGTTTAAGGTAATAATTATTATACTAGTCCATAATATGCATGAATGGTAAAAAAGGCACCGCTACGGTAACTCAAGTGGTTTCTTGACTTTAAGTTGAAACGTTCAGAATGCCAGTACTTGTCAATTGTGAGTTGTTGTACAATGAGTTACTTGACAAAAAAAATATAAGTATATATTTGGTAAAGATAAATGAGTTCAAACAACGTCTTAAGATCTTTTTATTTCATTCTCTCAGCGATCTTCCTCGCAATTACTAGTTCTAAGTTGACAACAAGCTTTCAACGAATTATCTCACCAACTGTCCCATTTAAAACTGACAACTTTAATCTTATTTTCCCAGTCCCATCCTTAAAATTTTCGCTCTATCCTAACTTTAAATCTTTATCGAATAATACGTAATTAAAAGCTCGGTAATATCAGTTGCTCTCAAGTGATATACGCCAAAATTAACTTCAAAGTTATCTTTTCATTGCTTTGAATGAAACTTAGAACGGGCTAAACAAATAAAATTGATTACGTAAATCAATTGTTTTTGTTGGTTTAAAAAAGACAACTCCCGCAGAAGGAATACATCCTGTGTCGCAGGGGACTTTACACGCTCTCCTTCTGCGAGCAACCATGCTCGCGAAGGAGACGGCGGAGCGGACCGGGAGAGGTTTAGAACTCTCCCGGCCCGCCAGGCCCGGGAACGGGCCAGGTACCGCAGGCGACTCAGGCGCCGGAGGTCGCAGAACGACCTCCGTCCTCCAAAAGCGCAGGCCTGTCGGTGACAGATGAGGCCTTCTGTCACCCTAGCAGAAGCAGGGCGGGGGTGGCAGCGAGCGCGTTGCGAAGCGCGCTCGCTTCCAGGGAGCAGAGGGAACATGGGGCTCCCACACGGGGGGGTCGTCTACTTGTTGTAGATGGCCCGAGGTATGTCGGGGCACCAGGGACTTCCTTTCTAGGGTATACCTGGTTCCCCAGCTATTAGAACCCGAGACGGCGTGCGGTTTTAGTCGGTTCGAGTCCGACATGCCACCGATAGGTGGTATCCGAGGGGATTTCCGCACAGAAAAAAAAAGGGACTACGGGAAACGAAGGGAAACGAACACCAAGAACACCCAGACTCAGAACAACAATTTGTGGAACACAAATCGTCCCATGTGGGGATCGGACCCACAACAACAACACTCTTACCTTACTCTGGTTAAACCACTACGCCATTCGTGCAGTCATAATCTGTTTTCACATATGCACTGTATTTAAATTAGAGTATTTCACTTCTCAATGGAACGATATCTTCAAATTTATCACAGCATGATGATACACATATAATTATATGATTGACGAACCGAGAAAGACAAAGTATTTGCTTTTTTGGGTTCCGTATGTATATGTTATAAAAAAAGGATAAAGCTTGATAAAAACGAAAGGGTTTTTTGATGGTCTGAATTAATAAAGTAATTTTCAGATTTATAATTTCAAGTTATTTCAGAGATTGAAAAAAATGAAACGTTGTCGTGACCAGTTGTGGAACCCATGTTTTGTTTACATAGCACGTTTTTTCTGGCATCTGATACACATTAATAAGATAAGACTGACATAATCATGCTTTACTTTGTAGTAATTCAATGAATATAATCAAAGGTAACTCAAATTTATAATGGTAAATCTGTAGCGGATGCACTCCCTCGCCAATTGGCAGCAGAATTAGGTTGGAGTATCATTATGGCTTTCTCTGTTTATTCAGCATCAGAATGGATTGCAGGATGACGTTAGCGGAAGTAACGGAACAGACGAAGTTCTTTTGTTCTCCGTTTTTAATTTTTGTGTCATGAATGGCGATGAGTCAAAATTTACACCAACGTCATCACATTTTATAACAAACTATTATTGTTGTTTTGACAATATTTCTGAAACGTATCACTGGCACTGGAATAACGGGACGACGTAGATTCTAAATTATACGTTTATTTATAAACGAGATCACAGGCACACTGATTCTAATTAACAAAACAAACAAAGATTTCGAAATCGCACCAACAAATGCCTTTTTTGATTGGAAATTTGAAATTTTTATTGGAACATCTGCTATCAGCAATTAAAACATGATGCATGGTTGCAGATATGGTTCATTCATTATGGTCACTTTATATTTCCATACATAGATTCTCTCAATGTGTTATTTTGTATATTTTATTAATTTACGTATTACACCCCTTGTTCAAATGGTTGTACAGTTTTCTTATTCTAAAATGCAAGTTTTGTATGTATTTTCGGTTTCGGTTTGCAATTTATATTTTACAGTCGAGTATTACGTGGACAACAATTTTTGATAATTATATAAATTCCATGATTTTATTTAAGAGTTTTTTAAAATTTACAACAACTGAACTAGTTTATTAAATTATTTTACCTACCTTCGAATACATCAGAAATAAGTGTTATGTTACTAAGAACTCTAGTGATAAATCTAGGCTGTATCGCGCGTGTGTGTGTGTGTGTGTGTGTTTAGGAGCGTGTTTTTTACTGTGAGTCAAACCTTGATTTGTTTTTATTTATTTATTTCAAATGAGTAAACTATGCTTATTCACAAATATAGGACGCAAGTCCTATTACACTAATAGATTTATTTTTACCTAATTCTGATTTAAAACTATGAAGAAGAAAGATTTGTTCTCATCTCTTACATACAATATCACATGTACCTATCTGACAAATTCGAGGATTCAGACAAGAAATCATTTAAAAAATCAGAAAGGACAATTTAAAAGAAATGCACTAAAAACAACGAAAAAGGCCGAAAACGACGTCCGACACCAACATGGCCACGTTTATGCTATCAAAAACTTTTTAACCAATTTATTGTTCCTTATTTAATTAGGATTCAGACGCCTAAAGATTTTTGTATTTTGATTGTGAAGACAAGGTTTTTAATTCGTTCAGAAAACGGAGATGGGTTAACGTGCTCTCCGAGGCACGGAGGGGTCTCAATGTATTAAGAATGAACACCCATCTATAGACTAAATTCTATTTACTTTGCGTACCATGACAGGTCAACATAAAATATGTACTTGGGCTTTGTGCCCGTTTTCGAAAAAAAGTTTTTTCTTTCTTTATATACTTCGCCTACACGTAGATAAACTGTTCCAAATGTAATTGCCTCCATTCGAAAAAAATTGCTTAGAAGAGGTATATATAATTCTATTTACGTTTATTTAATGAACGTCACTCATTACCATCAACTCTTAGTTTTATATTACTGGCCTAAAAAGAGATTAGAAACATTGATTAAAAACTGAATTTGTTCTTGAAGTATTTATTTGAATATCCTTTCAATGTTAGCTGGTTGATAAGATGTCATATATTGCCTATTAAAACCGAAGATGACGCGATTTCCGTGGCTCTGTCCTCATGCAAACTTAGAGATTACGACAAACTTTTTCGAGCAATTTCTAGAAATTTTGAAAATGAAAGTCAATTTTAGTGAAATCGTAGACATCGTGTGACAAATATACTGAACTGTTTTGTTAATTTATTCTTCTTTGAAATTAGTGTTATTAGAAAAGGTTTGACTTTAGGAATTAAAACAAGACTGATTAAGTGGTTATAACCGCTCACCTAGGCCTATTGAGGCTTGCAAATATATATCTCAGTACTTACATTACAACAACATATTGCAGCAGCTATGTAGAAAGGTTAAGCATAGCAGTAGTAAGTCTAACAGGGAACAAATAAAACATTGTGTGGACATTAAAATTTAAATTACTGTATCTGTTACCTCACCTCACTTGGACATTCATTATAAAAAAGTTGTTCGTCTAAAGCCATGAATATCGTAACGAATTCGCTAGGAAAACAGCTAACAATGGATTACACAATATGCTTCTACTTGTAACTACGCCTTGCACATAACCCCACATTTGTATTTGCTGTCATTTGCTAGGACAATAGGCTTGCAATAAGTTTGTTTTGTTGTATACATATGAATACACTCAAAATGTTTAACAAAGTCATGCATAAAAAATAATTAATACACTAAAAAACAAATTTATTATTATTTCTAGAATTTTATTGATTCTCATAAGATCACCTATAAACTGTTTTAAAAAACGACAGCTAAATAATTCAATTTATCTATAAGTATTTTTATAGTTTTAGTAGGCGTTTTTTTAGATAAGCTAAACAATTACACTGCTAAAGAATACAAAATAGATCATCAAAAAATTACAGTTTTAAAAAACTAAAAAACACGCTTTCTTTAGAAAACCAAACTAAAAAATAGAAAATATTTTTTTTCAAATTCACCCCACCCCATGCTTTTTTTCAAATTTATTTTAATTATTTATAGTTTTTTAAAACTATATATTTTTTTTTTTTTAAATTAGTGTATTGTCATCGGTCCTCGATATATCTACAAAGTTTAAACGAATTCTGGCCGTTTAAAGTCAGTCAAAATCACGCCCAAAGTCGGTTACAAACATACAAACAAACATACACGTGAAGCTAATATAAAGCGTGTAAAAATCATATTGGCAAAAAAACTGTACAGTTTATAGCGAAGTTAAAGATAACGTTAAGTTTCTTTTGAGATTTCGTATCACACAACTCAGAATACAAATGATAGATAATAAAACTTTAAAATATTTAATAGTAATGACTTGAATCATGTAATAATTTACATTATCCCTAGATTATGTGAATTATTATGAGGAAGTTGTATAAATAAACAAGAAAAACGAGAACACGTAATCATTTTCTGTAAATTTAGATAAGTATGTCGTATGTCAGTATTTAAATTACATAGGCATGGTGGTAAACAATAATGTAGTATCTACGTTAATATTTTCGAGACTTCTTCATTTAGTGGAAATGAAAATAATTGAATTTTTAAAAATACTGTGTTTATTGCTAAATATTATGTTTATACTCGTGACTGATAATATTTACAAAGTCTCAGCAAAAGCATTCCATTCAGAAGATTTGCTCAGTCTTTTTGTCAGATAAAGAATCTATAGATCGCCAGGAATTTAGCAGCCGCGGCCTACAGATTAAGACGAGGTTCTAAAATGCACCTAATAAGCATTTAATGATATTATTGTATTCCTTTGTAGTATTTTGTCCATTACTTTCTTCCCTTTTTAGGAAACCCCGAAAATAGTAGGATCCCAAAAAAAAACCGTTTCATTCCAAAGCTCCATTGATTACTTTTACGAGCCAAGTTGTATAATAATGTTATATAAAATGCACATTCGGGCGCTTAAACACTAATTTTTTATTAGCAGCCTGTGCCGCAGTTATTAAAAAGTAATATTGTTATATAGACTCATACGAGTTATGAATTAAAAAAATTGAGAGCATCATTATTCTTTTGAAAAATTCTACCCAGATTTGTTGGTTACACAAAGGACATAACATGAGATAATTAGTCCAAAAGCACTTTGATTATTTCCACAGTAATAATATCTTTATTATCATGAAAGTCTCATGACTATTTTGGTTGGTTTATTTTTTTCCTTCTACTAAGGTTTAAAAACGGCAACTGCCTCAGGAGACGCCTTGAAACTATTTGAAATAAAGGACTACAAGGATAATACGGATAATACAATTATAACATACTAGCTGACACCCGCGTGAACTTTATGCAAGACCTAAAAGTATAGATGGCGACACCTATTTACCAAATATTAATTTATTAGGTTTTTTTCTGGAGATAAGGTATTTTGACGCTGTAAAATGTTGAAATTTGTATACTAAATCTACTACTACTTGAAATTATCTCGATGATGAAATACTTTAATTTCATAAGGATTCATATAATCACAAGAAAAAATGCATCTTAAGTATGTGGTGATATTTAATCATTTTAAAAATATTAAAACTATTATTTTATAGCTTAGCTGTTATAGATAGATATCCCCATATATAGACCCCCTCGCGAGCTTTTTTGTCGATCTATTTTAGTCCTACAATTCATTGGCACATTATTTCGTCTGACCTTCAAAAATTTAAGCATCGCAAGCGAAGAAAGGAAATTTTTAAGACGATTTTTTACACATTATTTAACGGGAATTAACGCGATCTCTTATTTAGGGTATTACATACCTCTGGTTTGCCTGGCGTTTCGACCAGGTTGCACCGGCCTGTGCCTCAGCCTGTGACCACCATTAATTATCATGGAACGCGAAAGTTTAAAAGTTAGTAGATTTTTTACACCTTGGTACAACTGTTTCTTTGTTTTGCAAGTTTTTAGTGAATTTTTCAATTCTTTCTATTAGTGAAAAAATTGTTAAAATCGGTCCAGTAGTTGCGGAGCCTATTCGATCAAACAAACAAACAAAAAAATATTTCCTCTTTATAATATTAGTATAGATAATTAGTAATTCGAAATCGGAGGAATCTAACAACGGCGGTTCGTAACGGTTTAGAGTTGAATACACAAGGACTACGCGTTTTGTACCTAATTTGAATGGCGTTAATCAAACTAGCACGACGGTACATATATTTACATTTTAATATTCGTAACTACATACGCAATTGCCTGATTCAGTTTATCAGCAGGCCAATTTATAACAATTTAGCCTAACGAGATCTGCAAGTTGTGCTATTTTTTTATCTACTTTTAAAGTTTTAGTAAACTTTAAAGAGGCCAATTTTTAATAGTATAAAGGGAATGACAATTAAATATGAAAATATGATAGTAATATCTAAAAATATATTTATAAAAATGCAATCAAGTCTACCGAACTAAGGCAGCAAGCTACATTTTTTTTTATAATACAACTAATACTTAATATCGACGCTCAAAGTAAATTATTGTCAAAATCAAAATATTTAAAAATGAATCCATATTTCCAGCATCACGCGTGAACAGCTGGATCAATTTCGCTAATTATCATATTGTTGTGTTTGTTATTGTTAGGAGTTTCTTTATAAAAGAAAAAATTAAGAAAGTTGCGCGGAACAATTACCAATTCGAAGTCAATATTCATAGATAAGACAGGACAACGTCTGTCTCAAACGCAGCGCAGTATGGCTGTGGTTTTGGTCGGTATGAGTCCGACATACGGCCTCACCGATAGCCCCGGTGAAGTTATCACCCATGAGGGATTCCACACGAAAAATAGAAAAAAAGAACGTTTGTCGGTTCAGCTAGTAAAAAAAAACTATCATGGCACCATAAGTTACTACTGTTTAGATAATTTTAACTCTATTCTTTCTCTCTTTAATTTTATTAAAAACAAAAGAAAAATGACATTAGTCCATAGAGTCGATATGTTTTTGTAAATTTCGGATTGGTATAAACATTAATCTTTACATTCAATTAAAATTTAATTTAAAAATAAAATAAAAAATATTCCTAAAGAAAGTAAACTAGAAATTGTATTGTTATTTTTTCAACGCTTTCGACAAACTTGGCCCGACGTATTATACATATTTTTAATTAAATACTGCAAATAAAATTCAATAATTACACAACTATATTTTGAACAGCATAAAAGTCAAGCCAGTTCCTTTTTATAATGTCAGTTAGGTGCTAAATAGGTACCACGTGAAAAAAAACAAGCAGTAGTCTACAAACCACCTAAGAAGCTATCCTTATCATATTTCTCATATTGTTAAAAGACATCATCACATTATCTAGATCGTAGGGGTGATACGATACTGCGGGCAGCTGACGATATAATATGAATCATGCATATAGATTTATGTCTTGATGTAAGATTGATGATATTCATATACATATATTTCTTGTAATAAATACTCTCGAACTCTTGAAAGCAAAACACATTATGCTACAATATTTCACAGTCACTTTCTACTGACAATTAGCAGCAATCCTACATAGTTTGTATCAATATTGGAATAAATTATACAATGCTGTTTTTATTTTCATTCTATTCTATAATATAAACGTAAAGAATAATAAATGAACCAGTGAACGTAAACGGAGGTCAAGCTCATGGTAAAAAGCCTTTTTTTTTAGATAAATGACATTGACAATCAAACTTTTAATCTAACTTTAGGTACAGTTTCAATATTTTTTTTACTAACGGAACCTAAAACACGTTCTCCGTGTCCAGCTCAACATAAATGGTTTTAACGTACAAACTCTCTGAATACACAAGCTAATCAAATCGTACAGAAAATAAAAAATACAATCTTAATTTATACCAACACCAATGTTAATAAAATAAAGCGCAGCGGTTTAATTTTTATGTTAAATTCTGTCATGTGCATTTTCGATGGTCCATATGGTCGTTTGTATGTTCGTCATATTGTGTGTGTAAAATATTGTAAGTATGAAATAAGTCGGAACATAGCTAAGTAATACTCTTAATTATTAAAAACACTAAAAACTAGATAACATTTACACATGCATGTTATTTAGTAAAAGATTCCCAGGCTTATATTTTTAATAATAATAAATATACAAAGAAACTTGATTGTCGTTACACTATCCATGGTGCTATGAAACAAATACTAACACAAACGAGTTTTAGAGTAAGATATCAACCCGCAAAGGTTAACGTTTTGAAAAAAAAAACAAATCAATTATTTTTTTATGCAAGGAGTGCATTTAAATGTTGATGATTTCATTAAGTTATACAAATAATAAGGGAATGGTAGTTTCGACATTTCTGAGTGTCGGACTTTGAGGGAGCAGATGTCACAGCTAACAACTATTATCTTACTAAAACCAGTTTCTAGAAGAAATACACTCAATTTTAGTTTAAGAGTTCAAAAACCTTAGATATTAAGGAAATGTCAATGTATTTATTTAAATTAAAAACTAATTTAGTGTTACACATTTATTTGGTATTTGTTTGGTATATTATTTAGCTTCATATCATGCTTGATTCGGTTCACAAGCAATGCTTAATAATAATAACTTTATGGACAAACAAGTTAAAATAGAAATATTGTTACATGATGTAGGGACGTACGTATGAGATTACTGCAAAATATTGATATACATAGATCTAAAAATACTGACCCTTGTACACTCCCTGAGTGATAAACAAATTTGTATTACGTACCAAAGACAACTAATTGTTTTGGTCTCAAGTGTGATGGATGTCGGACCATTGCTGATTCAACTTTAGGCATATATGCATTTCACCGAACATTTTAGCAGATGTCACAGCTTAACAATTCAAACGATACTAACAAAGAGCACTAAAACCTAGCAGCAATCGCGGTTGATTTGCTGTCATGTTTTGTAGAGTTTCGTTGTCTGTCTCCGAACCTCATCATCAGATCTGTATGAAATTAAATGGGGCCATTTCGGAATTAACAACTTTCGAACAAAATAATTCGAACGTACATAAAAAATAATATATAAACATCCGAATTGATAACCTCCTTCTGTTTGAAGTCTGTTAAAAATGACATTCTACATTCATACCAACATTAGCTTAAAAATTTAGCTAAAAATAGTCATAACTCTAATAAACTTTGTGGAATATTACTCCTAAATATGTGTTTACTTTAACATAAAATATATTAAAAAATAACGCTTTTTTGTAACTGCTAAATGCAAAAACCACTTTATTAATATTTATGCTAAAAAACATTACAGGCAAATACGGCTACAAGTATTGTCAAAATTTTTTAATTCGGAAAAAGTACAGCGAAGCGTACAAGGCAAAAATTGGTTTCATTTAAATTTTCATGAGGCACCTGCCTGTAACGTAAGATGGAAAGCACTAGTAAAATATAAGTCTCTTGTGTAAATGTGCATGACGTCAAGGTAACAATCGGGGACCTTCCGCACTCTTAGGGCGACGTAGCACCGCTATTTGGAGACCTCGATTCGACGATTACTCTTTTCCTAGTTTTTGTAAATTCTATCCGCCCTTGAATTCAACAATTAGTTGAAATTTGAAATGGTAGTTTACTTAAAAGAGCGCACTTTCTTACTTTATCATCATCAATAGCCTCTAACAGTCCACTGCTGGACTTAAACCACTCCTTAGAAAGGAGGTTTTGGCCTTCTACGCCATGCTGGCCAGACGGGTTTGTAGAAGGTTTATGTCAAGTTTTCCTTCACTTTGCAGTGCTCTTACAACACCCACGGGCTGAAAAGGGATGGGAAAACGCTGTATTCTGTCACAACACTGTCTCTCTAAATTAAACTATTTAATATCTTCCATTTTTTCATTCATTTTTGCACCAGTAAATTACATAGTAGTACATAGTTGTAGTCATGTGTTGTAAAAGTAGAATCGGAGCCGCCGACTGTGTCGGTAAGTGAATTTTAACGAAGAGCTCGAACTTGAATAATAAGCTTTACTGTGTAAAGATTGAATCTTTTTAATTGGATATTCTTATTTTGCAACATAATGTGTCCATCCTAAAAACCTTAGCTTTATAAAATTGAAAGTACAATTCGTAAAATTAAGTACAGTTACGAGAACGCCATCTACAGGTAGCGTCCCGAACCAAGTGGGTAAAGTGTATGATTCAACAGTCTACCACTAGAAGGCGGTAATACTGTAATAATAGTTAAAAGAAAAAATAACAAATATACATTATGTTTACTTCTAAAAACGAATTTATCTATAACTTTCTTAAACTATATTAAATAAACAGTATGTAGCGTCTTCCTTTTTATGTGACTATTGCAATTAAGATAAGTTTATTGAGTACTCGGCTATAAGAAAGTATTTATGTATTATACATAAATAAAGGATGTTATAGTACTCAATATGCTACGAGCGATACAATGCAACCACGTGGGTTTGAAAGAATCGTATTTTAACTGAGGCAATAGCAATGTGACAAAATACGAGCGTTACAAATTAATTTATTTAATTTAATTTGCTGTGACTTTAGTCGCAACACTTTACCACCAAAGTTTCACTCAAAGGCTATTGCAGATACTATAAGGTACCACATCATAAAAATTCATTACAGCATAAAACGTTTGGATAGTAGAGAAAACATAAAGCAACCAATAGGAAAATTAAATTAAAGTCGATCCGAGTTACAACAAGTGTGAAAATGGAGTGAACTTTTGAAAGTGGAAATTTTTCACGATTTCCGGTACAATTGGTCCTCCTAGGGAAAAAGGTGAATACAAAAGTTAAAGATGATAATATGGTATATAACTTTTGTATGTATCATTTATTTCTAAAAACAAAACTATAATAATATGAGCCTAAGAACTAACTAAGAACCAACTTTTCAGGTTGCAAATGAAATATTTTTAATGAATTTTAATTTTTTTAAGCAGTTGTCTGGTTGTTGTCAGTTAAAACTTGTATTTTAAGAAAAATAACATTTGACTAGGATGTGCGAAATATAGAAAAATCTCTATTTTGTACCTAAATATATTTTTAAATCATGGTTTAAAATTAACACTAATTAAAAAATTTGCAATCAAAACATGACAGCTATAACACATTAGTGACTTAAATTACTTGTAGCCGTATGAGATTTATGAAAAAATAATATTTTCCAAGGATTGGTTTGAAGTGGTTTCAGAATGGATACAGACAGGCACGGCGCTTATTTTGAAAAAAAAAAACTTCTAACTTACTACAACCTTGGGCGAAAATGGTGGCAAATGTAATATAGTGTAGCGATTTGGGACTCCATCGCTAACAAAGTTCATACTCATACCATAGCGGTATCCGCAAGCGATAATTTTGCAGTAAATTATTTTAATTAATTAAAAACGCTAAAAGAAGATGTAATCTGACATCTAAACATTTAACTTTTGATCGGCAATTGTTTTTTGACCACCATTGATTTCTTGCCCAACATTTTATCTCATTTGAAATGCAACTCAAAAAATTACATATGTAACAAACATACAATCTAGTTTTGGATTTGTGTTATATATTATTAATATTAGCCGTTCGATGCAACGAGGGTGAAAGTGGCTCTACTAGTTTAGTTCAACTCGCTCTGCACTTACCCGACAAGGAATTTCACCTAACTTTCCAACATCAGCACCGTTAACAGATGCCAACAATAAGATATTTGTATAGGAGGTATGCAATAAAATTCAGCGATAGTAGATACTGGTAGAAATTAGTGTGTTGGTATTTGCTTGTTACCAAGTTGAATGACATTCATTTCATCGTGTGTGTGCAAATGATAAATAATAAATGTTATATGTATATCGTACGAAGAATTATCTTTACTACGGATTATCCGTAGTAAAGATAATGATATTTATTACTACGGTGTAAACAATTGCAGTTAAATCATCGACATTATCATTACGTAGTACTACGATATTTATTTACGTATAATGAATCAGCTTACCTCCTACGATTATTTGTAAAATATATTGCTGTACGTATTAAAAAAAGACATTTGCTTCCACTTCAGAGCATAGACCTCAATTTCTCCAAAGGAAGTAATTTATCCAGGTAATATTACCTAATATTTTCAAAATGATTTATGATATCATTCTAGGAGTAAAAGGCATAAGACTCATACTGTGCTATAGAAAGTGCGCCGTGAGACAACTTTCGCGGCCGAATTCAAGAGAAAGTAGTTCGGAGTGCCGCGCGCATGCATTATATCACTTTATCCGATTTTAGTATTATATCACAGACAATGTTTACAAATAAATACACATAAAAATATGCTTTATTTACCACAGTTTTATCGGGCTAATATTGGCGTAATCGCTTTCATACTTCCACTATTTATGAGACTTAGGTATTGTTTCCACTAAGCGGAACTATGCATTGAAGTTCGCTTCGTTAGCAAAACTTTTGTTTAAAAGTATCACCTTTCGCTTTCGATTTGCGCTGGCGCAGCATCCATGGATACATTGTACGTGCGCGTCAAATTAACATGTCCGCGTACTAAACACCTCCTATTTACAGAAACGAACAATGGAAGGCCACAGTCTGGTAATACATACAAATGAAAGAGCTCGTATTTGCTGTTATGGTAGCAAATTATTTACTAAGCAGTTTTCGTTTTCCTGGTAACTGTAATCTTGTATTGAACTTGGAGGTTAAAGAAAAGAATTTCATTATCTTTAGCACAATGCCCTTATTCCTATTTTAAAAACATGTTTGTATGTCTGTCGATAAGTAAGCTATTTCACTGATTATATATATGAACTGCGTATTTAAAATACGATAGCAGTCTGCAATGTTAAACTTGTATCAGACATTCAATGCGCATTATAAAAATATGGGTCATTTATGTACCACACTTTTTTTCTTTTGTTGAAAAGCATTTCAAATATTAGGTCCTTACATATGAATTTAGCGTTGTGTCGTATTGACCACTTTGATCTGAAGTATCTCCTTCTTGGTTAAGAATTCCAAAATTCAAATTTATAAATTGATTTAGCTGGTACATTTGAGTTTTGAAAACAGTCATTCATTTGTTTTTTCCTCATTATACTTTTCTTTGGCGTCGCTTATTACCGTACAATGGAAAACATGAATCTCTTTATTCTTTTTTTTTTGGGTTCCGTACCTCAAAAGGTAAAAAAGGAACCCTTATAAGATCACTTCTTGTCCGTCTGTCCGTGTGTCACCACCGATTTTCTCAGGTACCCGTGAGCTAGCAAGTTGAAATTTATACCAGATACTGAGGTCTATGGTCCCTATTAGGTGTATAAAAATCAAGGTCCTGAGTCAACACGATAAAAAGATATGGGCAAATTTCGATTTTTGCGACAACTTTTAACTACCAAAATTTACCCTTATTTTCAACTTTTTTTATTTTTCTGAATTTTCTCTTTACTTGTGCTGTTAGACCTTGCTTTTAAACCAAAATTGTCAATTCTAGGTCAACCGGAAGTACCCTATAGGTTTCGGGACGAAAACCTATACGGTAATTCCCGTTGACCTAGAATCACGAAATTTGGCAAAAAGAAACTTCTTATGGCACAAATAAAGGAATAATTCCAAAACATAAAAAAAGTTGAAAATTAAGATCAATTTTGGTACTTACAAATTTTCGCGAAAATCTACGTAAAATCTGGGTAGGTACGGAACCCTCGGCGCACGATTTTTTACAATTAATTGTCATATCTGATTATGACGATATTTAAGTGAAGATATTAATCAGCATCATCAACAGACTTTAGTAGTCCACTGCTGGACATAGACATGGACCTATTATACCACGCTGGCCACGGGATTGGTATAAAATATTAATAAAGAGCATTGACGACCGGATGGCGTAGTGGTATGTGTAACGGACTGCTATTTGAATGGTCGCGGGTTCGATTCCCGCTCAAGTCAATCATTTGTGTTCATGAACATTTAATGTTTGATTTGGCCTTAGTGTTTCTATAATATGTAAGTATTTACAAAAAAAAAGTATACATATATGTATTTATATCGGTTGTGGGTATGGGTAACTAGACCCACTGTACAAGCTCTGCTTAATTTAGGACTAGATGGCGTTGTGTGAATGTGGTAGAATATTATTATTATCATTTACTTTGTAAGATAGAAGAATGAAAACAAAAGTGATACACTACATAAGTGAAGCCTACATTTATACGATGACCTTAGAAGCACCGTCATCGCTGATCTCATAAAGACAATGCTTGTGACCATACAGATTCACAAACCCGTATTTATTCCACTCACTAACTGACGTCCGCTTACAATCAAACAAGCAACAAATAACATGAGACAATTTATATTTAACAACTGATGAACATATTTTTTTTAAACAAATATAAAAGCAAGGTCTTTTTTGAGATATTAGGCGAACAAGGTTATTAAGATTTAACTGTTTAATTATTTTATCTAAATAAAATTCATTTATAGTTAACGTTAAAAAACAAAAAAAAAACTAAAAGTTCAAGGATAAAAGAGGCACTTATGTACATTGTGTGCTCCTCCCTTAGCCACTTGGCATGTAGGTATATATTTGCTTCATTAAACATACCATTAGTATAAATTAGACTTGCAACGAATATTTGGTTACTATTCGGTATTCGGCATATTCGGCTGCTTTTATTATATTCGGCCGAATACCGAATATCTACATATTATTCGGCCGAATACCGAATACTTAAATAATATATTTTGTCATTGAGAAATAATTGGTAAAATGAAAAATTAAAATCGATTGATTACGTATATATTCATATTTTCATTTCTGTTATAATCATTTAAGTAGTCATTGGTGCATAACACAGGTACATAATCATCTTCTGAATTGGAAAAATGGAGGATTCTATGTACCTATTTGAATTATTGTGGTAATCAAAATTTAGAAGGGTAAGGTTCTCATTTCTTTTATAATCATTTATTAAGTAGTCATTGGTACATAAAACAGGTACATAATTTTATTCACGTCTGTACAAGTTTTTGGCTCTAAAATCCAGCCGAATACTTTTGCCTAATATACGGCTATTCGGTCAGGGGCCTCGCCGAATATTCGGTATTCGGTATACTGCCGAATATACTATTCGTTGCAAGTCTAGTATAAATAGTTTTGTTTTTTATTACGACGTAATATGATTAATTTTACAAAACTAATAGGAGAAATAAACATACGATCTGCCTGATGGATACCGTACAAAATCACTTATAGATACTGGTAAAAGTAAAGTTATTATATTATAAAATACCTTGAAAAGCACTCCACGCTTTTTTAAATAAAAAGATTTTCTTTTTGAACTTATAGAAAATTATTTCCTACTTTTTAGTTCAGCTAGCTACAAAAGCATGTTTTTTCAATGTTATTTTTTCAATTAAAATTTATTTTTCCTTTTTAATATTTATGGTGATTATTATCTTAAAAAAGTAACAAGTAAGTTTATCACATATATGCTTGAGCACACGCTTGTACGTGGCAAAATACATTACCTTATTTTTAGGTATGGAAATAGCCGCTAAAGCTAAAAGTCCTCATCAGAATAATGGGACAAACTATTTTTTTTTTAAAGAGGGCTTCTGCTACTTCCAGCTCCGAAGATCTTTTTCAGCAGAAGATAAAAAAAGTAGTATCAACCTACCTAGTGAAGTAGGGCCACGAATCACAATGCTTGTTACTGTGCTGTGATACTTCGTACAGTGGTAAGCTTGGTAAGTGTCATCGGGCACTAGTAGTATAAAAATAAATCAGCCATCGAAGCCTAGATATTCTAATTATTGTATAGAACCTGGATGACCGAGCTTTACTCGGTATTTTTTTTTTTCTAAAAATGATACTTAGCTAGATTGATTAATCGCCCCCGAAACCCCCTGCATACTAAATTTCATGAAAATCGTTAATGGCAATAAAAGGTAGTTAAGATCTGATTGCAGATCAAACTGTGTGGCAAAATAGATATAATATATATACAAGAATTGCTAAAGGTATTAAATTTAAGTAAGTTTCTTGTTTAACAAGTTTTGTTCAAGTATCTATTTTTCTACACAGTTTGATCTGCAATCAGATCTTAACAACCTTTTATTGCCATTTGATAGACTCGTTCGATTTGATTTTTCAGGATTTTTAAGCTAATAACTTCCTGCAACTAACGTCATATTTGTGAGTTAAAAATAAGCTAACGGTTAGGTATGGATGGGCGAGACTTAAGAATTTGTTATTTACTTACGTTCACAATAGTATGAATTTTATCAGTTTGTGTTTAAGGTGTAAAAATTGTATCCGATTTGTGTAAAAAAGTGTAGACAAATGTTCGACAAAAACTATCATAATTTTTAATTACAACTCAAGACAGCCTCATGCCTGGACTGTATGCCGCAATGTAAAATGTAGGTACGTAAGGGACGCCAACAGTTTGGATTTACTTTCAGATGACGAGTGTACGAACGCATTTGATTTTTGTATGCCTATGTCAAAACCATAGGCGTGAGGTGCGCGAGCGTCTCTTTTTAACTTAAACCAACCCACGTTGGCAAAACGTGCGTTCAGCGTCCGTCTTCTGGACAGGTCTAACTCAGTTCAATATTCATTTATGCGACGAGTCGCGTCGTCCAATACATACTACTTAACTATTATAAAAGCAAGAGCATAATGTATCTTGTTCGACTGCTTAAATAATGAATGACACCTTATTAAGGCATTTGAATGGCACTTTTGTATCGGAGTAACTGTCGCTGTTTACATAAATGTATTTACTAAGTAGGAATTCTGTTCTTCTAGTTTTATCATGAATTCTGTGGTAGCGTTCCTTTGGTAATGGTCACTTGGTTCTGGTAGACGTATGGTAGTATTATTTATAATAAAAAAAAAATGCATTTTTATTTTAACCTTATACGAAGTCACATTTAATTTAAAAATAATAATTAAATTGCTTTATTTAAAAATTATTAAAAAGATTGCTCACGAACTTTCCATAGTATACATTTAAAGAAATCGCATTGATACTAATGGACATCGGTAGCTCACAGGTGTGTGGTATTAGTCGTTTTAGCAATCTAATAAAAGATGCTGAAAATAAATGAATGTTTGCCCCGGTTTCGTACAAGTGCAATATAGATACTACTAATGTGGTGTCTATTATTATGATAGGACTATTAATAACAGCTTTAAATGCAATATTTATAGTCCCGCTCCGATCCTGCCGGCCGCTGCACCCGGGACGGACGTACGGTTCGACGGTCGTTGGGCCCCCACATTTCAAACCTCTAATTTCTTCTTAAATATTCATTTTAATGATATTAATCATATTTTAGCTCAAATTTAATCTTCATTAAATGCACAACGTATCTAACATATTTAATTGGATAAGGAATAATAATGTATTGTTTAAAATAGCTTCGTAAATAAGACATTATTTTTTGTAATATTTTAAAGATAAAAATGGTTACTGTGGGTTATCCTTAGGAGATAGATATATACCATCGCAGACTTTAGATCTATTTAAGATATACAATTTCGTACTGCGTTATTTTGGTCTACCTCGGAAGGATTAGCCAGCGTTTGCAATGTAAGCGAGCAAAACCATGGTTTGACAAACACAAATCTTTAAAATTCTCGGATTTTCTCTTCTGTGATATGGATGTATTATACATATAAACCTTCCTCTTAAATCACTCTCTCTATTGATGAAAACCTCATTACCGGAGCTTAGTTTAGAAGATCTAAGCGTAAAACCCAAAAATGCGTCTTTTTTTATACTATGTAAAGATAATTTTGTAGGTAACATTTGTAATCCTAATTCACACACATTAATTAACACATCAAATGCAAGTATGTGAGGCTGATTTTCTTTCTGATTTAAAAAAAAAAGTTCTCAAAGTATAAGAGTAGGTACTATCCGTTAGGGATTCTTCAATGCATTGACAAAGTTTACATTATTCAGAAGCCGTAGACAAAAGCTAATTTGTAATACAAAAATACAGGCAATCGATTTTATGACTGAAGGATTCATTTTAATTTGAGAGACAGAGTTGGATAACACAAATTTATCTTACACTTATTTTGAAAAGCGGAGAAATATTTTCAATTACTACAACTTTATTAAACATTGTGAAAATAATAATTTTAGTATTTACAAATAAAAAAATATGTGTTTTACTCGTAACAGTCATTCTAGCTTTCATAGTACAAGTTCTGCTTAATTCGAAAATCTTATTATATTATTATTATTTTAGTACTTATTTATTTCCTTTATATAACAGTACAAGTTCAAACTAATTTCTATGTTACATCACAATTAAGTTGCGTTATCAATAGCTGGCAACACGACGTACGTTTAACGTCCAGGAAGCACGTTCATAATCTTTTATCGTCCTTATATTATTTATTTTAGCGATGTATGATCACAAACTTATCAGAAACACACCTAATAGTGAGGCAATGTTAGTTATTTAGATAATAATGATTAATTACTCAACACATTACTTTGTGGAAGTTACGTTTAGTTTATAGCATTTAATACCTATTTTGTGGTTGCATTGTGAACTGAGAAGTGATCTGATGTAAAATTATAGCAAAAGTCCGTAGTTGACTAATTTAGTCACTTGGTCTTAAGACAAGGGAGTTATCGTAGATGTGAGCAAATGTAGTTCAACTCTTTAGGAGAAATCTACATTGTTGAAGTGAATGGAGACAATGACGATATATGTGAAACAAGTAAAAAGACAGCTGAGAAGTACAGTTTCAGTAGGCTAGGAATACCTACCAGGAGCTGTAGTCCTGCTTTGTCAATCCTGCAGAACTTCAACATATAGGAGCGAAAGTATAAAATTGCCGTTGTATAGTAATAGATACTTGGAATTGACATAAAACCTTCACGTGTGAGATTTTCGTGTGAAACTTTTTTCACATGATACCTATGAGGTTCTCCGAGAAACTACTCGCAATATCAACGCTGCGTTTGGAGAGGAGACTGCTAATGAACGCACTGTGCGTTTTTCGTTTAAACGCTTTCGTAATCGAAACTTCTTGTTGAAGAACGACCCACGTGGAAGACCGCCCACACAGGTGAATAACGCTGGATTGGAGGAGATGGCCGATCCGAGTCAAACTACCCAGGAATTAGCCGCATGGTTAAACATTACCATATCTACAATATTGACTCATTTGCATCTAATCAATAAGATAAAAAAATATGAGAAATGGGTGTCTCATGATTTGACTGATCTGTAGCAAGAAATGCGTGTTGAAACTTGTGTTGCCTTGTTCAATCGGTACAGAAATTAAGGAATATTGGATCGAATTGTGACATATGGTGAAAAGTGGATTATTTATGATAACCGTAAACGAAAAATGCAATAGCTGACCCCAGGTCCAACACCGCAAACTGTTCTTCGGTCAGCACTAAAGCAAAACTTGCCAATAAAAAAGTAATGTTAACTGTTTGGTGATCTCTTCATGGTGTTATTCACTATAGCTTTCAGGCTGTGTTGTGTACAGGTGTTATCTGTAATTTTATGTAATTTAACGAAAAAAAATCGGTAAAACAAAATAACCTCTACTAATTTGTTGGATCGGACGAGATTTGATCTTGGCGAAGAAACTTATTAGTTAATAGCGTCGATGGAAAAACTGGCAACTTAGGACCCCGGTGTTTTGAATGTTTATACATAGATTATGCTTAAAATTTGAAAGGTGGCGTGGTCTCCTGTTACCTTTGTAGTAAAGAAAAATCATCGTTTTAAATTAACAATTAGTATATCTACCTACAAACACAATGGTCTATTGAATTTCAACTATCAATGAAGTTTGTTTAAGTTATTTGATTTGATAAAAGTAATGACTAAAGAATAAAATCAGACCAAAAACAGTCTATTTCTCACTCATCATGCAAATCACCAACAGTACGTAATTCTTTGTCCTTTTGTCCTCCTTACTGCAATTATTAGATTCACCAAAGGCATTTTCAGATTTATTTTATTATATATCTTGTCATTTTAATTATTTTAACGCGATAGAACTATTTTGCGACTTGCAAGCTACGAGACTACGGTTTTTTATGGTTAGTTATGTTTTTGATGGCAAAAAGAATTTGATATTAAAACTAGTAAAGTAAATATTATCAGTTGTGCGTTGAAGGTAAACAATAAGCGCCACACTCACACACTCTGTATGAGGCTTCGTTAGTAAGACTTCTGAATATCTTAGTTACTATTGAATTAAAAGCCACAGGTACATAAATATATTTAATGAGAGATAGTTAACCCGTGACTACATTAGCTGCAATTCGATCAAAACATGTAATAATTGTAATTAAATTGATTTATATAATTACATTAATAATTCAAAGTACAAAAAATATTTATTGCCTTTTTACGTAAGTATCTCCATCTATTCTCAACGTGATATTCAAGACTGTACCTACAACAATAACACAGTGTTTCAATGATATTCCGCCACGTGTCTTCAATAAAACTTAACAATATGACATATGTAACAAGTGAAATAATGTGAATATGATAACAAGTGAATCTTCTATGAAATTTTATCGACATTAATGCAATAATGTCGCTGGATTTGCTTCAGTTAATACTATGAATATCAAACTTCACCTTGGAGAGTCCACTTCACCTAAGCCTTGTCAAAATAAATACACTTTTTTTATTTGATCTGAGTGTCAACATGAAATTTAAAAAATCAAACAGATTTTATGTGTGAGATTTAAAATTAATAATATAATAAATAAATTACATGATTTATTTACATACATATTTTTTCGAACATGTCTATACAATACGTAAAAGCGTTTTAATTTCTTCTCTCGCAATAATTCACCGCAGTGTTGTGGCGACTTCCATACACATATGTATAATGAAAAAAAAACATAATTCAGAACCATCTAAGCATTATTTCCATGCTTGATAAATTAATAGTGAGAGAGGTAAACATAATAACAGTATTAAAACTTTATAAAACACTTAATTAAAATTCCCTAAGTACCGACGGCACTATTAGACGACACAAAGCTATGTCAAGGCAATCATCCATTTCTGAATTCAATGAATGTACATTCATATAATTAGAAGAAGAAAATTCCCATATACCTAGAAGTAAAAAAAACGAATCATTGGTTAACACACCTTATAATGCTAACGGTAAAATAGATGTGCGCATTTGTTTACCTCATGAAACGTAGTTGATTTAAATACGAAGCCTATGCATGGAGGTACTACATCGAGATAGCTTTAACGGGTACATTTCAGAGGCCGACGGCGCTTGGCGTGTCGGACAACTCGGTCATGCAGCCTGTCGTATAATTTAATAGGCTATTGTATTCTCTAGTGCTTAAGTAGCTAGGCAACAAACGTGTATACGATTTCTTAAGTCTAAGTTGAAACAGTCTTATTTAACAGATTTCTTCATTTACATTCACACCTTACTTTCCACGGATTTCACAGTATTTGAAAAAGGTGGAAAAAAATCGCGTGTATACGAACCGCGAGGAAACAAAAAATAAGTACCTTCATAGTTCATTACGAAACTTGAATAATACAACCGCATAACACGGTCACGCAAAGAACGAAGTATTTTATGAAATTTTATAAGTACAATAGTTACTGATGGCTAATGTATTTTCTGTTGTGTAATATTTATTTTTAACACACTACTTCTGCCTGAACAAACAATTAACGAACCGTTATAGGGGGACACACACGTCACGTAAGTGAGAAATGTACATATTATTTTGTGTACCATTATCCTACTGATATTTCAACAACGCAAGAGTTATGTAAAAATAATTTACGAAATCTCAGTTTAAAGTACCAATATGAATTTGGAAATTATGTGAATCCAAAGGTAAATTAACAGTTAAACGGTTATTATTGCTCGCAGATTAACTATTGACAAATGTTTTAAGTGATTGCTAGAATTGTGACGGCTAGAACTTCAGATTCACGAAAAATGTCATAATACAATAATTAAAAGTCATATAATACTTAAATGGCAATTATTACTTTGGTAAAGCAATAACCTTAAAGTTAATTTAATATTTGTACACTTGCAACATAACATACTTGTTACCCATGTAAAAGTTTTAATTTACTTATGTCCCCCTCTTAAACCACTGCCCTGCTCCCAGATTACATCCTCACTTAAGATATATATTGTATAATCAAATCATCTTTTATTGATTATAGGTAACTAAATAATAAAAATAATAATATTAGTAGTCAACAGAAAACCTTTTATCAGGAAAAAAACTGTTCCTAAATAACTTCCAAAAATATTTTTTGTTGTACTTGATATAACCTATAATAACTTGAGTAAAGCTGCGCGCGAAGTTAATATACCTTAAGTACTTGAACAGTTTTATCTGAAAAATCAATCTTTTTTTTAAACAGGATGTGTAGTGAATAACCATACTGAACAATGACGTCGAAAAAAAAGCATACATAATGAAGTTGATTAATTATTTTTGGTTTTTTTAATTTTAAACTATGGAAATACCAGCCGGAATTGCTCTTGAGAAAGGTTTGGGTGTCTTCATATCAATAAAAAAGCTGTTTAATATAATGCTGAAGAAAGGTGTGGAACATTAAATAAAAATGCATGTGAAATAGCGGGGAACAGCTAGTGTTATGATTATACAATTTAATATTTTGGTTAAGATTTTATTATAACCCGGAAATGAAAAGTGAACCAAGGCCGATAGCACTAGCGCCCGACCAAGAGATAATTCTTGTCGTCTATTAAGTTAAATTTACGTATTGTACGAAAAAAACAGAGATCAACTTGTTATCATAATTATTATGACCTACTCGTTATGTTGTTTTAAGCAGAAGGTTTATATGCATGTTAATATACAGCAGTAGTATGCATGTTAGTGTAGACAAAATCATATCAATCATCAGATCAAAAAATTAAGAAGTTATTGAAGAATACGTAAATAATTTAAATGACAGAAATAGATTACATTTTTATTTATTTTCATGTATATAAATACTAATAAAAACTAGTTTTCGCGTTAGTTTGATTATATTACTATATTTGAAGAAATCTCGATCCTCGGGGATGGGAGAATCCAAATGATCGAATCATCTTATTCTGAACTAATTATATAGAGATCAACTAAAAAGTAAACACTTTCGAACTGTCCAGTCTTCTTTGAATATCTAGATAACATAATTAGGTAAATGACTAGTATAATTTAAATAACTAACTTTTACAAAGTATCTCTACATTTAATAAACTTTATTTTTAATTCTTTCATTTTCTAACCCTATATGTTTCCTTAAATTTAAATGCGACTACTACTGTGCGACTATGCGAGGGATTTTCCTCCTTTTTATGTCTGTGCGCAAATCCCTTCGAATACCACCCACCGGTGGTTCATTCCAATAACCATTCGTAAAACAATTGGTTATCAATAAAAGTACAGTTACATATAATAAGTACAGTTACAGTTACATATAGTTACATAAATAAATAATCATTAACCATCCTTTTATTAAAAATCTTTTATTTGTTTACTAATCCAACAAATGACCGCTACTAAGCATAACACGAATTATTCGAATAAACTGACTAACGTGTACTGTAACGGTGGACTATGACCGGGGATGCCATACCATTGCGTCATAGCTTAATCATTTCTGAAATTTGAATTTCGTCGTTTCCATGTGAGACTTTTCAAACTTAATGGTTTTTTTTTGTAACAACCAGGGCCTTTATTACCCATGAAACCCCTGGAAACGTGGCACAAAGTAAATTCTAAAGACTAATACATGTATTTTATTTATTTATTATTTTCTGTATATTTCTACAAATATTGATGTAATGCTGAAATCCATAAACTGGTATTCTATTCTATTTATTTTGTGCATATAAATAGTGTTAAATTCTAATAAAGTATTACTACTACTACTATAATATGTATATGCTATAATCAAAAAAGATTTGTTTTATATATCGCTATGCTGCCACGCAACCATTAATTATTTTTTTTATGCAAGAATTGTTTCCTTAGGAGATAAGCTAAATAAATACAAATCAGCTTGAAAATTGCTTGATCATAAATGCTATGCAAGCTTGTAAACAAGTGGTAGCGACTCTAACCCCAGTCAGTGCAATAGCTGAGCTAGCCTAGCCGGAGGGTTTAACGAGAATAGGATTAGTTCTTTACACTGTCATGACTCAAATATGATGTACTATTTTAAAGTCCACTTGCTTGTCTCCATAAAATTTGAATCTGTTTTTGGTGAACAACCATTAAGTATGTAGTACTTAAAGTTTATATAAATATTTATGAGTTACCATAGTCTGTTAGGGTACGCACTTTGAAAAATATGTCAATAAGGAAATTAATTTATTTAATGCTACCCGTAGTCATTACAGATATTCGATAACTATTATATATATTCCACAATCTTCTTTTGACTTTGAGTAGAGAGAGATCAATAGAGTTACTTACTTCCTAAAAAAAATCAGCCCTATTTCTTTTAAAAAAAAAATTAAGGTTTACCATAGAAGGGTTCTAGACCGCGCATTGGTTTACAGAGAGCTATCAGATAGTCACGGGTGTGCAGCTTATACAAGGTGCGATGACGCGTGAAGCGTGACCATGGAGCGACCTAGGGCGTACGTCCTCGTCGCCACATCAACGGACCATAACGACATTTATTACTTTATTACTCGTAAAATATTATCTATTGTACCGTTACAATAATAGACTATCAAAAGCTTATCTGCAAGCGATTGATTACTTATATCGATCTTCGTGATTTTTCTTTATCAATTTAAAATATGGAGAGCAAGGGTATGGCCCGTTTATCCGATTCTGCGAGATATAGTATAGTAAGTAGTCATGACGTATTAACCGATTCGTGAATTATAGAATCACATTGTAATATAATAGAATATTCAGTTATGACTTAAATTTTAAAAGAAGTTTGTTTGAAGGACAAAAATACTTAATAGATTTATTTTTGTATATTTGTTCTTAATTCGTTAATACTAGAACCAGATTCAAAAGAAGATATTTAAAATGTTTAAAAAAGCATAGTGATGATAAAAAACCTACAATATTTTACTACCAAATCAAGTATGTCCCAAATAAGTGTGTATAAGACAACTTTGTATAACCTTCCAAAGGCTTCCGCACTACGACTAGGCCGCCCCGCTGTTTGGCACTATTATTCAGCATATCGTCATTGCTTGTGTCTCAATTATGTAATTCATGGCTTGCCAACATGTGTGTGCCACCCAACTCTGAAGACAATTCGCTCTTTTAATTTGTTAACTAGGCACTCGTTACAGTTCACTATCATCATGCAGTGAAGTATTAAAATCTGAAGTCGAGTTAACTTCAAGAGATTTGAAGTAATCCTTTTATATTGTCATTGTTGCTCAAGTACATGATAAGAAAACATAATGATAATAATAAAAGTATGATAAGTAAAACGTGCAGTCCTTTAACCCTGAAACGAAATACGGATACGGCACTTACTAATTGAGATATTACTTATTATATACATGTTTAAATATTAATAGTGCGTGTTTTCAATTATTCGACCTAGTTACAGTAGTAGTTGATCAGGTTAGCGACCCCTCTATTACGACCATTACCTATTACGGTTAGCGCTGGCTTATCGCTCAGTTTCCGATTCCCTGCTGGTTGCCGGTCATTCGCCATACAAACGGCCGCAATACAATATATGTACCCATATTAGAAGGTAGCATTTCATAAAAAAAATCGTTGATATATTATTGATATATTAAATTTATTAGGACATGCTCAAGACGCTGCACTGGAAAGGGCGTGGCATCAATATCAATGGCGAATACATCTCTCACTTGCGATTTGCAGATGACATCGTCATCATGGCAGAGACGTTGCAGGACCTACAGCAAATGCTGAATGACTTAGCTGACACTTCTGTACGCATCGGCCTACGGATGAACTTGGATAAAACCAAGGTCATGTTCAACGAACATGTACTACCGGAACCGATTGCGGTACACGGTGCCGTTCTCGAAGTTGTTCAAAATTATGTGTACCTCGGGCAGACATTGCAGTTAGGTAGAAACAACTTCGAGGACGAGGTGAACAGAAGAATTCGGTTGGGTTGGGCAGCGTTTGGGAAGCTACGTCGAGTCTTCTCATCGTCGATCCCACAGTGCCTTAAGACGAAAGTCTTTAATGAGTGCGTCCTACCCGTCATGACATACGGAGCTGAAACGTGGACACTTACGGTACGGCTGGTCCACAAGTTCAAAGTCGCTCAACGTGCTATGGAAAGGGCTATGCTCGGCGTTTCTCTAAGGGATCGCATCAGAAATGAGGTGATCCGGCAGAGAACTAAGGTCACCGACATAGCGTACCGGATCAGCAAGCTGAAGTGGCAGTGGGCTGGCCATATTAGCCGCAGAACCGATAACCGTTGGGGAAAACGAGTTCTTGAGTGGAGACCGCGTCTCGGCAAACGTAGTGTAGGACGCCCACAGGCCAGGTGGAGTGACGATTTGCGCAAGATGGCTGGCAGGAGCTGGATGCGAGAAGCCCAAAATCGATCTAAGTGGCGTGCAATGGGAGAGGCCTATGTCCAGCAGTGGACTGCGATAGGCTGATGATGTGATGATGTGATGAAATTTATTAGACATTTTATCGACTATAAATTTTAATATTGTATATAATACAAAATATAAACCGAGGAATATTTTATTTCTTTATTTTTATTAAAAAAATCTTAGCAACCAGAGATCTAAACATTTAATTAAGATACATAGGTACGTGTTGTTTAAACAACAAAAAAATGTTAAGTTTATTTACACCAAATGAGAAATCATTATAAACTTTCTAATGGTTACATTAACTGATCAAGTACACATAAACGTCATGTAATTCCGTCATGTAATTAAAGTAAGCTCTTATATCATTTCCAGAGGATTATGACCGAGAACATAATAGCCGCTCTATTATGTATTTCAGCTGCTGATATCGAATAACTGAACATTCTTAATGGGAATTATCGTAATTAATCAATATTATTATGTCACAACCTCATCTTAAAATGATATGTAACAGGAAATAGTGTTCAGAATATAACAGTAAATAATATTTTAGGTACTTAAATAGTGTAGTCGTTAGTCGTTTGTTTTTGAGAGCTATATACTCATATAAGAACGAATATGTAATATATATCTTTTAAATATATTTAACGTTTAACTGGGATTTGAAAATTATCACTTCCTTAATAAAAATAATACGCTCGTTCTTCTTTGGTGGAGTTTTTATTTGTTTATTTAAGGTGGATTTTAATAAGTTCAAAAACCTCTAAACAAAATAATATGATATAAATTTGAGCTTTAGACGTAAACGCACTTTAAAATCCATCAATGTTATTGGTGAGAACAACTTGTGTAAATTTTAAATGTTTATAAATACAAATATGTTCAAGTATGATAATTTTCTTAAGTTTGGATATTCACTTAATAACCACAACTTGTTTTACATTAAAATATTTCCTTATCAATAAATAACAATGTAATAACTTGTCTGTCGCTGCTAAATTAATGGAATAATTGTAATTGATTAGATCTCATTACTTTAACATTAAACCTACGTAAAATATAGATTGAAAATTCGTTATCTAGATGGTTTAATGAAGAATATAAAAAAGTTTCTAGAGCATTCCTAATCAATTTGTTTTGTGTTAACAAGCTTTGATTACTTATATCTACCTTATTTATATCCACTTTAAACATCTAACTACAATTTGAGAACTGCAAGCCGCAATAAAGTTCATTATGATAACGGCTTTCACCGATTGAGAAATTTGATATCGGTTGATTATGCAACATTTTAAAAGAGAATTCATTAAAGATTTTTCTGGATAGTTTCAACGTGCTCACAGCCTTGGGAGTGACTTCGACCGGCGGACCTCCAAATTACACATAACAGTGGCGTAGCGAAGTGGGACAAAAACGCGCGAGGTTTTGGGTGGAACCACGAGCTCGCCTCTTCCTCGTCCAGCCATTAAAAAGTACCTTCAAATTATTTACGAATAATACTGATTCTGAACGTTTAAATTTATTTATATAATAAAAATCAAATATAAAAGTCAAAACTATTTATCTAATGGCTGCACGATAAGCTACGATTGATAAAGAGGTACAGACTGCTCTCTCTATTGTTCGTTACGAACTACATCTTTAACAGTATTAAATAACATAAAAAATTGTTTGAATTTGAAATGTAAAACATATATGAGAACAGTTTGACCAAGTATTTACAAACATTGCTGTTAGTCTACATTTCAACAAATTTTTAGATTTGGTGAAATTCAGATTTATGAACAAATAAATTTTATATAATACCAAATCTATTGAAACAACGGTATCGATACATAAAAAAACAATGTTTATTCCTTATATATACAAAATAAGACTTATTATTCACCTTATATAGTGTCCTAGAAGTCGACGTCAAGCCGGAATCGGGTGATAGTAGCCATAATAGTTAACAGAAAAATATATTAAAAACCTTTGGAATGTATTTTAAAAATTACACGCATTTATAAATAAATCGAGAAAATCCACACTGTGACGGTTAACACCTGTTAACACCTTTTACTACAAAATTTAACTTTTTTTAATTTTCTTTTTATTATGTAATCCTGAATAATGCTTCTGAAAACTGTTGCTTTAAATTTACAGCCAACTGTAGAGTAGTAAGCTGTAAATTTACAACAGTCCAAAAGGAAATGTATTTTTTTTCTCTACCAAGTATTTAAAAATTAATACTTTGCCCAGTTTTAAATGACTGCTAGATACCAAAAAGGAACTAAATGCATTTAATAAGGATTCGAAAAAGGTATAACACTTGCAAGATTGTTTAGTAAATTAAGGTTTTGTTTTAAAAAAGAAACCCAGTTTTCACCCAGTAAATGAAGTTTCATTATAATAATATATGTCCCGTCTAAATTTATTTTTTGTATTCCAAGGATTTCCTCAAGCCTGTTGCTTAAGATTCTAGTCTGAGTGAAAGGGAAAGAAGTGTGAGCGAGACAGAAATCCACTTTTCAGGTAATTCAATGTCACCAGGAATGATGACTCAGTGTATTTTTTGCTTTAAAATTTTGATTATCATTATTTTTTAGAAAAGTTTTAGGTTATATTAAACATCGATAACTTGAATGCTAAAATTTAAAACTTTCCTGTTCGTGGTTATTATAAGGAAACTTAATTTACAATTGGGTTTCTTTAAAAAATATATATGTTTGATAATTAAACAAACAATCTTGCAAGTGTTATACTATTTTCAAATCCTTATTAAATGCGACAACTTTAAAGTTACTCGCATAACTCGTGTAGTACTTTTTTCAGTACAGTCATTTAAAACTGGGCAAAGTATTAATTTTGAATACTTGGTTGGGAAAAAAATACATTTCCTTCTGGACTGGCTGTAAATTTTATACAACAGTTTTCAGAAGCTTAATTGAGGATTACATAATAAAAAGAAAATTAAAAGAAGTTACATTTTGTAGTAACAGGTGTTAAAAGTGTTAACAGGTGTTAACCGTCACAGAGTTTGGATTTTCTCGATTTATTTATAAATGCGTGTAATTTTTAAAATACATTGCAAAGATTTTTAATACATTTTTCTGTTAACTATTATGGCTACTATCACCAGATTCCGGCTTGACGTCTACTTCTAGGACACATCATCACCATCAACAGCCTTTAACACCTTCTAGGACACCCTGTACATATATTCAGTAGATTTAGTATTTTTCATTTATTCATTCATATTATTGTAAATAATTTGCAATGATTACAGATTTATTTTGAATGTGTATAAATGCATACAAAAAACAATGTATGCCATTATTATTGATATACAGTTTTACTTTCTTGTTATACAGTCTACATAATAATGGCCTCTTTATTAACATTGAATTTATTTAATCAGTATTCAAATATTCAAAATAGGCTAACACACGTACGATTCGCTAGACTAACGTTACCGTTGTGTTAACATAATTTAGTCTTTAAACATTTTGTTATGCACCTACATTAAAATTATCAGTATAACAATTACTATTTCAGGATAATTTATACACATTCAGAATATGGAATAGGTTAGTTAAGTACAAATGATATAAGGAAACTTACCATCACAGGTAGCGGCCATGAACTTGCCATTGGCAGAGAAGTCTACTAAAAGCACGGTCCCAGGGTGTCCCTTGAGATTCTTGAGTAGCCATGGGTGAGTGAATTCGGATTTTCCTTTCCAGAGTGCGCGCTTCTTTGATTTCCCCAAAGTCCGGTTTTCAGTTATGGGTGCATCGGAATTCGTCTCTTCGATGGGAGCTCCTAAAATAAAGTATTACATTATGCTTAATACATAAAGCGGTGTTTCGCACGGTTGAGAAGGGGTAATGAACTTAAGATCCTTGCACTCAGTATATTCAATAATAAAAAAAGAGATGAATACACTAGCAGCGTCACAGCACTAGGTATTTCATTGGATTCTGTTCAATCATTATTGCAGTGATGATAATATGTATATGTTACGTTAAATTACAGTTGTAATAAAGCGTGTAAATGTAAAAATTTTGCCTCTTAATAATCGGGACAAATATAGGCATGTAAGTCACAATACCTGCCATTTGAGAAGCCTGAAGAGCTTATTTTATTGGTATTACATTTTGTTATATACCTACCAAAATTATTTTCTTGTTTATAATATTATAAAATATGACTTTCGATAGGTATATAAAGTTTATAGAAAATATTGCAATGACACCAATGCTAACTCTTAAATAATGGCTGATGATCGAGAAAAAATTATAATGTGTGATGACGAACACGATTCAAATTCTTTTCATTTAACCTAATGGCTTTAAATGAGGTAGGCTATGCTTATAAGAATACCGTTATACAGTCATGAGTAACGGGCAACACAATTCAGACTAATATACAGTTTCTGACGTAGAGAGCGTTATGTAAACATGGGTTCTCTTCAAATCTTGACAAAAATGATACCTCAATTAAAAGTACAGCGTTTTATCAAGGTATCATTTTTGTCGTCTGTCGTATCGTTTCTGGTGCAGATTTACAACGTTTTAGAAACGTGGATATTTTACATACCGTACCATCCATAATATTAAGAGGAAAATATGTTAAAATTTTAGATTGGTTTCTCCATGACTTTTGATGATACATTTTGTCTTCCTTGACGTGTGTATCATTAATTTCAAGGAAAACAAAATGTTATCATTTTTATTTTATATAAATTACAAAAGATATCTAACCGATCATCTATAGATGTACACATAGATCCCTACACATTGATTCACGATTAGTCATTCTACTAATATATTTGTAAAGCAAACACGTCATAAACTCATTTTGTGCTCTCTTATTCATACCCATGTTTTTGTGTAAAAAAAATTATCCATCTTATTAAAAGCAACAGTGTTATTTAATGAGGTTATTGTTTCACCAAAAAATCATTAAATGCCGTGCGAATATGAGATTTTGAAAGACGGCAACAACGGACGGAACTCGAGTTAGTAGTGTTCAACAATGTGAACACTAGTAACTTGAGTTTGTAGCCTATGTTATAACTGAAAAATACAACGGAAAGAGGAAAGATCTCGTAGATTATGTGAAAGTTTCTTTATTTATTGTATTGCTTGCTTTTTATAAGCAGACTGCGCTGCACATGGACAAGCAGCTGGCGCCAGATGGTGTTTTGTTTTACGACGGCACGATTTACACCCAGTAGAACTGTCTGAAGTATTTATACACATGAATTTAAGTATTACGGTATAGGTAATGCCAATTAATGACGTTAATGGTGCAATTTATATTATGTGCTATTCTAGAAGGATATTAGTTAACCCTTTTACAAGCTATCAATCTATTCAACTTAGATAAAATTCAAATTATCAAACAGACATTTCCAGAACCAAAAGGCGCCAATCTTTACACCTAAACGTAATTAAAGCGCATTCGCGACTGCGAAATACTATTTTGATAGTCTAAAAATTTACATGGTCTTACAACATAGTAAAAAGGATTTGTATTAATAAGTAAAATGTACCCCAGAGTAAAAAATAATAATATGTAGGTATTTAAAAGCTGTATAAAATTCTTTTACCCTTACAACTTCTTATGCAATAAAGACTGTATTGATTTTAACTGGTTAGAGAAAGTGACTGTACATTGAAATAAATGTATTTGCGTTTTTGCAAACAAAATTGTTTCTACTTTCTACTGTTTTCTTCGTAAGTATTCCATGTGTTATGCAAATAATTTACCAAAAAGGATACTTAAAAGTCCTAAATATATCATTGACAGTAATAGTAATCCAATAATGTTTTAAATGTTTTATTATTTTCCTTGGTTGTTCAATTTTCAGAATCTGAACCAGTAGCTTGGAATCTTGAGCCAATGGTGTAAGAACACTACTAAAACTAACAAGTAACAACATTCCTGTGTAAGTCACCTGGCCAAGATCTGTTTAGAGTAACAAAATATAGGAAATAGCATCAAAAATTATAAATTATGAAAAAATATATATTACATGAATAGTTTATTCAAGTCATACTGATATTAGCATAAATGATTCATTTAATAAATAAATTCAGTCTCATTATTTAACTTATAAACCAAGTGCTGTGTAATAATATTTCATTCAACAATATTTGTTCAGATGCCAGGTGCCATGTTATGGTAGATTAAAACTTATGAAGTAGCACATTACCATAGTAAGTGTTACAAATATATTGCAAAACAACAACAATGTTGGTTTAAGATACCTACAAAAAGTTTAGACTTTAGTGGTCAAAACAACAAAGCACTCTTGAAAACCTCTGGAAATTTATTGATATTTAAATACCCTCTAATAAATGGAATTAAATTTTGCAAGTCTATTTAAATAATAACATTAAAGTTATTGTGACATTCAATCTGGTTATTTTAATAATTAGTGAACTAAAATAATCAGTTTTACATTTACCATACATATACCCACATGGTGGTTTAGGTTAGAAATTGAATAACTTAAGTTTTTACTGGGATACCCATTCAAAATGTGAAATAGTAATCGGAAAATATATTTAATATCTTTTTACAGACGTTGTTTTTATGAACTAATATTTTTGGCGGGAAATTCGTTTTTCGTAATTAATAATCATTATTATTTTTCAATTAAGCACTTACTTTTAGCCAGATTTATTGAATTAAAGTAATAACAAGTACTATTTGTGCTACACCTCTATTCAAGATTCATTTAATTTGTTGAATTTACATAGGGTGCAAAGATAAGAAAACTTGAAAATATGTATGTTTATTAATTTATAAATTGTAAAGAATACATAGTCTGCATATTATGAATTAAAAAAGTCCGGATATAAATCTGAACCAAAGTAAGAACGAGATGAACTTAAGAAAAAGATTAATGAACTGTGTCAGCTGCATTCTTCGAGTACAGTTAAGAGTTCGTACAGTCACATTGAACAAACCGCATTTATTTGCGATCAGTTAGAAGAGAAGCGTTTCACACATTTAAAATATAATATAACCAAACTTTGGTCCGGTTACAAAAAGACTGCAAGTAATTTACTTCTCTTATTTTCAATAATTAAGCTACTTTGATGTACCTGTATCAGGCTCAACTTCATGTTTTAGTGCTTCCTTTTTCTTGCTACTGAATACAATCTTGTATACCACATGTAGTGCTACACAGAAAAATATTGTAATTCCTGATATGAGGAATACATATAAGTTTTGACCGGCTTGAATATCGCCCATTTTCACTCAATATTATTTACGAAAACGTAAGAAAAGACACAGAACCAGAATTCACGTTCACGACAGCGACGATCACGCGGTCACAAAGTCACAATAAACTGACCACAGATACGTAAGCGTAACTAGTAACTTGACCGAACTGATTGACTTCTGTGAATGAATTAAATATTCATTCAACCAGTCATTCCTTACGCCGGCTGCCTGTGGCCGCCCCTGCCACTTTGACTGTGACGGAGTGTGACGAGTAAATGGTAGGTATAGGTAAATAAACAGTGGCATGCTGTTATTTAAGTTATAGTTATAATATATATATTTTTAGAGAAATTCAATATTATTAGTGATGGAAACGAATGGTAGAACGTTGTTTACTACAGAACAAACGATAAAATACTTACAATTCTAACACCGCGTGTATTTTTAGTTACATTTACGTATAAAATACTTAATTATATAAAATGCTTCTAAACTTGTACGCTTTAAAAAAATATCTGTGATGGCAAACAATCCTAAAACCATATTATCTAATGGCAAGAACATCACACACAAACACTGAGGTGTTACACCAGTATGGGCATTGTAAGTCAGGTGCATTCTTTATTAGCTTTATTAATATTAAGATACTACAAAATTATAGATGACCCGGTGAACTTCGTATCACCTACATCTATTTATATGAAAGTACCTTTTGTATGGGAAAATCAAATTCTTGCTTTTCCTATTTTTCTAGTTTTTTTTTTAAATTTCCTTACCTGAACTAACTTACCTTACTTTCCCTAGACTTCCATAAATATTAGTCTATTCCATAAATATAATAGCAAAAATCGGTTCAGCTATTCGGTTTCTAATTGTAGTAAATACACTCAAAAACAACAATATAGAATTGTCAACGTTTAAAAACCTACTAGGTGTAAATCGAATTTTCACTAATAATCTTATTAATTAAACACTTGTTTAAAAAATTGGATAAAAGTCGGATTATAATAGCCAACCGAGTATTTCTTTAGCACAAATAAAATAATAGTTGAGAGCACTTCTTATCGTTGAATGTCACTGATATAAATCACTAGGTTTATTAATAAAATCCTTTTTTCATATTTGCAAATGACTCAGAAATTGAATTTGTAACTATTTAAGAGTCAGACTTTACAACAAAATTTACTAATAAATATAACTACTCATTTCTACAGAATAATAATATTACTGGCTGGTTGCAGTCACAAAATTTATTGTTCGACATTAAATGCTGAAAAAAATGGCAGCCATAAACCGACGTATTTTACACACACTAAAAGTCATATAATACAATCCAGTTTTTAAAATATTATGCCGTTCGGCAGAAGTAAGAGCCGCAGGTAAATACCATTTTCTATTTACACTTTTACTATATTTATTGCTAAAAATGAACACCGCTATGTATTGTAAAGGTGGTCGTGGATTCGTATTATATCAAGAATCGAAACAGTATTTATAAAGATTTTGTTTCTTGTGAGATATATTTAAAACCATTGAAATAATATTCAACTAGCCCTTTACACTTTCATTTTGTAAGAAATTTTTTAAAAATGAACGCATCCAGAATTAAAATAATTACTTTGGCAGATTTAGTTATACGTTGTCTCTGTCTCTCAATGTATTTGTACGAGTGACAGAGTGAGTGAATGATAGTGTTCTAAATTTAAACTTTCTAGAAAATGATTGTTCCTAGCTTTTGTTAAATTGACAACCAGGTGTCAGTCAGTTTTGCGAGAAGTGTTGTACCGGAAAGAACTAACAGTGTCGTGTAAATTATCGGAATAATAAAGTAAACACAAAAGATGCCTCGACGTGGACGATCTAATCCTCCGCCTCCACCCCCGCGACGGTAAGTAGTATATTCATTTTATTGAAATTTATTCAATATTACATGCGGAGATAAAGTTCGTAATAAATTGTTTTAAGGGCTGCTCCTCCACCAAGCAATGTCCCGGCTCATGCGCCACCATCTACCCCGGCGCCAGCTATGGCACAATCTCAGCAGCCGTCGATGTTCGGTCAGATGGCAGCTACAGCAGGCGGCGTTGCCGTCGGTTCAGCAGTGGTACGTAATTGTATTACGTAATTTAAACTCAAAAGTGACTTGACCCTAACCTCAAAATTAAAGCAATTTTCATGAATTTAAGTTAATTGTACTTACAGTTGCAAAACGATTGGCATGACTCCAATCAATGTTGAGATGAGGTCACATGTATATAGTGACGTTGCATGATTAATGAGTTTTTGTTTACAGTAATTGATATTTTGCACAATAAATATTGTAATTGCGTATTTCATTATTCGTTTCACTTTGATTTTTTTATTTATATTTCTTGTTTTACAAGACATTTACAACAGTCTAGTAAGAAAACTAAGTACATATTATTGTTACAGGGTCACGTGGCTGGTAGTGCTTTAACTGGATTGTTTAGTGGTGGCAGTAGTAGTGAACCTGCACCGCAACACCCTGCTCAGCCTGCTGCCCAGACATACAATCAGTATCAGAACCAACAACCGCAGGGGCCTTGTGCTTGGGAGATCAAGCAGTTTATTGAGTGTGCTCAACAGCAACACGATTTGACTCTCTGCGAAGGCTTCAATGAGGCATTGCGTCAATGCAAAATCAACAACCACATTTAAAGTTTAGTGCAATTATTTGAAGGTGCCATACTAAATTATACATTATGCTGTATAAATTCTTTAAATATTCACTATCTGAATTTTACAGGAAATATGTTCATAGATGCTTGTCTGTAAGCTCTTTTAATATAAAAGTATTTTATTTTGAACCAAAAAACCGGCACCTTCCTAGTAGTTATTATCTTTAGCTTCAAGTAAATCTAATTTCCTTAAAGTTGTAGTAAATTTTTAGTGATATTTTTATAAAGATTTATTGTGATGTTAAATCTATAGCCTGGTATGTTTTACATAAGTCACTTTTAGAAAAATAATATAAATATACTTTAACAATACAAACCCATACTGTTGTTTATTTTATGTCGTTTTTTTATAAAGTAGCACCTGTAGAGCAGTAAATGTAGTAGGTTATTGTGTATCGGTTGCCAGTTGAATTGTTTAAAAAACGTCTTATGTGAAATCTTTAAGTCATAGATCAACACACTATTATGCCTGTAAACCGCAACCTGGAGGCGAGAGCCGTTGCGGCTCTGTATAGCCGTTGTGGCGCAAGGAGGCGCGGGCGTTGGGTCAGGAGTCCTGAGACTCGAGAAATCGATGACCGGAAATCCCAACTTCGCCGGCTCCTCGTAGGGGAGTGAAGGGAACGACTTGGGCAACCGAGTGCCGGGCATGCCGTCATCGCGGCGTCCGTTATGGAGGATTGCTCGAGAGGCATCACGGGACCCTCTCATACCGACTGACCCAGGTGATCACCGGGAAAGGATGTTTCGGAGATCACCTGTGTCTGATCCGCAAGGAGCCTACGCCTAAGTGCCACCACTGCGATAGTCGGACCGTGGACACGGCGCTCCACACGCTGGTAGAATGCCCGGCGTGTGTGGAGCAGAGGCGAGACCTAGTGGCGGCCATCGGAGTGGGAGTTCTCTCGCTCGAAAACCTTATTGCGGCTATCGTGCGGAGCGAGTGTGTGGCGCTCTGCCGTCTCCTTCTGCGAGCAAGTTATGCTTGCGAAGGAGATGGCGGTGCACCAGGGATTTCCTTTCTACGGTACACCTGGTTCCCCGACTACTGGTACCTGAGACGGCGTGCGGTTTTAGTCAGTTCGAGTCCGACATTGTGACCGGTAAGTTGTATCCGAGGGGATTTCTGCACAGGAAAAAAAATGGGTAACTTGGTAATTTCCTTTAAAATTTTCCAACTCTAGACTCTAGGGTAGTTGTCGCCCACTTGGAAAATTTCGTACAAAATACAAATTCCTTAGAAAATATTACTTGAGATGCAGTAATATATAAGGGAATCAACCTCCCAAATCAACACAAACGTAGCCTATGCTTTTTTACAAAAATAGGCTGCTCAAAAAGTTTTAATTGCAACGGAATAATTTAATATTTTTATAAAAATGATGTGACGCAATAGTGGGCACAGTGGGCAAATTATCGCAACGGCAAATTTTGATTGTACTCATGTGTTTGTTAATTAAGAAGGTGACTTGTACATATTATTCGCCAATTAATATGAGAAGATATAACACTAAACTGAACTGATGATGAAACTGAAAATGTTAAAGCGATTGAAGAATCGCTGGTGCTTGATGCAAGCGATTGATGAAGATGAAAAGAGGACTTTACAAGGGGATCAACAAAGTAGACACAATGTAATAATGATATCTAGTTGTCAGACAGTACAGCCCGTCGCCTTTTGGCTCTACGTGTCGGAACCCACCATACCCAATTTATACCCACTAGTCGAGTGCTCACCGTGGGTGAAGCAGCAGCACTTCGCGACTTACTAATAAAGTAACGTTGTATCCACCTTGCGTGCGGCTATCTGCTACCTCTTATCCTAAGAAGATCAGTCTGTAGAGAATAGAGTGAAAAAAGGCTTTGTAATCAGACAATTGAAAGCCATGTACTCAAAACCAACCTTCATTCGGTCAAAACAGTGACTATTTTGCTACTAAATAGTATCAAAATAGTCACTGTTAATTGATTCTTGACTGGACTGCTACTAACCAGCTCATTCAATATGAATCTTGAAACAAAAGGCCAAATAAAATGTGGAGGAACGGGTGTCATGTCCCTCCAACACAAAGGGAGGATCCTCCGACCAGGCGAGGTGATCATGCCTGGCGGGCCGCGGCCCAACGGTTGATATTGGGAAGTTATATATATGCTAATTCTTTATATCGCGATACAGGATTAGCAATTCTTATTTTAGTAGTTACTCCATAGTTTGGTGTGTCTTCATTAGATGGCGCTGTAGTATGTTTATGTGGGAGTCGCCACATCACTCCCCTCCAAGACCGGTGGTCGATATATGATGAGTCAGCTGTCTATGCCCTGTTGTGGAGCGTGCCAGTGCCAGTAGTGAGTGGTGCTGCGGTGAAGTCCCCAGTGAGTCGGGGCGGTTGCTGCGTAGTGGCTGGCTGCTGCGTAGACGGGAGAGAAAATGCTCTTCTTACGTGGACCGTAGGTGCAGTGTGCTGTGCCTAGACGCTGATGAGGCCGTAGAGGTAACTAGGCTGGAGCGGTCGCTACCTGCGTGTGGTATCCCTGTAGAGGCCGAGGTTGCTGGCTGGCTGAGACTTGATTACTGCTTATCACTGTGGGAGTGTACACGATGGTGCTGCTGATGATCTGCTCTTTTAAGGGCTGCTTCCAATCACGTCGGGGTCACCACTGTGGAGGAACGGGTGTCATGTCCCTTCAACACAAAGGGAGGATCCTCCGACCAGGCGAGGTGATCATGCCTGGCGGACCGCGGCCCAACGGTTGATGTTGGGAAGTTGTATATATGCTAATCGGCGAGGGAATTCTTTATATCGCTATACAGGATTAGCAATTCTTATTTTGGTAGTTACTCCGTAGTTCGGTGTGTCTTCATTAGATGGCGCTGTAGTATGTTTATGTGGGAGTCGCCACAAAAATAACACCCGTTGCTGCTAATCTTTGGCATATATTTGATGTCATTATTAAAGTTTCACAAACACTGCGTACAACAAATTAAAGAAGTGGCTTTGAGACACACTATGTTATTTTTTTCAGATAGACTTAAGTTTTAACGTTTTGTTTTGTGATTATTCGTTAAAAAATATTTTTTTTCGAGAAATTGTAATTGGAAAACAATGAGACTGAATATACTGAATATTTTTCAAACAATTTAAATTGATAAATAGAACGTCAAGACACGTGTCAGTGATTATAGGTACAATAGTACTTAGGAAGTTATACGATTTCCCCTTAAGTGCACATTAGACTGGTCTTATCTCGGCCATTAAAGGGGTCCGCTAGGCACCTATATTATGCAATGGTTTATTTGTAAATGCAGGGGGGGGTCACCTCCCTCATACTCTCCGCGGAGATATCAACATGCTCCTGCGCATCCCCCCCCTATGGTTGTTGCTCCGAGGCGGTCCGTGTTCAGAGATGCAGCTGCAGTTGCGGGAGGCGTCACTGTGGGCACCACTATGGTATGAAGTTTTATTGTATATCAACTTATCGCCGACGCGACGCGACGGCCTGATTATCAAAATTCGCAACTTTTTACAGAATAAGAAATATCGCTATTTTGTTTCATCCACTTAATTTGTAGTTTAATGAGAAATCTAATTAATTGACTTTTAATAATTAGGGCGTTGATATCAAAAGTTATATTATTTTAGTTTTTATTCTTCAGTAAAAGTACCGAAATGTTTATTTTTATTATACATATGTATCAACTTCATATTATTTCTTTAGTCCTTTAAATATTGGTTACTTTTCTATAGTTGTTAACTATTTTCGTCAACTCTTTTCATGATTGTTTTTAGGGACATTTGGCCGGTGAAGCTATAACGAGTTTATTCGGTGGTGGTAGAAGACAACAAGTTGAACAAGCACTACCACCTAACTATAATTATGATCAAGAGCCAAGTGGCCCATGTGCCTACGAAATATCGCAATTTTTGAGCTGTGCGACAAATAGACCAAATATAGAGGAATGTGAAGGTTTCAAACAAGCACTTCTCGAATGTAAACGACGCAACCGTACGTTGTATTCATTCTTGTTCTCTGTTGTTTTTATGCCAACTTTGAGATATAATGATAAGCGCTTCTTTAGGATAGGTACTTATGGTTACAGCCAAAAACAGCGGCCCTATTGTGAGTTTATTTCACATCAACTGGTTCTCGACGGCGAACGCGTTCGACGTTGCGATTAGTGAAGATACCAGTGCGGGCGAATCGGAACAACGACACAATCGAGTGATGAGGGATAAACTCACACTTAGCCTTAAAAGTTTTACTTTTGTTTTAACTAGGTTTTGTCGAATGCTCTGAATACCTTCATTTATTTCTATTTACACTGTTACACTGAACCAGAGATTATAATACCCCGTAAACATGACTCTCAAATGGGAGATAGATTGAATTTAATTATCATAGGGACTTCTATTAAATTTTTACCAAAATTAAATTGTTTACCTGTTTTGCTATTTAAGATCTTTTACTTTTGTTTCAGGCATACCCTAGATTGACACAAGCTGATATTCTTAAGTTAAGCAAAAACCGACGTAACTTTTTTACAAATATATGCAAACTCCATAAATAACACATAAAGCAACATTAAGTATTTTATTTCTATTATAATCTACCTACTATCCAAGTTAATTAACTAATAGGGATCCCTTTATCTGGACAACATGATTGCTGTAGGATTATTAAAAGAGCACTTTTTCACTAAGCTGATGCTTAGGACTCAATACTTATGCTTTTCAATAATTTTATTTAGTGTGTTTTGGAATAGACTTTGATATGCATACATTGCACTGTCGACCACCAATATACATATTTAACCAAATAATAATACCTATAATTTTAATTTTATTTATTTACTTCTAATTTGTGTAATAGTAATTTCTGATTCCAAATGTTTGACCTTAATGCAGGCTGTGATCTTCAGCGGCGCGCCTGGCCGCCACGGGAGTTTCCCTGGTGGTCGGGCGCATTGAGGCGTTGGGTTTGCGGGTGGCCCTGGATAAGACGGAGGCCCTATTATTTCATGGGCCCCGTCGTGGTCAACCCGCCGGCGCCTCAATCGAGGTCGGCTCGGTCCTCGCACCGGTCCGGGCCCAGATGAGGTACCTGGGTCTGGTCCTAGACAGTAGGTGGCTCTTCGACGAGCACTTCCGACAGCTTGGTCCGAAGCTGGTGGACACTGCCTCCGCCCTAGGGCGACTTTTGCCCAATTTAGGCGGGGCCAGTGTTCCCACGAGGCGGCTATACGCGGGGGTTGTCCGGTCCATGGCGCTTTATGGTGCACCGGTGTGGGTGGCGGCTCTGACCGCCCCGAATAGGGCGCGCCTCTGGCGCCCCCAGTGGATATTGGCGGTCAGAGCCATACGCCGATACCGCACGGTATCCACCGAGGCGGCTTGCGCCTTGGCCGGAACACCCCCGTGGGATTTGGAGGCGGAAGTGCTCGCCGAAGTTTATCGGCGAGTGGCTGACTTCCGGGCGGAGAGCGGATTTCGCCCTCCGCCCGAAGACGTGCGCGAGTGGCGCGAAGCCGCTCGCCGAGCCACCATGGTCAGATGGTCGTTCCGGCTGGAGACTCCACGAGCTGGCTTCGCCGCCGTGGAGGCTCTCCAGCCTGTCATCGCCGAGTGGGCAGGGCGGCAGCACGGGACCCTTTCCTTCCGGCTGACGCAGGTGCTTTCCGGGCACGGTTGCTTCGGAAAGTACCTGTACTCGGTCGCTAGGAGGGAATCGAGTCCCGCCTGCCACCACTGCGACTGCAGTGAGGATTCAGCCCAGCACACGCTGGCGGTTTGCCCCGCATGGGCGACGCAGCGCCGGGCCCTCACTGCAGTCATCGGAGCAGATCTCTCGCTACCGGCCGTAATTCGCTCCATGGCCGGTAGCGACAGTTGTTTTACCGCGGTCGCAACCTTCTGCGAAGAGGTAATCTCGCAGAAGGAGGCGGCGGAGAAGGCCCGGGAGGACGACCTCCACTCGGACCTGATCCGCCGCCGGCGAACCGGGCGGCGGAGGCGCGCTTACCTGCGCCTCATGCCGCCCTGAGTGTGGCCGAGGGTGGACGGGATGGGTTCTCCCCTCCACCCGCATTAGTTGGCCAGCCGCGAGGGGGCGGCGTCCGCGTGTGCCAGACGTCGCCTAAAGAGAGGGTCCACTGAGACGGAGCCCGCATCAGGAGCGGGCCGGCGCTGGTAGGGGTCCAGAAGGCGATAACTACCTGGACCCCTCCTAAACTGGAAGCGCAAAGAGGGCACACCGTGTGGTTTTAGTCAGTTCGAGTCCGACACACCGCCCCGCCGAACGAGAGCCCCGGCGGGATGACGGTCCGAGGGGATTTCCACACGTAAAAAAAGGCTGTGATCTTCTGTAATTAAGAATACACCAGATCAATAATTTTTTATTCTCTGTGAATGCTATGTGATATTCTTGTTGAAGATCCTTAAATAAATAAATAGATATTGCATAGTCAACAATTGATTTTCCTTTTTATAGACAATGGGACCCATCTACTTCTTTAGGTCGACGAGTATGTTAGATATGTCGACTGGAGTAGCGGTTACCCTCTAAGCTAATTTTTACATACATTCGATCTTTAACAGTGGTGGGCGTGCACCATCGCCGCCGCAATACCATCCAAGAGCCGGTTACCATGCACCTCCGGCTCATGCCCCCTCTATGGCTACTACTCCGTCGCACGGGCGATCCATGTTCAAAGATGCCGCTGCAGTAGCTGGAGGCGTCGCTGTCGGCAGTACAGTGGTATGAATTTATCATTATAATGTTAGTCTACTGTTTCTACCTTATGTACCTGTAACTATGAAGGCGCAAAAGCAATTTCTATGGTTTTCTTAAGGTGTAAACCTAACAAATAGGGTTTTGGATTCAATGTCACCTTGTATACCGTTTAGCGATACCTAGTGTAATGCTAGTGACTGATTCTGAATCATTTAGATGCATGAATTTGTGAGCTAGTGTGACGCACGCCAGACTTTGCTGTTGATCCTACTGAAAAATACATTTGCCAATTTTTAAATGAAAACTTTAAAAGAATCATACTACTTACTAATTATTTTTTTATCTCTGAAAACTAGGGTCATATGGCGGGCAGTGCAATATCAGGGTTATTTGGTGGTCATCACCGACATGAAGTGGAACAAGCGCTACCACAGAACTACAATTATAACCAAGAGCCAAGTGGACCTTGCGCTTATGAAATATCGCAGTTCTTGGCTTGTGCTACAAACCATGAAAATTTGGAAGAGTGCACAGAATTTAATGAGGCCCTAAAAGAATGTAAGCGACGTAACCGTAAGTATGCAAAACCGAACGTAATCTAAATATCTAGTCGAGTAAAATAATGGAGCAATACAAATATATGTAAAATGTTCTGTCTCAGAATTTAGTAAGATTGCCACACTATCACATTGATATAGTATTGGTAACAATTATAAGATGGGGTTCATTGTCAAGAAAAGCTATCTACCACCCAGGACAAATGTTTGTGTGATGAGAACGATCATTTGTTCTGTCTGGGTGTAATTAATCTATGTGTAGCTTTTGCTGTGAGAAGCTTTTTTTTATGTCGGTAATCGCTTTAAAAAGTAGTAGTAGTAATGTATTTTTCCTTTTTTGAAAGATTTTTTTAAATCAGTTTAGTGCGTAAGGCGTGAAAGCGTAACAAACTAATTTTCACATTCATAAATATACGAGTAAGTGTTAGCAGTTTGGTTACCATAGTATAGAAACATACTAGTTTGGAACCAGACTACCGTGTTTGAGATTATTATCTACCTTAATCTAAAAAATAACAATGTAGGGAACAAACTGAATGTATTAGCATCTATAACAAAAACTCATGCTAATACTATATAATGGTAAAACTGTTCGATGATTTTATTTACTTAGCAAGAACTCAGGCACTTGCCTGGCATTGTTAAGAATTTCACTCATATTTATCTTCTTTACAGGGCTTCCATAGTTAACCACAAGACTACACCCAAAATCTCTCCGGAATAAGAACCAGCTTTATTATATTAACAAATTTTAATAGACTGTCTTAAAGCTTCTTGTCTTTTATTTATGAAGGCAAGAACTTACTACAAAGAGGCATCATAAGAGGTGTTTTTTATTGCAAGCCCTAATGGACCTATTCACTACTGGGGATTCCGGTGTGTCAGTGTGTCTTGGACATGTTCTGTCACCTGTCTGGAGCTCTTCTGTTAGGATGAATTGTTATTGGTCAAATACGCATTAGAACACACACTCAAAATGACAAAGGATGTAAGTTTTTGCAATTATTTTTTACTAAAAAGACAACTCTCGCATTAGGAATACATCTTTTGTCGCGGGGTATTTTACAAATATTCATAAAACGGACACAATTGCCACACAGACTTTAAACAACAATTTGTGGATCACACAGTGTTGTCCCATGTGGGAATCGAACCCAAAACACTCAGCGCAGTAGAAAAAGAGACGACCGCTTAAAGTAATAATGTTGCTGTACTCTGTGACTTAAACCACTACGGAATTTATCATCGAAAGGGCCCAGTCTACACATTTAAATTTGGGTACGACTTGCCCCACAGAGCAAATACAAAGATCAAATTAAAATTTGTAGATCCAATATTCAGAAAGTTGTAAGGGTTTAACCATGGCCGTGCGGTCGAAACATGGTCTTACCGCCGCAACAACGGCGTGCCATTATTAAGCCCATAAGTTGTTGACTGTAAAACTATCGGCCGGGGATTCCCAAATATCCCATATTTGGGAATCCCGCGCCCGCGCCTTGTTTGATCCAAATTATACATCCTTATTATAATAATTATAAACGTTTGAATTTATTTTCGTACACCGATCAATAGATGTTACTATTATGAGTTATGACATAATAAAAATATATTAGACATGCAAATAATAAGACTGTTACGTTTTCGTTTCGATTTCTGTTTTTGTCGCCCCTTTGAGGTCCCATTCTTTTTGCTAACCACTGATAAGACTTCGAAGAAAATGTAGACAGTATGAATAAAGGCCTAATGTTTGGACTTCACAACCTACAAAACTTAAACGCTATGGCCGCGCGTGGGACCCCGCGTTTAAGGAGCGCTTCCCTGATATTGTTACATAGCAGATTTGAATTTGTGTGCTTCATCTTCATCACCGCCACCACACCATTCATCATTCTTAAATCACCGCTTCTTTTAAAAATCAACTTTCCATTTCTCGTAATAATAATTTATGTCTCTGCACAAACTATTTACAATTTATCTTTACGATATTACGGTACAATAACATTTATGCTGTTGGACTACTCTACTAACAGCTGTGAAATGCTAAAGAAAAACGGCTGTTTTGTCTATTTATGGATATAACAGCTTATATCATATTACCAGCAATAGGAATGACTGAAAAAATCCCTTCCTGTACCTAATAGATAAATAGGTATCTAATCTTCACAAGTCTTGAAGGTAAAACGGTAGGCAGTAGTGTAGCACGCACGTTGATTTAGTCCTTTTAAAAATACCTAATATATGTTACTCTTATCTACGTGCCTAGAGTAGTCTCGGTTAGATTTAAGTGAGTGGTTGCAAATTTAACATTATTTGATCTGAATATCATTATTCAAAGTTGTTTTAATATATGTAAATAAGCCAGCAGTGGACTGCGATAGGCTGATATGATGATGATGATGAAATAAGCAAAGGTAAATAAAACCAACGTATAGAGTGTGTATATGTATAAACTTAAAATTTATTTACACAAAAGTACACTTGTGACGTTTTGCAACATAAATAATTCCCAATGGTTAATACATAGGTCAACAAAACGGTTTCGAGCAGCATATTCGAGATTTGTTTCACTTTCCAGTTTTATTTACATAAATATTTACTGAGGCATTTTATTTTTGATGTAGTATTAATGACAAATGAACAATTTATTTTGTGCACAGTACATGAGCCATGAAACGCATGTCATAAATGATATATCTCTGAAATATGTACATAGTATATGTACACAAATAAGTAAACATAACACGTTACTATACATTTTGGCACATTAAAATTTCCTGTGATTTCAATTAAAAGCTGTAACACCTGACTTAATAGCAAATTCTTTGGGCGTGCAAACAAAAATGCTTGTTTTATGAGTACTGACCGAAAACAAACAGTAACAATTAACTTTGATAGAAAACCAGGTATTGAGAAAATAACGACGATTTGAAATGTATTATAATACATAATAATAAACATTGACAATATTGAGTACACTTTAAGACGGAATATTACCCAATTTTAATAACAAATTGTAGATAATATAAAAAAGAAAATATTAACAAAATGTTCGAATTAATCAAATGTAAAGGCTTTTGTGATCGAAATACAATATTTGCATATTTGGTCTGAAATGCAAATTATCATATATTGTTAATAGTTCAAAATGCACAGAGGGGGTTTTCAACGTCGTTTACCTTATTCGCTAAAAATCCATTAACAGTACTCTTTAACGCTTAGCTAAATCAGTCTAATTCTTAAAGCGACATTAATATGTCTAACAATAAAGCTTATAAAAAAATGCTATACAAATTATACACTGGAAATTTTCAAGTATTAAGGCCACCATAATATATTAATAAGTTATGCAAACCAATTAACATCGAGAACTAAAAATATAATTAGTTATGTTAAGTATTACACCCTAATTATAAATTATTGTATATGTATATAAACATATAGTGATGCCAATCATTTAAAAAATAGAATACATCTAATGCAAAGGCGGTTATCACGTATTGAAAAACGAAAGTTGAATGTTTTTAGTTAAAGTCCAATTCAATAATACATTAGTAATGATTTATTGAAAAATCATTAAAAAGAGATTTATGGTATCATGAAAATGTTAACTATAATAACAAAATTTGAAACAGATTCTAACTTAGAACACTGTATTAAAAAAATGTTTACATAAAAAAACCCTAAAAGAAAATTGGCATCAAATGATTTGTGTTCTTTTCATCGAAAGTAATTAAGAGTAATGCTTAGTGCAAACTTTGGTTAGATTGTATTGAATACTTAAACGTTGAAGACTTTTAAAAATACATACTTGAACAATAATTATGAAAATTTTAATTTTACTTTGTTGGTATTATGATTTTGATCAAAATAAAAAGAAAACATTTTTATGCTGATCGCCAAATTTAAATACATCTAAACACTTAAATGAAAAATAGGCACAATCATCACGCGACGCTAAATATATACATTTAAATAAAACGCACCCATTTTATAACATTTATGATTACTAATAACATTCAATAGAAGATCACAAGAATAATGCACCACTTCTTAAGTGAATAAAAACCAATGTATACGTCGAGCCAGCGGTTCAATAGCCCCAACTTCAAAAAATAATTTAAAGCTTTGCATAATTTACAAATTTGTTACCCTCAGCATAACATACGTATTCACCAATCAAACGTCACTGTAGCCCTAAAACGGATGTGATAGTGTTCCAGCATAAGCGTATCGTAATTAAACAATAATATAATAACAGCTATGCACTAGCATTATATATACAGGCCATCAAAAATTAAATATGACACGTGAATCACTGATCAGGAACACATCATCCGTCAACACCACTACACAACCAATTAGGATTTACATCCAGAGCGGGTCACAATCGCATCTCAAACAGAATAAGATGGGCGTCTTTCGGGTTGGGGTCTGCCGCCGGCGCGGGACGTTCGGCCGCGTCTGCCGTCTGCCTCCAGTCTACGTAGCCTCGTCCACCCACTACAGTTAACACAGAACGTCTCGCTGTGCTCTCGCCAACCACATAGTCGGCCCCCCGTAAGCTCCGAGCGGCATTTCTCGCTTCCGTCCGCACTTCTACACCTGTCACTTCTGTTCTAGAGGAACGCTCAGAACCACTAGATTTCCCTGAACTCGAGTCTGGAGTCGAAGCGGCTACAGGTGCGAGGGCAGCCGCCCCTGATGCACCCGAACTGGTTCTAGATACACCACGTAGCGCCATGGATTCTTCGCTCCCGGATGATGTGCAAAGACTAGAGGCGCGCGAGTCGACTGACCAACTCGACAGATCAAGAGAACGCGGTCGTCCAGCACGCATCCGTAACCGTCTGTCAAGGGTACTTACACGGTATGGAATGGCCGCTAATTCTGGATCACTCCGCCGTAAGGCCTCACCTCCTGAACCACTTACATCCGCTTCTCCGACGCAGTCTTTTACAAACATCAAATCCCCATAGAGTCCATAGACGTCGCAAGCATTTAAATTTGCACATTTCGGTAAAGTTTTACTCAGTCGAACGTCACCCGGTTTTTTTCTTCGTACCACAGCCGATTGGACGCGCTGTGGTCGATACGGACTGACATCTTCCGAAATCCGTCGTTCAAGTTTTGGTTTCTCATGATCCTCTTTTCCATCCTCTTCCTTGAATTCTTGTAGAGTGTCTGTCACAGCCATAGCGCGGGCATTAGAAAGATTCCGACGTACCGTATTGACGTCTACGTCTCTATTTTCGGGTAAAAGCGAAAGCAAGAAAGAAACGGGACCCGCATGCGCGTGGTACGATGCAGCGATGTGTCCCCCGATTAATGGAAGACCTTCTAACTTTGGTAACGGGACTGTCACGGTGATGCCCGCCGTAGTACCCACCCATAACAGGCCTTGACCGGCTAATAACGCAGATATGTAAGCAGGTTTACTTCCCTCCCTCGCTCCAATAGTTTTCGCCACATCCGCGGCTATGTCAATATTTTGTAGGTGTTCAAAGTTCTCAGCGTGATACAAGCTCACGTACGTCGAATCCGAAAACGCCGTCCAGAGGCCGACACCTGAGTGCGCCAGATACTTAACGGACCTATCGCCGTCACCTTTTAGTTCCAGTATACGAATGATTTCGGCCGTGAGGGCATTGATTGCGAACACTCGTCGAGCGCAAGTGGCGTAGATAATACCGTCGACAGGTAGTACGCAGTGGACGGGTTTATCGCCCAGTTCGATAGCGAGGGGCTCCTGCAAGGCCCAAGAGTCGTCGTGGTTTCTTCTGTACACCGATACGCGACCGTTAGAGAGTCCCACAAACATAGCGTCACAGTGATAACGAATCTGTGTTATCGCTGCGATAGTCGGCACCTCCGTTAACTTCTCTTGTTTCTCGGGTTCGATCGCCGAAAATATTATTATTTTTCTATCCTCCGTACCGACCCAGACAGTGTCGCCGCATAGCGTCGTTACTTGTCTTACCCCCCGAGCGTATTCCATTGACGTAATCTGTAATGATAAAAATCGAAATATTAACTTAATAAAAGTTGTTTTGCTTATTTTTTTAAATATTTTCTTCAAGGCACAAAGAAATTCTTACAAAAAACCGTAAAAATTACTTGGAAAATATTAATTATTATTAACTTAATTAGGATATTAAACTATTCCTGTCTTATGCTCTAAAATTAAGTTAGAAGAAAATTGTGTCGTTAAAGAAAATAATATTGCTGATGTACGAGTCATCACGACTTCGTGGCATTTGCTTGGTTGTTTTTAAACTTTCGTTTCTCTCGAAAACCAATCTGGTGATAATTTTTCCAGTGTGTTAGTTAGTTATCTTTGCTCATTATTGAGACAGTAAATCAAGGAACACAGCGATCACTCTGAAATACGTTTTTTTTTATTATATTACGACAAGCCTATAACTCGACAGAGCGAAGTCGGTACTAACTAAGTTATAGAACAAGTCAAAGAAGCTTGAATAAAAAAATGTCTAAATCAAAAGGTTTTCGTAGCCATAGTTATAATTAGACGCCAGGTGTTATGAGCTTTCAAATAAAGAGTACAGTAAAGGAGAGGCGGTCGTACCTTGGTGTCGGGCAGGTCAAGCGTGACGAGCGTCTTGAGCTTGGCGGCGCGGTGCGTGAGCACGGTCACGTGGCTGTCGGTGGCGCCGGCCGCGCTCACCCACAGCAGCGAGCGCGCGCGCCGCAGCGACGCGCCGCGCGCCCCGCCGCTCGCCGTGTAGAAGCAGCCGCACCGCACCTGGGGGACGGCCGCGCGTTACTCACCAGACGACTACACTCTACTTCAGGTAAAAAGGAATACTTCAGTGCGTGGATACACTTCCTAGATGAACCCGTGTAATGTCAACGTACCTATTTTTCACTATGATCGCGGGTGCTCAAGAGTAAGTGTCAGGAGTTTGAGAAGAACGATATCGTTCACAGATCTACACGTCTACAGTCTAAATGTAACCGTTCGGTTCGCTGAAAATGATGTAAAAAATCTGTTTGCGAGTGAATCCGACCGTGACGAGACACGTATTCGATTTCAGTACTTTATTTCAAAAAACTCGTTAAAAAAACCATGGGACATACCTCGGTGAGCTGCCTGGACTCGTAGACGGGCGTGGCTGCGACGAAGAGCGGCATCTTGTGCGCGGGCGCGTGCGGCGAGGGCAGGCGCCAGGCGGGCGAGTTGGCGGAGGCCTGCGCCAGCTGCGCCAGACGCAGCTCGGTGGCCCAGGCGAGGCGCGCGCCCGGCTCGCTGGCGCGGAACGTCAGCGGCTCCTCGCGCCCGCGGATCGTCAGCTGCAGGCAGCACGAGTCCACCCACGCCATCTCGTCGTCTTTTTTCTGTCGATTCAACCGTTCAATAAACTTTACTTCATCGAAATAAAATGTTACACGTAAAAACTTACAAGTTTATATTTATACTTTTATATGAACAGTATATTTAATGCGAAAGGTACCACAGAGCAGATAAAGAAATGGCAATGGAAGAAAAAGGATTTCGGTCAACAGAAATCTTTGTAGCAGAACTTTTACACGAAGTGTGTGTGATAGAGATTCTGTCCGACTCGGTGTATGATAGAGCGTACCTGTATGCTCCGCTGTATGTTCTGCAGCAGGGTGCGGAAGGTGTCGGGCGGCAGCTCGGGGTAGGGCATGCGCAGCGAGGCGGCGAGGTCGGCCATGCGCGACACGGTCTCGTAGTCGTGCATGAGCGCCGACATCTCGCTGCACAGCGAGTCGCCCGCCGACGCGCTCGTCGCGCCGCTAGAGCTCGACCGGAGGCTGCCGCTGCGGTTCATACCTGACGCATACTTACACATTTTATTACACGATACTCGAGAGACCAATCAATTTAGATATCTATACGGTGCATAATAACGTAGAGGTCGCAATACACAAGTTTTATTAACTTAAGTTAAAAAAAAAACAAAATACCGAATCAAATCGAGATGAACCCTAAAGGAAATTAAAACTGTTATTTTACTGGATGCACTAATACTTTTCTTTTGTAAGAAGAGACCTCATGACAATTTTGAAAATGTCACATCGTGATCTGATTGAGTTGATTCAGATTGATTGACTGAGATTGTTCTCGATGGCATTCAAAGCAGGCTTTAAAACCTGTTAAAACGCTTATCGTCTACTTATCATAGTAGGCTATACATATTCCAGATGTAAATTCAAATATTTTAAAGTAAGTACTTGATTATCAAGGTTTGTTAGACAGGTGTACCTTGAGCGAGGACCCTGCTGAGCGTGGGCGAGGTGCCGGTGTCGAGCACGTCGACGTCCTGCACGGGGTGCGCCCACTTGAGGCTGAGCCGCTCCGCGTCGTCGCTGCCCGCGCCCACCGACACGCACACCACCAGATCGTTCAACAGCAGCAGCCGTCGAGGCTTGCATTTCGATAATCCACCTGATTGGCTGAATTCCTGTAACAATATTTTTTATGTTACCATGAATGAACCAGAGAATGTTACAAAAACATCGTATGTTTTAATTCCCATTAGAACGTAATTAATTAATAATAGTTATACCACAAGACCATGTATATTTAAGAAAACAAAATCACTTCGACGTTTAGGTATCTCTCCGTCTACAAAAGGGTCTTCTACGATTCTAACGAATTGAAAGTTTAAAGCTTTAGGTTACACGTTCTTATCTTAATGAATGGGAATTACGGGACATCATTTTTTCTGTGTATGGATTTTGCCATGTCGACGATTCCTTATTGTCTGTTGTCATATATAAATATTGACAGTACTCACCAATTGCAGTAGATCATCTTGCCGCAAGAGATGGCGCTTGTCGGCGCGGGAGGCCAAGAGACGCGCGGCCCCAAAGCGCGCCGCGCCCCCCGCGCCGCCCGCGCCCGCCACTCCGCCGCGGGTCAACCGGCGCAGAGCAGCGCGGAACGCCTGACAAAATACAAGGAGAACATACTTTGTAAATACATTTTCAAATTAAGAATATTATAGTTTTTCTTTGGTTATCATTAACGTTTCAGGTACTTTGTAATTTTCGATGTTTGTTTTATACCTGGGTCCGTTCAGCGTCTCGTTTCCTCTCATTCAATGCATCAGCTAGGGCTTCTAGCCTCGTCAAAGCACGTTGGAGGGAAACGCGGTCTGAGTGGCCCGGGGGAGTGTGTTTTAGTAGGTCCTGAAACATTTCAAATAATCATGACATCAATGAGGACGAAACGAAATATGTTGAATTTTTGTTAAGTAATTATAGTCCATCCAATGTAAGAGGTACCGTTTGACATTTCTGACAGATTGAATTATAGCGATGGGGTCAAAGAAATCGATTATTACAATATCCGTAAATCCATAGTTAATCTGCCTATTACAACTAACTAGGACCTGCTGAATAAAGTGGGATGAAGTCTCGTTAAAGGCGGAATACTGAAACTTCCTAATAGCTTTGTATGGAGTTAAGGATTTTAGGATGGTAAGGTTCAAAAGTTACCAAATAAAAAATATTTAGGTACCAGACAACAACTTTTTCTTGAATAATGCATGCATTCAGCAGTCAAAAGTTAAATCACATCTCGATGATTAGAGGCTCTAGTAGGGAAATATAATATCCTAATTGCTTATGATCCCCATACTATACGTACAATACAATTATGTATCTACTAAATTTAGTATGTAGTTGAAATTTATTACCTGTAGAAACATAATGAACTGGGGGAACCGTTGTACCGGTTTCACCATCAATCCAAAGAAAGATAAACGATCGTGGGCGCTGATTTGCTTCACCTTGAAGAAGTCAGCAAAGGCTGACTTTCTCTTAGACTCCATCTTTGCCAGTTCCATAGCAACGGAGAAGTTATTGATGAAGTCGGAATACACGTCCAACACCACAGCCTTTGAGAACGCGCTGAGGAAGACCTCGCCTAAAATAGACAACGAAGTCATGTTTACAGATTACAACTAAAAAAGTAAAACAGGACATCCCCCTAAGTATTTAACTGTTACCAGTCAGTGATATATGTGTTACTGTACTAACAGTAGCAGTACTGTACAGTATGCAAAAATAAACTACCCTCTGTATGAATCTAGAAGGTGTAAGTTTGTCTGTACAAAAACTATTATGCACACCATTTTTTTTTGTTAAAATGCATGTACGAATCGTTTTGTCATTAAATAACAATTAACTTTTTTTCTGATCGAATCAGAAAAAAATATTTCCTCATATATTTGAAAACGTAGTCCAGGTTATGTCTTGACTCTTAGGTATTAATCCTACCAATTGTATCATTCAGTGATATCAGCCTTATAACACGGCTCGTTCTATTTTGATTATTATTTGGTAAAACGTTTTTGATTTACTTACAGTCATCCAGACGTACATCAAGCATATAAAAACATTGCATTTTCTAAAAAATTTTTTTGTAATATGACAAACTATTTCGTTCCTTTTATCGCAAAGTGCGGGTTAATTACGATACTCAAAGCAATCTATTACAAATGTTTCTTTTTATAGCTCTGCCCGCATCGGTTTTATTTATCTACTTGCGTTAATATATTTAGGGCGGAGTCAAAATTCTTTTTGACTGACCCTTACGGGCGTAAGTTAACAATACTTAAATAATTTTTCTTTAGTCTATCGGTAAAATAATTAATAGAAAGTTAATTAGTTTTTGAAATAAAACTAGTCGTCAAGTATTAAAAACGACTCATAAAGAACGAAAGGCCGTTTCATGTTTTATTTTTGTCATAAATATTTAAAATGTAGCCAAATGCCGATGTGTTATGATGATATATTAATAGAATATTATAGGTACCAAGTATCGCAATGGTACGTTTACTAACCAATTTTTTCATCGCGGTCCCACGTGCGCGCGCAGTCGGCTAGCGCGGTTCGGAAGTGTAGGTGACATTGCAGGATGTCGGGCAGTCGGTGGAACAACGTCTGGATCTTACTAGCGTTGAGGATTGCCGGGCTGCTCTCCTCCAACGGTTTCTTATAGTCCTGTGAGCAAATTTATTATACACCAATGAAAATTCACTTCTTAAGATGGTCTGTAAAAACTGAGAGAAGGTCATGACTAATCTACCGAATCTCCTTGGTTTAGAGAAACGATCCAAATCTAACTTCTTTTTAGCTAGTTATTGCCTAAATGTAACACAAGTTTATTCATTTAGAATAAAACTTTATTTTTCAGTCTGTGGTTCATTCAGTTTTAGGACCCGTCCCGCACAGCGATATTTCGAGGTTTTTAATCGGGCGGAAATAAATCCATACCATACACATACATCCCACGGGGTACTCCCACGTGTCACAGAACTTAATGGAAAAAAAAAACGCGCGGTGTCGCTGTGCGGACAGGCCCTAAGGGTTTTAATACGATTACTGGTATAATACTCTCTATTATTACATTTTTCATGCATTATTTTATATGTGTCTACATATAAAATAAATATTATGATTGTGGCAAGTGAAAAGGTTTTTGGCGGTTATTGCCTTATTAATCCATGACCAAGCTTGTGACGCATCACATTCGCAGTCGCATAGGATCAAAGTCGGCGATCTTGTTTTACCTGTAAAACAAGATTGTCGACTTTCGTTCTTTAATCAGTCACTATCACTACAAAATGCGCTTGCATATTCATATACATTTATGTTCCGGTTCTAGCACCCCTTTTTAAATAACCTCGCAAACATTGTGGAAGATCTGCTAAGTTAAGATCTAACGAAGAAATTATATAACCAGTAGGTAGTAAGTTTTCTGTTTGAAACTACCGAGATATTCGTAAAAACATAGCCTTGCATTTTGTGCGCTTAGACTCGTTTTAGTCACGCTCTCAGCGATGCAAAGGCGTGACGTGATTATTTATTTTATTTTCATTTACTTACGTCGTGGAAGTTAATACATAAACATTAGGAATAAAAAGTTAAATGCCCCTGAGATGTATGTAATATAACGTAACCGTATGATTAAACGCATGGCATTGTTACAATTTTATGCCATCCGTTTATCCTTTTATGAACTCTTTGTGCAAATAATTTTATTAGATGTTTCTATATGTTGTCTGTACTTGTCTTGTGTATGTGATGTTTCTAGCTAAAATTAATGATAAATAATGTCAAATCGTTTCGTGCCTTACCTTTGCATCATCCATAATACGCTAATTGCCATTTGTTTTTAGTACATGCTAATAACCATTTACATGACGGTCTTATGTAAATTATATAATTAATATTTATATATTTAGATGTCTATATACATATTATGTGACGATTATAAAAAGTACCCTATTAATATCTTGTGCATTTTAAATTGTGTCCTGTCCATGTGATGTTCAGTTAAGAATATTCTTTTCATATTGTACATTTGTGTATAATCTTTATAAAAAATAACCTTAGAATTGTAACACTAATCTGACTTGTCGTACAGGTAACGAGAATTCAATAAAAACGTATAAATTATCGTAACTTACGTCATATCTTAACATAGCTAGTATTGAATGTAAATTGTGATCTAACGTGGACTTTGTTGATTAAGGAGTGTGTGCACAAGAAACGACATAATAAAGAACCTAGAAGATTGCTTCCGCGACTTAAGTGTTTCATAAAACTTTAAGACAAAGGTAAATGCATGCTTAAACATCTTGAGATGACTGGTTTAGATAAATCTGTATTCGCATTGTTTTTCTTCCTTGCGAGATGTCCTTTGCACCGGTCACTGAGATAGTGTTTAGTACCCGTATGATTCTATCTCGTCATGACGTGTAAACTGGACTAGAATAAGGATATCTTTATTCTAGACTCTCTATTCTATTATTCTATAAGACTCTAGATTCTAACTAGAGTTAGATTAGAACGCAATACTACACAAAGAAAATTTATCGTGTGTTTTATGTTTTAAGAACTAGTTTGTTCAAGTCTTGTCGAGACGAAACATATCGGCCTATACGAGTATAAGTACACGGAAAAAGTGTTAGGATGTCTCAATAGGCTTATTATAGATACGCCTAAGAAGTAACTATTGCAGTGCAGGTTGCAAGAATATCTGAAATATAATTATAAGGTAGACAAGGCCGCCAGTCTTGTTGGAGAATCTCTGCAGCAACTCAGTCATTAAAATCATTAATGTGCTCATGAATCGGTCGTGAAATTAATAGACAACTTTTGCAAGTAGGTTAAGGATGCCTATAAATAATAACGGACAATAAGTTTGTAAATTTGTTGGATTTAATAATAAGGATATTAAAGTATGGTCATAACTAGTTGCACAGCGCTATGCTTAAAAGTAGGCAACTCTTAGGAATATTCTGTAGTGCAATCCTCGTTAAACTTGCCTTCTATAATTTGATATGACGTAAATTTAGAAGTCGACAGCGATGTTTGTTTTGTCGGCAGGTTTATTTGTTATTCACTCTGAATTGTAATTTCATTTTAACCCAAGGGAATTTCCTTTTGAGGACTACAAAATAGTCGAATAAATTCGCCGCTGCTATGAAATATGATATTGACTATACTAGGGGTTTATAACTGTCCCGACCCACACAGGCGAAAAATCAATAAAAGTCGGTCAAAACCTAAAAACTTAAAAGTACTCCAAAGATGTTGAAACCTGTTTTACCGACTAGCCTGATAAACAATACATATTACCTGCGCAAGCGGCGCGCACCCTTTGTTGTGTGCGCGCTTGGGTCTCATTCCAAAGTTCAACTTGATCAACAGCGGTTGCGTTTACGAGTGAAAGTGGTGCTTTTGATTTTTACGATTTTAATAATTTTTCGCTTGAAAGTTTTAGTTTTTACGATGGATTCGCTTCCAGGAGGTAATAAATTGTTTTTTAATATTTACTTTTGTTAGTAATAGTAGATAATTTGTGTTAAAAAAATAACTTCTCTGACAGTATGTTTTTTTTTGCAATTTTTAAGCTTTGAATAAGGGTAAAGTGTCACTTCCCGAGTGATCCGGCACTGGTATTAATATTTTTAGAGAGTACGATCTTTGTTTGTTAATATACAAGTGCAGTTTCATGCGACCCAAAGCGACGGTTTAACAAAATTTTCGTTTTAATCAACCACGTTTGTACTGGATGCTATAGACGTACCAACAAAAAAAGTATTTATCTCAAGTCTTTTATTTAATTTTTGGCTCAATTTTGGTTTAATTTTGTTTTAGGGTCAACTGACGAGGAAGTAAGCTTTAGCAGAAAGACTCTTATTGCCTTTTACAGAGAGGAAACTTCCAAAAAGGAGCAAGATAAAATGACTTTTTTGCAAAAAAAAGTGCTCTGAAAGTCGATGAACTTACAAATGATATAAAGCAATCCCTTAGAAGATTAGTGAGTGATTATAAAACTAAACTTACTCAAGCACATAGAAATTATTCTCGTTGTGTTAACGCCAACAAAGACTGGTTCGAAAACTATGTGACATTTCCAGTTGCAACTCATGCTCAACAGATAAAAGGCAGACTTGGTGGCCGACCTCGTAAAAGCTTTGAAGAATGTACCGAACGTACAAAACGTAGAAAGACAGAAGATGTGCGGAAACAACTAGAACCCCAAGAACTTGCTTTTGCAGCTCAGGTAGAATATCGTGTACGTGGTGATATCCACAAGTCAAAAGTAATTAAGGAAGTTGCTCTTACTGGTACTAGTAGCAGTTTTAACGTTACCAAAATACATGAAAGCCTTTCGTCAGACAAAGCGTTATCCTTGGTGATTGAAGGACAACTGTCCAAATTTCAGTACAACACTTTGAGAACATCAGCAATGGAGATGAACTGCAGTCTGTATCCAAATTATGAGACTGTAACAGAAGCGAAAAAGAGGTGTTATCCAGAAGGTATTTTTTGTACTGAAACGAGTGCTGCAGTTCCTCTTCAAAATATAATGGACCATACTGCACAAAGGTTATTGTTGTCTCTTAGTGAAGTTATGCAATCGTTTACAATGAATCAATTACAAAATCTTTGCCTAATATCAAAATGGGGATGTGATGGGTCAGGCTGCCATTCCGAGTATAAACAGAGATTCGAAAATGTTGAAGAATCTGATGCAAACATGATAATTACTTCTGTTGTGCCAGTTCAACTTATTTATGATTATGGCGATGGGACAACAGTACTCATCTGGCAAAATCCACGCCCCTCCTCACCTCGGTATTGCCGTCCATTAAAGTTACAAATGGCTCATGAAACCGCAGAACTTTCAAGAACTCTAACTCAAAGTGTTCAATCTGAGATTGGTGTTTTAACACCAACGGTTGTCGAAATGGAGAGAGAATGTGTTGTTAAACATAAGTTAATAATGACTATGGTTGATGGGAAGATGGTTAATGCCTTGACAGACACGAAATCTGCCATGCGTTGTTATATTTGTAAACTCACATCGAAAGAATTCAATAGATTAAAATTTTGCATATCAAAACCGATCCTGGCAGAAAACCTTAAGTATGGTATTTCATCACTACATGCTTGGATAAGGTTTGCGGAGTTCATATTGCACCTAGGATATAAATTAAAAGTTGCTAAATGGCAAGCAAGAGATGCTCATAGTCAATTTTTAATAGCAAATGAAAAGCGCCGCATACAAACAGAATTTTGGCAAAAACTTGGGTTGCATGTTGATAAACCAAGACAGGGCGGAGGTACATCTACTGATGGGAATACTTCACGAGTTATCTTTCAGCATGCAGAAGAAGTTGCTGAAATAACAGGAGTAAATTATCGGCTCATTAATCGCCTGCACGTCATTTTGAGAGTAATCTCAAGTGGTTACAAAATAAATGCAAATAAATTTAAATCGTATTGCATTAAAACAGCTTCTTTTTTTGTGATGAATTACCCATGGTATAATATGTCAACAACACTTCACAAAATACTAATTCATGGATCAGATATAGCAGAAAATTCTGAAGTAGCCATAGGATTAATGAGCGAAGATGCTCAAGAAAGTAGGAACAAAGATGTATGTAAGTACAGAGAGCAGTTTTCAAGAAAATTTTCGAGAAAATTAGCCATTGAAGACACTTTCAAGAGACTTATGGTTTCTTCTGATCCTTTTATAACGGGACTGAGGAAATCAGTGGCAAAAAAATCTGTTCCTATGTGCCAAGAGGTTTTAAATCTATTAGATGAACCAAATATTACTCTTGATGTGTAATAAAAATGTCAAAAAATTATTTATATGTTATTTTTACTAGTTTCCCACCCTTATATACCCGTTTCCTATGATAATCTATAATGTTCAGGTTTTGTCCGACTTATTGATTTTTCGCCTGTGTGCGACCTTAGCATTACGAGAGATGCGCTTTGTTTATTATATTAATATGTAATAAGTAGCAGTCTTATTAGTAATAGAAAGAAATAAAATAAACCATAAGGAGTAATATTTATTAGGTATAAAATCTAATAGCGATAAAATATCATGAGTATGTAAAGAAAACTAAATATATAACGGATAAATAGTTATATTGATTTTAAAATAATCTCTTCGAATTAAAAAAATCTGTATCACGTGATAGAGACGGGCGACCGCGCAAAATTTACTTGCAAATAGTGACTATTCAAACTGCCCCACTTCCCAATATGCTAATCTATGGCATGTGAATTGTGGGCGAAACAATACAAATGTGGGCCAGACAGGTTAATATTTACATATGTCTATGTTAAGATTTTTGACTATACCAATGCGTCTGTTTTCAGATTTTCCCGTTTTTGTATTTCGAATGTAACAAAAATGTTTGTACGTCAGTTTCGTAAAGAAAAAGAAAGTTCTGAAAATAATAAACGCTAAATACAGTTGCTTAGAGAAATCATAGTCTTTTATTTACTAGTAGTTGCTAAAAAAAGTTAGACAATAGTTATAACGTTAAATTCTAATTCAGCCATTTATGATATTGTTAATACAATACAAAACATGAAATCATGACTCCGGAAATTTGTCTTTTAAAATATTACAAAACTTACCCAAAATACTCAGAAAATAAATATGAAGTGATAATTTTTCAAGTTCAACATATAGCTAAAGTCTTAGCAACTTTCTTTGCAACTGTTACATTACATAAGACCTACAGTTGCTATTTAATATAACACCTTAGACTACTTTCAGAACTAGTAGCCATCGAGACAAAAACACAGGTGCTAGCAAACAGTTTTGCAAACACTTACGCTTTAATTAAGTGCCCAGTCGAGTCGCGTACACCTCTACTGGTCTTTCTATAGCCATCTACCCATATTTTCATCTATTTACTTAAACGATTGCGTAATGGGAACTGTAGTTATTATGATCGCATTATAACTGCCGGCTATTATGCCATCAATCTAAACGTGCTTCCTTCCCGATCACGAATTTCACCGGAGTCATGAGAAATGTCAGCGTGTGTTATTCAAATATTGCGAGTACGGGATCCGAGATACTGTGATAGTGAAACCGGTTTGAGTACTGTAACTACTATTAACGAGAGGTTGCTTGTTGACAATGTACTTATTTCAGTTCAACATAATTGCTCACAGCAAATATTTGAACATTTGAACGACCCGCCTTGTATGGATAAATAGCAGTTTTGTTTTTTGTAGGAAGTACTTCTTTTTAAAGCCCAACAATTGACCTTTACATTCTTTTCTAATTTTGTAAGTGTTGATATTTTTTTAAAGGGTTAATCTATATATATAAATACAGCAGACAAAGAAACTCCAGTGAAGTAGTCATATTAAATAAATAGGAATAAGTGTCTGTTAGTTCGCTATCAGTATAACTAATCATTTCAATTTTATTTATACATACTTGTCATGACGACGACTACTAGTCATTGGGCAAATGAGTGTCCATATATAATCTCATTCTCCGCTTATTAACATCCATCATGTATGTACCACATTCCAGATTAAACTAACAAAGGGATATGTACCAACTTGCTTATATATTTATGCATAGATAGTCACTGGTCACAGCGAATCACTAAAATAAATAACGTATCGAATGTGTACAGCACTCATAAAAGAAATAAAATTCATGCAGGTACTATAACACATTTTAGTAGACAGTTCGACATGGCTTCAGAGCAAAAATTGAGAGTCATATTATACTTACATTGATAAGCCTCTGTAGAGTAGCTACGTATGAGTTTTCACTATGTATAATAGCGGCGACGACATGTCTCCGTCGTAGTTGCACCGGTGTCAGAGAGTCCGGCGCCGTGCCCAGTGAAGGCTGCGGCACGCGACCGCCACGGACCTCTCCCCCGCATGAGAACAGGTCCTCCTCCAACTGAAAATTCCACAAAACATTGTTTACTCAATACAATACACTTCACGTACGTGTTAGAGTACAAATATCTAGGACAATTCGCTACAAGTTTGTTGTTCGAGCTCGTCTCTGGGAAATGCACAGAAATAACTTGTGTGATTATTCAACGCGGTTGTAACTAGTGTTTCGAGGACGACTCCCAAATATTGTGAACACAAATTCGCGCAGTAGAGAATCGCCTCTCTTTAATCGCGTCACAAATCGCGTCATCACTATCACTGTCTTACTTATAAAACGTAAACGTCAAAAGTATCACTCAATCGACCACGTGACTTACGTTAAAACTAGTCAACGAATAATGAGCCTTATCGTGAAGAATCTTCATACAGAACGGACAAAACATGTCTACGACAACGTCGTCGGGAGACGTACTGGCATTGAATTAACTTTTGACATTTACGAATCACACGTTATTCACGTCGTCTCACTAAAAATAAACTGAAATAAGAAAATTACTATCGTGTACATGAATCCAATATGGTAGCTGACTGGGTAGCAATCTGACATCATTGTATCACATGTTAGAATGGATTATTTGTTAAGCGATTTAGACCTCCGCTGGCACGACGCGCGACGCGAGCGGAGACGCGTAGTACAATCGGTTTGTAACAGCCGTTTGCTGTTGAGTGACTACTCAATGACCCGATCATGATTCATCTTCAATATACATAATTGTGAATCATACATGCAAAGACTTTATAATATATAATAAGTTAGGAACATAAGGATCAATACAATTTTACACGGTATCTATACTCTATACAAATAAATAAAATTGGAGTGTTTGTTTGTAATATTAAAATAACCGCTTTTTACTAAATGCATATGTATGTTTACACGGTACATATGCCAACATAACATTTTTTTATTAATTTGTCTGTCTGTCTGTCTGTTTGTTCCGGGTAATCTCGTAGTAGTAGTAACTTAGGCTACTTTTTTTAGACAAGCTTCGCCCCGCGGCGTTGCCCGCGGCTATAACAACAAACGCTGGTAACACCGCGGGTCTCAGCTAGTTTATACATAATTATGAAACATATATCCTAGTTACAGATGTGCTATCAGACCGGAAATCGCTTATCTTAAATGTCTATTGCAATCCTTCAATGTCTCATAATTCATTGAGAAGTTCATTCAATAAGTTAAAGCTTCTTTCATGATGTATGAGAATTCCTGTTTAACTATAACTAGCCTAGTAGGTGGTCTCAATACCCTGTTGTCATTCAATTCATAAGGAGTGTGCTCTTGTTTTTTATCTGAATTGATGTATCATCAGTACTTTCTTATTACACTATCTTCTGTGTGAAAGCTGTAGGGATGATTTATATTATTTCAAGGATCAACAGACTTTTCTAAACACTGAGCTTTCTTCAAGGGCATTGACCCACAACAAAGAAATTATTATTATGGTATTGATGACTTCACATGATGTGGATTAGCAACAAAGGTATTTGAGGTTAACCACTTCGAGTACGTTAAACACTACGTAGTACGTACGTACTTTACCATATTGATATAACTAACAAATAGCCAGAAATAATTAATAATAACACAGGGTATTTTTTTCCCAGAAACCAGAGTGTACTTTCCGCTTTCAAATAAAGACTGCAAACTCAACGTCATTTGAAAGCTAACGACTTGCACTTTAAGATACACGGTGTACTTTTTTAGGTATAATAAAGTTTGAAGGGTTAGATTTTTTTTTTAATTTTAAAATTTAACCTAAATGTGCAAAAAAGGTTTTACGGTTATGTACCTACCTCAAAAATGGCTTAGCGCACCAAAACCCTTCGGGAAAATATACTCTGACTTCTGGGAAAGGAACTCAATTTTTGTTGGCTTGTGTTATTAGAGAAAATCGGTACTCTTTTGTCCTAAAAGAGCTTTTGCTAAATGAAATGGCGGATTCAACGAGCTCTTAGTTAATCGAATAAAACTATTATATTTTTTATAATATATGTATGTGTATATACGTTTATATATGTATGTGTGTGGTATTTAGATGTATACACCACATTCTAAGATAGTTGGTTTTAAGAAAACCTCTATTATTTATTATCCTCATTCTTTCTCAGCCCAATCGGTCGACTAGCAGAGATTGCTTTAGGCATTAAGTCCGAAGATGCATGTACTTGTGCAAAAAGTTTTAAATAAATAAAATAAACTAACTACAGTATCACTTGAGAGTTTTACAATTGAAAAGTACGAGAAAAGATCTTCTACTTTCTATAGTGAGACTAAGCAGCGGTACGTAAGACGGTAAGACTCATTTAGGTGATTTTCTTTAATAAACTATGTATTAACGTGAAAAATATTAAGGTCTCTTACTACCTCGGGCAATTTCGGCATCTTGTCGGTCTCGTGCGGGTGCATATCGTACTGATGGGAAGAACCTCTTCTCACACTGAACCACCTCGCTAGACGTCCTCCGCCCTCGTCGTCGGGAGGCGGCGCAGGCGGCGTTGGTGTCGCACCTCCGGTGCGCCATCGCTCGCAGAGTTCCCGAGCGCGGCTCAGCGTGTTGCGCAATTGGCCACTGCTCCTGGGTGGCACAGGAAATTGTAAAATTAATAGGCCGGTCGTATAATTCCACGCTTAAAAGTAAACGCCATTGGGAAATTATGGGCTGCATGGTACCGCGTGTTTTATCTACTGAACTACACTAGTAAATAATTTAAGCATTCAGACCTGTACATCTCTGAAGTTTAGAGTTGATTTAAATATCCATATTTGCACGGCCCTATCCACTCTAACTCGGCGGTTCTCTTTTTTCATTATGTTATTTGCCTCAGACCTACTTCATTTATGAAAAGGTTAGGATTTTTTTATTTTAAAGGGTTTATATACCGTCCCCTTAGAATGAAAATTAAGTAACAAAGCATGTCTATTACATACATCATGATATACGCGCCTTGAAGTCAGTGATATTTTTTAAATGTTAATTTTATTATTTAATGATTAATTCATATGAATAACAAATAATATTAATCATTCCTTTGTAAATATATTATAATATCACGACTAACTATAAAAGGTGTGTTTTATTTTAGTTATTGTGTGATGCAATTAAATTGCATTGAGTTTTAGGAATGTCTGTATGGTGCTAAAACTAATGAGATATGTATTTTTGCCTGAGACATAATTTCAAAGATATAAACAAATTAGCTTAATGATAGAAAACAATAATTAGACTGAAACTTGTCATGGAAACTAGAACTGACCAGATAAAAGACTTTCGGCACAACTTCGTAACTTTCTGTAGTACGACAGTTATTTATACTTGTTATTTATTTATGTAACTTGAAAACGATGTCTAGCGAATTAACTTTAATTATTTATTAGATGAAATAAAAGGCAAATTTCCGTTCAGCATACAAAACACAGATGAGCGGAAATGCGTTTTAGAATTCAATCATCGATTACGTTTTTATAGTCATACCCCGGATTTGATGTCGACAGTTCATCACACAATCGACGAATCACAATAGATCAATTATTTTATATACTAAACAAAGAATTAGTTGAAGGTTAAATCGACAATGTAGCAACGGTCATAAAATATTTAACAAATGTTTTATGTATGAGTTCGCGAAGTCGCGAATACATTAGATCGTATTTGGTAATGTGATGAAAGACAAAATATTGTCTTTGCGGTTGCCTCACTCAAAGCAATTTGCGTAACGTCATTTTTTTATAAGTTGTTGGTTTTGCTTGAAGGAATTGTGCCTCGGCAAATGTGTTTTTGTTGTACCTAGTTCTTTCTCCATCATAGCGGCAAATTAGCAAAAAAAAAAAAACGATTTTTCAAGGTTATCTATTGTTTCAGTAAGCGTACGATTGAATGCCTACTTTAATGGTCTACATTCTTTTTCAATGTTATAAAATAAATTACTTTGATTGTATCAATCAACATTGCGAGATGTTCTGAATTCTAGACAGCTAACACAGTAATGATATGAACGTGTATAAGGCGAGAGTATAAGTCAAAAAACCCATTCCAATTGATTGCTAAATTGCCTTGATTATAAAGAGCAGACTTTAAGCGCCACCCATGAAGACGTCTATATTTTAAACAATAAGCATCTTTAACAGCACGATTGCAATGAATCGTAATGATTAAGATTCATCTTGACAGTGGATAGCTACTTGTATGTATTTCATTACTGCCAACCTTGTAATTGGCCGTCTTAATGTGTAAATCCTAGATCAAACATGTCATGTTTTGAGCAATGGTAATGTTTGTTTTTCACAATGTAGCGTTAGACTTTGTAAAGCACAATAAAAAAATAGAAGTCACTCCTTTACTAATCAACCACGATTTTACGAAATATGGGAGCATGGCCGTGATACCACGAAGTCGATAAAAAACGAAAGCATTCAGGACGTTTTCAACTTTCTTGTAGATACAACTGAATTTTGAAAGACCAATAGTGCATACTATAACGCGATTTATTCCTGAATTTCATACAATTGGAAACTTTAGTTTAAAAATTATTGCAAATCAAACTTCCTTAATTTTGCCATAGACGTGAGTATCTCTACCTACAAAAACACAACCTCAAAAACTCAAGTTGCAATGTTTGTGTATACACAAAAGATCGCTAGAGCAATTTTCAATTAGGGCTATTGAAAATGGAGATTCTTCTATCTAAGCTATTATGACATCGTGCGATGGCTAAGTTATTTCATTTATTAAAGAAATTAAGACGTCTAATATTGACCGACTGATTGACACGCTGACAATAAATGTTAGAATTAGATCTCACAACTTTTGCAGTAGAAGATTTGAGTTGTGTCTTGCGAGACTTTGGTTTTTCATTATAATGACTTTGCGGTTTAAACAATGATTTGTTAAGTAAATAATTGACGATAGCAAGATAGGAAAAACAATAAACTACTATTGGTTACTATTGGACTACTACTATTGGAGCGCAGAGATAATAATAATTATGATCTGAGTATAAACCTAAGGTCAATTAGAACAAGTGAGTTTAGTTTAGTTAGTATAAGAATTTATAATATATTTCGTTTCGTGTAGGTAAATAATTAAGATGATAAATTAATAATACAGTAACAATGACACACTATAGTTTAATAAGGATAATTAGGTTGAGCTTGCCAAGAGTATTATCATAATTAAGTATTGCATTGACTGTGTCATGTCAAGTTTATGACTGTAACTGTGTTAAATAATTAAGATGAGTTCATACATAGGGGCTTTCCGTTTTGGATCGAATACTGTTATACTTCATTCGCAAATCCTCTTTTGTGTTATTACATAAACATGTTAGTCTAGAAATTCCTCAAACACTTTAAAATATTATTGTTATTTATGTTTTTGTTTTCTCCGTTGAGGTTATTTTATCAGGTGTTTATTTTTTCATTAAAACTGGCTTGTAAAAAAGTCTAAAATACGAGACTGCGGCGAAGCGTGGCCATTCTTAGCTAGTATATTTCGTGTAAAGTTGTCACAGTTGCGTTCCGACGTTACAAAATGGCATCACGTTCGCTAGTTTATTGTACCACAATAAACCCCATCCAGGCTGTTTCTGACTCTCGTAGAAACGATAAGTAAATATTACCTCCTGGTTTTCCACTGGCCTTTATGTAAGATACCTGGGTAAAATAAACATACAATAATTTCAAAGTTTTAACATGGTGTGTGTACCACTTATGCTAAAAACAGTTGAAGAAGCGCCGTAAGGCGACAAACACCTCATAGATGTGAACTCTAAATGTTATTTATTACTCTTGGCAGCTGAGTCAGAAAGTTAAAATAAATCCTTTATGTAAAGATTTCCGTTTCCTTACCCAATATCATAAATTTATTAATTTCATAAAATATAATATACCGTCGGTCGATATTTAGTGGTCCGTCACAGTACGCAATAGGTTTAACCAATGTTTATAATTACATATTGAAACGGGTCATTGCAACCAACAGATAAGCTTACGGGCAGACAGACAGAAAGAGTCGTCTGTTTTATTAAATCGACACTTTTATGGGCATTTACCATATTTTATTATGTTGTTAAGTTTCCAAGTACTTCATCGTTTTTGTTAGCCTTTGTACACTTCCAATCTTGATAAACCTAGATTTTTAAGTGGCAATATGTTTGAACGTAATCGTTCGTTTAATGATGGTTAACAGAAGTAAATGATTGCTTTTAATTATCAGACTACGGGGACACCAAAAAGAGGGTAATGCTCCTCACACGGATGCTGACAAGGCCTAATGAAACCATCTAAGGCCTAATTGCTTCAATCGATTCTAATCAATGAGGTGTCTGATGTTCGTTGTCGGGTACGGTTGGTTGTATTGACGTGTTTTAGAGTTTTAACGATGACAAGTCGTGTATTTTTATTTTTTTAATTTTTTTAGAGCCTTTACATCAATATTGACATATAGATAACAGTTTAAATATTTTATACGACGTCTTACAGGAAGGTGTCTTCGTTGATCTTTAGTATTTTGTGACGGCAGTGGCCTTGAGATAATCAATTAGTTTAAACTTAAATTTTATATTTCTTTTTTAAAATGTCTAAATTAAATGAGTTAGTAGAAAAGGGAGTAGCTACAAAAGTTTATGTATAGGAAAGGATAGGAAGCAATAAAATAGACATCTAATTGATAATGTAAACGAAAAACACTATTCTTCATTAAGAATAAATGCATTACAAAGAAATGTTAGCTTATTTATTGCAAAAAAATATTAATTATACTTAAGCGATGGTTTACGTATTGTACGTATGAATACTAATAGCTAGTGTGAAAGCGTATCAAATAAAGAAACATTTTTGCGTTGCTGGAAATTAAGCATAAGGTAAGAGGTGAAGATCCACACACAAATCTTTTTAACAAAACAATAGTAAATATATATAAGAGATTTCCACGTATATAGTCATTCATCACGATATCTCTGGAACCATTAGAGCTAAAGACTTGAAATTTGGTAGGAATATTCTTTTCACCGAGTAGAGGTCAGCTAAGAACGGATTTTAAGAAATTCAAAAAAAAAAAAAAAAAAATGTAAATAGCAAAACAACGTTTGCAGGGTCAGCTAGTAGTAAATATTTTTGTAGTTTTTAACAAATTGACTGTTTAAGCTTTGCTTTATGTGAATTTATTATTTAAATTATGTAAATCTATCAATTTCCGCTACCTTTATAAAACCCATTCTAATAATGTATTTTATTTTTAATTGTACATGCATTTAATTAACGTTTCTATTAACACATACATGTTTATGCAGCTACAGTTTATTTTGATTTGATAAAAATTGCAAACATAATATCACAAACACAAATTGTAAACGATACGATCGAACGAACAGATGTTCAATTGTTTCAGGCATGAAATCAGGTGTAAGAAAAAAAAAAACAGTAATTAACCACAACCTTTAACAAGTTGATTTATAAAAGGTACGAGTGGTTTACGATCGATAATTTAAAGATTTATACAAGTTGCAGAAATTATATGATAGTATATTTATCCTTATGCACAAAGTAGTGAGAAACCTGACAAAATCTACATAATTATCATCAACTACATCAAAACATTTATTACAAAGAAAATATGGTTTTTGCTTAAAAAAACTTTAAATGAGAAAAACAGAAATTGTCATTCAGCTTGAATCATGTTATTTTATTATTCATGGTCTACTCGGATATAATCATCATCGGAAGGGGGATATAAACAGCTTAATATCATCTAAGTGGAATAACTAATCACACGGTGTTACTAGCAAATTATGTCACATAATATCCTTCTGTTAGCAGTAGAGCGCCACCTGTTGCTTCGTACACAAACTACAAGTTTTTCTTTATGGCGTCGTCGTATGTTTTAACTTATATATAAATTATAAATAACATACGAGCCAACGCCTGTGAAATTGTTCACTTGCATCTTTTACGTGACGCCCTTTGAGAGACATTCGAATATTGTATTAATTGAATAATTTTGTTAATATGTATTTTCTACTTATTGAGCTCCGTGACTTATCTATAAGGCTCATAAGTTATTTTAAGTTCAAAAACATTTGTTGTTCTTAGAAGTAAGAGTTAATCACCTCAATCATAACTCTATAACTTGTGTTTTGATTCATCATTAGGTAATTTTAAAGATTAAAAAAAAGACACTTGTTTGTAGAACGCACACGGTTTGTCTTGTTGCGAATGCGAACGAAGAACTTTTAAGAGTAAAGTTTAAAATTTTAAGAGTAAAGTTTAAAATATAAAACAAACAAATTATAAAATGTTAAGAATGAGCACAAACGTTCCTCATTTCTTAATTTGTGACAGGTCCTTTTTTACCATAATTACAATTGTTACCAAGTATAATACTAATCGATAAGTAAACAATGATAGAAAACATCCGATGTCTCTTCTATACAGAATCTAGTACTGAAGATCAGTAAATAACACCACGGCTGACTTGCGTCTAAAGAATGCCACCATTTAATTCGGTCGGAATTGAAAAATGTACGTATAACTGCCATTTTCGCCGCAGAATTCTTATACGAAACGCCTAATCCAAAAAGCTATCGAGGTTGGGTTTGCAATTCTAAATAAATCTATTAATGTTTCACTTCAGTCTTATTTGAATAGTCGTTTATCATAATAACTACTAATTTCCTAAATATAATTTGATATAAATTACCGCTAATACCTAAATATCTTTTCTAATTAACAAACACGCGAACTAAAAAGTCATTTCCTCCATAATACATCACGAGTGGTAAAGCTAACAGGCATTTGACCTCAATTAGAGAAAATAAAAATTCGAGTCAATGACAAAACAATCATTGTTAATGAATTGCGTTACATATTGGATAGACAGACATTACATTTTTTTGTTATTGGTTTAATTAATCAACGGGTATAAAGTTATTCTGCATGTAAATCTATAAAGAAATACCCAACTCCTTACAAATATATATAGTTATGAGAGTTAATAGGCGTATTTCTTATATGTTAGTCGTATATTATTAAATTAGATAGCCATTTCAGGAACTCCACGCATTAATGTGTGAACATATTTATATTACGCCATTAATTGTTTAAGAAAATCATGAGAAGTATTAAATCATTAGTTATGTATATTGAGGCAATCAGTGATTCATGTTAAAAGAAATTTCTCAGCAACGTACCACAGCATATTAGTTAATACAGATAACATAAGGAAATATTAGCTGTTGGTAAACATTCGGCCCAATATTTTGTTTAAGGTTTACCGCATGTTAGTTTCGGGTACGTAAAATTCTCAGATCATTATTCATATAAAGACTTTAAATGCTTTGTTTTAGCTTTCACTAAGGGATCATTATTGATTAAACATAATATTTACGATCACGCGATGTTTTCCCACGAAGGGTTTCGGTGAACCACCTGCTGTCTAATTGGCCGTATACAGAATGCGATCACAAGGAAACGAATAGTTTAATTTTTTTTAACAAATCAAGTTTTATCTCTATAGTTTGTAGATGTCTATAGGTCGAATACTAAGGCCAATATTATAGACACATGAAACACCCGTCTGTACCCTAGGAAGCAAAATAATCTACGTTGTAGAAGATCAAAACTTTACTAATCCAACATGTAAAAATGACATCTGACATACTGATTTCCATAGAACCTTTTAAAAAAATATTTTAACTGGAACTGAATATTCTACTTCTACATGTTTAATTAATCGTGTATAAATATTTAATAAATTGCGTATGTCATTGTTTTTGGGATCCAGGAAAGACTGATATGTGATTTTAGAAACATAACACAATCAAGACCGTTTATTTCTGTGTCATATTAAAAATTAGAACAACACTATTTCATTCCAAAGACTTTGACATTTCTCAAGTTAGCGTAACATAATGTCCACAATACGTAAATCGCATCGCCAAGTCCTTGACATTATTTCTTTTAACATTATCTACTTATATGTGTAGAATGTCACAAGTCAAACTGCTAATACATCCAAGATAGGCCATTACCCAGCAAATAAATTGCATGGTTAAAAGGTGTTAGTTATGAAGTATGGCCAATGAATTACGCAACGAATATGTAATTTTACAATTCTTTCGAGGTCGATTATTTGATAGGTTACTTGGTTTCAATTTACTATGGGAATTGTACATATAGGATCTGATTACGTGCGTTCTATGATAGCAAATGCGCTGATTAAACAATAAAATACTGTATGCACAATGTACATTAGTGCACATGCAAACGAGCAATTGAGGCTAATAGACTCATTGGATCTTATATCTTGTCCCTAATAAAACTAGTCTACTGCAATATCTGTATAGCTAAATTAAATATCGATATGACCTAAAAATATTGAGATTTGTATTTAATGGTATACTAAAATTATTTTTAGTCAGATGCATTTTTTCCTAAATTACTTAATTAAAGAATGAACCACTGTTCCTTACAAATATTTTGAGTGATGAGATTTTATGAAGGTGTAGTACCTTCATAAAATCTCATCACATTAGAGAGAATGCAAGCATTAGCAAAACTTATACAAGCATTCTGGTTTAAAATTGAAAAGTTCTTATTTAGTAAACTATTCTTTATAAAAATACATAACTAATTATGAGGTTTGTTTTCTGATCTGGATGGCTAATAATGGGCGCTAATTGCGATATTTTGTAAAGAGCCTCGTACATTACGCGAATCAGTGAATCTTGAACGACAATAGACGGTATCCGTTTAAGCGTGAACGATAATTTTGTCGGGAGGCAGTGCCCTCGGTTGGCCTCTGGAGTTTGAACACAGGAAATTTGTGTTAATTGGCTCGACGCTCCGCGCTCGCTAATTGTTCAGCGGGCCTGGACCACACTGCTCCGCGACAGGAAGTCGCATGCGGGAGTGAGTGGCAAATTGTTTTCATTGTTTGAAAAGTTTTAGGTACTTTTTTCGGCTAACAGTATGTTCCCATGCCTAGCCTATGTACATATAATATTTTAGGGATATTTGATTTGATGCTAATAAAGGCTGCGTACTGAGGAGTATCCTTACTACGCAGCCTCTGGCCTTGGTACCGTAGTGAAGATACTTTTCACCAGTTTCTATTAATATATTACCGCGTTTATAGATACTCGCAATCTTAAAAATACAGTTGTCGACTTTATTTTAAACTAATCTTTTATAATATAATCTTGGGAGTATGGGCACAAATAGGCCGATTCGACCGGGATGATACCACGCCCTCACAGAAAATCGGTGTTAAGCTAATTTTCAGTTGCTTTTCACGTCATTGATTCACTGATTCTAGGAACTCAAAGGGTGATACTGCACTTGTCACTTGAATTGCAGGTGTCTCAAACGGCGACCTGTCTGTTGTTTAGGATTTGTTCAAGTTTTCCTTCTCTTTGCAGTGCGTAGTTTACTCCCTTACTCGGCTCTTACGATACCAACGGGATGAAGAGGGGTGGTGACGGATTAAGAATACAGAGTGTATTCTTAATCCGTCACGGCACAGATACCTGTGAGGCTAAACTTTTGTAGCTAGCCGAACTAAGAGTAGGAAATAATTTTCTATAAGTTCAAATGAAAAATAATTTAATGGTTAAAAAGTGTGTGCATACAAACACACAGACCAAGCTAATAAAAGCGTGTTAAAAACCTTTTTAACTATTGTAAATATGAAAATAATCGCTAAACGTAACTTCAAACAATCATTTAAGCAGCCGTTTTAAGAGATATATTGCCTACAAATACATGAGTTTAAACACCCTCCTAAAAGGCGAGAATTGGTTCTAATTCTGGAACCACTATCAATCACACTTTGTTCTGACATCGACGTAACGGCTTTCTGTATTTTATTGCACCGTCTTACTTACATTTATGACAGTAAATTTAAGTAATGCTCCTGAATAAATGCATTATAATAAATTTCCTTTTTAGTATTGCTATATTTTAAGTGACTGCAACCTTTACTAATGAGAACTGTACTATGTGGTCTTTGAATTATGCTTTACTTTATTTATTAAAAAATAAACTAAACTTAAACCTCGATAAATACAAGAGAATTTAATCGTAGTAGTGACAGACGACCGTTATCCTAAAATACCTAGTAGTTCCACAATCAATGTAATGTTTCAATATTTATACGGTATATAATTGTTACCAAGAACACTATCGTTGTAAAACAACGCTGTTAATTCGTACAACGCAACAATATGACCCTTGCTCTCAGTCGAGGTGTGAGTTTGACGACTTCCGCGCAACTATAACCTTCCATGAAAAAATTATGAAAACAATAACACATAGTTCTACCAAACCAAGAAGCTATCTAAACTCGGTTCCAAAAATAACGGGTCAGTCACATAAACCCGAATATCTCCCGAACTACGTATGCCATCCTAATGAAACGAAGACTGTTCAATTGAGAATTTAATTATACAGATAAAAAATAAAATAAAACTTAAATCTAAACTCTCTAACTCTTAACTTATCTCTAAAATAAAAAATAAAACTAAAGTAGTCATATTTTTCTTAAGATTACATTTTTTTATGATTGTTTTTTTGCTGTTTTTCATCACTTTCTTCATTTAATACATTGTATTGCCTCCACGAGCTCTTCTGACAGCTTCCAGGCGATTAGGCATGCTCTACACCAAATTTCGGAGCCGGTGCTAAGGAATACCTTCCCATTCCTCCACCAGTGCTTGTTTGAGCTCGGGAAGCGTGATTGGTGGGGGGTTTCGACCTTTCACGCATCTCTGAAGCTCGTCCCAGGCGTGCTCGATGGGGTTTAAGTCCGGGCTACGCGCTGGCCACTGCATGAGTTCGATACCGACCTCTTCAAGGTAGTCATGTACAATTCTGGCGGTATGGGGACGCGCATTATCATGCATTAATATGCCATGCCGGTCCATCCTGGCCATGAAAGGACCTACATGTTCATTGAGGATCTCTTCCACGTACCTCTCTGCATTTAGAGTTTCATTTTGAATGAGTACCAGCTCGGTGCGGGCCTCAGTAGAAATCCCAGCCCAAACTTGTACAGAGCCTCCACCGTACGCCACTTTTTCCTCCACACACGCTTGATGGAAGCGCTCCCCTGGTCTTCTGTACACCAACTGCCTATCATCATGCTTATAAAGCATGAATTTAGACTCGTCCGTGAACATTACCCTAGACAAATCGTCTAGTGTCCAGTTCAGTCACCTCACAGAATAATAATTATGCACGTGGAAGACGTTCACGATATTTTTTTTTGTGACAGAATAGAAATGGAAAGCATCTATAATGAAATGAAACAAAAATTTTGTTTTTAAAAATAGTCATTTTTTTAAATTTTGTTTTTCTAATGAAGTTTTTTTCATCAACCAGTTTAAATAATATGCTATTAGAAGCGCAACTAAAAAGTCTTTATTCTGTTTTTTTTTCATTGATCTAACTTTTACAGTTCTGGAGGTATTTCAATTTTTGTGACTGACCCGTAATTTTTGGAACCGAGTGTATAAAAGTTGAGTCGACAAGTTTATTGTAAGGAGACCGAAGTCTTGGTTTTCAAGCAATTAATACACGAGTATGTTACAAATAGATTTGAAGATTACAATCTTCCACCCCCTTAAAGGATGCTGGGATACAATCTATCCTATGTCCCGGGACTCGACTATTTCTATACCTAATTTCATATAAAACGGTTTGAAGAGTAACAGACAGACACCCTTTCGCATTTATAATATGAGTATGGATGTTTCAAAGCAGTAAACAATTGAATGAAGTGTAGCTCTTCTTAACAACTTTCTGCTATACGAAATCGAAGTTACAAATATTTTAGTGCTGATTATTTTAGGGCCTTCTTTTCAATGAAGTTTTGGTTATATGAGAAAGTACTATGTGAATAAGTAGAATCTTAGAATGTATGCAATACCTTTACAATAAAAAATCAGCAATAGATAATGATAATTCAGTAATTTTGAAAAGTTATTCATAAATGTAAAAGTGAGCTTGTTTGTTTATTTGGATGTTACGTTGTCACGTCTAAACCACTTAACCGATTTTAAAAATAGAAAGCTACATTTTAGCGAGAATAGTTACCGGCACGGATATTGAGCGCTTGGCGGCAGAGAGGGGATCGCTTTGCGCATCGCGCTCTTATGGCAAAATAAAATGCACCCATTTATAATATATTTTTTTATTTCCATCAAATCTCTTTCTTATTTAAAGCTGGTACTGGTACGGTGTCCATTTTGCCCGGCTTGGGCGCCGCAGCGCTGGGTCTTAATTGTCAGGGTCAGTCAGCAGAAGGGATCTCTGGCTACCGGTCGTCATACGCTCTATGGCCGGTAGTGACATATGTTTCACCATGGTCGCATCCTTCTGCGAAGATGTCATCTCGCAAGTGTGTCCGCGGGTGACCGGGACGGGTTTTCCCCTCCACCTGCCATAACGACCAGCGACTTCCGCGTGTGCCGGACGTCGCCTAAATAGAGAATGAACCCCAAGGTGGTGCCCGCGCCGTTGCGGGCAGGTGCTAGGTGGGGTCCGGATGTCTTAATAACAGCAGTTCCCGGATCCCTCCTATTACAAGGGCCGAGTAGCACACCGTGTGGTTTTAGTCGGTCCGATTCCGACACACCACCCGCCGCATACCCCGGTGGAGTGACGGCCCCAGGGGGTTTCTACACGTAAAAAAAAAACCGATCAGGTAAGAGTCGAACTCGTGCGCCGAGGGTTCCGTACCTACCCAGATTTTACGTAGATATTCACGAAAATTTGTAAGTACCAAAATTTATCTTAATTTTCAACTTTTTTTATTTTTTGGCATTATTCCTTTATTTGTGCCGTAAGAAGAATTTTTTTGCCAAATTTCGTGATTCTAGGTCAACGGGAACTACCATATAGGTTTTCAACCCAAAACCTATATTACGAACCAACATACCAATTTTGGTTAAAAGGAAGGTCAAGCACAAGTAAGGAAAAAATTCTGAAAAATAAAAAAGTTGAAAATTAAGGTAAATTTTGGTACTTACAAGTTTTCGCGAGAATCGAAATATGCCCATTTCTTTTATCGTGTTGACTCAGGACCTTGATTTTTATTCAACTAATAGGGACCATAGACCTCAGTATCTGGTATAAATTTCTACTTGCTAGGCCTACCCGTTCCTGAGAAAATTGGTGGTGATACACGGACAGACGGACAAGAGAGTGATCTTATAAGGGTTCCTTTTTTTTACCTTTTGAGGTACGGAACCCTAAAAAAGGTACGGTGTCGATTTCTTCATCGTTGTATTGTGTTATAGATTCATATTAGAGAATCTAATACACTCGCATAAAAATCTCAATTTGTGACTACCAGAAAATTAAATTGATGAATAACGAAAGTAGAAATGATTAAATAATTAATTAAAAAAAGAAAGACCCTATTAATTTTCTCGGAAGTGTACTCGTCGTACTTAAGTACGAGAAAACGAATCAGGAGCAGCGACAATATCGGTGAGCCAATCACTGGCTGACGTTATGATTTAATTGCTCCCCGTCCTAATTCATACCTCAAAAGGGACCCAAAAATCGACTTCTGCGCAGGTGAAGGTCAGCGCTCAAGAGCGGTGCCAATACTTAAAACATAGGCTACTGTTTACAGCGAGAATCGACAATCGCGCGAGCGGATACGCGGGCCAATGCTAGTAGTAAATAATCATTGTTTACCTAGAGTCCAGGGTCGAGTTGAGCCTCTGCGAACGCCTGAGCGGGGTGTTCCGCACGGCGCTCACTGGCTCCTCCCAACTGCCACCCGCAGTCCGGTGCTCATCTGTACAAACATAATCATTAAACTATTTAGACAACTACAGAATTTACAAAGAATTTTACTGGCGCAAGCTTTAAATATACAAAGCTGTTAATTTTGTACACCTACTACATCCACTTACAATGTTTCGTTTAATCACTTGAAAATGGTCAAGAGGGAATAGTCCGAAGTGACACGTCAACGGTAAATAGCTTCATAGAACTGCAATTGCCAACATAATTTAAAGCAATGACTGCAAATTAAACTGCAATGTATTTGTTTTAAGTTTCAAGTGTCTTGTTCACATGTCACGGAGAGTTGTTACAGTAATGAAACTATTTACGTTTCTTAGTAACTTTAAAACATAATTTACTAGTACCAATGTGGGATTTTTCAGAATAACTTATTGACAAGCGTCGTACATCTTAGCAAGTTAGAAGCTAAGTAGCTCTATTGTCGTGTAAACATTTGGTTAACCTTGACTAATTGGTGATGTTTCATCAGTAAATGATAACAAAAAAATGCTTTTTATAAGAAATTAACTTCCACTACCGGTTTTTGATCTGTAACCTTAAACATAGCTACATAACTAGTTAACAGTATAATATTAAATGTAGAATAATGCGAAATATAGTTTTTTGTTACTATCAATTCACAGCGAATCACCAATTATCCAAAGCTTAATGCGGCGTGAAAAAGGCAACGTACGAACTGAGAAATCCACTAGAAATGTATTCGTTTCAAACATCCTGTCGAAGCTGTATTATCGCCGTAAGTCGAAACGCTGAATTATTGGATCAGAGGCCTTGAAGAAGTGTGTGGGAGTCGGCTGCGACCAGGTTTTGTAAACTCGACCAAATAGTCTAACATGAGACTCAAAATAGTTGAAAACCCTAAGTTATAGTATTTAACACGATAATGTTCAAAAGAAATTAAACAGGTAATGTAACTACCTACATAATTTGTGTCTTTTAATCAACTTGTGTTTAATTTTAGTTATTTTATCACATTTTCTGGCAGGCTTCATAGTGACGCGTCGTACATCCATCACAATTCACAATTACGTAATTTCGCCCTCTGTCGCGAGATCAAGGTTTTTGAATTAATAACACGGTTGCGAGCAATGCACAATGAATAGACACACAAGTTACCTATATACATATTTCAACAATAAAGTAACTTCATATTTATCACGATAAATACAATTCACGGCGTCCACGTGTCGCCATCACAATGTTTGATCACACACTAACTGAGCTAAGTAGTGAACCTCTCAGAGTTGATGCTTTTACTGACGTATGATAGTAGGTTTGTTGTTACTTCGCTCGCCAGGGACTCACAACAACTAACTAGGGTTGTCAATCTACAAATTGATCATTTAATTAATATTTGTAGTGTCGGTTGGTATATTGTATAATGAAATGTAATGTGTTCAACAGATAACCCACATTAGATTAGCATGTCGTTTTTTCTAGGTTAATAGTGGGGGCGTTCATTTCAAGCGAAGTACTAATCATATAAATATAATTTTGTAACATATTATTATAGTCAATGCCAGTTTATTTATTGTTTTTTTTTTTAATATAAAGCCGTAAGTACATTAAAAACCAATTGATTTTCCAGTCTATATGGATTTTATATATTTAGTATACAGTTTACCAGACATCTGTATTTTGGGGGTCGTAAGCTTACCACTTTTGACTTATTGATGGGGTGTGACTGTTTATCCCTTGTGAAAAGGCTCCCGTTGAGTCCAATATTAAACTACCCAAAATACAAACGTTAGTAAAACCGCATATTCTAAATTAATGTAATTATTTATGTTGGTACCTACTACTAAGAGGATGTAGATGAACTAACATAATATGTTTTAACTGTTGGTTCTCAGGTGAGATCATGATCTCATGTCACATTCGTTCCAACAGTTTGACAGTCGTTCGAACGACTGTCACAAAACTGAAGAGAAAAAAAAATCGACTATGGCCACAATTATAGCTTATATATTATTAGAGGATTCGATCCAGAAATCCCAAGTCCCGGTATCCTGATAGTATTCAGTCCAGTATTGATAAATCCAGTCATTATTGGTTTTAGCAAACACTTTAAAAATTGTTTAGTTATTATAAACAATAATTTTAATTAAATGTTTTAGTTTTTTTTTTTCAGTACATTTCAGCCAAACTTTTTTGCCCACTGATTGTGCTTTTCTGCCGGTGCTTCTTTGTTGATGCTGATGCCATTCAGCGGTTTTCATCGCTCCTGATCTTGTTTTCGTAATTGGGTATGGGTCACGAATTGGATCAGATCAGTTCCCTTTCGAAACTTCAATAAACTAAATCTTTTTTTTTAATATGGATATGCGTGGACAACTACAAATGAATGTGTGAGAATAGCATGCATTTTAAGCAAAAACGCAGACAGAAAATTAGAGTAAATAAAGTTTATATTTAGAAGAAGTGCAAGCAACCAGTTTTACATATAAAATGGCTTCAGAAAAACTATGATGTTGTTGACTTGTAAAGAATGGCATACTAATCCGTAGCCATTTATTAATAGACGTCAGTACTAATTGATCATATCTATTTTTTCCAAAATTCACATTAGTGAATTATTAAGCTAGAGCAAATATAGTCACTATATAGCTTTGATAGAAGACTTCGCTTTTACATTAGCTACTCTTCTTCATATAAACGTACCAAAACTAGAGCAAACCTCTACGAGAAAAATTAAATAAACCAAATTTTCTCAGCAAAATCCAATGTTTATCACCAGGTAACCAAAACGCGCAATCTTCTTGGTCTCTGCACGTGATCTTCCCAAAATTGTAAGTGACAGTTTAAAGGAATAACCGTGAAACAAAGCCATTTTGGTTTTTATAGGTTTGGGCTTACAAGTACTAGTCTGTCTATTTAAAACACTCGTAGCGATTTTTTTACCAATTTGGCTAACAAGCAAACATCCCAGAATGTCTTATAACAGTCTTGTATTATGTGTATGTATTATAAAGTATTATAAACTAGCTGTCTCGGCAAGTCGGAGACGGCGACAGTCCTGGCAAGTTTCCTGCCCTTTGATATTCTGGCGGATATGGACGCGAGGGTCTATGACCAGACTCGCGGGATCCCCAGGGTGAGAGCGGGGAAGACCAGGACGACCTCGAAACTTGGGTAGATAGGGAGTAAGGTTGCGTCACCGCCGACTGACGCAGGTAATGAAATGAAATGAAATGTTCTGTCGACGAGACCTATCCCCGTCAGCAATGATTGCTGCTATGCTTTCGGGTGAGGAATGATGGGGCGCAGTGGTCTCTTTCTGTGAAGCTGAAATGCTCCAGAAAGAAACCGCTGAACGGGGTCAGGAGAGGGCCGATCCTGATCGTAGAGGACGTCGGTGATGATACCAGCCGCCGATGGGGTCGGGGGCCGCTAGAGAATGGGGACCTCTGGTGGCAGATTGACCGCTGCGGTAGGGGATAGAAGGGCGGCCTGATTGTATTACGACGCAATTGGGCCACCACCACCACCGCGATTGAGGGGGAGAGGTGTTTTTCCCCTTTGATGGGGCCAGATTAGGCATGGTTACAATTCGGGGAGGACCTGAAATAATATGGTCCGAAAGAGGATCCGAAGGGATTTTCCACCCCGTCAACAAAAAAAAGCTATCCCGGCAAACTTCGTCTCTCTTCAGAACTGTTAAATGTTGTGTTAACTTATCTGTATTTAAATTTAACTAGTATACAACGCCATCTTTATTTTTCTTCATAATATACACAATTGTATTGAAATATGACATTACACACAACAATATGAATTCATAATTTTATTTTCGTAAATTTTTAAAATGCTTAATTTTAATTTGTTCTACTATTTAGGGCAGAGACAAATTTAATAAAAATACATAAAAATAGGTGCAACCGTTCTTGAGTTTTAAATGGTGTAACTAACCCGACTTTGCTTATATATATATTAAGATTTGAGGAGGTTATGAATGCGTTAATGCCAAGAAGAGTCCAAATTCAGATAAATTAAGACAATTGAACTAATGAAACCGCGTAACCTTATAAGATGGCATTATCTGATGGAGGCAAATGTAAATAACGAAACAGCAAGTCCATAACAAGTTTCGATTTATGTCCGGTCAGTAATGTCTCGGTATCAAGAATGGTGAGATCTTAGAAACCGGCGGCGCGTCTCGTCAATCGAGATCATTGTTAGGCCGCCTAGATATTATGATTCATGCCGCTACATTACAAGTTTGAGATAAGAATGCAACAAATAGGGCGTTGCATCCAAGCGTTTCCATCCAGCTATTCAGTGCTTGACATAATTTTGGATACATTGTTTATGTATGTATTTGTTTGTATGTATTATTATTCTCATTTTGGCCTTTCGAATATATTTTTCCTATTTAGATTGACGTCAATTTAATAGTCATATAAATATTAGTCATTGCGATACTAAATAATAGGAAATATTAATTTAAATAAATAAAGGTAACATTACTAAGAGTGCGGTTTTACGAATTTGTTTTTTCTGAACCGACCTAGAAAGATAGAGGTTTTATACAGGGTGTAAGGGACATCGTAACGAATACTGAAATAGTGTATTCAGACTATGATTCTGAGTCGAAAATCATTGGAATTTTCTGCAGGAAAATTAATTATTACTAGCTTTAGAGACTGTAGGACATGCTTACCTCTGTTTAGAGATATCCTGATATTTGGTTGAATTAAGCAAAACAGCCGGCTATAGTTAAACCGCCGTAAGCTTGGCCCTCCTGATGGTTTGGGGGACGCGGGGCGGGGATGCATTCAACCAATTAGCTAGTGCGTCACTGTCCGCCGGCAGTGACTGACGTGAAAGCATGGCTGTACGTGTTATTTTTCTTAAGACTGCTACACACGGTATTATTTTGCAACATGGATAATCTGCCGACTCTGCGTCACAAAAAGATTTAAAAACTCGAAGTTCGGCTTACAGAGGTTCTACTGTTAAAGTTCTAATAAAGAATATTTATTATTTTACTTAATTTTTAAAATTGTATCTGAATATAATTTACATGATGAAGATAAGGTGATTTTATTAAAATTATTTTACAGTATTAAATTTTACAATTAATCATAAAAACTTACAATACACTGACATTATAATACATGGAACTAAATTCGATTTTTATTACATCGTGTGAAGATTAAATCTCAAACAAATAAATCTGAAGATATCGAGTTAGTACATCGTGTCATGTATAGCCGAGCGCATCACCCGCCCCGCGTCCCGCAAACCATCAGGAGGGCCAAGCTTACGGCGGTTTAACTATAATGGGTAAAAATGTCTGCGCGCTTGTGTCTTATTAACTGAGAAGAGATTTTCTTTCATCCATGAAGCTACATGGCAAAGTATCAGTCGCCAAAGACAGTTATTTGTTTATGCTTGCCGAGATGATTATAATTTCTGGCTTACTTTAAACTTAAACTGTAAAGTTGCAATCACCATTTTATGCCGCCTCCAAAAGAATGAGGAGTTTCTTGATTCAGTTGCATATTTCTTATGATTGTTACCACAGAACTCTGTCATTTCTAAGCCGTTTTGGATAATTCTTTTTTTTTTAATTTTGGTGGTAGAAAGATGGGTGGAAAATTAAGCAATGAAGAACACTGTTTATTAAAATTATTTTCAAAAGTGAATGATTTAAAATAAATATACGTGAGTAAGATGTAATATGTGATAAATATACACGCCCCATTCCATTTTTGAGACAATAAACTAAACGAATCATTCCAAGCATTAAATTTAAAAACATTGAATGATTAGCATTTGCGGTCAATTGTGTCTCGAATTTGTCCACCGAGTCACAAGTAGATAAGGGCAATGGGTTGATAGAAATTGTTCAATTACGTTTATTCAGTTGGTTAAGAATGTCACTTACAATATTGTATGGTGTTACCACACATGAGCACCAGCTGGTGTTATTGTCCGCCGACACCTACTGGATTAACGGCAGTTATATCTTGTTCGTTTTATTTACGTAGAATTGTAGATTGAGCTCGTTATGATTCACACCGATTACGATTCTAGGTTAAACATATTTGCCAAAACATTCGTAGCTAGATGCTTGGGAATGGCGCAGATCGTTATTTAATACTATTTTTAGTTTGTTTAGTCAGGAGCTTTGTATAAATTATGCAAATACGAGATTTGGTGGTTTCATGGGATTTCTTTTTGTTCCGTTAGTACATTTATTGATTTATTATTCACAAATGGTGAACCAGACCAAAAGGATCTTAGTGTCTTAATAAGGTTGACTATGTATTATATTGCAGTGTCACGTGTTTAGTTTTTTCAATTAAGTTTGTAAACAATTATCCCACTAAAAACATAATGTATTCATGTAAAATGTTGCCAAGACGATACTATATGGCTCGCACTGTCGAAAAGTACCAGATCTCATGTAGGGCCAAGATTGTAACTATATAAGCCCTTACTTCTCAAACCACCAGGGATGCCCAAACTATTTTGGGCAAGAGACCCCTTTTCTAAAATGAACTGATGATGACTCAGACCCCATAGCCAAATTATTGCACGCTAATCGACTTGTTGAGTTTTTAAAAAGTACAACAATGATACTTCCTACTTAAATATTAGTCATTCTTCAGTCATACAACTAATACATTATCTTAAAATGAAACTTTTAGAACTTGTTTTAATTAATAGGTGCCGATTTTTAGACCCTGGGAAACCGATTTTGATCCCAAGTGGTCGATTTCGACCACTTTAGAAAACCCTGCTCTACACCTTAGTCAAAATATGCAGCTTGGCTGTTTCGTTACTACAAGGCCCATTGTATAATAGAAAAGTAATGAAAAGTGAATAAATTTATCATCTTAAGCCCATTAAACGGCCAAGCAATACAATATACAGCTATAATAAGCAAAAATCTACCGTGCACTACCGTGACCCCAGAATATTGCGTAGTAGCCTTTGCTAGTGTTTTTGAAGAAGGTTTATCTTTTTAAGTGTTTATTTTTTATTTATCATCGTAACCATCGTACTTAAATATTACTAGTAAGCAAATACGGTATTTAGAACATTAGTTACTGCAAAGTACGTTAGTGAACTGCAGCTCGGTAGTTTGTATTAACTTACGTTTTATAAGCCCGATACTTTGCTTAGTGAAGAAGATAAGATTTTGTGTTTGTCTGGCTACTTGCTGCTGATTAATACAATTTATAAAAAAACTCTTACAAAAATAGTGTTTATCCTTGAAGATTGTTTCGAATTCTGATTACTGGTAAGTGACTTTGTGACAAAATGATCTTTGACTTGCATTACTAATCAAATTTTAAGGAATTAGTAATAGACTTTGTTACAATTCACTACGATGTAGGCCTATTCTAGTAGGTGATACTTTATAAAACGTTAATTATCAAACCACAGGTTAAAATTGAATGAAATAAACGCATATACGTGGTTATATTACGGTCAATTAGATGCTGATAATTCAGGCTTCTAGTTTAGTCCAATGCGAAGTTACACGGGGTCGACAATGTCCTGAAAAGCTTTGAGAAAGGAATATTTTCTCTTGTCCGAATTAGCTCGGGCACTACCATACACCCATATAGCCGATGAGAAGGTAACAGATAATGAGTAGATTAGTATTGTTTGAGTTCTAACAGTAAATGTTAAAATAAAACATTAATGCTTATGGTTCGTTACGGTTAATATAAAGACCCACATTAAACAAGTACACTAATTAGACGTACATTACACCTCAACTGTACTGGAGTTAGAAAAGTTCAATCACCTCATAATGAATCATTTACCTATTGGTTTGAGCGGTTCCTCTATCACCGGACATAGCTGGACTTTGTTTACAACAATTACCAACTTAAATTGCATTGTCTCACAACACCGTCACACGCACAAAAACAACGCGAGTTTTTCACATGTCTAGTATACATTAACAAATGCATCGTATGAACGTGCACCCTATTGCACAGTCCCTTCAAAACTAAGCCGGATTAACATAATTGCGGATGCTTGTAGCAATTGCCCAGCCTACTACTTCAGCGCCATGTTTAAAAATTAATACTAACATTGGCTTATGTCCAGTAATTATTATTATCAGCCGCACAAACAAAGCTAATTGTAAATATGTGCGCCTCCCGCATCAATTGAGCGCATTGGCGCGGCGTCGCAACGGGAGAACTTTCAGTGACGGAAATAAACACAATTGGTACTATTTCTAGAAATGGCGAAGTTCTGTTGGAATATAAGGTGCTACAACAGAGGGATGTGAACAGATGTCCAACAATAAAAAGCTGAGGTCAATACATAATTATATTAAGAGTTCAGAAAGCGTTAGTGGTATTTACACCATAGCCTTAACAGAAATGTCAAGTGATATACCTAGCGTAGATTGCAGCTAGAAAAAATACAAAAAATTCTAAATTGATTCTTCATGATAACATAAAATTAAATTGTGCTAGTGGATGTGGAGCAAATGTTTGTGGTATGGTAAGAATTGTGAGGTGTCCATAACGTGGGATTTGTATCTGATAATAAAAATAAACATCATCCGCATTTTGTGTGACGCGTAGGACTTCTGAAACTGACCTTCTGAACTGACTTGTTATAAAAAGCTAGCAATCGCAAGTAAGCAGTATTTTCTCTCAATCGTCTTTTTTGGAATAAATAACTACGGAAGCCCTGTTGGAAGCGTGTGTAACTACCACCTCTCGAGTGTACGAAAAATGGTGAAATTATAAAAATATATTTGGTAGTTTGGCAAGAATGTATAACTGTTAGAATTATTTAATTATACTATGCTTTGATTGCGTTCTAAAATATTTACATAATTACCACACAGTCATTTGGACAGTTACCGTTAATAAACATATACTTTTCTCTGGGGTTGTCATAATTAAGTTTTTATTATTTAGCCAAATATAAAAAGTCCTCAAATTATCTAGTTTATCATTTTTATAAATTTAATAACACATAATCATAGATAAGAAATAGCGATTATCAGTGTGAAAGCAATAAAAATAGGTAGAGTGCTGTACCGGCACATTGACATAAGGTAAGTAGATATTACCGCGAGAATGTATTTTTTTCGATTTCCTACGCTTACATTTTTGAAAACCTTTAGGAGCTTTTCCCATCGTTGAAAGAGGAATCATTATATATCTTTTATCCATTCCATTCCCTAAACTTTCACTGGAATAGGTCCCTATGACGCTCGAGTAAATCCCCATTTAGCATCATGGGTAGGAGCACTATTTACTAAATATTACATAAATACGATTCAAACGCCCACATTTGGTCGACTATAAGTTTTAAGTTCCACCAGGAGGAGAGCTTATTGCAATCAACCAAGCATTTACAGCACAGGGGCTTTTATATTTCTAAATATCTACACAAATGAAAAACTACAAAATCACAGGTATGCATCATTTGGAGTCCCATAGTGTTTGCTGAAATTAATTTTTCACATTTGCCTCCGGTTCAATTTAACAATACCATCATACCGATCAGCAGCAAAGTCAAAAACTTGGGAGTTATAATCGATAGCACCTTATCATGGGGACCTCAGATTCAGGAGGTAAGCCGCAAAGTCTTCGCTGCAGCGGGATCTTTGCGAAGGTTACGAAACATTGCTTCCGACTGCTACTAAAACTGCACTTGCACAAACGCTCCTTCTTCCGATTCTTGACTATGCCGACGTTAGCTATCTCGATCTCAGTGAAACACATCTTGATAAACTTGAGCGTCTATAATTTTTTTGCATACGATTCATATTTGGTCTTCGCAAATATTCGTTTCCCACTACCGTAAAAAGCTCAGGTGGCTTAGTCATTTCCTTACGCTTCTGAATAATAAGTTTAATCCATTAACTCATATTTACCTCAAAGAACGCTTTAAGTTCCTTCATGAAAAGTCCTCTGAAAGCCTGAGATTGGAAATACCAAGGCATTCTACCAATTTCTACACAAAATCATTTTCCGTAGAAGCTGTATGTTTATGGAATGCCTTGCCGATTACTATCAGACGTGCGCAATCCCTAACCACCTAAGACTATGCTATATGAGCATTATCTGTCTCTAATAGTTGGAAATTAGCGTATGTATGTATGTATAAGATTAGATTAGTAGGATTTATGTATAATAAATATTTAATAGCTTAATTTCTCTAATTTCTGTATACCCATCACCAGTTCAAAATGAATCCAGTCCATCCAAAGGTTGCCTGGAACAAATTGCACTAAGCGATAAGGCCGCCCTTTGTACATGACGTCTGTTGCTAATTACTTTATGTCTGTAAAAGCCTGGTGTACAAATAAAGTATTTATCTATCATCTATCCATCTACATACATATTATAGACTTATTATTACTTACATGTTTTATTTCTACCTAATATAATCACCATCATCAGCCTATCGCAGTCCACTGCTGGAAATAAGCGTCCTGCCATCTTGGGTAGTTTTTTTTTAAAGACAACTTCTGCACTAGGAATATATCCTGTGTCACGGGGGACTTTACAAACATACATGAAACTGACACAAAGAACTCCCAAACTCAGAACGACAATTTGTGGATCACAAAGTGTCGTCCCATGTGGGGATCGAACCCATAGTTATTAAAGCTAAGACGCGGCGGTATTCCACGTTCATTGCAAGTGTTGGTACTTATTTTATGCCTTAAATACAAGCCATTATTTAAAAAAATAAACAAGAATCATATTGCGTAAAAATACTACGTAAAAAAAATTACAATTTAATTGAATAGTTTCAAAGTTGAAGTAGTGTTTTTATTAAATGATTATTTGTTAACGATAAACATTTTTACTCTTTTTTAGCATATCCTGTGACAAGTTAAATATCTTTTGATAAACATTTATGAAACCCTTTATTTCGATACTCTACAAAAAGTGGACTGAGGGGTACTGAAAAAGACGAGAGAGTGGAGACATAATAAATAAGAAAAAACTAATGAAGTGTCTAATGGGCATGGTTTAACGAATTTAAATAATTTCTTTCGGGTGCAGTGTGATAAAAAGAATTGTATACAAGTCCATATGTATTGTCTTTTCTACAATATTATTATCAGCGAACCTGTTTAGATTTCATATTTGGTCGAGGATTGCAGCCTATATCAACTATTAAAAAACACGTTATTTTTTTGCATCTGGATGCAACGCTCTCATTGTGATTTGATCTTTAAAAAAGTGGGACGTGGAAAAGAGGTTACGATAAATCACTCAGTACACAATGATTGATAACGATTGTATCAATTTGTAACTCACAAGAATGGAATCCTTTGGGTGAATGCGTATAATTTTGTACACGTAAGAAATTAATTTTAGTAATGTACCACATTTATTTGGGCCTTTTCTTAAAAAGAATAAATAAGCGGCATTGTAAACTAGCTTTTATTTACTGTATTAATATATACCGCGTCGATGGGAACTAAATAAAAAGCAGAGTTTCACGGTCATATGATTCTGTTTCTTCTTAGGCTATTCTTCTTCCCGAGGAGATCTGGTAGTCTCTTAGGCGCAGCTCAGTTCGCATGCAGCGATTTTTGTTTATGACATGACGCGACATTTTTTACAAGGTTCCCAGCTCTCGACCCATTTGAAATATAAGATACCTTGGTACATGCAACTTATGCAAAACCCACTTTATAATCGTTATTAGTATTAAGAGATCGCTAATCATCATCACTGAGCACTCTACAGCAAATGAAGGCTGCCTAAGGCAGTTACTGCAAACTACACGTATTATATGCAACTACGCACTATAGTATGGTCGCCATGCTAGACTTTCTATATAAACGCATGCTGGCTATTTATTCGAAAAGTTGACGTGCTCTATTATTAAATTCAATTTCACAACATACTGAGACAAAAGTAAATTTCTACGTACTATATTAGCTGGAATACATAATAATCAATAGACAACGCCACATCTTTTTTCTTTCCTGTCCGGTAATCCCCTCGGATACTACCCGCCGGATGTTATGTCGGACTCGAACCGACTAAAAACCGCACGCCGTCTCTGGTACCAGTAGCCAGGTAACCTCGCTACTGCGACCTTCGGCGCCTGAGTTGTCTGCGCTACCTGGCCCGTACCCGGGCCTGGCGGGCCGGTCATCTCCTTCGCAAGCATAACTTCCACGCACTCTCGCTCCGCACCATAAGACAACGCCGCATCTTAATAAAATAAAGTAGCCTACGTGCTCTAATTTGCACTGATGCTGCTGCAGCCACTTCTTAACTAAATCAATACGATTTTAGGATGATGCTGATATCTATCACACAATAGTGCGATGAATGTAAAAGTGCATTTCACAGAATTGTATAAGGAGGACCTTTTACAGGAGGTTGCAGTTTTATAGCTTTATGACATTAGTTATTCAAAATTTGTAAAACGGAGTAGTATTCCTATATATGATTACGAGTGTAGGCAATGTTTCATCATCAGCCTATCGCAGTCCACTGCTGGTCATAGGCCTCTCCCATTGCACGCCACTTAGATCGATTTTGGGCTTCCCGAATTCAGCGCGAAGGCAATGTTTACAATGATGCGATCACAGGATGACACATGTTAATGTACAAAATACACATCGCACAATCAAAATGAATATGCCATCGAATAGTCGTGCCAACGAACTGTAAATCTAACTCGGTTGACGCAGTGGCGCACAGCAATCCAAAAATATACAACATATTGCAATGAGGCCAATGAATTTATGGCGGGTGCGATCTACCGATTAATCGTATTAGATTGACTAGTATCGTATCTACATGTTTTAAATTACTTTATGCTAAGCTGTGTATTCTGGACCTTTGTATAAACTTATAATATATGAAAAAGGATTGAACCAAACACAATTTTCAGGACAGAAAAAATGATGAAAGTTAGTGAATAAAGTACTTTATTCCTCTATTGATAATAACATTATTAACGAATATAATATTAAATCGATATATTCACGTATTGATTTAAAACCCAACTTAATGTTCAAAGTGTTGTCTAAAAATTGTAGTCGTTTTTACAAGTGATTTTAAAACTAAAACAATCCTAGCGCGCTTTTGAAGTTGTTACTGCGAATTCGGTAAACACACTATTAGCTAATTATGTTAACAGTATTCAGAAAGGCAACTATACTCCCAGTGGAGAATGTTTGTCATTCAAGTTTAAAACGAGAGACATTCTGTCGTTTGAACATCTTAAAGTATAAGTCAGCTACACGCACATGTAATAAGCTCTTAAATCATCACAACATCTACTAATAATGCATATAAAAACACTGAGGTTTACTCACGTTAAGACAAAATAAATTTATAGACTACTACTGTATAAATAATTTCACACGGGGATAACTTAAAAATACTAAGGCAATTTAATGTACTCACTAGGGTTTGCATGTATATCCCAGTATTTGTTAGCCTAGGAAAATTAATGAACAATTTAAGAAATTAATATTTTTAAACAGTACAACAAAGTTATATTAGCATTTGACAGCAGTTAATGGAGCAAGAACACGATCCTCTTTAAAGGCTCTTTAAGTTTTTGGATTACAATTACTTCCATTGTTTGTTTGTGAATAATGCAAATGGGTCTTGATCCAATCAATAATTGGTCGCTAACAAAATACAAGTATGCAACAGGGAACAATACAATAAAGAAAAATCTGCAAGTAATTTTCTTTCTGTTCTATTCTGGGATTTTGTGTCTAGACAACAACCTGTATGCATATACTTATGTGGTAAATAAGGGAGTGTTACTTACATTTAATGAGTACCACGGAGTCGTGGGGCTCGCATTGCACCTGGGTGGCGTTCATAGCCAGCAGTCCACCGCTGGCCGCCCCGCCACCCGCGCTGCTCGTTTCTCTGCACACACAGTAATTACACATGATTATTATTTGCCATTTACATGAGTAATAGTTATATAACAATGGCACCTGCTACACTAGTTAGCATGCAAGTAACTGGATTTAAAAAAAAAATGCGTCGATTACAATACTTAAATAAATATCAGACATTATACGTGTTTTGTATTTGCTTTGCATCTTTTTTTAATCATATCGTCGTTCTGAACATTTTATATTATTTATTAAAATGCTGATGATAGTGGAGGCACTTGTGAATTTTAATTTAGTGTTTCGTTTAGATTTAAAAAAAACAGTAAAGTTGCATTGTTTTAGAAATCTTCATATACGCTATAATAAGCTAAGTTTTGCAATTAATAGGCGACATTAGTCCAATGTATCACAAGAGTAGCTCCCTGAGCTTGTAAGTCTAGGTATCAGACTAGACCTTGTGTATTGTAGACCATCACAATATTCAACTGTTACGGTAGTATGTGTAAAGTCCAGAACGAAGAGGGTGGATGGCGGAATAAGGCTTGGTGGTTTAATTAAAGTGTATTTATTGAGTGTATATTAACACATTAAAAAAGGTAATAAGGTTGTAACATAAATATACTGGCAATGTAATTTATATCCAAACATGAGGCCCTTTTGTCTAAAAAGAGTTTATCTAACGAACAACGAAGGGTAAATGACGAAAGAGCATTTGGTTTCTGTTAAATATACTTAAGTAAACTTTTATCTAAGCTATCCATGCCATCATAGAGTAAACACAATTTAACTCTAAAAGCAAACAAATATTAGTTCAATCACCGTCGTGGGAAGTTGATAGAATATACATACGAGGTGGAGCAAGCGTTTTATTACTTTGTTTTTTTTTTGAGTCTACTATTATAGCAGCTTTTACAATAGATACTAGTATTTCCGTACCTTTTTTAGCTAAGCTATTGGTGTAAGAAGTGAGTAGTATGTTTAGATCTACCAAATATTTGCTCAGCGCCATGTTTAATTATTGGTTTCTAATCCGCTATCATAAGTACTAGCAGCGTGCTGTAATACATATAGCCGGGCAGTGGACAGTTTATAGAACTATAAGTCAACAGAATGAAAAAAAAGCATGATCCCCAGGTAGGTCTGCTTGCTTGTCGCACTCTTCTGTCAGTCTCATTTTAGTGACATCTTCTACTCTATGTAACTATGGTAGTTTCTAAGGAAATCTTGAGCCTCTACTTATGGCAAGAAGAACAGAATAACTTATTTATCATGATCTGCTACTTCAGCCGACATTGGGAATCATAATTTTCCACTTATAGTTAAATTTGCTCTACGCATTTCTTAAATTTTAAAGAGACTATTATAATTAAAACCACGATCTAATGATAAGCTTACCTTACCATTAGTTTAATGGTCTGTAAATTGCAAAGAGCGTTTCTAGGCGGCAACGTACTATGCTAATATTTATATGTTGAGTGTTAGTCACTGGCTACTTAATCTCAGAACAAAGGAATTAAACCGTATGACTGTTCATACCTGGAGAACAATTAGCTACGTATCTCGATTAGACTGGAGCAATTAATGTCAACAGCGCTAAGTCCCTTCTAATCTCGCTTTAATATTTTCGGGCAGTTAAGGAAGTAACTCCACTGTGACGCTTGACATAATTTCAATATTTCTAAAAGGATCAAGAGCATTTACAAAAATATTGAGTTTGTTTACAGATCCGCAAGTCTTAGGCAAAAAAAGTGCTAAACAAGAAATCATTATATGAAACCTAAAAGAAAATAACAGGAAATGGCTATAAACAATAATAAATATGCATCACAAAACAGGGAATATTTAGTTTCTCTTAGTCACTACTTGCTCAATTCTATGATATTTGATAATATCACTTTTGACTGAATTTACAGTAATTTACCAAATACTCGTAGTTACCGAGTCAATAATAAATATTATTTTATATTATTTTTGAAGCGTTTGTAATATTATATTATTGTTGATGCATATATAAATCGTTGTGTGACAGACTTAAGAAGTTTCTTAACTCAATCACACAACGATTTACATTTATTTTGATACATTGATGGTATATCTATTTAATTATATTAATACGTGAAAAAAACCTTTTGTAACCCTTTAAAAAAATATGGGACACAGAAGTATATATGGTATTTGAAGTACCTACTTAATGTTTATATGTAAAAGAATTATAAAAAGATAAAACATATAAAGAATATCCATATTAATTCATACTAATATTATAAATGAGAAAGTGTGTCTGAAATTTGAAAAGAAGAAATTTGGTATAGAGATAGTTTGAGCCCCGGGAAAGGACATAGGATGGTTTCTATCCAAAAAATCGTCCACTAAGGAAGGGGGTGAAAAGAAGGGTGGAAGTTTGTATGGGGAATCAATAACCGCTGAACCCATTTAGATGAAATTTTGTATGGACACAGTTTGAGTGTTGTGGAAGGGTATAAGCTACTTTTTACCGCGATAACCGACATACACGCGGGCGAAGCCTAGTGTAGAATAAAGTTAAACGATTTTATATAAGTAAAATCGGTTAAATAAAAGTTAAGGGGTCCAGTACACAAAAAAGTCCATACAATGACAGCTGAAGTTATACTGGTCCTCGTAATAAAACAAGTTCTCTAGTCTTTGTTGTGATACAAAAGAAAGACACGCAGACGGAATTGGGGGGAATAATAGTGATGAATAAAGTTAAATCAACTGACTTCGTTCTGATAGAACTGACTTCATCTAAAACTACCATGTAATTAGCTGGCTTAATTTTAGTTCCACGCCTAATTTTGAGCTAATTATAACAAAAATGCCTAACATATTTGAATGGATTTTCAAATTTTGGCTGGTTACCATCAAATATGTTATTATTTCGTGTTCTCGCGATCTAAGTCTTAATTTTAGGCGGCCACATTTAATGTTTTTAGGAACAGTTACAATTTAATGTTATTTAAAATGCAACTTTTTGTAGGTTTAGCAGAGATCGCTTGTTGATCGAAATTCGAGTCATAATTCATCTACTTTTAACCTTTTTAATTTCAATTTAAGATGAACTTACACTGTTTACATATAAACCATAAAAAGTTAAATTGTCACTTTATTATATCTAGAACGCAAGTAGATCTAGTCGTTCTTAAGTTTTTTTCTAATTATTTATTTTATTATTTTTTTATTTCTGCACTTCTTCTATATGTATGTAAAATGTATATTGAAATGCATATTTTCAAGATACACTGTACATCAAAACTTTCCGAAAATATCTGTAACTTTATAATACACAATTTCACAGGTCTGTGAAAAACAACTTTATTTTTCTTTTGTATTGTATATTTTATGTAAAACAATGTTACACAAATAAATTATTCTAATCAGCTTGCCATTTTCACTTTTCCTTAAATTACTAGTTTCCTACTAAGTACCGAAAACAACATTATAAAAAAAAATCACTTGTTCTTGATATATTGACAAAATGTCAATATATTAGATCCACCGAATGACAAAGAAACCATTTTATTCCATGCTACATATACATAAAATGTAACTTCAAAGGACGGTTGAGGACTGTTAAATTTAAAATTTTCATAAGCAAATGTAGGTTTAATCGTGCCATTAGTGTGTCATTATGGGAGTTTATGGTCTGACAAATCAGATGACGTTTCGTCCTAAAGTTAATGCGTTCGAGAACAACTCTCCTGGCGTCTTTTAAAATTATGTTCTTACTAAAAGGTACGATAATTTACAGCATATAATTTTACTAATTTAGCTGTAAGAGCAACTGAATCAGTATAACTTCACTTGTTCACTGTTCTTATTTTACGTTCAGTATTTTGTTCCATAACGTTACTTAATTACTTAAACATAAAAATAATAATAATATTCTGGGACTTATTTATTGCACAGTGCTATCTTAACGCAAATTTAGCTGAGCTTGTATTAAGACTTCTACAAGATGATTAAACAACAGACCAAACAGTCAGACCAATGCATTCAGACATAACCAGATTTATAAATATGAGCGTTAAGCGGGCAGCGAACAAACTACCTATCGCGTGGCAGTCGAAAGCTCTACCGCTGCGCTAAAAGGGCTTCAAAAATCGCAACAAAATAGGCATAAAAGAGCTGCATAAGGCCCTATATGAAATATATATATTACTTACTATTTTATGATAGTCTGACCGAAATTATTCTACAAGTTTCATTGTATAATGAATTTGCCTTTCTGTATAAGCAAACACGACTCACCCTACAATCTGCAAGAATTATTGTAAATTATTGTAATCTATTCAAAATCAAATTCATTAGATTAGAATAAATTTTAATCATTGGTAAGTCTACCTTGAAGCAAGTCAACAACAGAGGTGTTTTTTAGTTCCTGGTATTGATATATTTTATTGTAAATTATTAGTTTTATTATTATTATATTACTGCCAAACTTCGATCTGGCACATTGTGGTCATTGATGAGAAAGGAGGAACAAAACTAAAGTAAAAAATAGGTAAAAATAATTGAATCGAGTTGTACATCGTGTTAAAATTTGAGTTAAAGCGGCGCAGAAATTTTTGAAAAAACCAACATACATTTTTAAATATATAGATTTGTTATGTATAATATATTTTTAAGAAAAATAAAAATCCAAAAGGTATTTCAATGTATTACTGTGATGAGGAATAAAGTTCGATATTAATACATAAATCATAATTATAATACATTAATACATGAAGATATTGTGGGAAAGTAATACCTCACAATGCTTTGAAATTCAAAGAACATATGAATCACACACCTAAGTTGGTGGTCTACAATCGAGATATGTGTAGTTTAAAATTAATTGCGTTATTTTCCTTTGCATAATAACACTAGCCGCACTTGTGCCCGCAGTTTCGCTTACGTTAAATTTGTTTTGGGTTTTTTCTCAGAGCTTTTTTTTAAGGCGAACTCTGCATCCAACTTGATTTTGGTGCCAGAGCTATATGCCGGAAATCCGGTTCACACAAGAAACAGTGCGTATAGCACTCTTTTCCCTCGACATACATAAGTCGAGAGGGCCCGGTGGAATCTCCTTCGTGTTGAAGACAGAACTCCTCCAAGGTAGCGTTTGTGCACCCGATCCCTAAAAAAGGTGACCGCTCTGACCCGTCCAACTACAGGACAATTATGGATTTCATAGCCATAACTCCTTTGTTCTCTAAGATTATGAAATCCATAATCAACTGCCAGCTCCTCCGGTATTTAGATGATCACCAGCTACTCAATGACCGATAATATGGTTTTCGCCGGGGTCACTCAGCTTGTGATCTTCTCGTCCTCCTAACACACCGGTGGGCGATCGAGACCAAGGGAGGGCTTGTGCGATTAGTTTGGACATAGCGAAGGCCTTCGATCGGGTCTGGCATAAGGCGCTTTGTTGTTGACGGTGCATGCTCCGTCTTGAAATCCGTAAATGCTGGTGTCCGCAAGGTTGTGTGCTATCACCCACACTGTTTCTTCTGCATATCAATGACATGTTGCAAACTAGTAGCATCCATTGCTATGCAGATGATAGTACGGGAGATGCCCTTTACACCGGCCGCCCCAATATTTCTCGGGAAAACGTCATCGAGAGTCGAAACAAACTTGTGTCTGAAATTGAAACTTCTGTAGCGGAGGTTTCAGTTTGGGGCCGACTATTCCACTTTAACCCAAAAAAGACACAGGTTTATGCCTTCACCGCAAAAAAGATACCATTTGTCTTATCACCACGGCTTGAGAGCACCTCCCTAACTGCGTCAGTCAGTATCAGAAACCTAGGCATCGATATATCGAGCAAAGTCCAGTTTCGGGTTCACTTAGAGGATAAGGTAAAATTGGCCTCGAAGAAGCTCAGCTATAAGACGCCGGCCGCATGTAAAATACTGTTTGCATCTCTATGCAGGGGCAGTACCAGCATCTTCCTCTGGACCGCATCTAACGAAGAGCTACTCGAATCGTCGATAGCCCAATGATTTCCGATCGGCTCCATCCCTTGGCGTTACGTATAGATGTGGCGTCACTCTGCATTCTCTATCGTATTTATAACGGAGAGTGCTCAGAGGAATTATTTGGACTAATACCAGCCGCAAAATGCCGCCATCGTTCCACACGGCAAAATATTTCATCCCAATCACCTGGATAATTGACGCTCCACTACTGTGCGCTTTCAAGACACTTTTTGCCTCGTACAACCAATCTGTGGAACAAGTTATCGTCTGGCGTATTTCCGGACCGATACTATCTTCAAACCTTCAAAACAACAAGCGTACTTCTTCCTAAACGACCGGCATCGCGTTTGTGACTCCTGAGTTGCTGACGTTCATGGGCGGCGATAGTCTCCTTCCATCAGGTGACCCGCCTGCTTGTCTGCCCCCTCTAACATTAAAAAAAGGGATTTCTCGACGGTCGGTCGAGTAGTTAAAGCAGAAAGTGCAAGCTACAAACAAAAAAACCCACTTTTGCAATTATGATATTGGTTAGGATGAGTAAGTTCCTCGGACCATAAGGAAATAATTATATTATTGCTCTTTTTACAGTGTAATAGCTTGCGGTCACTGCCAAGTGACCATTTCCAGCAATAAGATCTGTTTTCCAAGGCATGATTTAGTCAGCTTAAATCCAATGTAATGTTTTATCTGAACTGAATTAATATTTCAACATAGTATGAACTCCATGACCTACTTATCGTGAATTATATATGAATAAAATTTGTAAAAATGTTATATTAATGTTTAGCGATCATTGACACAATGAATGAAAAACAGAATTTGTTAATATGAGTAGTAGTTAATCAGTTTCTTGTTTCCAAATGTATAATAGTGGTAAGAATCTGTCAACCATGCTATGAGATATTTTAATGGGAATGCTTGCTTTTTAGTTAAATTAGAATTTAATTTACTTAACATAATGTTTTTTTGTAAAACAGACACTAGAATTATGATACAGTGACTGACTCTTCAAACTTACACTAAGCTTATTAAGCTTATAGGTAAAGCTTAGATTGAAAAGAATTATTTACTTCACTTCTGCAGTTTCTGGTATTAGCAAATATATGCAATTGATGTATGTAAAACTGCTTCATTCATTTTGACATGGTCACTAGTTATGGTCACGAGTTAGAAGTGACGGATGACTACCAACCACCAGATGACTACCAAGATGTGATCAGCAATCAAGTACCCAATTGAAATTAAAGTATGGAAAAAACGAATCTTCTCTTTACTTTGCTTTAGTCATGTATTTATGTGACCTACATACTTAAACCTAGAAGAGGTTTCATTCAAATAATTAAAAAACTGAAGTAGAAATGTCTACTCAAGTGCTGACACTAATCAAAATAAACAAAGGTCTGTGTATGTTAAAGCATCTAGTCACCAAACCATATTGTTGTTAAATCACTGATAGACTAACACTAAGTACAGTATAGTCAGGCAAGAGTAGCATAAGTAATCAGAACAAGGACTAAAGACAACAATGAATACCTTTCAGGATGCACCCACATCACTTTTGCAACCACTAATGTCTCTTCTAGGCATCAAACAGATCAAATCATTAGTAAGCAAATGCTAAATGTTTCCAAAACAAACAATAGATAATGAAAGCATGAGGATTCTAAGATGGACAGATATCTGAACAATGCATTCCATTCAAGAATGCCTTTCATAAACAATCTAGTGTGAATTCAAGCATGCATTGTTATAACATTTTTTTTATATATCTGTTTGTTTTGACCATTTTTGAGATATCCATATAAACTTATTTGTGATCCTCATATTCACACATATAACCTGAATAACAACTTTATTTTACAGTAGATTCTGAACTTGATTATCCACATCCACTTCCTCCATAGAAATAAAAGTGTGTTGCACAAAAACATTGTTAAGTAGTTAATTTTCAATATTTCATGTTCCAAGTCTTGATAATTATTAGAATGTAAATAAACATTGCCATCTTTATTTAAATTTATAAATTCTGTGTTTATGGCTACTAATTTAGAAGAGGTGAAAGACATTAGAATACTAAATACCTATTAGTTATATTTTAAAGTAACTTTCAAAGTAAATGTTAATCCATTATTTCTACACAGGTATGCAATCTTAGAGATATGCATATGATCCTGAAACAACAACAACTAAATGTGTTAGGTGTTCCAAGATAAGCCGAACCTAACAAAAGTCATTAGTTCAAGAAGAATTTTGAAGCAAATGGTCGCTAGTTTTTTTTTGGTGTAAATGAACATGTGGCTACAGATGCCACTAGATGATCATAAAAGTAAACGTTTTACGATCCTGAATGGTACACAACCATTTGTTTGCCAGAAGTCTTAGAAGTAATAAGAAAGAATAACCGACAATGCATAATCCTTCTTTATCATGACAATGCTAGCTGCCACACATCCGCCGAAACAACTCAGTATTTAGAATATCAAAAGATCGAATTAAAGGGTCATCTGCCGTACAACCCTGACTTGGCCGCCAACAACTCCAATTTATTTCACACCCCGAAGAATAAATTATGTGGTCAATGATTTTTAAGCCATGAAGAGGCTTTTAAATGTAAAAAGGGTTATGAAAATTGGTTCCAATATATACAAAAGTGCATAGATCATCACAGCAAATATTTTGAAAAGCAATAAAGCTATAATAAATACTACTATTACTGCTATTTCACTTTCTTATTCAGGATACATAAATGGCATTCCTCATACTATCTTTTTTTCTGTTTAACTCTTTTTATGTTGAGATCCAGATACATATATTTATTACTTATTCAATTTGGGATGTTAAACATAGTTCTTAAAAAACCTAAAATATTGGTCATCTAACCAAGAAAATTAAAAATTCAAATACATACTAATAATAAAGTATATTATTTTTTCACACTCTTACAGTAAATAATCAAATTTTACTTTTCAGTTAACATGATGATAGACTTTCCCTTTTATCAATACATGATAGTGGTTACAGAAAAGTATTTTTCCTTAAAATATAACTCCTAATGAGGTGAAAGATGTATATGAAAAAAGAAATAATTTTATCAACTATCCAAGTTTTGTTTCCAATCCAAGTTAATTCTTTCTCCATTATGGTTGTTACTGATTTGAAATATTTGTTAGTTGGTTGTAGTCTGTCTTTTTTGCAAGTGAACAGAATTAGTCTTAGTTCTCCTAAGATCTTTATTTTTATTTCTGCTATACATACATATGTAAAAATTCTTCCATATCAGATAAGTAATAATTTTCAGAATTACGAAATGTCTGGAACAAGAGTATGCCTTGTGCCAGACATTTCGAAAATCTGAAAATTAACTAAGACTAATATGTGCACTTTCAAAAAAAGACTGTTTCGCTTAGACTACAACCAACTAACAAATATTTCAAATCAGTAACAACCATAATGGAGAAAGAATTAACTTGCAAACGAAACTTAGATAGTTGATAAAATTATTTATTTCTTTAAATTAAGTACCACCAAGTTTGGAAATGGGAACAGATTCATCATTCATCCAAACAAATAAATTGTATTTTTAAATCAACCCTCATGTTTATTGGTTCAAAGTGTGTAAACACAAAAGAGGTGTCCCTCAAGTACTAGTATTACTGAAACTTACAACAGCACATCACATATATCTAATACCTCAATAAAAATGTATTAAATATTTAATAAATAAATCGAATCCGACTTTAATTTAAAATGAGCTCCAAAATATCTATAGTTTTATTCATAACTTCCTAGTACTATCGCAGTTGCAGTCTTATTAAATCCTCTATAATTCACACGCACCGCACGATAGGACATCTTGACATTTGACACCGGGCTGGTCAAGAGGCGTTGTCATACGTTGTCACAATTTTAGGTCAAAGTACGATGAACTTGAACGCGCTTTACTCACCGTAAAATACTTATTGCCGGCACTTGCTTCCCTATGGAATGCGTGCAGGCAGGGCCCGCATTCGCTAGGAAAGCATTACCCACTGTTTTATGCACGTTTGGAAAGTTTCCCACTGCAAACCGGCCACGACTACAATCACTGGTCACACTGTTAGGTCCACGAACATAAGATCTGACAATAACGTACTAAACAACTAAATACCACCACCTCTCATATAATCCACTGTTTTACAGACAAAAGACACTGGTATCCATGTAATGAAACACTTATGACAGTCACAGCACTGTAAATAAAGTTCACAGGTTATGTCAAATTTCAGTGATACAGGCGATAAGTTCACACGCGTAGTTGGTACAAAACACTTGGATAACTTTTATAAATAAAAACAAAATATGAAAGGAACGTCAATCGCACCGCAAAATCCGAAAAACAAGACGCGCAGCTGGCTAGCTGTCGCCTCTCGCTTGACTGTGGGGTCTGCGGGTGCAGAGGCGGGTAGAGGGGGCGACAACGGCTCCTACCGCGCCCCCTATCCTTCCCGCCTCGTCTCGCAAGTCATTTCATTATTACGTTACGTTCATTTTATTTTATTTCGAACCTGCATGCATGCATTCATTGGAGTTTGGTATCCTACTGCAACGGAGATTACCATCAAATTGAACTCTTCGCAATGTTGCATGTATCAAGCAAATCCCAATTATAAATGTAATAACAATTAATACGGTCAAAAGTGTAAACCATTTTTTTATAATAAGTGAAATTGTGGTTATTTATTTATTCTAGTGTCTCCTTAATATTTTCAACAACATAATTAAATGAGCCATACCAACTTACTTTTTAAAAATAGCTCAAGTTTTAATACCTTTTTTAGACCTTAAGTATCTCCTTAGTCGGTATAAATAAAATAGTTTAAATAATATGTAATAAGTTTAAGTATACTTAAATTGCAGGCACTATCAGAGATACACATAAGTAACTTGTATATTAAAAGCTTGAAAGATGGTAAATTTTGAATTCGAAGATTGACTGATTTTTTCCCCTTGTTGAACCAATATTAAAGTGGATTGGTTAGTTGTCTGGACAAGAACGCACCTCGTTCGAATGCCATTATAAACAAGCAGCTGTTTTGATGAAAGCACGCGCAACCGGCACTATATACAGTGGTTGGCCTTCGTCGACAGAGATACGTACTCAGGTATGCTACATTGCATATTTTCGAAAATTTTAAATTTCACACGACCGACTTTCAGTTAATTTTCGTGAAAGCGATTCTTGGTTGTTGGTGATCTATCAAGGAGTGTGGCAAATTTCTCCTTTATCATTACTATTCATTACAGACTCAGCCACCCCTGCTAACTTGTAATTACATGTAGTTTACGAGCAGATGAGTAAATGTTTTAAATTCTGGGTTGTAGGGAAAGTGAAGTGTTAATGGGACAACTTGATCATGGTGTTCCATACCTTTCTACTTGCAAACTGAAAGGGATTCTGTGAACTTGGTGTCTGACCTCGCTTTAAACAGTTTACATCGTAATTGGCCATTTAATTAACCATGATATCACAACGATATTCATTCAAGTGTCCGCTATGAACTTTATTCATTGAGATAGAGAACGACAGTTCCTGTTATTTGTTCTACAGGTAACAAGAAACTACCCCAACTCATAAAACGGAAGCAGGGCGTGGTTTGGGTGCGTCCTTGAGTTGAATTCTGCATTGAACCGGAAATTTCTATTAGTACGTTCAGTAGGTACTTACTGCGTTCCAACTAAACGTGCGTTAACGTACCTGTCTAAACTGAATAATATTATCACTCATGTAATGTTGCAGATAGTTAACTAAAATACTGAGATATATATATGAGTATATGGTATACAAACCGACGTATCTAACGCAAGTTCACACAGTTCGAACGGATATCCTTTCTATTTCGGTCCAAGGATAAATGCTAATGGTACCTGCCTAGTTGGATAATATTTCACCGTTTGTCAACATGTCCAAATGCTGTACAAGCTTTAAACTAACAGATACGTAATGTACGTTCCTGTAACTTCATGCATTTAGTTATCTATTTGTGTACAGTAACTCTAAAAAAGAAGTAGGGATATACATGTATTAATATTTGGACATAGAAAGATAAGAAGAAGACAACAGTGTAATCTGCATATTGTAATTTGCCTTTTTATATAAAAGTATTTTAATTGAGGATAGTGACTAAACATAGCCTGATGTGTACTTGGATTTTGCAAGGTAATGTAAATAACAGTATCTTGTCAGATCCAAGTACACATCGAGTTGTAAACTTAAAGTCCATGTTAAAAGGAGAAACTGACAGACTGATTCACTGACTGATCGGTCAACACACAGCTGAAACCGCTGGGTCTAGCAGCATGAAATTTTGCACAAACATTCTTTAGGTGACGTAGCTGTGCACTAAGAAAGGAGTTTTCAGCATTCTACCCCTGAGGGTGCAAAAGGGAGGTTAGAATTTTTTATAAATCTTGTTTATTTTTGATTGTAGCGTTTTCTAACTTACATTTTTTTCACAAAAAACTCTATTAATAGTAATAAAAAACGTTGTTACAATTTTTTCAAAACTACCCTTAAAAAAAGGGTGCAAGTTTGCATGGGAACTATTTTTTTAAGTTATTGATTCCTAACTTTCAGTATAAATATATTTTCTACCAAAAATCATAATAATAATAATTGGACTGCACGAATGGCGGATTGGTTTAAGCGGTCGCCACGCCACTTACTACTATGCTGAGTGTTGTGGTAAAAAAATAGTCTTGTGTTTATGACATGTGTGATATGTACTCGTATTACCTATACCTATAGAGACGATAACTTATGATATGTAAAATATGCATCGATGTCGGTGACGATGTTTACATCTATTGATTTCCTAGCTTTTACTATAAGTTTTATCGGAAAACCCGAAACTGTTAATAAAAAAAATACAGACGAATTGATAACCTCCTTTTTTGTGTTTTTGAAGTCGGTTAAAAATAAAAGTAAACGTTAATGTAAATAATATGTTCAGTCGGTATAGTTCATTAGAATATTTTAAAACATTTGATGTACACATTGTAAAGGAACTTTGTTCATGTATATTTAATTTTAAGGGTGACTGTACTTCTTGTTCTTAAGAACCAAGTTCTTTAGCACCTATTTATACAAATAAAATTTATAAACTATTTCTATTTTCAGGTGAGCATCAATTTGCAGAATGTGCATCATAGAGGAGCTTAAAATAAAGACACCCGGTGTGTGTGTTCTATTTTTGTCTGTGAATGTGGTCTATTGATTCTGATAAACAAAGATGGCAAACAAGGGAAGTGCCTCTACCATCTACCATACAGACGACGACGGCTGTTGACACTAGTTTCACAGCAATAACAGCGGCTGGTTTAATAATTTCATAACGGTATTTTAGTAAACAATGTTAACGATTAGTACCTACCTAAAATTTTTTATTAAAGTTTATAAAATTAGAATGGTTAAGTTTATTTAAGCAATCATTATATATTATTATAAAGGAGGCTGTTAAAGTGGTGTCATATTAGCTACGTGTAACAGGTTTAATATTTTTATGACGTCCTATCTATCTAATAAATAACTTTTTAAAGTTATTAAATTTCTGACACCAAGTGCAGATACGAGATAATATATGTATTTTATTTATATCTTTACGAGTCGCATGCCTGACGCGCATTGCTTAAAATATCGTCGTGCCGGCGACTTCCGTCGATTCAAACTCGACAGCAACTTATGATGTTTTTTACCAAAACACAAACGCGCCCCACGTGTACAGGGCCTCAATTCTGCTATTTTATGTTCACGCCAAGCCACTGTCATACCACTGACACGCTATTGAGATGCCATCGAATGGCCATTGGCATCGGTATGGAGTGAACATAAAATAGCAGAATTGAGGCCCAGGCCCAGGGGCGCTTTACGTCATTAACGAAGAGAGAGCTTTTGTTTCATAATAAAAAGTGTATTATTTTACGTCAATTTTCAATGTCGCTTTTCATCAGGTGATCCGTCTGCTCGTTTACCCCCTATTCCTTAAAAAAAGTCATTTCCGTTTTCAGGGTCCTCGACAATTGTACGACAAAGTAATTACGTATGATGTCAGATCAAGTAGTTGAAAACCACAGTCGTTTTAGGTATGTCTATAAAAAGACAATTTACGCAACAGGGGAACACACTAATTCCCTGCAGGTCCTGGCTACTTGGGTCTATAAATCATCCTGGGCATCCTGTCAGAGTATGATCTATGCCTAAAAACTGGCGCGCTAACCTTAAGCTTGTTCTAAATTAAATCATTGTAAATACTTTTCTTTACTATTCTGTAATTTACTCATTAAAATTCCATTACGAAATTTGTTCATGAAATAAATTATTATCACTTTTCTCTAAAAAAGTGATATTTAATTGGTAACTTTTTAATTTCTACATTAGGCTAATGTACAGATTCAAACAGATTCTATGGAAATTCAAATGGTAATCTTCCCTAATATACTACTCAATGTATTAAATATTAATATATTAACGATTTCATTGTGAAAAAACTATCCAGCATCAGGTCACCAAGTTTTTTTTATAATGATCGTCATAAAACATTTATTTATCAGTAAATTATTCGTAAACACTTTTTGTAAAAATATAGTTAAAGTAAAATGATATAATTTTTAGTAGAAAAGAATACAAGTATTTGACAGGTTACAAAATCCTCAGAATCATTAAGAATTCTATGACACATTAATAAGTGATACAATAGCTATTTACGAATGTTCTAAAGTAATGAGCAAATAATACCTCTTTAGCAGAGTCACGCCAACAACAATGAGTCTATCAATACAAGAGACCCTTGCTGTAATGTCTTGTCTGTAACTTTTTATCATCCGGTGACAGAGATTCTTGTTGATACTGCTATTTTCGTATTGATAGGATTCCAGTTTAGTGTAATACTTCCAGATTCTTAAGTCCTTGAGTTTCTATGATTTCTTTTAATTATTACTTTAACTTTAGTTTGTTTGTTATTTTTATTGAATACGAGAGTACTTTTTTTACGGATACATTAAAAAAATATTTTTTCTTATCCATTGATACAAGTATCTCTAGGGTAATTTTTAGAACAAAGACAACATAAAAGTTTTTTGATATACTAACCTTGAAATTTAATTTAAACATAGTTTTGTAATACCCCTTCGATATGATGTATATCATCGAAGTAGCAAACCTTGCTTTGTCAAGACAGAGATCAGTGGAAACACTGGAAACACACAAGTATTATTTTTTAGGTAAGTTTTTTTGTTCATATTGTCCCAAGCTTCGGCAGCAGATGACTTATCAGTCGGTTGTGTGGCGGCATTTTGTTTTATTTCGTATCTTTCAAAGCTAAAAATAACATTTTGGGTCTCGCGGGATAAAGGATGAGTAACTGATGTAAAAGAACACATGCCCTCTTTGATCATATACAAGTGTATAATCGGAATAAGGTAACAATATGCAGTTATAGATTTAATATTCACGCTCGCAGTTTTATCTGTATCAGATTATATATACACAATTTTACATTTATAGGTTATTCGTAAATTAATCCCTTTAATGATGATCAGTTGAATTGTTAAAGCGTCACAAATATATTTATTTGTAATAATTTTTATTAAATAATAATGTAGACATCACTATTTAACTGATTATGTTATCTAAGGTGGGTGGACCATGGAAGGCCACTCTAAAGAATAAACACTTTTTATTCGTATATTTACTGGATAAATGAAGGAAACAAATTGTTAAGGCATACTTTGGTTTATTGTGTACCACAGAAATCCCTTTTTTTTTACCTAGCTTTAATAACTATTTATTAAACTTAAGTTTTATTAAGCTCTTCCAAATGGCCTTGCAAGGAACAGGGCTCCAAACAAGGCCAATATTATAATTCAGTCGTTCAACTTAAAAATAGAGTTGTAACAATTAATATATCCGCTTTTACTAAAAGTACATAATAAGCTCTTTCATTTAAGCGAAACATTAAATGCACAATATATTTTTATTATCTATAAAAAGCACAATGAACATAACTTGAACACCATCTTATAACTAAGAATATATTAATGAAAATTATTTAAAACTAGTAGTAATAAATATTATATTGATTTAAAATAACTTGCCAACGCGTTTTATAATCAAATTAAAAACTTTTTTTTTTACCTTATATGGCCTTCTTAAGGCTCCGTTCTTTGTAAGGCCACAATGTTCCTAAGAAGGCCAAACTAACAATCTATGACTTTTTTATATTAATTATAATCAAATAATAGACACTACAGACGTACTGTTATTATTACAAACTTATCATGGCACATAGTCAGTCTTGTAGTCAGGAATGTTTAAAATCTTAAACTATCTTCGTTCCATGTACTACCTCTTTTTCTAGGTTTTGACTGTGACATTCTTGAAATCTGAAATAATACGTATAAATTTTAATCATCTGTTCAATTACCAACTTATTGATATAATTTTTTTTTGCTTTAATTATAGTTTTAGACAGACTACTTATCTTAGATATACAATTTTTAACTTATCTCATACTTACTTTACCGCTTTTATCAAGCAAATATTTTTATATTCGTAGCTTTTCATGTAAATTAGTTTAGTTTATTTCCAGACATAACCTCTTCATAGACAAAATAAATTTAAATATAAATACTGAAAATAAAATAATTTTGAAAAAAATGTCTATTCAGTCTGAGTTTAAAAGTTAGAAAACCCTTAAAAAAAATTATAAATATAAAACATTGTTTTAACTTTAACGGTACGTATTTATAACCACATAATAAGTGTTCATATGTTCATGGTTTATAGATGTAAGGCCCATGTTCCCTAGCAAGGCCGACCGTCAATTTTTTGATTGGCCTTATAAGGAACCACCGGCTTTCCTAGGTTTAGGCTCCTCCAATTTCTTTTTTTTTTTCTTGAGTTCCATAAAAATATCCTTACACGACAATTCACAGTAAAAAATATAAAGAAACAATAGGTTATTTAACTAAAAACTTACGTTTTGCTGTGCGCGCGAATAACAATTGTAACGTCGACGACCGAAGTCTATGAAGTGTGAGATAGCACTGCCACAATAGTGGCGCGAGCGACTCGCAGCCGCGTCTGTGGCCTTCAGTTTGATGGATTGTAGTGTGTAGTAGAAGGAATATGTCTTTACATGTCAATAACTACGACTTTTTAATAGTTGGCCCTCAAAGGAGCGTGGCCTTCCATGGTCCACCCACCTTATTTAAAAGGCTACTAGTTCAAAAAGCACTAAGTCTCGTTTGTTTATAGAGAGGTTTAGGCAAAGACCTGGCCTGCAATTGTTCTGAATTTCATTTAAAATATATTGATTAGTTAGTTCACTTGACGAGGTAAAAGAGGGCATTTAACATAACTGTAACAATGTTACTAAGTTGTACACAACGTATACAAGACTGCTTCAGATGATCATTGACAATAAATGGTAAATGAACATGTAATGGGAGTGTACACGACCACAAATACATCCGAAACCGAAGACTTTTCGAATATGAGGCAATATACGTATTTACACAATCTTAAAGAATACTTTTTTTATTTGCATTTGGTAGGTATGAGATCACTACCATGTTGTTACGGTCAATAAATTGCTGCTCATGGTTCGAGTTTATTTGAATGAATTAGAGAATCGGTATAATCGGTGTCTTATACATCTTATTATTGGTTAGTAGGCTTGGACTTTACGGCAGTAGACAGTTTAAGTTACAAGTACACGACCCTGACCTGCTAGACGTATAATAATAATAAATCTTTATTCAGATAATTTTACATAATTAGTTATTGCTATCTTGTTAAAGTACATCAAAGAATATACATGAGACAAATGGCGGGTTGCCTCTGACCCTCAAACTACGTGTGTACCTGTGTTTTGAGTCGTCAGTGGTTTTTCGCTCTTGCCACAATAAGTACAAATTCTTTATAGTAAATAACAAACTAGCAAAGGAGCATGCAGCGTGTGTGTATTGGGTATTCAGAGTGTATTTAGTTAATATGTGCGTGTGAACAAATGTATGATGTGGATTTGAATGCTAGTTTTGTGTGGACGTATACAGTGCATAATTAGATTAATAAAATACTTATGAATTAAATCTATATAAACAGAGAAAGCTCAGCAAATGTCTGTGTTAAATGCGCTCTTAGGCGCCTTCGTAATCAATGGAGTTCAAGTATCTTTTTTCAGACATCAATTTTTAAGGACAGTCAGTCAGTCCTGTGACATGATTTTTGAAGCGCAGGCAGGCATCGCATTTTGCTTCTTCCGTCTTCTTAGTGCAGTCCTGTAGCGACTGTACTAGCTCCCCGAAGTACCCACAGGTGTATGTCGTCTCTCGACACGTTTTGGCTGCTTTATTTAGGTTACAAGAGTAAAATCTCAAACAGAACAAGATGACCAACAAATACTCTGTCTCTAGTTATAAGGGCTTTCAGATGTTTGCAGATACTTCAATAACATAGTTACAGGTCTCAGTATCTTTCTGACCCGACTTGTGGCTTAACCTGATTGAGCTCAGTATAGATTATATTCCTCAATATATATGTCTAAGCAATATCTTTTGTACCTTTTTCCTTTCAATAACATAATTTTATTATCTCTATTTCCTTCCTTTAATTCTGATTTAATTTATTCCTGTTGGGGATGTAACAGTTAATTATGTTAATATATTATTTTGGATAAAAAACACATATTCAAGATAATTATCAACTTAAATTATTTAATTAAAAAACCTACAAATTTATAACTTTGCTTCATAATTAATTATTTAAAATATACACTGAAATTCCCTCGTAGGCTATATAACTGTGTGCACATTGTAAATGGTAATTTTTAAATTTAGAATGATAAATTTAGTAGGTACGTCAATTCCGGTTACTTTCATATAAATCAGTGGACCAATTAAAGGGGCATTAGCGAATTGAATACCGTGTATCAATAGAGTAGCATTGTTATGGGTCGCCATGGTGGCACGGCCCATTTAACCTGCCTTATCAATCGGTAACGCTCGGCGCCGGGGGCGGAGGTCAATGCCCCTCGTTGTTACCTTTAAGAGAACCGTTATCGGTGATATTATGTAATAAACTGATATCAATTTCATATCCTTTTCTCAGCTGGTACTTCGTTACGTTTACAGTGTTGCTTTGATTGCTGTAATAATTTAATCGCGTGGTTCATTTAAGCCAATTTAAACGTCTATTAAGTTTGACTTCGTTATAATAATCGTGATCCATTTGCACCAACGAACGAAAATCTCAAATTAGTATTATTAATGACTTGAGCTAACTGTATTACCGCATCATCGTAGCATCTTAATACTTCTTTGTATTAACATTTTAAAGATTGACTAACATATCGTACTGATATTTTTTCCAATTACTTTACTCATTTTTATGTACGACATAAAAAAAATATTGACAAACACATCTATTAAAATAGATAAATATGTATGAGTACATGCATACCTATAGGTATACATATAAAGTAGTTAAGTGTGCATTTTATGCCTTATATTGGATACTTTTCAGGGGGTACCGTACGTGTATACCTGGTTCCCCGGCTATTAGTACCCGAGACGGCGGCGGTTTTAGTCGGTTCGAGTCCGACATGCCACCGATAGGTGGTATCCGAGAGGATTTCCGCACGGAAAAAAAAGGGGTACCGTACGTAAAGGGTGAAAACAGAACCCTTTTACTAAGCCTGCGCTGTCCGTCTTCTGGATGGTAAGGTACTCTTCGTATGCGAGTTTGACTCGCACTTGCCGGGTTTTTCACTTAAAACACATAGCAAAATCTTTAATCTTTTTAGAGCTTGTTTTACATGATCAACTTTCTGGGCAGGTTCGATAAGATACTCAGATTGCGTAATAATTTATTGAATGCAGAGCCGTAGGCCCACCTGTTAGTGTGGTGGTGTATTATATACTATTTCATTTGTAATAATTACTGGTGATTTACATGACGTGTTGTTACGCAACCATATATAATTTCTATGCGTACAGTGTAACATCCAATCGAACTTTTTAATTTATGCTGTAATAACGCACTCCGACGAACGTTTAGAGGTGTGGCTTTGATTCATAAATATAACTAATAGTATTTCGGTGTCTTTTTATTATCTTTCTTTATGAATGAGAAAGATTGGAAAGATGACTCAAATTTAAAGTGTTTAAATTATACTATGTATAGATCAATAAAGAGAAACACGTCGCTGAATGAAATCTTCGCGCCTTAAACTGTTTTTGGTGAAAGATATCCACTATGCGTTTACCTGTTATGGTTTTAACTGGTTTCATCTTCAATTAGTAACCTTACCTCTGTATCCGTATACTGTTAGTTAGATAGCACTGATTACATAATATAAATACACAAAACGTTGCATAATTAACAACTGGTAGTCTTTAATAAAATATTGTATATCTAATCTGAAAATCAACTGCTAAATTTTTGTGTGTGACCATCACTTAAAAATGGGTCGACTGATTTGCCTGATTCTTCTTTTTTTTGTTCGTGATTACCTGAAAGAGGTTTCGATGTTTTTAATAGCCTAATTAGCTTAATTTTGAATTTGTATAAAAATATTTTCTCGGAAAGTCAACGAAACATGTAGATAAATTCTGTTAGTGTTTTCATAGTATGGCTAGACTGGTTCTGAAGTTCTCATTACATTTTTTAATACTTGAGCGCTTTTGATACTAGGAATGATAACAAATTTTTGATGTATTTCTTTGGAAATTTTGATACTACAATTAAAGTATGACCATGTGTCTGCATTACGCTCACAATTAAAATGGTTGCCTATTCGCCTGCCCTCTCAGCTCTGACCTCTCTCTTTTCATTCCTCAACTCCCCATTTTCACCCACCTACCCTACACCTATCGATCCCTACATCTGTTTTTTGTCGTCTAATCACGACAGAAAACTTCTATCAACAAATAATTTGCTTCTCTTGCGTCCCTCGCACAACTCCAACTTCGTGAACTCCTCGTTCTTTGTGCAAGGAGTAGTGCTTTGGAATGCGCTCCCACTCCTCATCAGGATGTCCACAAACCGTTTCGCATTTAAAAAGAATGTACATAATTACCTTCTCGATGAGATGGCGGAAGTACCTCAAACAATAGTACACCTCCTTAAAATCAAGTATTTACACGAAATTTGTACGAACATAAATAATATGTATTTATTTATATATATAGATAGATAGATAGATAACTCTTTATTGCACAAAAAACATAGTAAAAAAGAAGAAATCAGTTTGTATACATTGGTGTGTCTTCTATCTAAAGTTTAATAAATAAAACATGGAGAGTAAAGGATTAAAATTTGTACAATTGGCGGTACAATTTGTACAATAATATAATATGTGTAATTATATTGTATTATAATTATGTGGGGGTGTGAGGGGCGAACCACCATCTTTCGCCCCAAGCCAACCTCACCTGCCCGCGGTGCATCCTGCTGAACGACGAACGAGGCTCTGGCGACCGACCGATGGCGGTATATCCATCCCAATAGGCGTAGCTAAATACAACAGGCCGGTGACGGGCAGCAGCGTTACCGGTGCGACAAGCTACGCCCTGCGATCGCCAACCCGCCTGCCCAGCGTGGCGATTATGGGCAAACCCCTCCCATGCAGACGCAACAAAGGCCACGGCCCCCAGTTCCCGGCGGCCCCGCTATTCCTGGTCATGGTGGCGACCTCGGTAAAGGCGGGGCAGGGGGTGCGAAGAATCTCCGGGCTACGGGAGGCCACCACAACCGACTGACCCTGGCTACGTACAACGGACGCACGCTACGGCTAGACTCGCATCTGGCGCAACTTGAGGTGGAACTTGGGAAGATTAGGTGGCATATCCTAGGGCTATGTGAAGTCCGAAGAGAGGGGGGAGGACACCATAACCCTCGAGTCAGGCCACCTAATGTACTTCCGCGAGGGAGACCAACAATCCCAAGGTGGGGTTGGGTTTCTGGTAAATAAGTCCCTATCTGACAACGTTGTGGAAATTTCCAGTGTGTCGAACAGGGTAGCGTACCTCATTATCAAGCTCACCGAGAGGTATAGCCTCAAGGTTGTGCAAGTGTACGCACCGACCTCGGCACATTCGGACGACGAGGTGGAGGATATGTACGATGACATATCGAGGGCCCTCCACTTCACAACTAAGACCCACTACAACGTTGTTATGGGTGACTTCAACGCTAAAGTGGGAGTACAGAATTGCGGCGAATCGGTAGTAGGATCCCATGGATTTGGAAGCAGGAATCATAGGGGGCAAATGCTGGTCAACTTCCTCGAACGGGAGGGGCTGTTTTTGATGAATTCTTTCTTCAAGAAACAGCCCCAAAGGAAGTGGACGTGGCAAAGCCCCGACGCTATGACCAGAAATGAGATCGATTTCATCATGACGGATAGAAAGCACATATTCAGAGACGTCTCAGTGATCAATAGGTTTAATACCGGTAGTGATCACCGACTTGTCCGGGGCTCTCTGAATATCAACTTTAAGGCGGAACGTGTCTGTTTGATGAAATCCAGGCTCCGACCAACTCGGCTCCAAGCCATGACAGGATCTGAAACGTTCCAGTCAAAACTGGAAAACCGATTCGCTGCCGTGGAAACCACAATCGACGTAAACCAGAACCTCAAAAATGTGGTTCAGATCCTCAGGGAAGAAGGTATGAGATTTTGTGAAATGCAGCGTAAGGGCAGGAAGTCGAAGCTTTCAGAAAGGACCCTAGGGCTGATGAAGAAACGACGTGAAAACCCACCTGTCACTTTGTCGGCAAAGCGGACTCTAAACCGAGAGATCAGTAAACTCGTACGACACGACCTCCGGTGCTCCAATACTCTTTCAATTGAAAGAGCGATCGAGCAAAATCGGGGGTCAAAAGTGTTCGTACAATCTCTTGGAAGAAGCCACCTGACAAAGTTGACTACAGAAAGTGGAGAAGTCGTTGCTTCGAAGCCGGCAGTCCTTTTGGAAGTGGAAAGCTTCTATGGCCGGTTATACGCTTCGCATGCATCTCGACCTGATCCCGAAAATGAGGACTCTAGAGCCACATTAACACGTCACTACACCGAAGACCTGCCAGAAGTTAGCATTGACGAAATCGAGATGGCTCTTGGACAGCTGAAAAATGGAAAAGCCCCTGGAGAGGATGGCGTTACAACAGAGCTGCTGAAGGCCGGGGGTAAACCCGTACTAAGGGAGCTCCAAAAGCTCTTCAACGCTGTCCTGTTTGAAGGGAGAACTCCAGAAGCGTGGAGTAGGAGTGTGGTCGTCTTGTTCGTCAAAAAGGGTGACAAGACCAGGTTGAAGAACTATCGACCCATATCCCTTCTAAGCCACGTCTACAAGCTGTTTTCGAGAGTCATCACGAACCGTCTTGCGCGAAGACTCGACGAATTCCAACCACCGGAGCAAGCTGGGTTTCGGAGCGGATATGGCACCATAGACCACATCCACACAGTGCGGCAGATTATACAGAAGACCGAAGAATATAATCAGCCCCTGTGTCTAGCATTCGTGGACTATGAGAAAGCCTTTGACTCGATCGAGATCTGGTCTGTTCTGGAGTCCCTGCAGCGTTGCCAAGTAGATTGGCGATACATCAAAGTGATGAGATGTCTCTACGAAGCCGCCACCATGTCCGTCCAAGTACAGAATCAGCAAACAAGGCCCGTACCATTGCATCGAGGAGTGAGACAAGGGGACGTTATTTCCCCGAAATTGTTCACAAATGCAATGGAGGACATGTTCAAGACGCTGCACTGGAAAGGGCGTGGCATCAATATCAATGGCGAATACATCTCTCACTTGCGATTTGCAGATGACATCGTCATCATGGCAGAGACGTTGCAGGACCTACAGCAAATGCTGAATGACTTAGCTGACACTTCTGTACGCATCGGCCTACGGATGAACTTGGATAAAACCAAGGTCATGTTCAACGAACATGTACTACCGGAACCGATTGCGGTACACGGTGCCGTTCTCGAAGTTGTCCAAAATTATGTGTACCTCGGGCAGACATTGCAGTTAGGTAGAAACAACTTCGAGGACGAGGTGAACAGAAGAATTCGGTTGGGTTGGGCAGCGTTTGGGAAGCTACGTCGAGTCTTCTCATCGTCGATCCCACAGTGCCTTAAGACGAAAGTCTTTAATGAGTGCGTCCTACCCGTCATGACATACGGAGCTGAAACGTGGACACTTACGGTACGGCTGGTCCACAAGTTCAAAGTCGCTCAACGTGCTATGGAAAGGGCTATGCTCGGCGTTTCTCTAAGGGATCGCATCAGAAATGAGGTGATCCGGCAGAGAACTAAGGTCACCGACATAGCGTACCGGATCAGCAAGTTGAAGTGGCAGTGGGCTGGCCATATTAGCCGCAGAACCGATAACCGTTGGGGAAAACGAGTTCTTGAGTGGAGACCGCGTCTCGGCAAACGTAGTGTAGGACGCCCACAGGCCAGGTGGAGTGACGATTTGCGCAAGATGGCTGGCAGGAGCTGGATGCGAGAAGCCCAAAATCGATCTAAGTGGCGTGCAATGGGAGAGGCCTATGTCCAGCAGTGGACTGCGATAGGCTGATGATGATGATGATGATGATGATAATTATATAATAGTTTTTTTAATTTTGTTTAGTTTAAAATTGATAAAAAATATTTAATCAGTTATTACAATTGTAACCTCGGTATGGTCACAGCCTTTAGTAGTCCACTGCTGTATTTAGGCCTCTCCTTAGAAAGGAGATTTTGGCTTATTATATCACGCTGGCCAGACGGGTTGGTATAGGGTTTGTTTCAAGTTTTCCTTCTAATTGCAGTGTTGTTGTGTGAGTTGTATAGTTTGCTCCTGTGTGTGCTCCCTTAGATGAATAGGGTGGTGACACTCCGTATTCTTAATCCGTCACTACACGGAAAAATCCTATTTACATTAATTGTTATTTCCATCATCACGGTGGATGTGTGTGCATGACCATGCATACCGGATTACACACTGTAAACGAAAATAAAGAATCCATATTTTTTAAACGTTCTTCTCTACTAGTTAATTTCTACAGAAGTTTCAGGTCTCATAGGCCTAAAGAGCCCTGATACAAATAGTTCCCAATAGACTGTGTCGGAATTTTAAACCTCTTTGAAACCATCTAGACCCAGCAATGTCTGCCCACTCATACACTCACTCTAAAAATGAAAAAGCATGGGCTGAAAAACTTACAATATGTGGGCCATTCTCCTAGGTCGTGCTGTTACCATTAGCCTAGAGCAAATGTTAGTCTAATACGTAACACATTTGGAAATTAGCCGTACCTCACCTTAATCCATCGACATTATTAATCTTGTCAATGGATGACGTTAACGAGCTTATTAACCAAGCGCAAAGTACTACTAACACCGCGTTTGTATTGAAAATCTGCGAATATTCCGTAACACTATTATAGTATAGTCTTTACAGTGTCATGCTCAGTTTGTATGCTATTGCGAAACATTAGTTATTGTCTTTAAACTCTCTAACTTAACGGACCGAATGGGCTTAGAATAGAAATTCGTTTAGTGTACGCTCCCATGAGAGTCGTGCGAATTATAATCCGTCTCATAATGTAAAACAAAATGACCGCTTTCTTTCTGTACTTAAAAAGAATCGATGATCGAAAGTTCATCGCATACAATTGTTTACCGATGACACTAGAAGTCTTATCGAACATCGTTAGCTGACTCACGGCCCATACAATTCTCTTAATTATTGTAATTTTCATAGTTAAATTCACCCGCACGATAACTGGCCGCTTCAAGTGAAAGTATTCTGGATTAATCACTTTTTCGTTTATGGAAGCAAGTTCAATGGCTCGATTATGACTGTTATTTAAATTATAATTATTCATTTGCTCTTATGCGACGAAGTGGAGGTGGTGGCAGGTGCGGTAACCGCTGGATGTAACGGCGCACGAGCTTTCTACCTCGACTAGCATGGTTATCTTCCTCCGCGTCAAAAGTATATGTCAAATTGTCAATTTTGAGCTTTTTATCTCAAATCCGGTTGTAATTAATTAAGATTACTATGGATTAAGATGTGATAAATATTATAATTAGGATTGGAGTTTCTAGTTTAATGCTACTGCAAGGCTTCTTAGAAATATAATGATTGATAGCTGAATAATAAATGTGAATGTTTATGTCAAGATCAAAGATCCTGATTATCTTTATGTAGAAAAACCGCTAAAGGATCTATGAGCACATGATGGCGAATATCTAGATAATAGCCTTAACTATCCAAAAAAATTGCCATCCATTGTCTTCCACTTAATACTCGTATAAGTTTGCTTGGGGGCTCGGAACTTTACTAGCTCAACAGTCTTTACTACAAGCGCACTACGATAATAAATATCATAGTAAGCTTAACTATGTTAAAGCTGTTTTCGAAGTAAATTTTTATTAAAATTCCTTAGTAAAGTACTAGCTGTTGGAGAAATGGCAAATCTAAATGCTCTCTAGTACCCACTGATATTATCATGCACCGTGCTGGATGTACTTGCTTATTAATGTAGCACTGGAGGCTATAATCGCAATACTGTTGTAATATCGCTACTGATTAGTCGCAGGTAATTGATTTAGTCACAGGAAGCAGGGACCTTACTGTTTGCCTCTAGTTTAATCTTAACGATATTGTATAATGATTCGATTCAAGTGTTACATCATATTCATGACTATAATAGACGGCCCAGTAAACCAAGAGTTACGAGACATGATTCAGTCTATTAATTCTATATATTGGCAGAGTTATTGGTATTCTTCGTAGGGAATCCAGGTCGATTGAACTGAATACGTGCATAAAGTGGCGTCGATCGAGCGTGAGATACACCGACACATAGCTTTAGCGATAGCATTGTTTTCTCGGTGTTTTAGAATTACAGTTAGAGAAGTCGATTACTGTATTGGCAGTGTTTTGATTTGTGGTTTTGAAAGCTTTACTTGTTCCCTTGACTTGTCAAACAAAGACTTGCGAATCGAATCGAAATATTGTCAGAGGTGAATCAATAAGACGATCTCTGTTCTTTATATGGTGTTGTGGTTTAATGCGCATTTGTATTATAAACTCTGTATTGTATCGGTGCGGTATGTAAACACCAGGAAACAATTGAAATAAGGACCAATTGTCTTCAGAATTATATTTGTATATAGGTCGGTTGTTGTTTTTATAGTGCTCGATTATATTAAAATTGTTTATCTGTGCCGAATGATTGCATTGCTTATTTATGAATGCAATCATACAAACGGAGGGAAACAAATACGTAAAGAGAGGTTGCGTTACCATCTTCAAGCTATATAATTAGCTAAATGAGCGACTACAGCAACAAAACTCAACATAGCAACCACGAGTGCTAAAGCAAATTACCAAAGTGCGGTTTCTACAAATACTAATCATATCAAAAAAAATCTGAATCACTGTGTTTTTAAGCATTGTAAATAATTGAATGACTTACATAAATATATAAGATTCAATTTTGTATATAGCTTCCATTTTAACATGCACTAAGAAGTACCATCCAGCGGTCGAATACTACATAATTGACCATTCAGGCCTTCGAAGGCACTTTCGTAGCATGAATGACTTTTTACCTGCCCTTGCTCCACATTTGCTGACATTGAAGAATTGATTGCATAGTTGTCAATAATTGTCAAAGCACTTCATCATTAAGGTTTTGACTACAGGGACGTGCTGACAATGCTGATTGAATTTAGTGAAGTCTGGGGCAATTGTGAAAAAAGGAAAACAAAATTCTAAAACTTATAACGCAATTGCTGCTTTGTCTGTTGTTGTATTCCATTTTTTTTTTATAACATTCAAAGTTAAAATATTTCCTTGTTCAAAGTTCAAAACAATGACGAAAATTACATCCTTGCATTTTTTTCTGTAGAAACTTAATTGGGTGCGATGTTTTATTTTCTTAACAATTTATTATTTTATATCTCAAACTGTATAAATTAATTATTACTCTCGCACACATGCCATTTTGTACTGTTCCCCAAATCTTTTATTGATCATGAAATCTAGTTATTATTGATCAATGACTTCCTAATACAATGCTGTGTTCCATCCCACCAACAACGTCTTTATATTTCTGTTTATATTAATCAATTTATTAAGTTTGCTCTTTACTTTTATTTCCTAATGTTCTATAAAAAACCGAGTACAATATTGTTTAGACAAGATTCTTACCGGAAGAGCAAAATGGTTGGTCATAAGCATGTTTTGACATAAGCCATTAAAGTTTAAGGTCTTTGAGATATGGCCGTCGCTAGCTATATAACGGTTGACTATGTGGTTTATTATGAAGATAAGCGGGTTAACGGGGCGGCGACAGCTATGGCATACGAAATGTGAACATAAACATGAAACTATGCATCGGCCCGAATTACTAGAACCCACATCTATCAAATTACATTGTTCATGTAAGCATGAATACAAGTGTACAATTAAATATATTACAGCAAGTCGTTAACCTAGTTGTCTTCTGCGAAAATGAAACCAAGTTAAAAATTTATCTTTAAATTTTTCTTCAGGTAACAATAAACAAGATAGTAATCAAGTTTCAAGTTTCAAGGGCCATAAAACATTGGAGATTGGAATTCATACAAGACTTATTTTATCTAAAGAACGTGTGATTTATTTTTAGCCAAAAACCAATTAGGTTTAGTATTACTTTTTTGAAATTTAAATTTAGTTTGCTCCAATGAAGGTGTCCGTACAGTTTTTCTTCTTCTTATGCCTGAATTTGTATATTTCAGTCATAAGAAGAATTATTTAGTTTGGCTATTTTGTTTATCAGCAGTCTGGGTACTGTAGTACAGGCTCTACCTAGTTTGTTATTATTACTCATGATTTCAGTTTCCTATGAAAATAAAAAGGTACATACTTCTTTCCATATTACCTCATTCAGAAAAAGAAAAAAGGAAGCGGCATCCCTAACAGCTAAATGTTCTATACGTCAAAAATAATAGTTCTCTTCGAATACATTCTACGAAAGTCGACAAAAATCATGTAAATCATCATCACATCACATGAAGTGGGTATTTAACAAATTAAAGATTCATTTACACCTAAAAATACAGCGATTTTTTAATGATACTGAAATTATCACATATATGCCTGCTGTTGAGATTCATATTTGCATTCATCGAAACCTTTAAAGCCTGCGGTCAATATTTACCACTTCTCAGTTATAAAACCATAACCTGGCCGGTTGCCATTTAGTAAACGTGAACTTCTAAAGTATGCTACTCGCACGTTTCGCGAATGGTATGGTGGACTATATACCTCGTATTTGAAAACTGTAGTTACGTAAAAAGTTTTATGGCATGACTTACGTGATTTTTGTAAACCGGTGTTTATAGATTTTGTATGCCCCTAATGATCATTGGCATATCCAATTTTACATTCACGTCAATTTCGAAGATGGGTTACCTTAATATATTATAAATATAGAGATCACTTCCTGTTTCTGTTAAGTCGTTTGTTCAAGAAATGCTGGACTTTTAGAAGTTAGAGATTGGGATTTCTCCTAAAACTAATCATATTTTTGATAAACATAGCCTAAATATTTACTAAGGGAAACTAATTTACTATTGAGTCAGTTTTTACATTTTAAATTGGCAGCTAATTTCTTGCTGCACGGATGGCATAGTGGTTTAAACGTTCACCTAGCCGCTTCCTACTAATCCTACTGCGCTGAGTGTTGTGGGTTCGTTTGTGTGACCCACAAATTGTTGTTCTGAGTATGGATGTTCATTGTGTCCGTTTCATGTAGTTTGTTTGTAAAGGCGGGGCAAAGAGGGGGGGGGGGGTTCAGGTAACACAGGATATATTCCTAGTGCGTTGTTTTAAAAAAAAAACTATTGAGACTGTTGAAGTGTGTGTGTTTGTCACTGTACATTTGAATAAGGTATGATAAAAAAACTTAAGGAATTGTTTTAATGAATACTGCACTAAAGGTTATAGATATGTGTGTAGTAGTACCGAGGAAATCTAGAAATGTTTTAATTGTATGAGTTATCCTGTTTTCATTTATGTAATATTATTCTGGTTACTAGTTGGTGTAGATGGTGTGGGTTCCGCGTGGCTCGACCGCCTGAGCATCCGGCCAGCTCGCCACCTCGGGCCTCATGCTGCAGATAAGACCGCAGTGAAAGTACCCGATCGAGGGGACCGCCGTGCACGTATTGTTGTGTGAAGACGGTCACGCTCCGCTAATTTGAATGCAAGCATGTTTGTAATAGAATAATCTCGTTGATTGATAGACTTATTATATGATGATGAGGTTCCAGGAAAGTTCGCATTGTCCCAACACTGAAGCAACCGCTGATAATTTGTCAAAGATATACCCATTACGGGCACGTAATTGAATGTTATATAACACCGAAGACGTAAACTTACAGAGAAATTGTAAAGCTCCGCCTTCGGTCGCTTAAATGGCTCTAGGCGTTATTCTCCATTGAACAGCGAGCGAGCATCGGTATATATTTTTTTATTTCGGTCATCGACCTGTTAGATTTTATGGTCAAGTCGATAAATTGAATCGATAATTATCGGAGTAACTTGATTTCTATGTAAAATCATTCATCGGCTGGAGTGTGAAACGTTACCGCGTCTATCATAACAGCTACGAACGACGATCGTGAAGGCAATTCCATGATTTGTAAAACATCTGTGTAAAGATGTAGCCTCTAATTGGACTATTAGCTGATTTATCTTAAGTGTTAGAAACCAACGTTCACTGAGAAGTCTAGGTGAAAATAAGGTGAAAAGTTTAAATAAACGCGTCAAAATTTATAGCGGGGCATCATATTTTTTGCTGTGTTACTTTAAGTATTACCTGTCCTAAAAAATACTGATGTATTTATTGTCCGTGTACAAAACCATTATTGCTATACGTTTTACCATCCAGGTAAAATAATGGTGCACGTGCATTATTAAAAATCATTGAACCGGAATAAAAACATTCGATCTAGCTGTGCTTTAAGGGTCGGCCTCAAAGGCATTTAATAAGTTAAATTATTATAAATCAGAGTATTTAAGTATGTTATTTAGAAAGCTCAGGGCCCGGGACAAAAATCTGGAGGGAGTATCCATGAAACGCTTCTAAATTTGACTGTGGCGTTCAAAGACACTTTCAGAACTGTGTGTTTCAAACACAGAGCAAGGACACAGTCGAAAAATATTAGAATGACTTTGGTGTCTATTTGTCTGCCTTAGTGTTTACTTTTTAATACCCTTTGTCAGTATTTTTTGCAGTCATTTTAATTTTTTTTATTAATATATTATATTAATATAATTAAATTAAGAAATCAACATGTTAAAATATAATAATATTTTAACATGTTGAATTTTTAACATTCACATTCACTGGTAGAAATAGAAATTTGCTCTGAAAAAAATAACTATGCTGGGTACTGAGATTTTACCATATTGTTATGGAATGTATCGTGTCCCTGTAAGGTGTATCACTTGTTGGGTTTAACACATGCAGAGAAAAAGTAAGCATGTTTCTGAAGATGCGCACACATGGCTCGCTACCTTGTATGACGATATGTTAGTGTTCTACGTCTATTGTGTCTGTGACTGTACCATGAATTGATAATAGGAATACTGGAGTTCCAAATGACTAGCAGCTCATTCATAGGTATTTGTATAGAGTGTAAACTTTCACTACATCATACAAGTCAAGATTAGTTTGCCAAAAAAGTTTGCAAGTTGTTTCTTTTTGTGCTCTATATAGCGTGGTCACGCCTCTACCACGAGTTTGATTATGTTGTTTTGTACCAAGGTCAGGAAACCGGCTGGCACTACAATACAGTACTTTCGTACTCGATCGTTGAAAGCGAATGCGCCGCCTCCTGTTCTGGCGACAACTTTCTGTCAATATTCGAACCACTTTTTGTCCTTTCCAAATCGAATATGTCGATGATGCGTCAATTGTTCATGGATAGTCTCCACTGACAGGTTCACTTTCCATGGTTATATAAGCTAAGGTGATATCTTCAGGTAACGCAACATCTCAGATAAAGGGTTTTTAATTGTAGTGTAGGAGTTTTACGAGTTCTTTAACAATGTTTAGCAATGGACATGCACTTCACTTAAAAATATTTTTACATTTCGAGTTTCACCAATAGCGCCTCCAGTCTCTGTTGAACATGTTTTATGCAGATTTTTATACAATTAAAATGAAAAAGTCGTAGAAACCAGGTGGTAAGCGGTTGGCTAACATAGGTTTGTGAATTCTGGGTTGTCAAGCAGCGGTGTCGGAGTCAGCTTCTGGTGTAGGTATAGTATATACAGTGTAAGGCAAATAGATCAATCGACCTTGCATACATACAGAACATCAAAATTAATAACAGATATACCACAGGAGTAGAACAAACAGCAGAATATCTTTTAGAATCACTTGTACCTGACGATCGGCCGGAAAACGACACTGATCATCACCGACAGATCAGGCAGTGGGCCATCGAACCACCACTGTCTCCAATGTCTGATTTACCATCTTCAGACGAATTTCTCGGTATCATTCGATCTTTGCCGCTAAACAATACTTCGGGCGATGATAAAATATCTAACAAAATGATAAAAGAAGCTTGTAAACTTTCGGGTGACACGATTTTCACTGTCTTTAAACGTTGCATTGCTGAAGGAATATTTCCTCGTATATGGCGGTGCGGCAATATTCGTATAATACCAAAAAGTGGCGACAAGCCACCGGATGATCCTAAATCCTACCGACCAATCACATTGTTACCATCTTTAGGAAAGCTTTTAGAACGTCTTGTAGTGCCCCGGCTTCTGCCAGGTGGAGTCAAATTTCATAATAGACAATTTGGATTTACGTTGGGTAAATCGACAACTGACGCTGTTATATCGGTTAGAAAGTTTGTCACAGAGTCAAAATTTCAATACGTGCTGGCTATTTTCTTAGATATATCTGGCGCCTTCGACAACGCATGGTGGCCCATGCTGTTGCTGAAATTAAAATCACGAGGGTGCTTTAAAAATATTTATTCCCTTATCTCTTCGTACTTTTCACAAGGTACAACTAAACTAAGACTTGGTCATCATTCTGTGTCGAAGGCGCTTACAATGGGATGTCCTCAGGGATCGGTACTAGGTCCATACTTGTGGAATATCGGCTTCGACGATTTTCTTGCGATACCAATACCATCCGGATGTATTCTGAACGCGTATGCTGATGACGGCTTATTACTGGTGGAATCTGATACTAGGGCGGGACTTGAGAGATCAGCCAATAGATGTTTGAACTTGATATCTCAATGGGGTGAACGTAATCGCTTAACTTTTGCACCCAACAAAACCTTCCAGCTACTTTTAAAAGGTAACCTCAAATCACCGCCAAGCATTAGATTTGACAATGTTACTGTAAAAAATAAAACCTCAGTGTGTTACCTAGGATTAGTTTTAGAAAGAAACTTTTCATTTATCGAACATATTAAAATAGTTAATGAAAAGTCTAAAAAGAGTTTCTGTGCATTGACAAGGATATCAACTGCGACACTGGGTCTATCATTTAATACATTAAAGATCATATACGGAGCTACTTATTTAGGTTCTACGTGCTATGGTGCACCTGTATGGGCCGATAGGGCGACCGTAGGCGCTGTCCGTCGCAAACTGTTACAAGGCCAACGACTTGCACTGATATTCTTGTGTAAGGCATATAGGACGGTTAGCACTGAGGCTTTGCCGGTGTTGGCGGGTGTGCTTCCGGTCGATCTCGAGGTGCAGAGACGTGCAGCCATGTACTATTCAAGACAACAAAACATGGAATGCGATTATTTGGGCGCGCGGGATCGCGGTAAAATTACAAGATTGCTTCAACAGCCGCCCGATGTCTATAATGACCTCATAGACGAATGGCAACAACGCTGGGATGAATCATCCAAGGGGCGCCATCTTTACCAATTCTTTCCATCTGTTCGCGAACGGTTGTCGAGGATATGGCTTGAGGTGGATCACTGTGTCGCTCAATTTCTTACGGGTCATGGTAACTTTAAGAGCAAGCTTTATTCATTTAAATTAGTCGAGTCACCATTGTGTCAATGCTCAACACCTAACTCTCACTATGAACAGTCTGCTCATCATATCCTCTGGGAATGTAGTCTTTGGTATAATGAACGTAATATAATGCTGAATAGCTTGCAGGTGACATCTGGGGCGGTATACTATGGGGATCTTGTGTCAACTAGGGTGAATTTCCGTGCGTTTAGGCGATTCTGCCATACATATTATAGAAATCAAACATAGCTCACGTAGGACCCGTAATATTTGTAGCCGTGGTGCTTCCCTGTTTAAAAGGGTGTATGCCCATTTTACTTCATTTTGTCTCCCGCTTTGCTAAGGAGGGAAGTGGATTTACTGTATTTCCAACTCCTCCAATTTTCTTCTGATTAATTTCGTTGCGGGTTCCAAGACAGTTTAATTTCTTCCTGGGACTTCCCGAGTGTCATAACTCGGTGTGTTCGTCGGTCACTGCTGTGGATCCTGGTGTACAGGAGTTACAGTGGTGGGCGTGTGGGTGGGATTAGTCCCATACAGTGTAAGTCAAGGTTCTGCAAATTCTTTTAATTGCAGCCCGGCCAATCCAGACTTCTCCTCTCCTTCTTACTATTATGCATATCGTAGTGAAAAAGCGAGTTCGGTTTCTACAATCATAGATCAATTTTCAAGTAGTCAGATTTTAATAGAACCACTACAACTATGATCCAGTTGCCTCCAAGTAAACGAAAATTTCTGCGATCTAGATATGCCATCTATTCCGAATGTTATAGGTTACCCAATTTTCCTGGATAGTGTAGGCAACATTAAATTTTTGCTGGAAATAACAACATGAATGGCCTCTTTCCTATTTTTTTAATATTAATGGCCATCAGTTTGTCGAGATGTTTTTAGAATATGCATGTATTATGTAGGCGTAATTTTTATAAAGGTACATGAAAAATGTTGTGAGAAAGCAGCGAAAATAGTTTCAACCCACAGAGAGCCTTATCAATGTTGTTGATCTCGTTTAAATACTTTAAATATCGCTGGTAAATACACGGACAGGTTATATTTTTGGGGTAAAGAAAAGATGGAAAAGAAATGAAGGAAGAAAGTTTCATTTGAAATATACTACTATAAATATAACTATATTAAGTAAGTATGTAGTTGCTCTCAAAAAAGGTGCCTAACTAGTTATTTTAAATTGAATTCTAAGTTAGTTCGAGGTTAGTTCGATCTAACTTCAATTTCGTCAAGTTTTTGTTGCCAGGTAAGAAATATTCTTTAAAATAGGCTGCGACTACTTTACACCATACGTTCGAAACCTAGTTTCTCTTGGTAATAGCTAAAACTATGTCGGTCATATCTGTTCTTATACCAATTTCTACGTTTTTCTTTGAATAATGATAAGCGATTACCCTTGGCGTCGATTTATTCATATTCTGGCTTTTCTAGTTTTGAAACTCACTTATAAATTGAAATTTGTTTATGTGGTCTTTAAGTGATATATGAAGACCACATAAACAAATTTTAATTATCATTGTGAAAAAGGATAATTAAGATGATGAAATAAACAAAACGTAGAACCTAGGCGCTCCATAATCACATAATCGTTTCTTAAGTGTCAAGCGAGTACCCATACATAAGGTAGAGTACCTTTGCTGACCACCTGTTTTGTAAAAGTATTAGTAATATCATTTTTTATCCTAGTCAGAGATTTTTCCTTTATTTATTTTCTACGCACATAAAAACTGTTGTGATGATGTAAATATTAATCATCGAGACCTCCATTCTTAAATACAGGCCATGACAGTCCCTGAATTAGTTTTACGATAAAAATATACATAACCATCTATTTTAAAATTAGGTCACCTATTCATATAATAGTGGAGAATGAAATAAAACTGTTGATAGCCTTGGCACAATAACATTTAATTCCGGCGAAGCAATTAATTTGTCCGATAGCCGGTGGATGCTGTACAAGTAACATTATCAAGCGCTGTGACAAATTGCGCGTCGTTCCTGATGCATCATTTTGATATCATTAAATGGTGTTAGAATAGTCCATGGTATTTATTAACTTATGGTCATTTTTCGGCGTGTTAACAAGATTGATTTTATTTAACATTATCAATCCACTACTGTAATAAGACTAGTGTTTGACACCTCTAATAGTAAGGGAATCGAAAGAGCTAAAGACGGGAAAGAAAAAGTTATGAAACAAAGGATCAGAAACAGCAGGAGTTGCTTTTGTCAATACTAGTGCTATCCAATTTATCGTTTTTGAGTTGAGGTTCAGCCCAGGTTTTCGATTAATGTCAGAATTTTAAAATATGCTGCTGAAATATTGACTACAATACGCCTTAATGATAGTGAGTATATTAAAAGATAGTTTTTTGTCAAAGGTACTTTACGCTTTTTAACTAACGATGATTTATTTACTAGATACTACATACTAGTAGAGTCGTTTTCTGTGATCTTTCTCAACATGTATTGTTTTGATGTTTATTAATTAATTGGCAAATCAAAATATTTTAAGCAATAAATGTAACATATAAAGCAGGACGACCTTAAACTAAAACCCGTGACTATAAAAGTTAAAGGCTATCAATATTTACATCGTGTACGTCCCAGTTCGTGAAATAACAGAGTGGTGCATGTGGGTGCTACGAAATGGCGTATTTTATTGTTAATTTTGCGCGCTTTGCATTCTGCAATCAGTGGGAGCATTCTGCGGCAAGGTCGAGGTCGACAGTAAATTATTGTCACTGTCGGCTCACTTGTTGCGTAAATGTTCATCATTAGCATAGCCGTCTCATTCGCCACGCAACACTTTTGGAGCACAACCTACCTTGAACGTGTTCTTCTCGACTTTCATGTTAAATCTATCGTTCGAGAACAAGTACACGCAAATAACGTACAAGTTAAAATATTCGTAAACATCGTGTAACAATCTTTTTCATCTAGAAATGTGCTTTATTCAATTACACTACATCAATCAACTGTGGTAATGACAAACAGTTTCACTTTTCTTTTGTATTTGGGTCGTTGATAGATGTAGATGGTTAAAGAAATCATTCTGAACTTATTTCAGAGTAGAAGCGTATTGTACCTAACTGATCACATTAATGGCTTTCGTCAAGGTAACGTTTTCGACTTGCAAATGACCGCGGAAGAGACAAAACTTTATGCACTCATACAGTTTACTTGACTGTGATCAAAGCGTCACAAGCTACTTTAAACGAACATAATCATCTATATTCAATGCTTAATGAGCAGTAAAAAAGATAATAATAATAATATGCTACCACTTTCACACAACGCCATCTAGTCCCGAACTAAGCAGAGCTTGTACTATGGGTACTAGACAACTGATATAAATACATATATTATACTTTTTTTGTAAATACATACATATTATACATAGAAACACCCAGACCAAATCAAACATTAAATGTTCATGCACACAAATGTTTGACTTGGGCGGGAATCGAACCCCCGACCATTAGAATAGCAGTCTGTTACACAAACCACTACGCCATCCGCAAGATGAATATTCGCTAACTCCCTCATATATTTTTATTGTGAATCGCGCGCTAAAGACTATCGCAAATAATACAAAAGCATTACAAAAACGGCTATGTAGTCACCGACGAATGTCAATTTATTATAAATTGGATATTTACTTTCATGAAGCAAACGTGACCGTAGATACAGATAACTTGCTTGTATATATGCTAAATGCTTAAGTCAATATTGCCAAATAGGGTTGTCGAATACGTGTGCACGCGTAATGTGGAGCGCGGCAAACAACAAAGGCACAAGGTAAACGGTGTCTTCGCAGCAAATGTTTCGCTTAAATGTTTGTTACAGTTTATATTTTACTACGTTGTTGACTTTGATGGGATAATATCAAGGAAGGTTAAATATTTTTTTAAATGTCTAACCTTCCTTGAATGAGTTTTTTGTTCTCAATGCCGAGTTCGGTTTTATATAAGCCATATTACTATTTCCCTTCTATTTTTACTATATGGTATAGTCACGTACTTTAGCGTTGACAAATAATAGTTGTCACATGTTCCTGGCAACTATATTAGTGAGGAAGACTTCTTCAAAGTATAAAAGGCATATTGGGAATGACAGTAAAAAAACTTTTTCATTGAATTTAACATGGAAATACAAAAAAGAGATACAAGAAGGTACATACTTTCAAATCTTTCTAAATGAGACACAGTCAGCAAATCCATCAATTAGATTAAGGATTATCGATTAAGTGTAGTTTAGTGTTCCTATTTATTTAAATTTATTTTAACTTTACCGTCGAGCGAAGTATAAATATAGTTATAAAACGTTAAGCTTTTGTTTTTAAAACACTCGTAATTTATACATTTATTAAGTGGTAGCCCTATGTAAGTGAGAGGGACGTCGGCGCACTAACTTCTTACGGCTACTGACGCAATACCACTTGTTGTAAAGCAGTGGATATATAACAAAATAACTCGATATGAATTGCTGCAGCATTCCATGCCTTTAAGAAGCGAGTAAGCTGTCATACTAATGGATTTATACCAACTCTATGATTAAGTAAATACAAAAATCCTGCGATCACCCAACGATGTTCATTTTACATATACTTACAACTATTTAATGATGCGATGTTTAATAGATGACTTATATAATATAGCTTGAGAAACATGTAATATAATTTAGTAGTGAGTTTTAGTATTCAGTAGGTGATCCTCTACAGTTATGCCGAATCAACACGCAAGGCCGACCATCTTATTGATTTTCAAAGCGGTTTAATGCTCAGTCATTTATCAAAACATATACATTTGTCCAAAAGTATATAATTATAACACATTTAAGTGGCAAAATTATAAACCTAATGCATCATTACGTTAAATTTCCAGTTCTGTATAACTCACATGAATAAATTAACGAACAAAATGTTTATTTAAAACTAAACATAGCTGCTCAGTTTGAGAACATTGCAGTACTTTTTAAGGTTCAATTTCACATAAAGAAAAAATGTTCTTTGCACTCAGGAAAGCGACGAGGAACTAACATTTAACTCTTATGTGTGTGCCGCCTTGAAGCTATAAAAACACTAAGCTGCTAAGCTAACTTTGATCCTTACACTGTAATAATTCCGAGTAGTTATAGTAGTAGTATATCTACTTCCCACTGAGACCTTGCTTCTGGTCTCATAACATTGTGAGAGTTTGTTGTTAGATCACATAAAAAAAGTTTTCCGAATACAAACTTGCACCTTGCACTCGGCAAATTTACTATTGCGTACATATTATATCAATGCATGGAAGACATTGATGACAGTATGTTTTTAGAACGTTAGAGTTAAATTTGAGGCTAGGAGAACATAGCGAAAAATCTTTATAATTGTTTCCTTTAGATAAACCTCAGGCTAAGATTTACAAACTATCGATGAACAAGATTGCTCTGTCTCTGTCTCGCATTTGTCTGTTTTTTTCTTCATACAGCAGTAATTTCTCTGTGTTGTTATTAAGGAGAACTTTCAACAGCTATTCCAGTTGCTGTGTGAAAATATGCATTCGAATTGGTCAATCAATCGGTCGGTCGGTTCTTCTTGATTTACTCAATTAATTTCTCATGTCGGCCAACAGCTGCGCGGGCGCAATATCGTGTGTTTATAAATCTCAAACATGCGCAGAACCGTGTGACGTAGAGGGTCGCTCGTGAGATATTTCCTGCTCTCTCAGTACAAAATATCGTATTATGTTTACGGTGCGCGTGTGACGTAACAATGCTCTTAGCATGGAGACATCTGATAGCCATGTTTGCATACGGCACGGGAAATTAATAGTCGCAGTGTATAAAAACGCGCAAGTTTGCATCAGGTTTATTGTGTCAATGTTTACAGAAATATGACTTCCACTAAAATTACATACCGGGGGTTTGATTGTGATCTCGAAAGGTCATGGTTAAGAGTTGCGTAATGTTGAATTGACGAGCACCAACGCGGTTTTCAAGTGCACAGTAAACATTTCGGCTTGAAGCATAAGTATTTGCATGTCGAAATAAATAAACGGACCAAGCATGTTCAGTAACAATCGTTTTAAAATATCTTAATGACCATATCTTTTAAACCGTATGTTTAATATACATATTTGAATAAAATAATTTAAAATGAGGTTGGGCTCAGCGTAAATCCCGTTAATAATTATAGCGCTATTTAATTACTGTTGTGTAAATATTATACTTAAAATTAGATTAAATTAAAGTTATGTTAGTATAGCCAAGATTTACCAAATTAAAGTTTTATTACCTTTTTAGAAAGAGCTATTTAACTTCTTATTTTTTTAGTATATTCCATATAGCTAGTTAGCTTATTGTCTGCCATTATCTGAAAAAAATCATTCTCAAAAAAGATCACCCACACCTCTCTCGTAGCTTTAGGTAATCAATTTCCTGTCAGTGTTGAGATTTTACAAAGATACGGGTAATGTCCACATAGAAGACTGCCTCTATTATTTTGTGAAGTACACATTTGTTTTTCCTATGTACTAATTTTGAATCCAAAATAATAACAGTTTTATATGATAGTTTAAGACAATACGTCAAAAAAGAAAACGTTGTTTTTTTTTTTGTGTATACCTTGTATACCTATTTAAATATCTATGTTGCTCTACTAAAGTATAGTAAAATACCTGTTTAATCCGGTCTTTTTCCCCAACTGGATTGGGGTCGGCTTTAAATCTACTACGATACGGCTGAACTTCGCGACTGCCATCAGACCTCCACAGCCCAAGTACTAGGCGATGTTGATTCGAAAGTTCTGTAGAAAGACTGTAAGTTGTCGGATTTTTAGGGCTCCAAAGATTGCCACAGAGGTTCGTATGACAACTGAGACCGACGGCTTAACATTCTCTCCGACTCACGAAGGGGTCTCAATGTGTAAAGAATGGTCACCCATCCATAGACTGAACTGGCAAGGATTGGTTAACTTTGCACTAATACTCTCCGACCCAAAGCAAATAAAATACTTCAGCTCTATGCAGAAAATAAAAGGACTACAAACATTTATCAAGTAAAAAAAACAAAACTTTTTCTCGAGGTACATACGATGTATGTGATTTTTAGACTGTAGTACAAGTATGCATCATTGTGACCCTCACTGATCATTAAAGCACGATAAGAATATAGAAAACAAACGAACGAGAACTCCTTGGGTGGCCCGGTAAGTCCGTAATATCGTATACACTCAGCCATTATTGTGTGATCTACGGCGAGTCTCTTAAAACATTAATATCTGTAAACATCAAGTATTGTGTCCATGAATGGAGAGGTCATGTTTCATTGGCGATGAGATCCACATGAGGCGAGTCCAAACTGTCTCAGCGAAAGTGTGTGAACCGTGGCGTACTTCGCAAAATTTCTGGTATTTCGTCACAACATTCTGCACATGATCGTTCCGTGGGTGGTATGTTTAAGTTTGTAATGGCATTCCTAGCATTCGTTAGGCGAAAACGAATGTGATCGTTATGAGATATGTAATTGACGTTCATTAATTGCCAATCGGTTCCGAGACATTTCAACTAACCTTGAGGAACACTAACAATAATACTCCAGTACCAGCAATTTGGGTTGGATTAGTCAAAAAAATAAAATAAAAATAGATTTATTGATTTGTTTTAAATGTGTTGCACAACACAAGGGCCCGATAAGGCAAGTAAATTAGTACAGGTACTGATATTTTTTTCTCTGGAATCAGACCACTGAAGGTTCAAATTTTATTGGGGCCCATCCACCTTAAAAGTTGAACAAAACAAGATCTCCGTTGGGTGGAACTTCCACCTTACAGAAATCTAGTATCCAGTCGAAAACTTACAGTTAAACAGAACCAGTATCGTTTTGTGATGGTACTAGTGAGGCGAATGTCCTGAGTTGTATATAAAGAGTCTACTCATTTTTTTTTATTAAACGGATCGAATTAACAAAATGTCAGCGCAACTAATATAAATAAACAAACAGGCATTGATTTTTACTAACTGTTTGTGGTGTGCTTGATTGAAATAAATACCTGTATTAACCTACCGGTTACTTAGTTAACTATTGGTTACGGACCTGTTAGATTAAAGATTTTGTATTCTTTACCCACTTTTCATCTATATATATATATATATATATATATATATATATATATATATATATATATATATATATATATATATATATATATATACACACACACATCTTTTTTATCCCCGAAGACCCCGAAGAAGAATATTTTTTTTGTAAGAAAAGGTTATAAGATGACAAAGCTTAGAATTTCAACCAATTAATCACAGCTTCGACTCTTAAATAACCAAAACCAAGAAACATAACAAACCTGCTAAAATATTTTTGCGAACTTATCTTTACGACAGGTTCTTCGTTATCATTGTGTGTTCGCCCCACATAACGACCATAGTATTACTAATCTATTCCCTTATCTTCAGAAATATTGGTGTTAGCACTCCAACTGTTATGGCTTATAAAAATAGACGATAGTCGAGATTTTTTGTGCACATTTTATCTTTAGAATGAGTTTTTGTGATGAGGTGTTGGACAATGAATTTAGGACGTCGTATAAGTCATTGTCTGTATACCGCGGGGTTGAGGAGGTTCTCATTTCGGCTGCTTTATTTGTTAATGTTTGATCTGAGGAGAACTCCGTCATATATGAACCGATTTAGAAAATATATTTTCATTGGAAGCGTATATTTCTACGGGTTATACGGGTATACGGTACGGAAGATTAAAGAATGATGAACATGTTGAAGACACATTGAAGTCGTAAAATGTTCTGTCATTACTGTTTCAGAAACAACGTAGGTAGGACATAATATTGTCAACTGGAACGTAATATGGTTATAACTTTATACACATATTAGCTCAAACCTCATTTCTCTTCAATACAATAACACAAATAAAAAATTATGGGTCGTCACTGACCTGGAAAGTAAACGAATACATGTAAAAAATTAATAAAAAGTCTTACATTAGAAGCAAGGCATTGACTTTTACCTGTACACTCGCTAATCCACGACAAATGCTTTTAGAGGAGGCAATATAGACATGTTATGCCAAATAGTAATGCTAATTATTTGTTGTGAAAGCAAATTATTATCGCAGAAAAGCTTTCACGTCGCATTCAGCATCCTAAACGAAGAAACTAAATTTCTTGGTTCAAGCCACAACAGTATTTTTCTAATATATTGAAGAAAATAAGAGTATCTTGTAGAAAATCTTGTATTTTAAATCAGTTTCCGCATGATGAAGACTTAATGAGGATATACATTTTAATTAAAACTTGCAAATGAAAATACCTTTCAATTAATTGTCGCAATGAGTTGATATCTGTCAATTTTAGCAGATGAGTGGCCGAGATAGTGTATATACGACTATAATGTGAAATGTTTTAATTCGAATGTCTTATGTAATACGTAGCATGTAGAAAAATATTTTGTGTTCACATACGGTAAAATATGAAGAACTTTGTTTTTCAAAACTTAATGCTGTTAATGGTTAGTGATGTTCCGGATGGACAAAATGTATATCGAGTCGATCCAGCCCAACATTAATATTGATTACGGATTAGGGTCAATTAAGAGACCGATGCGAGAAGCCCAAAATCGATCTAACTGGAGTGCAATGGAAGAGGCCTATGTCCAGCAGTGCACTACGATAGGCTGATGATAATGATGATGATGATGAAGAGACCGATTAACGCTAAACGACCTCCGTCCTCCATAAGCGCAGGTGAGGCCATCTGTCACCCTAGCAGAAGCAGGGCAGGCTGGGTCGCAGGGTGGTAGAAGGGGGTACAAGGACACAAGTAATCCCCACACACGAGAGGGACATCTATAAGCCGTTGATGGTACCAGGGACGGAGATGAATCCGTCGGGGTACCAGGGATTTCCTTTCGAGGTTAAACCTGGTTCTCCGTCTACTGGTACCCGAAACAGGAAGTGCAGTTTTAAGTCGGTTCGATATATAGTCGGTTCGGTCTGATATAAACACCCTCAGAGAAAGCCCTATATGGTTATTAGTAAGATGATAGGTATTTTATATGAAAACTTGCATTGTGTCAATGTTCAACACCTGGCTCTAACTGTGAACAGTCTGTTCATCATATCCTCTGGGAATGTAGTCTTTGGTACAATGAACCTAATATAATGCGGCATAGGTTATAGGTGGCATCTGGGGCGCCGGGCGGTATACTATTAGGATCTTGTATCAACTAGGGTGAATTTCCATGCGATTGGGGGATTCTGTCATACATATTCTAGAAGTCAAATATAGCTCATTTAGGATCCATAATATTTTGTGTCCGTGGTGTTTCCCTGGTTAAGGGTGTATGTCCTTTTTTTCCTTCATTTTGTCCCCCGCTTTGCTAAGGAGGGAAGTGGATTTATTATATTTCCAACTTCTCCAACTTTCTTCTGATTAATTTCGTTGCGGGTTCCAAGACAGTTTTATTTGCCCGGTTTCTGTTACTCTCTCGAGTGTCATAATTCGGTATGTTCTTGGGTCACTGTTGTTGATTCTGCTGTACAGGAGTTACAATGGTGGGCGTGTGGGAGGGATTAGTCCCAATATATGAAAACTCATATATAATTCTAAAGAACAACTCTAGTTCATCAGACTGAAAAATATGACAGAAAGTCTTTTTAATAGAATTTTAGCATCGTTCAAGTAGAAACTAGCGATATTGACTGTTGCGGAATTTCGCTAAATTAAGTCACGATCCCGCGTGGTGGCGGATTAAGAATACAGAGTGTCACCACCCCTATTCATTCCGTGGGTGTCGTAAGAAGCGACCAAGGGAAAAAAACTAGGCAGGACAACAGCACTGCAGAGAGAAGGAAAACTTGACACACACCCTATACCAACCCGTCTGGCCAGCGTGGTATAGTATAGGCCAAAACCTCCTTTCTGAGGAGAGGCCTATGTCCAGCAGTGGACTATTAAAGGCTGTTGAAGATTGATGAAGTTACGATTCCTTTGCTTTTGTACTTTCTATTAACTTAATTTTCAGTAAAATATGTGAGATAACAAACAAATTTACTTTCGCGTTTTTAAGAATTGATATAAGAATTTTATTATGCTTATAGCAAGTATATCATTGTACTACGACACGCGAGGTGTGTGGTCGATCCTCCCGCGCAAACAGGTTCGTTGTCTGTGCTTGCGCCGTAAAAAAAACATTCAAATTTTAACGACGCCCCTAACGAGCTACACCGCGCCATTTCGGGCCACCTTTCCATATTTCTCCCTATTCAATCTCACTTTCCGTAGCACAGTAACATAGTGATAAAATCGCACCGTTGCGTATCGTGTCGCAAGTTCAACATAACATAAATAATCTGCAATGACATTTATTTTGTTGCAAGTAGCTTAGAACAGATGTTCTCGTGTTGATAAAACGTTTTCGTCTGTCATAACTATTTGTTCTGTTAGTTACATTTCACGATGACGACATTTCATTTTTAAGATTAAGTACTGATGTAAATATGCAATGCATTGTTATATAATAAGTAATTGTTTATTGCTTTTGAACGAGTAAGGAAAATAATACATTAGTTAATCAAAATACTGCGAAAGCGATAACAATTAAAAAGGCAAACTAAAAGGAAATACCTATTCTATTGACAATTTTATTTTTAAATAATCCGGTATTATATGTGAGTGACTTTGCACTTGTAACTTTCTTGTGAAAGCTCCTTGAAAAATTAAATCGCTAAATACATTTGAGAGGTGTTACCACTCAGCAGAAGACAGCAGCTCCCATACATTTGTCTTCACATTGTAAATAGCTCCTTACTGAAGAAGCCAAAAACTAAGATCAATTCATACAAATTAATTTGTGCCCTATTATTTTACCCCTATTATTTATTAAGAAGTAAGTTCTCTTTAAACGGGGTCCTATTACAAATAGCGAGTATTATCAGTACATTTGTCTAGTAATTTCCTGCAAACGAAAGCGCCTGCATAATTCTGTGATCGCAAGTAGCAGTATTTCGAAGCTTTGTATTATCAACGAATCCATTCACAATAATTGTAGACCATTGAAGCAACACACGAGATGGACGAGAATGACAGTCATGCAAATCTTCAGCGATGCTTTAGCCATCAAGCATTCCTCACAGCGTACGGCGAGGGTACTCGATCTCTGTTCGAAGTGGTCATACAATAATAAGTAAAGAATGGCGTTCCTGTCCGTTGGTCACGTGTGAGAGTGGGCCCGAGGCGCAAGTGGCAGCGTGGGCGGCACTTGCCTCAATATTGATACAAAGATCACACTTGATGATCGTGAGAATAAACCGTGACCGGCTTGACATTTAGGATTAATGTGATTAGATAGGAGTGTTGCCAGTTAAAAATTAATGCCATACTACTCAAAAATTCTATTATATGTACAGATAATATAGTATATAGTAATTTTGTAAATACGAAATTTTGTGTGTATGGGTTTATTTGGCATGACATTGATTTACCTATTATAAAAAAACAAACGCCCTTACTAGAAAACAACCTGTAGTTCAAGGACTTTACAAACATATCTTATATTTAAAATTCTCATGTCACAATGTTCGTTCCTGTACTCCTCCGAAACGGCTTGACCGATTCTCATGAAATTTTGTGTGCACATCGGGTAGGTCTGAGAATCGGCCAACATCTATTTTTCATACCCCTAAATGGTAAGAGTGACCCATCCCTAATTTTTTTTGTTTTGCAATACAACGTTTGCCGGGTCAGCTAGTTAATAGTATAGATGTCTTTAAAATTCGTGGTACAAGACATAAAACTAAGAACCAATATCGGATAAATCACAAAAAGGGGGAAATCGAACACACTCGACTTAATGGTATTTGGGAAGATATAAACTTAAACAATTGCGCCATCGCGAAAGATCTGACATACAAGTAATTTGTTTGTTGGACTCGTCTTGGATTCTACACAGTACCAGTGCACGCAAGCTGTGGCAGCAACGCTGGGACGAATCATCCAAGGGGCGCCATCTTTACCAATTTTTTCCATCTGTTCGCGAACGGTTGTCGAGGACATGGCTTGAGGTGGATCACTGTGTCGCTCAATTTCTTACGGGTCATGGTAACTTTAAGAGCAAGTTGTATTCATTTAAATTAGTCGAGTCACCATTGTGTCAATGCTCAACACCTAACTCTCATTATGAACAGTCTGCTCATCATATCCTCTGGGAATGTAGTCTTTGGTATAATGAACGTAATATAATGCTGAATAGCTTGCAGGTGACATCTGGGGCGGTATACTATAGGGATCTTGTGTCAACTAGGGTGAATTTCCGTGCGTTTAGGCGATTCTGCCATACATATTATAGAAATCAAATATAGCTCATGTAGGACCCGTAATATTTTGTGGCCGTGGTGCTTCCCTGTTTAAAAGGGTGTATGCCTATTTTACTTCATTTTGTCTCCCGCTTTGCTAAGGAGGGAAGTGGATTTACTGTATTTCCAACTCCTCCAATTTTCTTCTGATTAATTTCGTTGCGGGTTCCAAGACAGTTTAATTTCTTCCAGGGACTTCCCGAGTGTCATAACTCGGTGTGTTCGTGGGTCACTGCTGTGGATCCTGGTGTACAGGAGTTACAGTGGTGGGCGTGTGGGTGGGATTAGTCCCAAAAAAAAAAGTACCAGTGCACAACGTAGAATAGTATTAAAGATCCTTTGTTTTTTACTAGAAATAGATAACAATCAAAATAAAAGAAAACGTTCAAACTTAATGAGTTATAGAAGAAATTGAAGCTGATCTCTAGTGTTTATAAATATTAAATATTTCATTTTAACCACAACGATTGACATGAAATTTGATATGTTTATGATTATCATCCGCAAGCGTATATCCGTAGCAAATAGCAATAAATAACATTTGCAAATTAAGTGGCGTTAAACAATTATGTGAGTGAATAAATTTAGAAGCGTGTGTATGTTGAATTGTGGCAAGCGCTAAGCTCATCAGGTAGTCGGGCGGCACAGCGTGCTCTTGACCTCGACTCAATGGTGACTCATTGCCGGTGGAACTGTCCGGTGCCTCCACCATAGTCCGACAGTATGTGGGAATCGCGAGACTGACCTAATACTACATGGGAACTTGAATGAAGCCAATACTAATAATATCTTTAAACCAAAATATTTAAATTATGTATCTACGGATGTATATGATTGAAATATTTTGGATAGTTGAAGATAATCTAATAATAAGTCGATTCATTACATTACATTTTAAATGCACATTATATAAATTACAATGTTTATTAACATAAAAACCTTTAGCTGCCATAATATATTCTATACAAAGTTATGTCGTAAATGATTCGAATTTTTGGAATGTTATGAAAATTTCGTAATTGTTGAAAATCGATTACTGAGAGCCATAAAATTTAAAACTTACTGTGATTTATTCACTGACTATCGTAATGAATAGTTGATAATAATTAACTAATACATTGCTCTCGAAGGCGTATCGGATGAAAGTTGAAAAAGAAAGGCGTTTAACTTATAAGCCCTTAAATCAACTTTATTGCTGGCTCTCCCTTAAATGTTTGTAAGACAAAATATTGTAATAGATTTTTACGTTTGCTTTGGTCATAAAAAATCCACTTTCTCAATTTGTTCAAAGCAAATTTGGAATGCAGGTCTACTCGTTTAACGACCAAGGTGTAAAGCCTCGCTCATAATTAGTTGAACTCAAGTGTATAAAGTGCTTGATTGAGTTTAAGTTTGCAATGATTTATCAACTCCCAATTTTCATAGCGTTACATTATATTCTATCGCCATTGATAGTAAGTGATACTTGCCCGTTTCTTTCACAATTGTATTATAGTATATATGTTAATATTGAAACACGTAAATGTTAATGAGGTAAAAAGAAGTTTATTGACTTTTGAACACGAGTCTTTTTGTACAACACATCCTGCCAGCTTTCTTCCTTCATCTAATTTGTATGTGCGTTGGCGACAACCGTGATTGTGTGGGTATGAGTGACAAATAGTCTCGTGCTTCGTTCCTTTGTCGGTGCAGTGTCGACACAAGACATATGAACACATCCCTCATTGTGTAGATATGAGTGTACCTTTGCTTGTTTCGGCGTGTATACGCACTATACGCGTCACTTTGACAGCAAAATAACCATAAGAAACAGAAGATGATGAATTATTGCAGTTTGATTACTCTTGAAATAAACATAATATTTTGGTCTACATTCAGTTTTTAAGTAACTCAAATACATGTTACGACTATTTAGACCTGGTCGCCTTTTATGGTCCTACAGGAATAAAGATGAATGACCAGTGACTCTCCACAGGATACAGTTAAATGTTTGTTGCTGTTTTGTATGTTTTAAAGAAGTTTACTATACGATAAATATACATCATATACAGGAGTCACACAGGGATCACATTTGCAAAGCTCAGCTTTATTTTTAACGATATCACCAATAGGTTAAATTATAATTGTTGAATGTATGCTGACGATTTCAAATTCCACACAGTAAGTGAATTGAATCTTAATGTTGGGTTGCTATAGAGAGATATTGGTAGATTAATAAAAATGGTGGAAGGATAGTGATATGAGTACAAATATCAACAAGTGCGACTGATGACGTAACAATGATTAAACTAAAAGCATCTCTATTAGTCGTAACTTAATACAAGAAGTGGTGCAGGTAGGAAAGAAACTTAGAAGTTTCAATAGATAGGTAGGTAGTTAACATTTGCATTTGCGTTGGAAATAAAAGACCAAAGAGAGGCCTATGTCCAGCAGTGGACTATTAAAGGCTGTTGATGTGATGTGATGTGATTCAAAATGTCCCTAGTTAAGAGAGTCTCGAGGAACATTGAAATTCACTATCAGGAATGTATGTAGCTGCCGTCATAGAAATATTTTTACTTTGTCTCTGTTGAATCCATAGCTCTAAGAATGTTGCAGGACTTTTTGGAGATTTCATTATGCAACTTATACATTAAGATCGGATATATTTTCATTCCAAAGACAGCCAACCACAGTTAATACTTTAATAATTATTAATCCAAATGCAAAAAAAAAAAACTGTAATAAGGCTTTATCCAATTTTAAGCAAAGAACATATTTCATGTAATAAATAATTCACGTTTACAATTACTATATTAAATAAAAAAATATTTTACTGTCTATGTTATAAGTGAATTGGCTGTTTCTCATATCATTATATTCTATATCTGATATGAGATACATACAGTGTATTCAAATGTTAGTGAGCATTATATTAAAAAAAAGATTGAGGATAAAAAAGGAAGTAGGTTTGTATATTTCTGGTTCTGACTCATCATTATTTGATCTTGTACCTGTAATCTGTTATGCAAGTGTCCATATATTTTGGATTAAAGAAAAAAAGAAAAAAAAAAAAGAAAAAGAATTACCAAAGCATTTCACTTTTTATTACAGTGTTTAACGGATCGGACAAAGAAAATTCTTATGCATGAGATTGTGTGGCGGTCAAAAACCTGCCAAAACTTCATCGTGTAGCGGTACCGAGGAATGTTTACCACGGCGAGCGTTTCGCCTCATTATTAAAGACAGGTACTGACTTTGGCGCAATAATATTTACACGTGCGTCGCTTCTGCGAACCTGTGGTTTCCGGCGCATCGGCGTATAAGCACATAACCGTCAGCCCGACATGGCTGCTTCTCGCTCGCGTCCGGCGGACGAAGCCGACGTTACTCCACTCATTCATATTAACTGACACTATAAAACTGTAATGATTTTACTGTTTACTCTTACGAAAATTATAAATATTTCAACAGGATCATTTCAAAGTAATGCAGGTGCTCAAAACTAAATGAATTTAAGTATAACATGTGAAGTCCATTGCGATGTATTGTAGCTCAGCAGGCCTATTTTGTGGTCATGGTTAAATTGCAGAACGTATATTAATTATAATTTTATACGGTTTCGCCACGATGCTTCATGGTAGTAGTTCGTCGATTCTGAAATAAACGATATGAAGGCATGAGAACTTAAAAATAACTACAGACTCGATACATATCTAATGCTTACGTATCCTAAGCGGTTCGAATGCGAGTTTATTTGTTTTGCTTTCAAGCCTTAGTTATGAATTGCATACACGAGGCGATGATTATAGAATAGGACATAGGACACCTTCCACCCAGAAAAAGCGTCAAGTGTCAAGAGATAAAACCAGTTACACTTTTATGGAACTGTGAAACGTTTTATTTAAAAAGTCAAACTTCAGGAATATCTACTAATATTTGTAATATAACAGGTGATTTTTTAAGAGTTAAGTTTTTCAGGTTGGCAACACTGGTTGGTAATGGCATCCAAACGTCATCTGTCAAAGTGAAAAGTTTTCAGTATACCCTGCCATTTCATCATGGCAAGACTTACAAACGAGCAACGATTGCAAATTGTTGAAATTTACTATCAAAATTCGTGCTCTGGGAAAAATGTGTATCGTTTGTTACGACCATATTATGGTCGTCATAATCGACCTGGTGAATCAACAATTCGTGCTGTTATCACCAAATTTCGCACCAAGTTTACTTTTTGGACATTAAACCATTGTCTCGCATGCGTACAGTGCGTACTGAAGAGAATATTGCAGCCGTAGCGCCCAGTGTTAATAAGGATCGTGAAATGTCAATTCGTCGCCGTTCTCAGCAATAGGGAATATGCACGTGATACCAAAATGGACAAAATATTTTTATTTGTAATTTTTATTGCTTAAAAAAGATACCCATACAATTATTTTTGAAATTTATTAAAATTAAATAGTGAAATTTAATCATCAAAAATTGGCTCTTTTAAGATTCCCTCGCAAATTTCTAAAACGCAACGCTATTGGTTGAATAAAACGTGACATCAACCTACACTGTCAAGAGTGTCAACAAGTTGTGTGTATTTGTAATATTTGGTTTCTGTTGATTTTTTGTTTCATTTTAAGTTAATAACTAATACGTTTTCAGTTTTAAATTATTAAATTCCCGTGTAGAAAGACTCAACACAATGACTGAAACCGGTTTTGTCAAAGCACTATTTTAGGAAGATCATCTGGATCTTCCTAAAATAGTCGTGTTTATGATGAGCACCTATTTCGCATCTAATTCAGATTTTACGTCTGCTGAACTCAAAGAAGTAAAAGCTGCGAACAAGTTATATAAATTTCATTAAATGATCGTTTTCATGGATTTGTTAATAGTCGTATAACATAAATATAACCTAAAATACGCTCAGGTGCAGTTTTAATATTATTTGAGCACAAAGGAACGGCACAATATTTATAATAAGTTTTTATTGGCTTTTACATAGTAAAAAAATAATTTTTATCACTCAATTTTTTAACTTTCAGAAACTTTGTGAACTTCACTCCGTTGTTGACATCGAATTTGTCTGAAAGTGTAATCTGACGTCACAAAAAAAGCGCGCCGAAATGGACGTGTTCAAATTGCCCCAAAATGATAGTGATTTTAATAAAAAATTTTTTGCTTAACGGTTTATATTTCGGATGTGTTATATTTATTTTTGGTAATGAAATAACTATTAGAATCGTTAAAAAAAATAAAAAAAATACATGCATATTCCCTATTGGGCATGTGTTACTCTGTGTGTGTATGTGTGTGTTGATTTTGGTTTGAAAGCCTATAAAATTCAACTTCTGCAAGAATTAAAGGAAGGTGGCCTTCTTTGGACACATACAAAGGGGCCCGCAACATGGATTCCTGAGGCTTCTGTTAGAAGGAAAAATACCAGGCAGGAGGACACCAGGTCGACCACGAAGGAAGTGGATAGATGACATCGTGGCCTGGACCGGACTGCGATATCGCCAACTAAAGGAGGCCGCTCATGATCGAGAGGTGTACCGTCTGCTGACCTCCAAACTTCATTTTGAGGACGGCACCCCATGATGATGATGAAGAATTAAAGCCGAATGACCTTTTTTTTTTTTACGTGTGGAAATCCCCTCGGACCGTCACCCCGCCGGGGCTCTCGTTCGGCGGGGCGGTGTGTCGGACTCGAACCGACTAAAACCACACGGTGTGCCCTCTTTGTGTTTCCAGTTTAGGAGGGGTCCAGGTAGTTATCGCCTTCTGGACCCCTCCCAGCGCCAGCCCGCTCCTGGTGCGGGCTCCGTCTCCAGGACCTCTCTTTTTTTCCGACGTCTGGCACACGCGGACGCCGCCCCCTCGCGGCTGGCCAACTAATGCGGGTGGAGGGGAGAACCCATCCCGTCCACCCGCGGCCACACTCAGGGCGGCATGAGGCGCAGATAAGCGCGCCTCCGCCGCCCGGTTCGCCGGCGGCGGATCAGGTCCGAGTGGAGGTCGTCTTCCCGGGCCTTCTCCGCCGCCTCCTTCTGCGAGATTACCTCCTCGCAGAAGGTTGGGACCGCGGTAAAACAACTGTCGCTACCGGCCATGGAGCGAATTACGGCCGGTAGCGAGAGATCTGCTCCGATGACTGCAGTGAGCAAAAGTGTGGCAAGTGGCAAACCGCCAGCGTGTGCTGGGCCGAATCCTCACTGCAGTCGCAGTGGTGGCAGGCGGGACTCGATTCCCTCCTAGCGACCGAGTACAGGTACTTTCCGAAGCAACCGTGCCCGGAAAGCACCTGCGTCAAGGCACCGGAAGGATAGGGTCCCGTACTGCCGCCCTGCCCACTCAGCGATGACCGGCTGGAGCGCCTCCACGGCGGCGAAGCCAGCGCGTGGAGTCTCCAACCGGAGCGACCATCTGACCATGGTGGCTCGGCGAGCGGCTTCGCGCCACTCGCGCACGTCTTCGGGCGGATGGCGAAATCCGCTCTCCGCCCGGAAGTCAGCCGCTCGCCGATAAACTTCGGCGAGCACTTCCGTCGGGCAAAAGTCGCCCTAGGGCGGAGGCAGTGTCCACCAGCTTCGGACCAAACTGTCGGAAGTGCTCGTCGAAGAGCCACCTACCGTCTAGGACCAGACCCCAGGTACCTCATCTGGGCCCGGACCGGTACGAGGACCGAGCCGACCTCGATTGAGGCGCCGGCGGGCGGACCACGACAGGGCCCATGAAATAATAGGGCCTCCGTCTTATCCAGGGCCACCCGTAATCCCAACGCCTCAATGCGCCCGACCACCTGGGAAACTGCCGTGGCGGCCAGGCGCGCCACCTCCTGGAAGTTAGCCCCCCGGGCCGTGAGCAAGGTGTCATCCGCGTAGCAGATTACACCCAGCCCGGGGGGGGGGGGGAAGCCGAATGACCTACCACAACGTCTAATTTTTGGTGAATGGGCCTTAGAACAGCTCAATGAAAATCGGCTGTTTTATCGAAAAATTGTGTTCAGCGATGAGGCTAATTTCTGGCTTAACGGATATGTAAATAAACAAAACTGTCGCAGCTTTGAACAGCCACAAGAAATGCCATACAAGAATTACCGATGCATCCGAAATGCTCGAAAAAGTGATGCAAAATTGGATCTTCCGAATGGACCATTTGAAACATTTACATGAAGTTATCTTTAAAATGTAAATGACAAAGGCCAAGTTATCAATTTCAACAAAAATTTTGAATATATGATGCAAATTGAGTGTTTTATTCGATTTAAAAAAAAACTACGCTTAAAAAATCACCCATTAGTTAGATTGATAGCAAAAACCTTAAGATTGTTCCTGATATTTTTGTCGTATACATAGGTCACCATATGAATTTTGAGACAAGCCAAAAGCAAACAATTTACCTATACTTACAATTTATATTATATTTTTTCAAAATACTCTCCATCACTCTCTATACAAATTTCCATCCGCCTAAACCAGTCTTGGCAACACTTATTCCAGTTTTCCTCCGACAGGTCAAAATTGGCTCATGATTATATTATATTATATCTTACTTGGCTTGATTGCTTGGCTTGGCTTATATTATATCGCTTGAAAAAAAATTGCCTTTTATCTTCTCTTTTATGGTGGGGAATAGGAAAAAGATACAAGGAGCTAAGTCGGGACTGTAAAGTGAGTGAGGTAGGGTTTCAGTACTTGATTCTTGAATTAACGCCTTTATTTGACGCATTGTCGTGGTGCATCATCAGCATCATTACCCGGAGTCTTTGGTCGTCTTTCCAGTTCAGTTTCGAAACTTTTTGGCAATGCGACTATAGTGTACCATTTTGAGTTAACAGACTTACAATTCTCCAGCATTGATGTTGTAAGATGTCCACTCGGTGAAAAAAAACTGGCCACCATTTTTTTGACAATGTGCGGTCTTTGCAATTTTGTTGGCAACTGGCCATCTGGAAATACCCACACCAAAGAACGCTTCTTGTTTTCCGGATCATATTTATATATCCATGTTTCGTCGCTAGTCATGATTTCAGAAACACGTCGTGACCTCCGATTTGTAAAACGTAGACGCATCTCACAGCACCATTCCACATGGGCTTCTTTTTCTGTTTCGGAGAGCAAACGAGATATCCAACGACAACAAAGCTCTTCTAAGATGTTCATGTAATATGGTGTGAAAACTAACCGAACTGCATTTCAGTAGTCTACACATTTTCAGCAGTGACTGTTGTTGGCGGGCGTCCACTTCTGAAATTATCTTCAAGACTAGTTTTCCCCCTTTTAAATTCGCTAAACCATATAAAAATGGTTAAAAGAAGGAGCAGACTCACCTAAAGCTGATTTTAAACGTTCTAAGCTTAAACCTTCAAATCAACCACATTTAGGCTCGTATTTTTAAAGATGTCTCAAGTATCGTTCACACTCTGATTGCCTGAAACTAGTTTTATGTGCAGATCAAAACTAAAGTATCGATCTTAGTATAGAACGCGTTTTAAGTTTTACTCAGTTGAAACTAGTTTTAAGTATTGATTTGAATTTACAGTCTGTTCTCAATTACATTTCCGCATGATTGACATTATTATTCCGTATTACGGAGCTAATTAAAAAAAAAAACTACTTTTAAAAACATAATTTCTCTGAATTTGTATATAGTATACTATTGGCTAGTGGCAACAAGCTGTTGTTCATCCAAACTTGTTAGTTACCATACTCCTCCGCAACGGCTTGATCGATTTTTATGAAATTTTGTATGCACATCGGGTAGGTCTGAGAATCGGCCAACATCTATTTTTCATACGCCTAAATGACAAGGGTAACCTCACCCCTAAATTTTATTTTCAATATTTCCTAGAAATAATGTATATGGCAAAATAACGTTTGCCGGGTCAGCTAGTAATAGGTCTTTACTTTTTGTATGCAATAAGTGAAAGTACTTATCTTTTCAAACTTTTTTATTTCTGTTATTCGAAGTAATCACCCATGCAATCGACGCATCTTTGCCAACGCATTGGCAGTTTATTGATGCCCTTCTTGTAAAAATCAGCTGGACGGGAGGCAACAAACTCTTCAAGGGCATTTTGTACTGCCTCTCGGGAATTGAATTTTTTACCCACTAAAAAGTTGTCTAAATTTTGGAAAAAGTAATAGTGGGTAGGAATTTAATATCAATTAAGGGAAATTAAATTGAATTGTTTATAATATTATTAGTAATTCTTTCTTAAAAAAAAGTAAAGTAAATCTTTCATAATTATTCAGAAACAAATAATCGGAAAACACATTGTTTTCCCCTAAAATGCCCTATAAATCACCCCTTGAGACTAGTTTCAGCTTGTCTTACGTAAACAAAGATCACAGATGTCAAAATCTACACCTGAGTAAAGATTTCGACATTAACATTGTTCTAAAATAATCACTTGAGTATGTATCACTGAAGCTCGTTTTGAGTGACGTTCAATAATAAAACCTCTACTTAGAATTTGTTTTAAGACTAGATTTAAATTCTTAATATATCACAAAAAGCGCGCAAATAATTACCGTATAATACTCATAATAAAAAAAAATCCTGTATATGGCCTTTTGTGTTCAATTTTCAAATATCGATTCGAGCATCTCAAATTTTAAATAGTGAATACATACAGGTATAACATCACGACGACGTGAAGTGAAACTATAATTAAAAATTTTAAACAAAATATTAAATTGTTGTTCAGAACCTTCCTCATTCAACCTATCCATGTTCCTTACATGGATAGGTTGAATGAGGAAGCCAGTTTTGACCTGTCGGAGGAAAACTGGAATAAGTGTTGCCAAGACTGGTTTAGACGGATGGAAATTAGTGGAGTGATGGAGAGTATTTTGAAAAAAATATAATATAAATTGTAAGTATAGGTATATATTGTTTACTTTTGGCTTGTCTCAAAATTTATATAGTGACTTATGTATACGACAAAAATATCAGGAACAATGTTAAGGTTTTCGCTATCAAATAGTAAGTTGTTGTTCAGAACCTTCCTCATTCAACCTATCCATGTAAGGAACATTGATAGGTTGAATGAGGAAGGAATCATATTAGGGCGACTTTTGCCCAATTTGGGCGGGGCCAGTGTTCCCACGAGGCGGCTGTACGCGGGGGTTGTCCGGTCTATGGCGCTTTATGGTGCACCGGTGTGGGTGGCGGCTCTGACCGCCCCGAATAGGGCCCGCCTCTGGCGCCCCCACAGGATATTGGGGGAGGGGTCCAGAAGGAGATAGCTACCTGGACCCTTCCTAAACTGGAAGCGCAAAGAGGGCACACCGTGTGGTTTTAGTCGGTTCGAGTCCGACACACCGCCCCGCCGAACGAGAGCCCCGGCGGGGTGACGGTCCGAGGGGATTTCCACACGTAAAAAAAAAAAAGGAAGGAATCATATTGCTTTTACCAAGATTGCATACGGGAAATGGTAACTAATAAAAATAATTTTAAGAAATACAATCCTGAACTTTGTTTAAATAACTTAAGTTACACAAACAAGATAGAGAATCTCGTTTGTGTAATTTAAGTAAAACAATTTCAAACGATGCGAGAAGTGAGAGCAAAGTTACAACAACTTTCGTTTCAGAATCGTTCTGTTGTACTTGATTAAATTCATGGTTAGGCGTAACATATAGGATAATAATCAAGATCAAAGGATATAACAACAGGGGTATTCGAGGATTCATGGTCATTCTATATGTGATGTTTGGAAACCGCTACGTCACGTGAGAATGATTTCTTGAAACTTTGCCAATTCCTACATGTTACGTTTGTTTCAATACTTCCAGGGAAGATAAATAAGTAAACGATTTATTTATATGTTACGTATTAAATTCAGATCGAGAGCTTCTTTTATTGCAGTCTGGTTTTTTCTTGTCAGATTAATAGTGATTTCCTGTGAATTAGTTACAAAAATGAATGCACAGTATTAAATATTTGGAAGCCAAGATCATACACTGCCCCTTGAAAAGCATTAGTCATGCATGCGTAATCTTGCTTCTACATTTAAATAGCAGATTCATATATTTTTGACTCTGGTTCTGTGGTGAGTAACCAATTTATTTAATTCTTGTTTTTATTTAAACTTTCTGCATAAATGTGAAAAAGGCAAACGTATGTAATCATCATCATTTTTCGTATAGGAACAGACGCGAATGTTTGTTAAGCGTTATACATATACATATATCTTGCAGAACCAAGGTTTTGTAGTGCAATTGTTATACCATGTAACGGTGGTTGATTACTTAGATACGAGTAGCGTATTGATTATTATTATTTCGAAAAGAGCATTTATTGCTCACAGTCGTTTAAAATAATTCACAATGTAGCTCTTTGAGTAACTATTGAGATGCGATATTAAGAAATAGTTTATAAAACGAATTCCAGCATATGTTCATAGTGACAGCTGGCAGGTAACGGTGTTGTATTGTTCACTGTATGACAGAATGGAGATGAAAGTTTTTTGTCTCCTTCTATTCCCTGTTGTAATTCTAACTACATAAAAACGTGGCACCTATACATGGCAATTTTAACTTGCCACTTTTCCCCTTTCTCGGAGCCTTTTTCCCAAACTCGGTTGGGTTCGGCTTTAAGTCTACTAAGACTGCCTCCTGCATCAGACCTCCACAACCCAAGTATACCAGGCGATATCGTTCGGGCTCAAATTACCCGTAAAGATTACCAGAGATGTTCGTTTGGCAACCGAAACCGACGTGCTCGCTGAGGCACGGAGGGGTCTCAATGTGTTAAGAATGGTCACCCATCTATAGACTGACCTGGCTAGGATTGCTTAATTTTGCAATGTGTTAACCTACTTGGTTACCACTTAAGCACGAGCCTCTAACTTGAACTAATATCTACCTTTAAAGAATTTGACACTTGATTTAGAAGTGCCTACTAGCCATAGTGCTTAAATACTAAAATATGAAATCAAGCTGAGCACCAGCAGGGTTTTTTATAATTATGACTGTAACTAAGACGATTGAGCAGTCAAATCATCAATGGTCAGTCGGAATGCCAAGGAAGGGTTATGTTGTGTATTTGTTTGTAAATTTCTACCTCGTATCTTCCAAATGGCTGGATGAATTTCGACATTTGATAGTATTGTACACGCACGGGCACGCCGTTATTGCGGCGGTAAGAGCCGTTATGGAGGATTGGCTCGAGAGGCGTCACGGAATCCTCTCATACCGGCTGACGCAGGTGATCACCGGGAAAGGTGGTTTCGTAGATCACCTGTGTCTGATCCGCAAGGAGCCAATGCCTGAGTGCCACTACTCCGATGGACGGACCGTAGACACGGCTTTCCACACGTTGGCAGAATGCCAGGCGTGGGTGGAGCAGAGGCGTGACCTCGTGCTGGCCATCGGGGTGGGAGTCTTTAGAACGAGACGTCTTTAGGCGAGACGCGCTGAGGAGCTCGCGCGACCTTTTTGAGCATAAAGGGAACATGGGGGTTCCAACACAGAAGTGGGTCATCTACACGCCGTGGATGGCCCGAGGTACGTCGAGGTACCAGGGATTTCCTTTCTAGGGTACACCTGGTTCCCCGGCTACTGGTACCCGATACGGCATGCGGTTTTTGGTCGGTTCGAATCCGACATAATCACCCCACTGGTGGGTGATATCCGAGGGGATCTCCGTACGGGAAAAAAAAGAAAGGTGTCCTTAGGTGGATTTTTATTGGAAAAAAAAAATATTAACATAAGTTATAAATTTAAATTTAATAAGGAATAATAAGTTGGTTTAAAACATTTGCCTCGTACTGTTACGGTATTTTTACTCATTACTTTTAAATTGCCTTTTTACAGTCGGATATCATTTTTGAATTATTACTTGTTATATGAAGTGAGTATGTAACGTAGACAAACCAGAATACTTCTCAATGTAGTGGCGGCGACAACGTTTGAAAATTTTACTGCCCACTGCTATGGTAAAAGTCGACTTGGTTCATCATACGAGAAAATTATAGAGGTAAACGACGTTTCTGCAATTGTGCAATACATTTAAGATGCACTGTATTATTATCTGTTTTTATGTAGCTCATTATCTTTCAACGTGTTGCCTAAATAGACGGCCTCTCCTGATAGAATAGTAGTAGGTGGATGCCGGAACCGTTAGTTGACTTATTCGACACCCACTGAACGGCGGAACTCTTTTCCGTATCATATAAATGTTTATCTTAATATTTACGAAACAACGAAGTGAGCGGACGACATTTCTCTACAAACAAGTCTAGACAGTTGTCTTATTAAATACAAATTTGTGAAATGCCCTGTTCAGTAAACAGGTCTTGGTATTTCCGATTACTTGTTTATGAATTATTTTGTTTTCTTGTCACCGTTTCTGGATGTAAATGAAAATATTACACTGATTTTTACTTTTCAAAATATTTAAAATTTAATTGTATCATCACCGTTATATATTCTATATTCTCTTCTGTAAAGTCAATCTTTTTATCATTTGGTATTCACAAAATGCATTCAACACGTGTTACAACAGTGTTAGATCAGGTGTCTGATTGTAGTTACAATACGTTTTAGGAGTCACAAGAAACGAGAAGTCATGAGAAACGGGTAGGTCTGAATTATACAATCGGCGGGTTTTCATATGGGTCATATCAATCGGGTGGTATCCGAGGGGATTCCACAGAAAAAAAAGGGGAACCGGCCAGTTAATCCGATTTGAGTAATCAGTGATGAGTGAATTAATGTGTTTGTTACAATAATCATTCAATCAAATCAATAAACATGCCATATTGCTGAATATTTTTAGGGAGTAATTTGACCTTGTGTAATTTGTCATTTATAAGGAAAACATAACTAATTTAAAAATGTAGCTTAACAGAGGAGCAGTAATTACTTTGTTTTTTGGTTTTTAAATCATAAATAAACAAGGTCTTTTAAGAATAAAAAATAAAAAAAGGTTGATTTAAAAAAAAGATTTTAGTCGTTGACCAATAAAAACTCGATTCAATTGAATTGTTTTAACACCTTTATCGTTCCGGATGGCAGAAGACGTTCTCATCTTACCACAATGTAATGAGACCGTGCCAGTGTGGTTTTCGTAACAATTTAACTTTTTTTTGCTTTATTATTTCATGATCGTTCAAGTGTTACATATGAGGGATTTTAACTCATAAAAATAAACTGCACATGATCTTATAATTTAATAATAAAGATTGTGTTCTTTTAAATTTTTCACTGAAAAAAGTTGATTTGTAAGAACTTCGTTTCTTCTTTACAGAATTCACACATTAAACAGAATATGCCTGCCTGCCTTACTCTGTCCTAGCTTCTTGAAGCAATGTTTTACTACAACACGATTTTAGATAGAGGTGAGTTTTAGCAGATAAATTGCTGTTGGCGACTTTTGGAGTAGAGTCGTAATATTGTAGGACCTTGTGTCCCCACGAGATGAGGATCTGTGTATAAGTACCGGAAAATGAGATGATGTGAGCTCTGATGACCGAGCATTGTGCCTTCGTTAGGAGAAGTCAGTCTAGTACTGGCCGATGAAAGGCTGAAAAATAATCGCAATAAAGATAGTGACATATTGACTTACTAACTGTTGTTCTCATCAAGAAATTCAAACTAGTAATTAAAAAAATCCGCGTCGTCACACTGGTAACGTTCCTGGTTAACTGGCTGCAAGACCCCTTGAATAATAATACTAGTTCTTTGTGGTATATAAAGGACAAACTTCTGGTCATGTGAAACGTCGACCACCGAATAAAAACCTATATACTCGTATTAACCTAATCCTACAATATATTTTATGCTTGATTTTTTCTGATTTTACTTACATGAACGGAAAGATTTTCCATCAAATACAAAAAAAGACTTTACTAATTGGGAATTAACCTTATTTTTTCATATAATGGAATGTTTACTCAATTTTATGAAACAAATCGAAAGTAGCCTTATGCATATTATTCTGTTTCTTCCTTTCTTCTTTCTTTCCAGATATTCTTACTCTCTCATGAATACGTAATTTACAAAACTCTATTTACCGATTACTACTGAAAGAGAAATGACCAATCGGTAGATATGTAAGTGATTTTCTGCTCACTGTAGCTTGTAAACATAATTTTAAGAAAAATGCATTTTCCTTGAAAAATGAATTACGAAAGAAAATCTGACAGAGATGTAGTTCCGTGAAATGGAATTCTATAATTAAAAATGTTTCAATGTTTTTTATCGATAGCAATGATTACTTTCTTCTAACTGACTTTAGTACCACTAAAACTGAACTAAAAAGATTATAGTGTATGATCGTATTTTTTTGCTAAATAAATTGTCAGTTACCATAAAAATAAGTTCTAAATGAATTCAGATTTTGTTTAGGTCGGTATTGTACTGGAAGCTTGTAAATACAAACGATTTGTCAACCGTTCTATAAGGAATTTCATGTACTGGGTAAATGGAAAGGTTCCGTGTAATGATTGCTTTATTAGTAAGGCAAGGCCTTAGAACAATGCGTGTATATATTACGACAACTGTGTAAGGTTAATTTAAGTTTCTATAATAATTATCGATACGTTACGCATGGCGGTCAGCGCTTATGCAGAAAAACTGGTCAGTCTTAGCTGAGCAAACAATCTCATTCGTCATTACAGTCGTGAAAGTATGTACCTACTACGAAAGTTGAATACGTCTTTGAGAAAAAAATATATTAATTGGATCTACTGTCTAAGTGTTTCTATTGAGTACTAAGTACTATGGGACGAGTCAATTAAAAGCTTCATTGAACCTCCGAACAGCTTTCATTTTGTTAATTTAAAAACATTTTTCTCGAACATTACATAATAGCGTCATATAAATTATAATTTCACAGTCTAGAATCACACGGAAATTGTTTGTTTTGATTGATTGGTTTGGACGGCTTTCGACAGATTTCGCTCATTTATGGGTGTCTATATATTGTGTATTCAATGGTTCAAGTTTTTTAATAAGAGAGATCAGGTAGGCAGTTACGGTCCGGTGAAAACAGCATCAAAATTTGCCGCCGTGCTTATCTTGCCTCATCAAATTGTCGTCTAATTGTTAAATAACATTGCTGTTATTGCGTAATGTACCGCTTTAATAGAAAACAATTCGTGCAATCCCTGTTATTGCTTTGACAGGTGATAGACTCGTTTGTGTCCGAGCCTTGCACGTTTTTTGCATTCTGATTACCATCATGACGTAATGTACCTTAAACGTGATACAAACAGTATTCCTTATGTGTGTGTCATGCAGTCAAAGGGCAGAAAGGAACTATACAGAAGGAGCGAGTGCGTTTATTTGTGTTTTTGAAATTAAATTGGCAATTGATAATTAAACAATATTTAACAGGCTTAGGCTTTACACATCTGGTATAATAAGGGTGGAATAGTTTTCTATTGAGTTTCGTGAACAAAAAAGAAATAGCCGTTCTGCATAGGATTAGTTGTCACATCAACTGACTCCCGACAGTGAGCGCGTTCGGCGTTGCGATTGGTTAAGATTTCAGTATTATGCATTTCTTTAAGAATGTTTTTATTTTTGTCTTTACAGGCCCTATAGTGCAATCTGTCCAAAAGTGTCGTACTACGTCGTACGTCGTTAGCTACGTGATATGTCTTATGAAATTAAAAAGTCTACCTTTGTCCAATAATTACCTGGTCCACATGTAATAACGTTTTTGATTGAACGTTAAACTGTATAATTGAGACCAATTTAATCTTGTTTTTTATGAAAAAAATCGTATCGCTAATTAAGTTGCGCGACGAAGTGTACGAGTATTATAATTGCAAGTTCAACGGCGCTTCATTGACTTGGAATCCGTCGTGTGACTCACGCGCAGGCCCTCCCGCACGCTCCTGGAAGACAGTGTTACCACTAATTAGTTGACTTTTGTAAAATCTGTGCATTATATTTAACGAATACTGTTCTTTCTTTATGCAATACTTTTCTATTACAAATAGGTAAATGAAAATGATTAAATTATTACAATTCAGTTAATAACCCAAAAGAAAGTAAGATACTATTAAACAGATTACACTGACACCGTCACGCGACACTTAGTAGCCTTGCAAACAATATTATTTTTTGGGAGAGCCGATTTCTTTTTTTGAGTTTTGTTATCAGATTTGATCCATTTCAAGTACATTTGAATGAAAAAACAATCTATATTTCAAGATAAAATAAATATTATCCAAATATCAAAACCTTAAAATAATAAATATTATCCACTATGAAATTTCAAAATTATTTTGAACTCGTGTAAGTACTTGTATGTGGCAATACTGGCGCAGACTCCAGCTTTAGGGGCAAAAAATATCTGACACGAGGAGTTTATGAATGGGACAATATCAAGCCTGGAAATAAGGATTGACATACCACGTGCTTTGCTTTACGCACTCTCGTATTAAAATATTTCGAATTAAGTTGTACATGTTGATGTTTTACAAATATTTACGTTTGACTGTCAAATTACATGTTCATGTTTGTATGTAAATATTCGTGCTATTTGACGTGACGTGAACAAAATAAACTTTCTTTTTAATACCTTTACAAAATGATTTCGCTTCGGTCAAATCTGCACACATATGTATATTCGTCCGAATACGACATTTGTAGTTATACGAAATCAAAATAAAGTTGAGAACGGCTACAGAGCCAGGTTTTTGGGTCAGGCAATAGTAACAATATAATAATATCAATATACATATAATGTACCTGAAATGTATAGTATCTATCATAACTTGAATGCATAAATTGAACAACTTTTGTACCTACGTATCTACGTGTATATTATAATACTAGCACATCTTAACACGCTTTGATTATCTCATCGGTCATCGTCGGTCGGCTCGTTCGTGGTGCTCACGTGGCCCGCATTTGCACTGGCTAATTTTGGAGTCTTCGTCGTCCATTGACTTGACTCCGGACGTCGTAAAACTAGACAGGATCCTTTGATAAGCTTACTCCTCACTTTTCAAGTCAGGTATACGTTATCAAGATCTGGTTCAATATAACACTATTTTGTGGGTCCTACGTGAGTTAGCACTTATTTAACTACTATGTGCTTTACATCTGGTTTCAATACTTTTTTTTTCTCTTTATTTCAGACAAGGGATTTTTGTACATAAAAATGATGATGTCAATCCCATAGTACATTATTCTAAGCTAACTACTACATAATATTGTTATAACATCATTGATAGTAAAATTATCTCTTGTTCATTATTTAACGTGTTTCTTACATCCAAATTATTTCTCGTTATTGCGTATCTCTTCTGTGTTAATTTTCTGGTATGTCTCGTCTGAAATAACAGTCTTCATATTCGATCGAACCACAGAGCAAGAACCATCCCTGCGGTAGAAAATTGTATGTCTTGGAGTTAAATATGTTTGAAAATTGAAAGCATGCCATCTAGTATTTTTCTACAACTTTATAATTGAATTTATATTTACTTAACGGTAACACAAATTAATATACAAAGAAACTCAATGTAGGTTTTGTATCCTTCTGACCCCTTAAGTGAGAAAACGTTTGAAATATTATAAAGCAGATGTTTCTGTTAATAGAATGTGACAACGTTTAAAAATACTATTTAATTGAAAATATAACAAAATGACGAATCAAATGTTTCATGTTTGAAGGTAGGTTACGATGGTGAATACTCAGAATCATTTCAACGGTCAAATGTATTCAAGTCATGAGTGCTGACATCATAACTTATGTCGTTGAAGCGTCGACGAATAAATTGCTTTCCATATTAGAATGTTCGTTAGCTCGAAAAGTTATTTTTAAAATGTGGGCAAATAAGGAAGTGCACATGTGTGCATAAACTGTTCCCCCGCTCGACTCCCATGAAAAAAATGGGGGAAGTGTATTTTTATTGAGTTTTTATTGCATAAAAAAGAGTCTATCGTAGTGTTATTATATTTGTTCTACAAATAGACATTATAAAATAATGGCGTTTTGGTTTTCCCATATTTCTGTGTGTAGAATTAGATACATTTATACTTTGAAACGCAAAAATATGTATGTACAAGAATTTTGTATGTATGTGTGTGCGTGTGTTTATAACATATTTTAAAAATATAATGACTAAAGGCAATAATTATATACTTCGTAGGAATAGCACGAAGTATTTAATACGGGTATCGAAGAGAACATGGAAGATCATTTTAATAAATAACGACTGTTACTATGTGTGTGTGTGTGTGTGTATTATATTCAATTTCCAATTAGCTTAACTTACTTATTAATACACATTAGTAATAATATATGTCTAAAATTTTAGGCTTGTGAAACATTTAATCTATGCTCCGTAGACTGAAAACTGAACTAAAATTGAACAGATGAGCCACCCGACACGACACCTGATAAATATCATATGAGGTTTTATCTAATCTAATTTATTAATTGTGTTGTTTATATGCATATTAACAGCGTGTAAAATAAATTGACCTAATAATAATGACATTGGTTATTATAATAGCTAATAAAATCATAATCCCAAGGCCGTGGAAGCCGTTAAAATTAATACAATGATTATGGTAATGTTAGGAGCAGCTGAGACATGGTGGGCGAATTTTACAATGACTCAATAGTTGTGGGTGGGACAGCTGACATGAAGGCCGTGAAGGCTTGGTCATCGACTGCCGTTCACTCTACACTTGCAATTCTAAAAAATTTCAAATTTTATTACTTATTTATAGACTACTACATGAAAAGGTTCACACAAGCAGCAGTGTTGCCAGTTTTACTTAACTTGTAGTAGATGTACTTATTTTGAACAAGAAAGTAAGGCTGTCTACCTTCTACGACTGTCTACCTTGTCTTTTTCACATGAGTTGTTATACATAGATACCCGTACTATAAATGTACCTTGAATGAATCATGGCAATATTCAGTAACTGACTTTCCATCATATGATGATGATGACAATTAAAATACACTTTTCAGTGTCGATTGTTTAACATTGAAAGTATCAATGTTAGCTGAAAAAAATTAAAATGTAATTTTAAAATAACCTATAAATATAGATATCTATCTTATTGATCATATAAATAAGTAAATAAGTTGGAATTATTTAAAGTTCTTATATAATAATTAAGTTTGAAAAGGGTAACTATCATCGACTTCAATTCGCGTAAATAATTATAAAATTTTAAGTTTAACTTTTAGAGGTGAAATAAGTGGGACCAGTCAAAAAGAGAATATTTTTAATGGCGAAGATTTTACGTAAACAAAACAAACAAAAAAATCAGTTATGATGAGTATTTCTTTGAAGTTAGTTGAAAATGCTATTTATTCTGTTTTAACTTTTCAATGAAAACCGTATCTGTACGTGGGCAACACTGATAATAAGTGAAAGGTTAGGAGTCTTATTGACATGTTTAAATATCAACTCACATATTTACACAATGACTAGTTGAGTTTATTGCATACCAGCTTTTACCCGTGGCTTCGCCTGCGTATATGTCGGTTATCGCGGTAAGAGCCTATGCCTAACCTATGTCCTTCCCTACAACTCAAACTATCTCTATATCAAATTTCATCTAAATCGGTTCAGCGGTCATTGATTCCTTATATAAACTTCTACCTCCCTTTTCACCCCTTTAAAGGATGATTTCTAAGATAAAAACCATCCTATGTAATTTCCCGGGACTCGAACTATATCTATACCTAAATTTTATCTAAATCGGTCCGACGGTTTAAGTGTGAAGAGGTACCAGAAAGACAGATAGACAGACACACTTTCGCATTCTAATATTAATATATATTAGTATGGATCAGAGTCTTGAGACAAGGTAGGTACAACTTGATTAATGATACCTTTATCGTTTGCATTAAGTGGTACCTACCACGCGTTCGATCATACACCAACTTATTAAATTGACACTCAAGGCCCAATCTCTCCGTATTCTCAAATCTAGAAGACACCTTTTATTTTTAAATTATGAGTAGCTACAGCTGTTATGATATAACAATATTGGAGCTATTAAATTATTTTTTTAAATAAATTATTTATGACTGAATTATTATGTTTAATATAAATGTAATGAATGCACATTTATAAACATGGCATTACTTATTTTTTATATTAGCTTAATAATTCGTCGTAGCGTCACATCGTAAAGTTAACTGAAAATTCCATAAATATTATGAACCGGAGTTGTAGTAAACTGTTTTTATTTTGTAACATTAAAGTAAGCACTGGGTATAGTAGGCTGAAACCACTTTTCTAAGGTGAGGCCTATGTTCAGTAGTGGACTGTTATAGGCTGTTGATGACGATGACTGGATATGGTTTATTTTTCATGATATGGTAGAGGTGGAGGTAAACGAGCAGACAGGTCTTACGTGGGTGGCGGTAGTCACTTACCATAGTAAGTGACTACCGCCACCCACGCATGGACATCTGTAACCCAAGAGTCATAAGTACGTTGTTACACTTTGAGACCTCCGTCCTATAATATGGAGGAGAATATATAATTTAGAATAACATAAATAAGTATGTGTATCAGCAATCAGATCACTATAGCTCTGCATAGTTTGGAGTTAGACGACCCCGTGTGTGATGTACAAAGTTTTTTTTAGCTAGCAATTACTACCGGTTCCGCCCGCGTAAATGTCGGTTAAAGGTGTCATTCCTTAAGAATCAAAGTATCTCCGTACCAAATTTCATGTAAGTCGGTTCAGTGGTTATTGATTTCCCAAATAAATTTCTACCCCCCTTGTCCTTTGACCTTGATGTCCTTTCCAATGACTTGGACTATCCCTATACCAAATTTCATCTAAATTGGTTTAGCGGTTTAAGCGTGAAGAGGTAACAGACAGACAGACAGACACACTTTCGCATTTATAATATTAGTATGGATTATGAAAGTAATTTTGTCTAGACCGAGTCACATTGAATTTACCTCATTATAGGATTGGACTCTTGGCTATCGAAAAGTCACCTCAGAGTAGAGCTAATTGGCTAGTCAATAATTACCCATCTAAAATTGCATAAGGGCTTTATCTCGGATGGGGAACCGAGACTAACACTGCAGTAGGTCATGGGGCCTTGTATCCGTATGTTGTTCCTGTGATTGCATAGGCCACCATAGGGACAGCAACTAGCCATTAATAATGTTTTAGACAACCTGTGAATTAAATTAACACCAATCGTAGAAAGAACACATTAAATGTATAAAAAAATCTGTTGAATCAATAAGTGAGCCCTCGCCTAAACAATTGGGTAGAAATACATTTTCCCATTAACATTTATATGTCTTTTTTTTCCACCGACAGTCACTATTACGGCAGAATAGCTGTAGCGATTTAATCAAGAAACATATATATAGAAACATAATAAAAGTAGTAATTGTAGTGAGTAATAATAAACAAACTTAAATTCAAAGTAAACTTAATGAAGACAATATGAGCTGAGCTCTCACCAGTCCATCCGTAACTGGAATCGGTGCAATTCGGTCGAAACGTTAGGGAAACCAAGAAGGTATTAGATTATCCTGGCAAAGTCGAGATTGACCTAATAATAAGTATATAATAATAATATAATTATTGAAACTACGTTGTACATAAGTTGAGATAAATAAAAACAGTATTACCTATTTAAATACATATATCAAACTTTTTAGGTTAATTAATGACTTAGGTTAATCAAAACGGCTGTGTGTGTGAAATCGCAAATTTAGTATAATATTTAGTACAAATAACACTTTTAATATTCAGACACCTTTACTCACACGAAATAGGTGAAAATTGTGAATTGTAGGTCGCGCTGGTTCAACTATCTTTATATATAACTTTGAAATCAAAGTCAAAATATGAAATCAAAACAATATTTGATTGATGAGTTCATTAGAACGGATGATGTCCGACTTGGGCTTGTCATTTATTGGAACCGTTCAGGCGATCAATGGCTCAGAATTTTGATACAACATAAACAAATTGCAGATTGTCTCACGTTATACTTACATGCATGTACAGTATGTACACTTTCGTTAATATTTGAGAATTTTAATAGTCACAATGAGTTTTATTACGTAACATTCCCATACTCCATACATATATTAAATTTATTACTGTCATGAAAAAACATCATTTACATGAGAACTTATTCAAAAACGTTTTTATTCGTGTTCAATTATTCATTCACTCAATTTGAAACTATGAAAACCGTTTTTTCCAAATAGCTTTTTTAGTATGCAAGGGGTTTCATGGGCGATTAATCGATCAAGCTAGGTTTCATTTTGAAAAAAAGTACCAAAAATAAAAATACCGGGCAAAGTCCGATCATCCAGGTACTTCATACCTAGGTTTTTTTTTTTTCATACATATTACAATACTGCAAGTTAAGCAACTTGGTTGGGAGTATACATAAAAACGTTTTAGATAAATCGAATGCAATTTAAAGAAAGATAAGCATGCCGAAAATACGAGTACTGACAGCATTACATAAAAGGTATGCGAATTGCAATTGATATAATCCGATGTTAGCAGCCAGTTTCGCAATTATTTAGGGTACTAAAACTTGTGTGGGAGAGCCCTCATACACAAAGTGAGAATCCTCCGATCAGGGTAAGCCTAACCTTCTTGACTAATTTCACAAATTCAATTCTTCTTGACAAATTGTAATACTTCATGTTGTAGATTATATACTAATCGGGGCGTAAACTATTGTTGCGCGATGAAGGATCAGTAGTAAGTTTGAAGTTCGGCTTGTCTTTAGGACATGATTTAACAGTATGTTTCGTCGTCGTATGTGGAAGCAGCCTCAATTGAATCATCATAAGCATTACGCAACGTTGCACTCCAATACCCTTATACCATTAGGTCAATCTATTTCAATCAAAGTCCTTTCGCATTCAATTGACAAAGATTTTGCGTGTGTCCGTTCCCATACACCACACAAATGGTGCTAACAATAAAATCATTTTTAATGAATGAGAACTAAGTAGATTACAGAACTAGAATACATTTATCTGCACTTGACATTCAAGCAGTCTACCAATTGTTTCTAGGTTTGAGATTACGAACTCATGCACTAATTCACATTCTCGACTGCTGTAAGTATCCGAATATATGTAGTTCTGAATATAATGAAGTGACTTTACTATTTTAATAAGTAAAAATAGTAAAAAGACACAAAATAGTGAAATTTTTCTAGGTCAGTATTTTCTAAGTGTGCCTCTGTATTTTATCAGTATGCAATCATTAACTGTATACGGTTGAGTGACTTATTCAAAGGTCAAACCCGTCATCCGTGTAGGATAGGAATATGCATTTCATGGACGGATGAATAGGATAACTTTTTAAAACACAAGGGATCATTTCTACCTATATTTATAAAAATGTTAAATTCGTTTGTGTACGCTTCAAAATCAACCCGCTTCAAAGATTGGTTTTAACTATTTTTTGAGTGTCAGCTTTGTTCCTCATTTCTTACAAATGACAGCGATGGCAGCGTGGCAATCTATAAAACCATTTCTAAATTTAAAAAGACATTATAGAGACGAATTATGTAGTCCTCTCTTTTAAAAACAGTGTCGTAACTTGTATCATGAGTTGAAAATATCATACTAAGTCTTTTAATTTCAGGACAATGTAGAAAGAAACAAACATGATGAGGTGATATAATGAGGTGAAATATTTCCAGTTTACTTAAAAGATATGTTAGAGATTTTTTTGTTGCAGAATAACAGCGTTGAACAATATTATTATTTAACTTTTTAGCAATATAATAAACGTCGTCGGTGAAAACTACAGTTAAACAGACATAGAAGCAGTGAGCCACCTCTCTAGTTCAGTTTGTAAGAGGAGCGTTGGCGCCATAAAAAAAAACTCGTGCTTTACTGATATGGAGTTGGGCTCTCCATTTTAGATGTTTTCGCAGATATAAGTTGTACATGGATAGAATCACTCGGCGACTTTGAATGATACGTTTGAATCCACGAAGATTTATTATAGCGATTAGACAGTAAGTTTAGGGTTGTCAGTAATAAAAGAAAAATCATTTGTTTTTTAAAATTTGGTATATGATATTTAAGACAAAAAGTAAAAGGTTTTTAAAGCGGCCGATAATGGAGTCACCCATTAGTTTAATGTCTCTTAATTCTACACAAGGTCGGGGTATACAATATTATAGTTAAATTATCTACTGCTGACTCGATTATAAATATGGGTAACAATATGGTACCCTCTCTGGCTTATGGGTAGGTTATTATTCTTTCTTTTGTTCTTTATTAATAGACAACTCTTGTATTTGTTAAATTTTGTTTCCAAAGAGAAATAAAGGATAAACATCTTATTTGTTAATTTAATCATATTAAAACCAATATAAATTCATCGTCAACGTCATCTTTAGAAATGTGTGACTAACATAATATAGTCTTCGCTCTAGGATGAAGTACCGCTTCGCTCAATTTGAATGCCTACAGCACTACTTTACTTTACATTTTGTCATTTTCTTGCAACTATCTGCATAGATAAGACGGAAATGCCGCTATGAGTGCTATAATAATAATAATAACTTTATTTTTGTTCGCTCACACAGACTGATACATAGGTAGTAGCTCAAACTGGCAGTAGTAATTTGTATAATTACATTATATCTATGTGAGAGGCTGGTATCTGTATTAGGAGACCTGTATGACAGATAACCAGCTATAACATTTTTCGATTCAAACAAAAAAATATTTTACGTAATTTAAAATATATGCAATATATGGTTAAGACATTCAACATTAATAACAAAGTACTGTATCGAATTGAGTTTCTCAATTGACATTTATATGATTTTCACCGCTTACTTTTAGGTTAACTCGGCTTTTATTGCGGTAGGTGTGAATATGACGCATTCTATGTATAAAGAAGACTAATAAATCATTTTATGACTCAAGATAATCTGGAATTTAGCCCAAAAGTGAAAACAAACGTGCGGCATCCGAGCTTATTAAAAGCAGTAGTCTCACATTTGCTGTAAATTGACCGTAATTCATTAAAATGTTGAAGTTTTAAAGTTATTCAGTTACGTCAAATACTCTTAACCCAAAGCTATATACATATGTTAAATACATATTCTTTCAATTTTGTTCTTCAATATTAGGTGAAAGAGTAGATACCAAAATTAAACGATAAACAAATGAATGATTTTTTTCGGAGCTCTGTGTTTATGGAAACTATAAACTATATTTCAGTTCCCAAAACGCTTATGCACACAGTAATAGGTATTAATGCTTAAAAAGGATGAAAAGCGTTTCCTTATCCTAGACTAGCTTTAGCCCGCGGCTCCGCCCGCGTGTATGTCGATCATCGAGGTAAAACGTAGTCTATGGCACTCAGGGGTTATATGCTTTTCTAACAGTGAAATAATTTTTAACGGATCACTAGTACCGAAGATTACCTCGAACATACACACTCACAATCCGGTAAATTTTGTGAGTGTGTGTCTTTATAATATTAGGTCTTTACATATTATGAAGTTGGAGATTTGTATAAAAATGTTGGTTACTTTTTTATTTTAGCGAATCAAAGTACTGGCCTTAATTATCCATACAGCTTTTTATCATTTTGATGGTGTTTTGTTTATTCCTTTACTGTAGAAAGCTTCCAGCGGTAACTCTTTTAGCTTTGCGATGGTTTGTCGTGAAGTGTGATCTCGCGCGTTGTCGTGGAGAAGCAATGGGGAAGCGCGATTGATCAGTCGTCTTTGTTGAATTGCGAGCTTCTCCATCATTGTTTACCGCTCGCACCATATCCACGTAATAACTCTTATTCGAACATTTTACGAATTTTCAGTTTTCCATGGCGCCAAAAATTACCACGATTAAAATTCAGTTATTTCATGAGAAGTGACTGAATTTTAAATTATGACTTTCGAATAAAATTTATTTAAATTTATAAAAACCTATTATTATAGTATAGCATATAAGCACTTATTGATACTGGTGATGCCACTATCACTATTTGGTAAGAGACCACCCAGAAGGATGTCAAGAGAAACCGATACAGGAAAAAAAATATGACCAAAATTAAAAATAGAGTAGGTATATCAATTTCAGAAGCCTAAAAGAATTTAAGATATATCGAATAAGTGTCAGTTTATAAAGAGTGATCTTCCAGCGTTTTAAAGATCGACTTTGCTGGTATGTGGATAGGTGGATGAAAGTGATAAAAAGCTAAAAAGTTTGTATGTCCACTTCGCCGTATACACATTACATTTTATTTGGATTTTTACAGACATGAACTAGCTAAAATTATATTTGATAGATCGATTTCCAAGCGAGTGTAAATAACAAATGTCAGTTATTGGTGTTATAAGGCTTTTAATAAATCAATTAAAATGAAACAATTTCTGAAATAGCTGAACAAGCAATAAAGTTGAACAAGATTGATATTTCATTGAACTTGTATACACGATTCCAATTAGTTTCGAGGTCACGGATTTGCGAATAGTTTGCCATTAATGTTGTTACAGTCTCAATACACGAACAACGAGCTTGCTTTAGAACTTTAGAATTTGAAACTATTTTATTTTAATGAACTCGCTCAACCCACACGCTCTAGAATACATTCGTTTACACTTTACAGTGAATTACATTTGTTTAGGAAATGTCGTGGAAAATAGAAAACTAATTTTCAACTTTTATTTCAACTTATTAACAAGTTAATTTGAAAATTAGTTTTCTAATTTGATAATTTTCTAATTTAGATTACTCACATTAGCAGCAAATAAGAGTATGAAAATCATTTATTTATCAAATTAAAAAAAAAAAACTTAACAAACCAAGCATCTTAAAAATGTGGCTGCATAACGTACAGGAGCTATAATACTCTTATTGATTCGATTTCATTAATGCGAACTGCTGCTTTAGTATTTTACTAAATAGCTTAATTTATAAATGTGTACCTACTAGCTATTAAATCTTTTGCAGAAGAAAATTTACTTATACATACTTTCTTTTTTTCTTTTACCACATTCAGACAACGCAATCTAGTCCCAAACTAAGCAGAGCTTGTACTATGAGTACTAGACAACTGATATAAATACATATACACTGTTTTTTTTTGTTAATACATACATATTATACATAGAAACACAAAGACCAAATCAAACATTAAATGTTCATGCACACAAATGTTTGACTTAAGCGAGAATCGAACCCGCGACCTTTGGAATAGGAGTCCGTTACACAAACCACTACGCCATCCGATCGTCCTCATCCTCTTCTCACGTATATATGTATAATTTTTTTCCCAAAGGGGAACAGAAGATGGTGACGATAGGAAATTACAATTTTTTTACTTCTTAATAATTAGAAACTTGAAAAAAAACCTTCAATAAAACATAAAGACTGCCACTAGACTAACTTATTCTACATAAGTTATTTATATGTATGCCGTATCATTTTCTATTTGACGTCATTTTAAAAGAAAATTAACTGCAATTTCGAGAACAAGTTTGTCGAATTAAAATTAATTAATTCTAATTAGTTTACAATATGATACGTATCAATTTAAACAAAATACCCAGACACTGGTGCTTTTTATAGCATGGTTATAGCAAATTGATTGTATGTTGCGGCAACCGTAATCAATGGCAAGAGCCTAACGGATAAATTCCATATAAGAATAGTACGGGTCAAATCTGAGGTTCGTGTCTGAGATTTGTGTCAGTATTCCACGTTTTCTCCTATATGTCATCGGCGGCCCCTTGTACCAAACTTATCAACAGTAATGATGCCCAGAGGATACATTTTGGTACACGTACCTATATTATATACTGATAACTTAATGCAGATAAACAAATAATGTAATGTTTTTAACGAAATGAAGTATCTGTTTAGTACTTTCTATTTCAATCACAAGCTGTGTTGATATTGCTTTAGATATTATTGTTTGTTAGAAAACATGGCAGCGAGATAATGTTCATGTTAAACGGTCAATTGTTGAGGCGTTTCTTTTCCTTATCACGTAGGTGTCCATCTATCAGATGTACCACTTTTTGGGGTTTGGTTATCCCATTCGTTTTTTTATTATAAACGTTGAGAAGCTGAGTAAAAACTCTTCACTTCTTTCACTCGCAATTCCTTTTGAGTTACAAAGAAATGGCTGCTAAAATTTAATTTCATACATCTGTTTTAAGCAGCGATTAATTTAGCATTATTTATGATGCCCAGAAACTCGTGGCTAAGTGGTAAACGAGTAGGTTAAAACATTGCAAAGTTAAGCAATCCTAGCCAGGTTAGTCTATAGATGGATGACCATACTTAACAGTTTGAGATCCCTCCGTGCCTCGGAAAACACTTTAAGCTATCGGTCCCGGTTGCCATACGAACATCTGTGCCAATCGTTATGGGTTGCTGGAGCAGAACTTCGATATTGTCTAATACTTGGGTTGTGGAGGTCTGATGATAGTCGCTGCGCGTAAAAAAGTGGAGCCGTATCGTAGTAGACATAAAGCCGACCCCAACGTAGTTTGGGCAATTCATAATGGAGAATACATAATGCCCGGACAGTTCGAAAAACGACTCAAATGAATAAACAAATTCATCGGGCTGGTAAAATAATGTCAAACAAACAATCACTTATTCGGAACCCTCGTCAATTAATCTCGGCCTTGTTTTGTTTTTACCCTACCTGTAATGCAGCTTAAATATGGGCAGCATCAAATTGGACTGCAGTCTGCACCATTCGTAGATTCTGCAAGTACTTACCTGCTTACCTACCCAACCCTATCCGCTTTGTATTTGTATTCGTCGATAGTTGCCCGTTTTTTGCTGCACATCCTACACTGACTGCAGTTTAATAAAACAATAATAATATCAACTCCTACTTATAAACTACCAGCTTTGCACGGGTGCAATGTAGATATGTACTTCTAATACTACTAATGTGTTGTCAGTGTGGGGTAACTAATTATACTATTATTATGATAGGACCATACTACAGAAAATTTTTGAATTCAATATTAATAGGCCCACTCCGATCCTGCCGTCTGCTGCCACTCGGGGCGGACGTATGGCTCGACGGTCGGTGGGCCCCCGCATTTAAATTTCTAATCTCTTCTAAAATATTTATTTTAATGATGAGATAGACATATACCACCGCAGGCTTTTTTGTAGATATTTTTAGATAGTCGTATACCATTCCGTAGTTGATTAGATTTAGTTTTGCAATTTGAGCTCACAAAGACATGTTTTTTAAGACAAATCTTTGAAATATTTCCTCTAAAATAATATGCATGTATTATACATATAAACCTTCCGCTTGAATCACTCTCTCTATGATTGATGCATTCAAATTCGTTGCTTAGTTTAAAAGATCTAAGCGTAAAACAGAAAACCGGGCAAGTGCGAGTCGGATTAGCGCACCAAGGGTTACGTACCATTATCTAAATAAGCGGCAATAAAATTACGTTTGTTGTATGGGAGCCCCCCTCAAATATTTGTTTTATTCTGTTTTTAGTATTTATTGTTATAGCGGCAACAGAAATACATCATCTGTGAAAATTTAAACTGTCTAACTATCACGGTTCATGAGATACAGCCTGACAGACGGACGGACCGACAGTGGAGTCTTAGTAATAGGGTCCCATTTTAACCCGACTTTATTTTAAACTGTGTAAAGATAGTAGGTATAATGTAATTTGGCCGTATATTGTGGAACTCACAGATTTAACATAGAAAATGTATTATGTTTAAGTAATTAGTACGTAAAGTAATACAATGTTAAGTGTAGTCATAAAACTAATATCTTTAAAAGCGTTATTTAATAGAAAGCTGAAGAGTAGGATTTTTAAGCGCTTATCGGATAATAAAAAATAATAGTTGACTCATCACAGCTTATGAGCTTTAGGACATTTCACTGCGATAAAAATATAATAAAACCTACGAATGATAATATTATTCGTAAAATAAAATAAAGTATCAAGTGCTGCCATCTATTTAGTTAAATAATCAACAGCATAGTACTGCCATCTATGGGATTTATCAAAAACATGACAGTTGAGATCCTAGTTGTTCTAACGTGTTTACTTGTTAGTTTCATTTATTTTCACAAGAGGGCACATCCTGAAAGTTTTCTCAAAATACCAAAGCAAGGCTTGAAGAGGCGAGTAGATGGAAAAGAGCACAACAGTTACTGATGTAGTAAGTGGTCTATTAAAATATAGTGATCATTTAACTTACATGTTGTTATTGATATTTTACAATATTTGCGTTTATCTTGCAATAATATTAATATGTATTCTGGTGTGTTTTTTTAGAGCGATTTTATATTTATTATTGGCACAATTCATTTAAAACTTATATTTTATTTTTAATGATAACGTCCATATAGTCAACAAAACAAATATTTATGGTATAACTAAAGTGGCTATAAGTAAAGTAAAGTGCCATTTGTGTTCAAGATCCGAGACGGCTAGTACGATATATGTACAATAAATAACGGTTCACTAAATTTCATTTAACCGGTGTGTTCTATTCGTCTTTGGATGCTATCCGACCGACCATGTCTTCTTGTTACAAATGTTTCAACAACTCGGCGATATCTAGTAAAATTAAATGTACATATTTTAAATAGTTTCTATCCTACATAAAGTCATAAGCCAAATTTAATTAATGTAAAGCATCGCACTTTTAAGGTTTAGTTGACACTTCATTGTTCAAAGTTTTCGATGTTTATTTAAATACTACATATATATATATACACATATATCCATACTACATAAAATGGCATTTTTTATTTTAAATCCTTAACTGGCGATCTAGCGTCTTAGGCAACGCCATTAAGACCTGTATATGGAACACTGTTTGGTTTAAGTGGATTCTTGTCTGATATTTCAATTAAGGAATTCCAACTAGTCAACGTAGTTATTAACGTGAAACTATTATAATAGTATTATTCAAGTCAAAATGAGTTTGAGTAGAGCTTTTAGGTTTTAATTTCCCAATCGATCATGATAATTTTTTTCAGACACCTTGCCAGGTCAAGAAAAACGATATAGGACGCCTTTCATCAAGAAAAAATGTGCTCCTGAGGGATAAAAAGATAACTTCTAAGCGGGCCGAGTTGGGGGTTAAAGCTAATTGAATTGAGCATAAAATGCAACAAAATTCGAGTCCAAAACAGAGCATTATATTTCACAACAAGATCAGAAGATAATTTGTTCAAAAACACGTACTGATCTAAAATAGATTCCATGCGCCAATTTTATCTCACTAAATGGACGTTTCTGAATCCCCACACAAATAGTAACAATGTGAGCGCTGATAGATGGACGGATCGCCAATGTGAATAGACGGTGTTATAAATGACCTGCTGACAACGAGCCAGGACTAATAGTCTCGGGAAAAGAAAAACCTTTGAGCTAAACCTACACAATGGTGACTGCAACAATTGAATTATGTTTAGTTCTCAAAGAGGGCTGTTGCTTTTTAGTTTGCTACGAAATGAGATTTTGTAAAGCGTGTTGAGATTTTGTGTTTTGTAAAATATGCTGAATAATCCATACTAATTTACTAAAATTATTTTATTATCCATACTAATCCATACTAATATTATAAATGCGAAAGTATGTCTGTCTGTTCCCTCTTCACGCTTAAACTGCTAAATCGATTTTAATGACATTTGGTACAGAAATCTTCCGAGTCTCGGGAAAGGACATAGGGTAGTTTTTATCCCAGAAAGCATCTTTAGGTGAAAAGGGGGTTTTAAGTTTGTATGGGGAATCAATAACCGTAGTAACCGTAATAAATAATAGTAGCCTATGGGTATGAGACCGCTTTTAATATGTTGGTAATTTCACGCTTTGCGCAACATGAACAGAGGGAAAAATACAAAAGTCCGAATGAAATGGTCGCGGTAAAACTTTCGTAAAGCGTTCCCTTGACCGGTTTTAAAAAACCGACGTAAAGCTGCAAATTTAAAAAAATTATAGCATTGGAAAAAACAATTTTTTTTCAGGTTAGCGAGCAAAACATATTTTGGAGAGATACACATAGACCGAATGAGTCCGTTGCCAAAAAAAGATAAATTGGGCCATTTATATTGTTCCAGCTAGCTTGGGCGGGCTTCAGACTTTAAAATATAAACCTGTCTAACTTTGTTTTAAATCACAGGTATTTCAAATATCAAAAGGTAATATTGATAGGTAGTATCGGAATACAATCTGCACTAATCTAGGCTTTACTGCACTAATCTACAAAGCTTTTTGATTGTTTAAATAAATATGTTCATCTCTGAAACTGAAAGTCCAATGCAAAAATATTTTTTCTTAAATAGACTGTTCACTGAGGGAGGCAATGGTCTATTTAATACCAAGGTCTAATACTTTGGAGTGGACTGCGGTGGAACTGCGGGAACGACTAGTAGGTAGCAAATTTTGGCTCATGACGACAAAGAAAGCTCACATTGTCATTTCTGTTTTCTGATTAGTAACGAGAAGAGGTATTTGTTTCGTCGTTCATTCTGTGAATACATTTTGGGTCTTATTTATTTAGGAGAGCTAGAGCGAACAAAGATCCCGGTTCAACTTTGCTCCTTAGCTGGGAAATTGTCTTACGTAACACTGCAGTCAATTATGTCATCTGTATATCAGGCCCCTTTGACGGTTTATTTTTTTTTAGTTTAGGATGTAGCATTACAAGTGTTTATATTATTTATTAACATGGACGCTTCCATCAATTCATACTTTGACCGAAGCCTGGACGGATGAGCCTATTCAGTAAGTTTTACGATAGTTATTTATATGACTAGCGGAAAACCTTTAACTTAATGAAATGGTACGAGACACATAGTTAGAAATTAGGTTTTTGAGATTTTAAAATCGTCTAAAATGACATTAAAAGTGTAGGTAATCTCAAATATGTAAGGATATGTATTAAACTTCGAATTTGCTACCACATACTACCACATACACCACATACTACCACATACACCACATACTACCACATACACCACATACTACCACATACACTTGAAAACAACATATAAATATTTAAAATTTCTTGTTTTTCCTGTGTAGAAACTACCCTCGGATATCACACACCTTATTGACAGGTGATCATGTCGGACTCGAACCGACCAAAAACCGCACGCAGTCTCGGTTATCAAGAGTTGGGGGACCAAGTGGACCCTAAAAAGGAAAGCCCTGGTACCCCGACGTACCTCTGGCCATCCATGATGACTCCCGTACCCGACTCCGTGTAGATGACTCCCTCCTGTGTGGGAATCCTTATGTTCCCTTAGTGCTTCCGAAAGGGCGCGCTCGTTTCGCAGCGGCGTCTCGCCGCCACCCCGGCCTGGTTCTGCCAGGCCTACGTTTATTTATGACGCAGGTCGATCCACGATGTCCGACGCCTAAGTCGCCTGCGGTACCTAGCCCGTCCCTAGGCCTGGCGGACTGGGAGAGTTCTAAACCTCTACCGGTACCGTTCCGCCATCTCCTTCGCAAGCATAACCTGCTCGCAGAAGGAGACGGTGGAGTTCCACTCTGGAGGATGGTGGTGGTGGTGGTGCGGATACCATGGCGGCAATCATATTACCGAGCGAGAGGACTCCCACTCCGATGGCTCCGATGGTTACGCCTCTGCTCCACCTTCGCCGGGCATTCTGCCAACATGTGAAGCGCCGTGTCCACGATCCGGCCACCGCAGTGGTGGCACTCAGGCGTTGGCTACTTGCGGATCAGACACAGGTGATCCCCGAAGCATCTTTTTCCGGTAATTACCTGCGTCAGCCAGTATGAGAGGGTTCCGTGATGCTTCTCGAGCCTCCTCCTCTATAACGGGTCTTACAGCGGCGTGCCCGCGCTCGGTTGCCCAAGTCTTTCCTACCACTCCTCTTCGAGGACCTGGCGGTAGTGGGATTTCTGGTCCTTGATTGCTCGAGTCTCAGGACTCCGACACAACTGCCGCGCCTTCCTGCGCCATTAATAGAGAGCTGCAAGTGACCTCCTTAGAGACCTCCAGGTCCCACGGTGGATTTCCGGCCAGGAGACAAGCCGCCTCAGAGAAGATCGTGGTACTCCCTTATGACCCTGATGGAAAGCATGCATTCCGAACAGGGAGCCGACGATCCCCTCAAGCAGCACTGGCCCATGAGCGTAAGGGCGTCCCCACGTGTCCCGCTCCAGAGGGTACGCCTTTACCGTATGGTGCCATGCACCAATGCCGCCGAGCCATCCAAGTCGGTCTCCCAGGCAGCCCAAAGATACCGATGTACATATGGCTCGGCGATAGCGGCGATATTGATGGACCACTGTGCTCCATGCTCTGGAGCAGAAGATCCTGAGATGAAACGCTCGCCTGGAAATATTTGTTTATTTTTTTATTTTTTCATATTTATTTTTTACACCCAAAGGTTGACTGGAAGAGAATGCCTTGGGAATTAAGTCCGCCGATGTACAAAAGTGCATAAAGTTTGAAATAAATAAATAAATATTTAAAATACCTATATTATAGTCGAGTGTATACGAAATGTTAAATGTAACATGTAAATTACAATAAACTCATTTATAAGCTGCTTAACTCAAAAGATGAGTAAGAAGTGGAGTGGGTTGATGATTGAGCATTGAGCATGGCTTAGTAAGATTGGCGCTATCTATTATCCTCATCAAACATGTAAGCCTTTGTCGATATGAGCTACTTTGCTTGGATAATTGCTATGAAAATGGATATGTTGAGTCCTTAAATACCCTGATAGTTCAGTATTACGAGTAATTGAGAGAATGGAAAAACATTTTTGAAGAAAGTAGAAATATAGTCAAGTCATTTACTATATTATAAATGATTCATAACAATTATAATAGGTACTCATTAAATGCTGTTTTAAATGTGTTCATAAATAGTAAACAAAATTTATTCTTATAATCTTTCTTATTTTCAAACGGGAATCGTTTGAAAATAAGAAAGATTATAAGAATGAATTTTGCAAAGTAAGTAAGGGGACCGAACTTATGAGATCATCTAAACTTTGAACATTGGCTACATCTACAAATTTACTCAATCGTTGCTAAACCTGTCTGCCCTTTGTTATGAGAGTGGTGATTCCACTAACTACCAAAAGTAAAACACTACGTTACTATGATAATGCATTCCGTTCATTATACTTAGGGTTGACTGAAATCAGCTAGAAAAGGCGTGAAAATGGCATCCTGTACACGTGTTGTTGACAGCTTTGACAGAAATCCGTTTCGGCCGCACGCGTCCATAGTATGTTCTCTATATACCATTAATCTACAGTTGGGCCCATCCGTCAACTGACACGCGACTGCCGCTGTGTGTTACACCCAACCGTAACAAGTAGCAATAAAGAGGGTAGCCGATGAAATCATTTGATTTTCGGGTGTGAATGTTCAAGAAGGGTACTTTGGTAAATTGATTAGATACGAAGCGTGAAAGCATCGTTCTTTTTACGTTGTTCATAATCAAAATTGAAAATATTGAGTGATATCATGTTTCGAACAGGAATTGTGGTGGCTTCAGTGCCAATTTATGAAACTGATGTATGACATTCACAACACTTACTCGTAACACTTTTAGGTCACAGTCGTAACTTTGTAAAGAAATGTGACAATAAGTTAACGTTTCACTCAGTTAAATAGTGTTTAAATAACGCGTAATAGTTCGATTTAAAATAATTTTTCATAATTATGAGCCGTTATCATTACTGAATTAATCAGAAAACTGTAAAGATATATGAATTGTAAGGAATAAAATAACCTAAATTAATTTTGCACTAATATTTTCACAGAAAAGAAATTATTACAAGAAGGTTTTTACACCTTATTATTGGGCGTTCATGTCCAAGAAGTAAGCACATAATTGTCTATTCTTCAGAGTAACATAAACACCTAAGCGGGCTGTTTATAGGCGAATGTCGCTACCTACATTCACGACAGCTTGCGAGAAATTAAACTTGTCTAAATATATAGTGGCCTTATCGTCTCTATATTCACTTAGAGGCTCTAAACACGTATATCGATTGTCAAATCTTGCATCTGCATCTTGCAGGATGTCGCAAGTTTGTTACAAAATGTTAGAAATATAATTTACGAGTAGGTTCTGCTGTTTTACCTAAACGCCAGAATGTTACTATTTTGTTCACTGTTTTAAATTTTAGAACATCATATTCAATTGAAGCCTACGGTGTAATGTACGGCTCAAATATGTACAATACATATTAAGCAGCGAAAAACAAAGAAAATATTTTTACTCCTAAAGATTTTGTATACGAGTAGTGTTGTTTTAGATTCGTTTTACATTTGAACATAAGTTTAAGGTAGAAGTGTCAAAAATAGAGGTAGAATAGAAGTATTTTAAACTTAATTAAGTCACCTACACTCTAAATGTTACGTAAGTTTTCTACTTACTTCCTCAATGTCAAAATAATCCTTTTGTTGTGGTAACTTGACTACTGATATCTACTTACATATATTACTCAATACCTACTACAGTAATTTATTACATCTAAACATAGAACAAATGATTATGCTCATCACACTATTGGTCTTGTTGGTAATAGAATCGGACTACTACAGCAGTCAGGATCATGAACTATTTTAGACCCTGTTGGTCTATACATTTTGAAATGAAGCGAAGCTGAAACAAAAAGAAAACGTAGTATAATGTTGTTTCTAAAAAAAGTTATGTAAATTCTAAAAGAAACATACTTATGCCTGCCCCGACAAACTTACACTTTATGTGCACTTTAACCACAATTTATTTATTTTTGCAGTAAAGGTGGATATTGTGAGTATAAGTGTGGGAAACGACAGTTGTACGTACATCAAAAAACTGGTTTGCAATGTTGGAATATACGTCTTCATTATAATGTGACAGCCTTCGTTTTATCAATGTATAAACTTCAATGACGGTTAATGTTCAAAACAAGAAAATTGTTTTACTTTTATGGTTTAGTTTTCTATATTTTTTTGTATTGTAAGTTTTAGGGTGTTATGGTGATAGGGTGAAAGCATTGAAGCGAGTTACCGAACGGGCAAAGCGGCACCACATGCCTTTCGAGTGACGCAGATGCTTTTGGTCACGGCTTCTTCGGTGAGCACCCCTATCTCCCGATTCTTTATTAAAATGTTATTATAAGGAGCCTGGCTTTAAAATAATAGTGAAAAAAACCCAATACTCTCTCTTCGTTTGTCAAATAACGATATTAACAAAAGGGTCATGATTTTTTTGAGAAATAAGGAACTTTAACCCGAACTTTATTCCAGAAGTTTATTTCAATAAAAAACAGATGGATGAGTTTTTTTTATTAAGTTATCTGCTTGATTTAAAGTACACGGTTTACTATTAGACAAATAGATTGCACAGTTATAGTGCTATTATTTTCTGTTCTGAGTATTATTTATTTATGTTTAAATAAAAAACACGATTTATCTTTTTAGTGTTATCATTTAAAAAATTGAAGTATATTTTTTTTTAACTTCAGTAAAGCTATAATATTAGATGAACCGTGATGAATGAACTATTTCATGGATTACTATTACACGTACGACGATGCTTTATTAGTACTAAGTTAAATTGTTTAAAATTTAGACTGTTTATATCCTCGACCGATTTCGACCACGGCGACCTCTAAAAACCTTATTAAAAATTAGACTATTTGGTACAAGGTCCCCATAATAGCCACAACAACTACAAACTTCCTGCATTTGTTCTTTATTTCTCATTACACTGTTACTGTTTTAAACGACACTGCAATAAAGTGCATGAAAACAGCTCTATTACGACATCGTGACAGTTGAATCACAGGGGGAGTTAGAATGAGTACAGTAAATACCATACGATACAACGTATTTCGACGATTAGGTCGACCACAGTATTATTACGTGACTTGGTCCCAAAACGGACAGGCAATCTCTATAAAGAGGTATTTGGGACCCTAATTTACACCCCCTTACGTAATATAGGGGTTTGGTTATGAAGGTCCCGAGCGGACCCTCTTGCAATGGTTGGAGGTGGTTACATAGCTATGTTAGTCGTATATATGTTAGTAAGCAATATATCTATAGCCACAAGTACTATGTTTGACGAATAAAACAGAGAAAGAAGGTTTATACATTCAATTTAATGTGTTCTATCTATTGCTTTTAAACGAAGTCGCGAGGCGAGGCAGGAAAGTCTAGCTCTTGTAAGTTCTTTAAATGTCATGTTTAAAAACTTATCGTAGGTAATGAATTTTAATATGATGGTTCCTTGGTGCTATGCTATTCTCCCCCTAAGAGGAAGAATAACAATAAGTTTAGTTAAGGAATATTATATAAACAACATACAAAAGTAGGCAACAAGCGTAGTATGTTTATTGTTTGGTTTAAACAATGGGTCTTCAAATTTTGACAAAAAACTAAATAAATGCAAAAAAAGTAACTGCTAGTCATTATTCTTTTCATTTGTAATTGCTTAAGCAAGAAAGGTATTTACCTGCTACTTAAATTCAAATGGATACAAGGAAATCGTTCTCAGATTCTTTAGAACTTAGTTACATAAGAAATACTTCGTTAAGTTGGTAAAAGCTTTAAACATGATCTCGTCTTCCTCTTTTAAGATTAAACTTTCCACAATGTAATGAGAAATTAAAAACATTTTCAGGTGAAATAAGTTTGAAATAATAAGCTCTCGTGTAAATGTGGGCAATGTGTTTTATTTTTTCGAATTGTAATAGCTTGTAATAAAGTGCTTTCGGCGATGGTAAAGTGTGTGCGTTAGCAATCTTATTTGTGCTATGGTTTGGTCATACTCTCTGAAAACTTGTAGAGCTTATTTAATTAATTATTTTAATACACTTTAAACTTACACTTAAGAAACATAAAACGAACTAAGTGGTTTGTTTATAAGTTATCGCTTTTTATGTGTAAATTAGAATTAATGTACACTAATCTCAAAAATAAACAAAAAGCCTCAAAAATAAAAAAAAGGTGTCGTGGGACACCCGATAGGAACGAAGTTGTGACGATCGAGTAAAACTGATTTGACACGATTTTAATTACAACACCATCTATGAAAGCGGCTATTACCTACATATTAAAAACAATTAAAACAATTTATACATTGGTAAAATCTCCTTGCGAAATGATTTCCTATCCATTCGATAGATGGCGCTGAATGTCTGACAAGATGACACGAAAATAAAGAGCAAAAAGCCAACATCACGTGGTATTCCCAGGCGGTCATCCATCCAAGTACTAAAACCACGCCCGATGTTGCTTAACTTCGGTGATCGGACGAGAACCGGTGTATTCAACATGGTATGGACGTTGGCGAACGTTAAAGCAAATTTAATGTATGGTATCCACAGTTAGACGTCAATTTATATTAATAAAAAAGTGTCGTTCCAAATTTTCGTACGATTTTTTTCCGTCTAGCCCCCTTTCACAACGCGCGATAAGGAACTTCGTTCCAATAATTACAAGAAGTTGTCTTGAACGATTTATATTAAAATAAATGTTCAGAAACTGCCTTACTGAGGAAATATTAGACAAAATTATTCATAGAAATTTACAGATACATTTAATTGATTAGTTAAATTAATAGTTAAAATACAAAATATGTTTTACTTACCTGTTGTTTTCAGATGTCCGCGAGTTTTGGTAACCTTCACATTGGCGATTAAAGAAATACAATAAAATTATACTTACCTTCAGTGAAAACTTTTTTAAATATTTTCATCATCATCAACAACTTTTAATAATCCACTGCTGGACATAGGCCTCTCCTTAGAAAGTAGGTTTTGGCTTACTATACCACGCTGGCCAGACGGATTGGTACTAGTATAGGGTTTGTGTCAAGTGTCCATTTCTTAGTCGGCTCTTATGACACCCACGGGATGAACAGGGATGGTGACACTCCGTATTCTTAATCCGTCACCATACGGAAAATACGGCAGTTTTAAATTAAAATAAGGTTACTTTTTGTATGTATAGAACCATTCTAACCATACATTTACAATTAAATGTCTGTGTTATATTCTACACCCTTTTATCTGTACCCAGTTTCATTGTTTTATCTATTTGAAGGGATACTTAAGATGCTCGGTGACCGAATGAATCAACCCTACAATCAAGCTACTACCAAAAATAACGAAGTCTCATAAAAATTGCCGCCATTTTACATCCTTAAAGGTTTCAAAAAAATATTTCTTAGGGCACACCTAAGTCACCTAGGGAACATTTGTGCAAAATTTTATGATTCTAGACCCAGCGATTTCTGTTGTGCGTTGATCGATCAGTCAGTGAATCAGTCTGTCAGTTACTTCTTTTATAGGTATAGATTTATATCTTATGAGAATACATTTTTAAACCCATTTAGGACAGATATATATGGGTATGAATTCTATATAGCCAATACAGTTGAACAGATATATAAACAATGGCGAAGTACTGAGTATTGTCCACCTCTGTGGAGTCATCAACAGCCTTTAATAGTCCACTGCTGGACATAAGCCTCTCCTTAGAAAGGAGGTTTTGGCCTACTATACCACGCTGGCCAGACGGGTTGGTATAGGGTTTGTGTCAAGTTTTTCTTCTCTCTGCAGTGCTGTTGTTCTGCTTAGTTTCTTCCCTTAGTCGGCGCTTTCGACACCCACGGGATGAATAGGGGTGGTGACACTTTGTATTCTTAATCCATCACCACACGGAGTAGCCATCAGTTTAGATAAAGCAAAAGCTGTTAACAACGTCTGGCACTTCCACACAAGCTGGTACACTAAGATCATTTTAGTCTTCAAAAGGTATATACAACCTGCACTATAGTTTACCATCAAGCGGGATGTATGTAGGGAACAATTAAGGTGATAGACGCTCAGTATCTTGTGCCTGTATGAACTAAAGGTTGTTTTTTTGTGTGTTCCGATAAAGATTTTTCGTTTACAATGATATTTTTATGTACCTCTAGGTTATCTTTTTGTCTTTTATATAACTGAGATTTTAGAAATTACTAATGGATATACAATTTTGCTCATCAAATGCTTTTACTTATCTCTTACCAACAAATCACTGTAGGTCAATAGCATCGTCCATTCGAACAACTGCAAATATCTTCTTAAGTGTGAAGCCTAGCCGTCCTTGTTAGACCCTCATATTTCTGAATTTGTAACCAAATAATCTCAATTAAGTAATCTCAACCATGAATCATAAGTGTTTGATAGATATGTAAGCGGATATTAAGATGTGGTCCCGGATATTACGACGATCCTATCTTCATATTTTAGCAGCGAACTCGAGGGATTTGGAAGGTACATCGTGTAACATGAAAGATTACCTTACTGAGGATCTAGGGATTGCCAAATGATTGCCGTTTATAAGAAAGTGGTCTCGTATACACTGTATTGGCTTATTTTGTCGGTTTAGACAGAAAGTGTAACCTGTTATTTATCGGTTCTGAGTTTTCTTAGTCTATGTGCTATCAGAACATGTTATTTTTGTGCACTTTTTAAATCATATTTTGTGGAGAACTATTAAACAATAAGTTTATTTTATACTTGTATTGTAATTGTATAACAAGCAAGGGATTTTTTATACCGTACAAAGAGATCTAGTGAGCCAACTCACCATCAGGAGACAACACTACGCTAACACTAACTAATAACTAAGATCACGCGATGCTGGATAACCGTTTATATCATAATTGTTAATCTACGAGTATTGATGTATACTATGCTTTCATTTTATAGGTCTAAATTCGAACTGTACTGTTTTTTTTTTGGTCATTTATGTTGTTAGCGTATCTATAACAAATAAATAAAATGATGTTTCCATTTAAGATTCTGTGATGGAAACATGGTATTGTTTTATAGGCTTTAGGTTAACTATCAGACACGTTAGAGGTATAGGTGTACTACATTGCAATATAAATATTTCGAGGAGAGTTGAACATAATATAGGGTAATAACATAACAGTACTTCAGGGACTGCAGGTAATTAATTATAAGTTTATAGTCAAAGCTAAAGCACAGAAGGTAATAGAGCACGTAAATGTAAAACATTTACTTTAATGAAAGAACTACGCCATGCGTAAATGAAACTGTGTTTAATTCAAAAGGCTCTCGTTTTAAGTGCTTCCAGCGGATATAATGGAATAAAAAATAAAATAAATACAGACCTGTCATTTCAGTTTTGTTAACGAAGCGAATAAAACTGTTCAACCCTTTAAATAAATCGTGGAAATGGCTCAGAATAGCCTATTAACACTCTGTGACAATCTTGTAGAGGCTCCTCTGAGCGAATGATAATATTTTTCTTTTATTTCAAACAGTCCTTGCGTCGCCATTCCTTTTTAATTAGATTATACTAATTGAGTTGGCGCCAATTGTTCCCTTTGAAAAATAAAATTGAAACAAAACACGTTTCGTGGTTTATCCGAGTTATTTAACTTATCGTTATTAGCTTTGTTATTTTATGTTAAACATGATATAACGTTTTTTTAAACTCTCGGTATTGGAGAAACTGACAACGCAATTAATTGCCTTAAAATATTATTTTTTCCTCTTAAATCTGTTGGATATCCTACATACATTATGTACCGTATCAGTATATACACTTGTAGATGGATGTATTTTAATTTCCGCCTTCACATTAATATAAAAATATTGACTTTGTGTTATGATTTCGGTCTCACGTCGCGTCGTCGTAGTGGCGGCCCTGTTGACGCCTACCGGATGCGTTACGTCTACGGCAACTGTTTATGGGTCTCAACAACAATGTACCACCAAAACCCTGGTTAGTTTGTTAGTTAGTTAATCACAGATTATAAGTCTAAGTGTTAATAAGTAGGATTTTTTTAGGTGGATAATAATTTCATTCGCAAATACTTTTGTGCCTGGATGTGATTGTCTCCCGTAATTAAATACTTGTTCTATTAAATTGTCTTTTATTTATAATAAAATTAGTGTTTTATTTTTGCAGGTTCGAATACTTTGAATTAGATAGAGGGGTAGGTCACAAAAGCCTCGGCGTGTCGTCTTACAATTTTGTTTGTTTGTACACGGTCGACTTGCTCGGTAATGTCAAGAGCTTCCCCGGGAATTGGAACAACTTTAATTCGCATATTAATCTGTATTTTAATTTCTGTTTAGTAAAAACGAACTTTATTAAAACTTGAACTTCTGAAGAAACCCATGTACATGTTGAAGGTAATGATGGTAACCAAAATTATTATATATGTATTTCAGAGGTACTGCTATTAAAGAATATATATATTTTATTTTCTACTAAAATCACATCACTACAAATCAACAGCTTTTAATAGTACATTGCTGGACATATGACATAAAATATTGCTGGACATAATATTTATTTTTAAACTTTCCTTCTTTAGGAGAGGCCTTAGAAAGTAAATAAAAAATCCATTTTTTTTTGTTAATTTCCTCCTAATTTTTCTAAGCCTCCTTAACTCCTAACACCAAAACCTCCTTTTTAAGGAAAGGCCTGTGTCCAGTAGTGGACCATTAAGGCTGTTGATGTGAGTGATCGTTTTCTACATTTAATAAAATATTTTATAATATTATAACGAAACGACGAATGGCTGTCTATTTAAAAAAATACCTAGCTAAATAGGCAAATATAACATAGTGATCTCTTTGTCTTATGTACCTATCTCAGTGCTACTGAGCTATAGTTACAATAAACGTACTTTTCCACTTCATATTTAAACTGTAACAATATATAAACACAAACGACGACAACGATTGGATGGATAACATCAAGAAAAATGATTTATTTTATGTGTGTGTTCCGCTTACCTGTAAGGAGATAGGAGTGTATTACACGTACATATTTCGTTAATTATATTTTCGTAAGGGACCTAAGCCTAAGGGACCCTTCTCGAACCCTGGCTGACAATAAGAAATTCCCAACGAAAAACCTCAATATGCTGCGAGATAGAACCTCACGACCAAATACATGCCTATATTATAGGTTTAACACATATTACAGGTGAATAACCTAACAGAAGGCACGCAGCACACAAGTAGTCTGGAAGTATCATATTATAATATAATATTTGTTTTTGTAAGACCTAAAATTCAAAATCTTTCTGAAACTATTCTTTGTCGGTAACGTGCATCACTCAATTTTTACGCCAGAAGTTATTCTGTAAACTAATTGAGTAAGTAGGTACTTACTTGCACACTTGATAATTAATACGATAATTTTCAAAAAAAAGTATTGAAATATTTTGTTTCAGTATTATAACTGAGGTTTGCAGATGGTCGAGTATCTCAGGCGGCAATGAAAATATTTTCCTTTTATCGCGGTCCCCTGCGTCCGCCAATTACAATTGCAATTAAGTTAATTTGAGGGTTCCGTTGTCTGCCGCAGCCTGATGTTTACAGGATTATATTTCTAAGTGTTTCGTGAATTGAGATGACCATCATATTTTTGCTACTAGTTTTTGTTTCCCCTAAATGTCTCAAATTTTCAGAGAAAGGTATTACTATGACTAAATAATATACAGGATACTAGATAACTAGTAGATAGTTAGATAGATACATAGATAGATAGATAGTAATAAGATGGTAGTAGACTGCAAAGTAAACGTGAAGATAGGCGGTATTAATCCAGCGATGTAAATTTTGTGCCCGTGGTCCACTTTCCGACTTTTTTTCCTCCACTTCGCATGGTCTTCGGCATCACGATTTGTGCGTTGTCAGACGTCAAGCCGTCTTCCCCTTCTACCGGAGCGCGGCAAAGGTGGCGTGGCCTAATATTTGTTTCCCACGTAGCTAAACGTAGCTAAGCGGATCCCAGGTATTTACAGATCCCAGGTATTTAAACTGGTCGTTTTCCATGTTCAGTTTAGCGATATCATCAACATAGAAAAGCAACCATGGCGGCTGCTCATGTGGGTCTCTAATGCTGTCTGACAAGACGTTTAATATAACGCTGAACAAAAAAGACTGAACAGTGATGAAACCCCCCCCCCCCCCCCTCAAGCCACTGGCATCGTTATTTCTTATTTTGAAATGGAGATATAGTTCTATAACCCTGCAGCTGGTTGTCAAATTCAACTATTTCATTTTTTGACTGTAGACTCTAAAGTCATAGATCAATACGCATAATAAAAATAAATAAGAAATACCTCTTAGCGCCTGCCCGCAACGGCGCGGGCATTACCTTTTGGGTACATTCTCTATTTAGGCGACGTCCGGTACACGCGGACGTCGCCTCCTCGCGGCTGGTCGTTATGACGGTAGGAGGGGAAAACCCATTCCGTCCACCCGCGGACACACTCAGGGCGGCATGAGGCGCTGGTATGCGCTCTTACGGGCAGCTTCGTCGGCGGCAATTTGGGCCGGGTGGAGATCATCATCTCCGCCGCCTCCTTCTGCGAGATGACGTCTTCGCAGAAGGATGCGACCGCGGTAAAATAACTATCACTTTCGGCCATGGAGCATATGACGGCCCGTAGCGAGAGATATCCTCCGATGACTGCAGTGGGGACCTGAAGCTGCGACGCCTAAGACGGTCAAATTGCCATCGTGTGCTGAGCCGAGTCCTCACTGCAATCGCAGTGGTGACATGCGGGACTCAATTCACGCCTAGCGCCCGAGTGCAGGTGCTTTTCGAAGGAGCTGTGCCCAGAAAGCCAACTCTTTCCTACTGATGATGACCAGCACGTAGAGCCTCCTCCCAGCCGGGACGACCAACGAACTATCGTAGTTCGACAAGCGGCCTCACGCCACTCGCTTATTTCTTCGGGAGGGGCCCAACTGCCGGTAACCGCCCGGAACTCAGTCGTCCGCCGATATACTTCGGCGAGCACTTCCGCCTCCAAATCCCACGGGGATCCCACGGTTTCGGAAAACGGAACCTTTGTTGACCGGACAACCCCCGTGTACAGCCTTCTTGTAGCGACGCTGGGTCCACCCGAATTGGGCAAAAGTTGCCCTAGGGCGAACGAGACGACACCAGAGAGACATCCCTGGTGACCAGGCGTGCCGCCTCTTGAAAGTTCGCTCCCCGGGCTGTGACCAATGTATCATCGGCGTAACAAATTACACAAAGCTCTGGAAGAAAATTAGCTCGAAGGGCCCAGTCGTACCCTATGTTCCACAGGAGGGGTCCAAGAACAGACCCCTGTAAAACACCGCAATACATGGGCCGACACCTCACATTAAAATCTCGGTCCTCGTATACGACGGTACACTCCTCTAAATAATCTGCCACCAGCCGCCTCAGGTACTCTGGTACACCCCATGATAGTGTGTGTGAGTGCTTCCCTGATGCAGCTGAATGGCAGACTTTTGAATGCGTTGGCGAAGTCCAATGACACCGCCAACAGCAGCTCTGAGCGACAAGGGCGGTCATTATGGGGCGGATGGAGCCGATCCTGATGTTGTCCGCGTTGCAACCTGTCTTCTCCCGGATTGCAACGTGGACGTCTTCGGCTACTACAGAGTCGTCCAGGCCCGAGCTGCGCAGCTCTGCGCACTTGGTAGGCCTGGCGATCTTGACACCATCCGTAGCTACGAATATTCCCCGCAGCTTCTCGGCAAACGTAAGAACTCGAGCTGTCTGACCCTACCGTCTCGAAATCATTGGCGACACTGCCCCGGGCCTTCTCGAATACGGCCCCGTATGACAGTCCGTCGATAGAAAGAAGAAATAGCCTGTCCTAAATTAATACCAAGCATGCTTGGCTTCTATATAAACTATAATCGAGTAATAGGCCTTCTGACACAGGCTTCACTATGGATTTAAAATTGTCTTGTATTGTACTTCGGATTTTATTATGAAATCGGACACATTGACTTTGAAATGACTTGTGTATCTTTTGGAGCCTAGAAAGAGCCTAGAAGTGGCAGGTATAACAAGTTATTTTTATATCTGGTATTTAAATCATGTAAATCAAATTGCTATCTTTGTTTTTGTGAACATATCTACATTTTGGCATGGCATTGTTTGACATTAGCATGCCGCAGTCCATTATGTTTATTTCTTTAAATTTCTGCCTCAAAGAGCAACGATTGTCAAAATTATAAATTGCTCGAATAGCTTTTTTGCAGCACAAAAATATTTTGAATGTCCGCAGCATTCCCCCACAGTAAAATACCGTACGACACTAAAAACAACTGTTAGATCAATTTAAAAATACTTTAAGCATTCTTTAACTTTGTCAAAATGAAACCTTTAGATCCTGTCCGTACTACAACAAGACGAGGGTTGTGACTGCAATATAATTAGACTCCTATAAATAAATGAACCAATATCAACGAAAATGTGCGTCGATATAAATGTATTAGTTTGGGAGCCAAAACTTGGGCTTCAACCCTACACAAAGTTCTTGTTAGCTAACATTATAGCAACAACACGCGGCGCTGAACATAATAAGCGAGTTATTCCACCCGCAGTCTGTTTTGTTTCTACACAAATTCTATGGATGGTGAATATTATGAGGCGATATTATTCTAAAGAGAACCGATAGTAAATGTTGTACAAGTATCGAAGAGTTATGTAGCGGGTATAAGTGATTTTAAGTTATATGTTTGTAGCGCAAGCATAATATATGGTTTGTAGTCTTGTACGTATAAACCTATCATCACTGCTGGTTAATGTTATTCAATTCCTATTTATTGAATGGGCCTAAAAGTAAAATATTAGGGGTGAAAGTATGCGGGCACGCCGTCATCGCGGCGGTAAGACCTGTTATGGAGGATTGGCTCGAGAGGCGTCACGGGACCCTCTCATACCGACTGACGCAGGTGATCACTGGGAAAGGATGTTTCGGGGATCACCTGAGTGCCACCACTGCGATGGCCAGACCGTGGACACGGCTCTCCACACGCTGGCAGAGTGCCCGGCGTTGGTTGAGCAGAGGCGAGACTTCGTGGCGGCCATCGGAGTGGGAGTTCTCTCGCTCGATAGCCTGATTGCGGCTATCGTGCGGAGCGAGAGTGCGTGGAACTCTGCCGTCTCCTTCTGCGAGCAAGTTATGCTCGCGAAGGAGACGGCGGAGCGGGACCGGGAGAGGTTTAGAACTCTCCCGGCCCGCCAGGCCCGGGAACGGGCTAGGTACCGCAAGCGACTCAGGCGCCGGAGGTCGCAGAACGACCTCCGTCCTCCATAAGCGCAGGCCTGGGGGTGACAGGTGAGGCCATCTGTCACCCTAGCAGAAGCAGGCCGGGGTGGCGGCGAGAGCGTTGCGAAGCGCGCTCGCTTCCAGGGAGCACAGGGAACATAGGGTTTCCACACGGGGGGAGGGGGTCGTCTAGTCGTCTGTAGATGACCCGAGGTATGTCGGGGCACCAGGGACTTCCTTTCTAGGGTATACCTGGTTCCCCGGCTATTAGTACCCGAGACGGCGTGCGGTTTTAGTCGGTTCGAGTCCGACATGCCACCGACAGGTGGTATCCGAGGAGATTTCCGCACGAAAAAAAAAAGGGGTTAAAGTATGAAATTGCCAATTTCTACAAAATAAGGAACTTCGTTCCAATAATAGAAAGTCGTTTTTTTCTAAGATGTAACATATTTATTTAATATATAATTTAATATATACATACATTTTTTATCACGAAAATTGTTCACATCACGAAAGAAATGGTAGTCCGTTGAAGCAAGGTTTGGCGAGTATGGAGGATGACGTTTGGTTTCTAACTGCAGCTCCTGTAGAGTTACAACGGTTTCTCGTGCAGTGTGAGGTCATGCGTTATCATAGAGCAATAATGGTGAAGATCGATTCACAAGTTGGGGCTGTTTCACTACCAGTTTCGCCATGATTGTTCGAAGTTCGGCACAGTAAACATGTGCTGTTATTGTTTGACCAGCTATGAGAAAGCTAGAGTGAATAACACCATGAAGAGACCACCAGACAGTTACCATTATCTTTTGATTGGTAAGCTTTGCTTTAAAGTACTTTTGCGGCGTTTGACCTGGGGTCAGCCATTGTGTTTTTTGCTAACGGTTATTGTAAACAATCCACTTTTCGTCACATGTTATAATTCAATCCAATATTCCTTCAACCAACTCGTATTCAAAAATTTCTCGGATTTTCGAAGTATCCATATTTCACGTCTAAGCTGAATAAAAGAATAATTGAAAGTCGAAATCGAATGTTGCACATTTTTTAAAAGAAGAACCTAATAGGTATTATGTGAAAAAAAATCACGCGAAAATCTTACACCATGGAGGTTTTATGTCAATTCAAAATATCTTTTACAACGGCAATTTCATAATTTATCTCCTATTAAATAATAAGTAACTTCTATGTTGATAGTACATCAGTACTGGCATATCCTTTTTCAAACTTATAATCCACGTCTAGCCTTTTTATAACCCAGAGAACTAGTTACATTATTATATCTATTATCTTATTTTTGGTAAGTGAAAATTATAGGTTTTCCCCTATATATAATTAAAAAAAATACATGTTTTCATGTGATGTTAACACTCTTAGATGCTGCGACTTGATGCACTAGTATATAATTTGATATATAGTGATAGAGTCTTTACAATACGATTTCTGATGATCTGAATGCAGCGTTGAGTCAAAATCGATATTTGATGACGTAACTGAAAACAAATCAAGGCAAACAAAAGATGTACATGTATAGTAAAATCACCGTCAAGTATTGTGGAAATCTCGGTGAGTTCGATAGCCATATTAGGTTGCGCTCGGAGCGGAAATATAGCTATAGGACAGGTAGTTATTTCAAATTGACTAGCCCGACTACGACGTGCAACCCGTCATGCTTCGTGGCTCTTATATTGCTCTCGTTCAACCAATAAAAACCCAATGACGCGACAATTTGCGACCGGTTTTTTTTTTTGTGAGCAGCTTAAATTCGAGGACTAACAATATGTAGGTTAAGGACTCTTCCGCTTGTCGACAAATAAAGAATATATTGGATATAATATAGAATGATGAAACATAAGGAAAAATGTTTTCTGTACGCCTTTCATATTTACACATCAAAACAAAGCGCTGTGTTCTCTGAAATATATCTGTTACCTTATATTTGTAAATATAAACATACAATATACATAAATGTAAGTAGGAACTTGCTTGTTTGTTTCATATCATATGTATTGATCATACGAGGTAATAATTTATATCGCTTGTGATGTCGCCATTTCTTAGTTACTCTGAATTATGATGTTATTAGTACTTCTTAACATTATATTTACTTTCATTCTTACTCTATTGGGGCTGTAAATCTACAAAACTATCGAGATTTAGTTAACTCTAGTCCGTAACTTATAAGTAGTAGCTACTATAAGGAATATTAAGACAAATTGATACAAAAATAGCACAATTAATACCTCATACATACGTCAATACCTACTTGGTCCTCCAGCTACCACGGACCAGGGATTTAAATATTTCTAATATACGGTTACGGATATCAAATAATCTTCATTATCCGCTACTTGCGGATAGTTTTAAATACGAATAGTAGTTTTAGAGAATTGTTTTAGCAACCGGTTTTTATTGGTAGTAAAAAAACAAAAAGTAACAATTATCCTCATTAGTTGTGATAATTAACAATTTTACAAAATACAAAAACGACAGCAATCACAACCATTTAGAAATATTAAAAAAAAACCTTTTATAACGTATCCTCTTCCAGGTACGTCCCTATCCGAAGTTTTGCATATATTCATTGCTATTAATTCAGTCTCGTTCACGATTTCGGATAGATTGTTATTTTGGATATACGACAGAGTCGTTTATGATTATGGAGCTCAATCACTTCTATAGTACAGATTAGAGTTTTAAGACTAGTTTCAATTTCCAAGACGTAAAATTGTTACATTTTAGAACTTGTGAATGTGTTCACTCGAATGTTTGAAGGCGTTCTGTTTCAAATAATTACTTTATTTATGTATATTTCATTAAATACAAATTACGATTCCAGTGTACTGAATCTCTTTCATCATTTTGAGTGAAACGGGAATACGCTTCTGACGTATGTATGTATGTATGACGTAATTTCCTACGAAGGCGAGTTTCCGACACCTGCGCTCTATGTACTTTCGGCGAAGTTAGCTACCGTGATTATGAAAATACGTATATACGAGTGTAATCTGCATAACACAGCGACTGTTTAAATATGGTAAGTTTCGTGGAATGATTCTTACTGTTGAACAAATCAAAGTAGCATATTGTTTTAGTTCTACTTTGTAAAGTCTATTGAACGATCAATCAGATTCTGAGTGAGTAACATTTTTACTGTTTTTTTGGGTTGCTTAGTCACAATTTCGTTTCTATTGCTTTAATTTAAAAATAAAATGGAAATATACATATATATATATATACTTTTTGAAACTTTTAAATTCCCTAGGAGAATTGACGTCAGGCTAGCAAGTGGCTATAATAACATATGTATCGTAACCCCCGAAAAGGTAGTGTTTTCTATACATTAAGAAAAAAAACTCCTAAGTAGAATGTGTAGGGATTTGAATTCGTTCCTCAAGACAGTCTTGAAATATTTAAACTGGATTTTAGGCACAAAAAAACCTGTTATTTTAACATTACAAACACTTAAATTTTAATTACTTGAATAAATGTATAACTTTAAATAAATGTTGAAGTAGTTAAAATAAATTATTACGTTTATTTGCCTAACTGATTTTTGTAATTAGTGAAAGTGTATAGAAAAAGTAATGTACATATAATAAGGTCTTCAAGGCCATATACAGCAATGGCAAGTGAGGTTTTGGTCGCCGTAGTTAACGTGTTAATAAATAAGTTTTATTCAAGGAACCGAAGTAATTTTATTTACCTCACTTCGATATTTTAAATAAATATTCGGGCCGTTGCTGTCGAAAAACTTTTTCTCTTTTAATGGCAGTTCTTTGATGTTATAGAAATCATATGGGAATAGATAAGCTCTTTAAAGGCGTATTAAAAATTTTCCCTTGTAAAAAGTTATCCAAATTTCAGAATAAATGGAAATCAGTTCAACAAAGTGCTGACGTGGTTCACTGGTGATGGTAAGTAGTTGTAGGTAGGTAGCCACAATGAACCGACTCAAAACTACCTAGTTTTGAGTCGGTTCGTTGTGCAGCGTGGCATGAGCGTCGTAAATGAGAAGATTAGAGCAATTTTTAATTCACGGTTGTTTAACAATGACTTGTTTATAGTTCATAGTTAAATACTTTATATCTTTTAAATAAAAAACAGATGGCTACTGAAGCCTCCCAATAATAACCACTTTCAGGATTGTAATAACATGTGGTGAACTACCAAGAAAACGGGTCTATAATTATTTCGTCAGGAGAAGTTCTATTTTGTGAAAGGTGCTGATGAACGGCTATTGTAACTTAGATATAAATTTATGAACAAACCCACTAATAATCTGAAAATATTTTTTTTATAAAGGCGATTTCAAACACACCAACATAATTCATATCAGGAGTTAGCGAAAGATTTAGATTATTGTTTTATTTATAATTTCTACACATAGAACATTTTTTCTATTAATGGTATATAAAAAGATATTTTAGCACTTCTATGTATTTAACACACGTTTTAGAAATGCAATGTTATTCTCTTCTCTTACAACTTTCTCTTTTTCTTTCGTATTATAAAATAAACATATTTAATAATATATAAAACATAAGAACTTGTAATAATTTTAAGCAGTGGTATTATCTACGTCACTTAAGAATAGGTGTAATGTTAGTTTAAACAAATGAAGTACTATAAGACGTGGTGTATGAAACAGTCAATTAGTGTACTTTATGAGACATACTTACTAGAGATCGCTTGGTAGTAGAATTCCGGCCATTATTGTCTTTGTATGTTTTGTTTTATATAGAGGACAAATGTAACTTGAACTGTCATTTAATGGACTTTCCGTATCATGACAACCCTATGTGTAAACTGGATGCCTGTAACATTATGTAGAGGTATTGGAGATTGATTAAACATTTTTTATTTGCACACATTTTCTCCATATAGGTAGGTTAAAATACCTAAAGTGTGCTTCTCTGTTCACGAATTTATCGAAAATTCGCTTTACAAGGTTATAATCATCCGAGTCTCAAATTTTTTGTTTTATATCGATCGTTGTGATATGGAGGGTTACAGAGTACATAATATCTTGTAAAAACCCGTAAAAGCGCAACGGCTCATGTTAAAACAATATTTTTTTAATTGAAAGCCTCCGCCGTTTGCATCGCTTAGTAAATTTTTTTGAAATCACGAATACATGAATAACTATACCAATATTATAAAGAACTTAAGTCAATTGTAAATAAATCATTGTATAATGAAAAATAGCCTACTACAAAAATAATCTCACAAAAAATAAATGACCCTAGGACTTTAAAACCTTGAAATTGACTTTAGTAACACCAAAAAGTAACATGGACTTACCGCCACACTTTAATGACCAAAAAAAATATGTGACATCTTCATTAATGTCCCTGGGAAATAAATACGTTACGTTCGTTGCGTGTTTAGTGTGGCATGTGTGTGTGTGTTATTTACACTAGAAGCAGTTCCATGAACTTCGGTCGCTAAAACTCTCCAAGGTCTAAAGTCTAACTGCTGAAGGTAATGACGGGATTAGTTTAGATATGGTGCTCCTCACCATGCCACTGGTAATAGGGGCTATTACTGCCATCGTCAATAAATCTATTCAAACATCTTCAATCCGGAGCTGTGGAAAACCGCTGTAATACGCCCATTACCGAAAAATTGCTTACCAACGGATATGAAAGATTTGCGAACGATTAGTTTATTTCCCGTTCTGTCAAAGGTGCTAGAGAAAATCGTGTGTTCCCAGGTAAAGTATTTGCGCTTCAGCGCGCTCTCAGCTCGTAAAGTATTTAGAGAAAAATAACATTCTCCCTGATAAGCAATCGGGTTTTAGAAAAACTCGTAGTACAACCACTACCTTATTGGCAGTGACGGAAGACATCCTGTCCGCACAGGACACCAGCATGTGTACCTTATTAGATTTTTTTTTTTTTTAAAAAGACAACTCCCGCACTAGGAATAAATCCTGCGTCGCGGGGGACTTTACAAACATACATAAAACGGACACAAAGTACACCCAGACTCAGAACAACAATTTGTGGATCACACAAAGTGTTATTCCATGTGGGGTTTGAACCCACAACACTCGGCGCAATAGGAAGCGGCGTGGCGACCGCTTAAACCACTATGCCATCCGTGCAGTCAGTGCCGTGACAGTATTAGAATTATTGGACTACTCTCGTGCCTTTGACTCCATCAATTTTCCACTGCTGCTGTCGAAGATGGCTTACTCTCTATCAAATAGAGAAACTTTTAAATGATTTGATAGCTACTTAGATGGTCGCTCTCAATATGTTGCGATCAAGCAAATGAATGGAAATACAGTATGTTCTAGCTCGAGATCTCTAACCCCAGTGATCAATATCGGGACCTTTTTTATTTATTATATAACAGGACGAAACCGCACTTCAAAAAGTAAATGAAGATCTAAATAGAATTGTCGATTGGTCTGCTCTGCTCCCAATTCTCTCGTTCTCAATCCTCTGAAAACAAAATATTTGTTTGAAATAAATCAAAATGTTTGGCACTATCCCACATAAAACACGTCATGTTAAAGTAATGGGCGTGCCAATTGAGAGAGTTTTTGAAGTTCGCAACTTGGGGTTAATAATGGACGCTGACCTGAGGTTTGAGAACCACATCTCGAACGCTGTTCGTGATTGTTTTTATAAACTAAAGGTTAAACTTTTGGTGGAGAGCCTCGTTTTCAAATCAAATTATGCAGATACTGTATACGGACCTCGACTTCTTTCTAGAACATAAGGCCTGATACAAAGACTTCAAAACGCCTGTGCCAGGCTCTGTTTTACCGTACCTTAAAAGGGTTATGTCACCCCTTTCTTTAATAAGCCCAACATTATAAAATGCAAGCGCGTCGAGGTCTTCATATGGCAAGTTTCCTATTTGGCGTAATCAAATTCCGTACACCGTCCTATTTATTTAATGACTTGAAGTGGACATCTAGGCACAACTACAATATAAGTAGCCAGTTCTCCAGTAACCACATCATAGGACAACTGCCTTCAAGGGTAGTTTTCGTTTCTCTGCGTCAAAAAGCTAGAATAATATGCCTCCTCCCATAAAAAAGAAAACCAAGTGCGTATTCTTTCAAAACGAAATTGAAGGAATTCTTAATGTAGCATCAGAAGGTACTCGAAGACGTCAGAGTAACTCTTAGCGTGATATAAAATAGTGCCATGACCATAGATATCTCACCTTATATTTTATTATTCACTACAAATTAAATATTTTTACTATCATAGTCATAATTTTTTAATTCAATCAAATAGCTATCCAATTAGTATTCATTATATTTAAATGTTTTCCTGTCAATCAAATTATTATGCAATTACTATCGTTCTCAGAATATTCTCAAACCAATATTTATTCATAATCTACTATACTTAACTATCAATATGATCGTATATTTACACTATCGAACAGACACGCGGACAACACCCCTGGGCTACGCTGAAAACCAGCGCTAGGTGCATTGCACCTAGCATTATGCTGAGCCGTGGTCCATATCGGTACAGATGTAATTTATACATGTTTCTTTTGTAAATATGTAACAATCCTGTAAAATGTGCTAATTAAAGTAGTTTTCTTTCTTTCTTTCTATATATTTTGATTAGACATTGCGGCTACAAACGGAGTTGAAGACTGTTTTATTTTGTAACAGGGAAAATAGAAATAGTTCATACACACACATTTAAATTGCCAAAACTTCAACATGTTCGGAAAACCAATATTTATATATGGACAACCAATACAATATTGTTCAGAGAAACGAACGAATTTACACAAACTACCCTGCACCCAAAAACGATGAACTCGTTTTATTCTATTAAGTAAAGAAGAAAGAAAATGTTCACTTAAATGTTTACAAATAGTTGTAGTTTTAATTGTATGTATATACTGTGTTTTGCCGGCGGGTATGTCGGATATCGCGGTCAAAAGTAGCTTATGGTACTATCTGATAATGTAGCTTTCCATTGGTTTTTCAAAAACTTTTTAAAATCGGTTTAATCGTTTATGCGTGCCAAACAAACAAGCTCATTTTAATATTTATAATAATATAAGTATGGATAATATTGTAGTAATAATTTTATGCAGGCGACTTGCAGATTTACTCAAATGCTAAAGCTGTTTTTCTGCCGAAGCTATGAATAGTATTAACCACGACTTAGAGGTCATAAAAAGACTAGCAGGTTCGTTTTAATGGTAGATCTACCTAATGCCAGGCAAGGTATCCTAGCAGACTTGATCCTGTTGGTATTACTGAAATCTTTTTTAATGATATAGGATCTCGGTCTGTACATCGATACGACTTGTCAAACTTAGGTAACTACTAAAATAAAATTACCCACATTTTAATGTACCTACAATGTTGTTAGAAATTATTTCGTGCATATGATAAGGCATAAGTACTGCTACTGCTTTTTAATGGTATATTATGGCAAAACGAAAAGCAGGTAGTTACCATGTAAGTGTATACCCACGTGAAATTGACAAAATGCCATTTTTCACCCCAACATAATGATATGTCAGTACCAATGCAGACCTTTATCATTGTCAATAAAATGGTGTATAAATCAAACAAACCGGTATTGCAATATGGAACGATTGTGTTATACGATACATCTGTCGTAACTGTATTGGAGCCGAGATACTTGCAACTTCTTAGGGTTTGAAGTCACATGATATCACCTGAACAGCTCAGCTAAAAGTTTCAGTAAGTGCATCGCTCTGTTGTCACCTAGGTTTATTTTAAAAGTAAATAGCATTTTGTTACGTTTTTAATGTATCGTGGAGTTTTAAATTCAAGTTTCTCGGGTGTAATCAAATTAAAAATGGAAGGCAAACTTAAAAGTTTATTCAGAGTTAGCCTTTTAAACCTATAAAATTTATACTTATGTTTATACAGGTAGGTAATATTCATGTCCAAAGATAATTTTATTTGGAACAATGCTGAAACCGATTCTATGATGCTAGAACCTTGGAATTTGGTATTTGAAATGTATTTGTATCACACAGTCCCGTGATGGAAACGGGTCTAAATTAATAATCAGAATGCAAAAAAATATATATATTGAAATTACATAAAATGTCTTTTTTTTTAGTTTTGTTATTTTGTATGTTTCAGCAATTTTATGTTTAATCGATACTTTAATTAAATCGAAATTCTGAAATTTTAAAAATCCACTTAATATATCTTAGTTTTTAATCAAAAAATGGGCAGTGATGAATTATAAACATATGAAATTATTTGAATATGTGTTTTTTAGCAAAAGAAAGTTTACTTAAATATAAATTTACACCTTGCCACCTTGGATTGAGTCATTTTTGATTGTTGACTAAAGCAATCAAAAATCAAAAATGACTCAATCAAATGTTAAATTTAGAAATTAGTTCAAAGTGAAAAGTAGTTGGTCTAAATGAACGCTATTACCAAGATGCCAGGCCCTTGCAAGGCCTTTGACTGCAGAATTCCTTCCTGCTATATTTCTGCCACTGCTTTGTGCTTTCGTCCCGGTAATGCAAATCAAGGGAGCGGCGACGATTGCCCCTCACAGTTCTCTTCCATTCAACGAGTTTAATAAAACGCCTGAGAATCCTAGAGTGCAATGAAAAATTCAATTATATATTTTTTACACTTTCCTACTTATTCCTGTTTTCTCTGAGGATAATATTGCCGAGGCAAAGCTTGTCATTGTCGCTAAAGGGAAAAATAAACTGAGGCTCATTTACACCCGCCACTTGCAACTGTCATTTAATATTGTTGTGCAAGCGCAACCTGCTTACTTTACACTCCACTAGACTCTTTTCATAACTTCAGTCATCTCTTGGTACGAACTTTTTCAATCTAGTTTATTGGATTAAACATTCATAGTGATATACAAAACGTAGTTATACTATAGAGTTCTAAGGTAAAATGCAATGAACTGAATTATAAATTAATTAAATAAAGAATCATTTAGTTTATGTGTGATGTTAAAGACGTCTAACAATGTTAAAATCTGTAAGTTGTACATAAATTCCTATCAAATTGTCTGAGTATGATAAAAATTTGACGGCTAATAATAATTTTATAGGGTAGACACGTCTTGTGTTTATTAAATAATTTATTCTTAGACATCTTTTTTTTTAATTTACACCATCATCAGTTAATACAATATTTACGAGAATATGTATATGCACCAGTTAAAACAGATGTTCAGCAGCAGCTTAATAGGAAGCATTGAAACAATGAGAAAAAAATGTTGATTGACTAAAAGCAGTAGAAAAAAAAAAGTATCATGCAGCTGTCCCTTTCACAGTGAACTAGTGTGAAGTAAAAAATAAAGAGAACCTGTGTTTACACATATGTTTTTACATTTAAATAAGGAAATAAATTGTAGCAATTCATTTCAGGCGCGAATTCTAATCCTTTGATTTAGTTTAGTAAATTGAGAGGCATTCCTTCGTCTGAGATTGCTTTGTCCGTAAGTCCGTGATGCAAATCAATTGAGTGCTTGCAGCTCCCGTCTCTGCTTCATAAAGCGATTGCACGAATACCTAGCCCCGACCTCTGGCACTTTCTTATACGAATAGAATAGACAGAAAATTGCACTATGTAGAATGTTGGAATATTGCACGCTCCAAGGAATATAATATTTTATAGGAAATATAAAACTCTTGTGGATCAGTGAGACAACTAAGGGCTGCTTTCGTTTTACGAGCACCATTCCGGTTTTATAACTAGGGTCGGTTGCTTGCTTTATTCATTATAATTTATACACTTCTGTTACGTCATATGAATCGAAATCGTAGTTGTGAAAGATAAGTAGGTGGTTCGTAATTGGCACATGACCTAATGTTTGTGGTTTTTATTTGAAGTTGAATGTTCATGTTGTTTAACATAATATTTATTTGAAATGTACATTAGGTATGCAATTTAAATAACGTACCGTCATAAAAATGTGTCCCCATATTGCAAAGGTTTTATTGCTTTCGAAAGTGGCGTAGCATGTAATCTTCTCGTAGGGAAATTTCATCACATCGAATTTGGTGTAATTTATCAAATTGCACGTCGAGAATGCACATGCACCCCTGGCTCAGCTGTGCGGATACAGTCGTGAGGCAATTTTTTATCTCCCCTCTTTATCGTGCCGTCAGCATTGTCGATCCTTGGGGATCGAATTGGAAGGGCGACTATCAGGGTAAGACATTCCACAATGGTATATTGTTGTGGTGGATGCCAACTTTATGCGGTAGATCGTCGATAAGCGAAACTTTTAACGTAACTTCGCGGTTTATTTGAAAAACTTGTAAATTGCTAAGTAGCTGGTATAATTTATCTAAGCTCGGTCTGTGTAGTATCTGATAAATAAATATTGATTCCAATTAGTGGAGTGTACATCATTAAGTTATTTTACAACGGTAGTTGACGATGTCCTGGGAGGCTGCGCAGTGAAGCTTGTAATTAATTTGCAGCTCGTAGGTAATTCATTACGTAGAAATCAGCATGTCTCGACACCAATATCGTAATGATTTCTATCGACGTCGATGCACGTCACCGTTCTTAATTGCATACTCTAATATAACTACAAGTAATTTGTTTACGCGCTCGTTGTCACATATTTATTAAATGCATTGTGTTTCGGGACATGCTTTGTTATCATCGCTCATTGTTATATCGCACTTTGTTTTGTAATATTATGATGCTTGCTATGAGTTTTGTGAATTTTGTATCACATATGTAAGGACATTGCAATTATATTTGGAAAAGAGGTGCAAACACACGATGTGTACAAATTGGTTTAATGTGTGGTCTTAAAAAAGATGAAGTAAACAAAATATCAGACAATTTCAATTTCTTAAATGAATTCACAAATAATAAGAATTTCTTCATGTTTACAAGAAATAAAGTCATGTGAAATTAAATTAAATTTAAATACCTTACACTCACGCCAGAAGCTCTTATTATAAAGTTATAGCAGTTTATATATATAAGTAGTAGTTACGTAATAGTAGTTAGTTTTTGCGTAGATAGACCAAAAGAAGCGGACAATTGCTGAACGACTCAAATAGCTTTCCGCTGCCGAGCTGGTGTAAATAATCAGTGATTGCAGAATATTCACTTGAAGTTTGAAGCAGGCACCAAAAAATTAATTGAATTTCATAAACACTAAAGAATAAAACTTTCAATCGAGGTGATGGTTTCAAACTATTTAAAGCTATATATTGATAAAAACATGCTATCTTGTTTTTATGCGTAGGATATCATGTGTAAGATGTACATAACAATAGGGAAACATCGGTTGACGTATAGAGTTTTGTACACACATCCACCAAGAAACACTGTTATTGTTGTACGAGACTGCACTTGGCAAAAAGATAATATTAAATTATCAAAAAGTGATAGTGAAAGAAGACCCTTCTACCTGATAAATTTGAAGATGAAGGGGTGCACCACTGACCAGGCCTGTGACCGCGAACAGTACAACCTGATCGAAGCGTCAGGCAATTTCAGAAAAGGCACAATACTAATCTGATAGCGTTAATCCCCGTACAACGTTAATAAAATAGCTGAAGTATTAAACGATTTGACCTTTCATTATATTATCTAATAATGACGTTTAATATCCCATATACTCATTCAACGATTAAGGTATTTATATTAAAACACTGTTTCATGGTTTCCCGGCGGTCATATAAAATGAGAGTGTTCTTTTAAACAGTTCAGAGGACTCAAAAAGGTCCATGTAATTATAAAGGGAGGCTTTTTAACATTGTTAATAGCTATAACACAATCTGAAGTAGATTGTCTGGTCTTGTGGATACAGACTGTGGTTTGTGTTAAATTAAAATAAGAATTTCTTAATTTCCCTCTTAAATATGTTTAACTTTGTGATTAATAATACAGAGATATATTTAAAAGTGTTTATACGAATCTGACCTTACTCAGAGGCGCAAAAAACAAAATTAATTTAATTTTAGTTGTTTAGAGTACTCGTATTTCGTTAGAAATGTCTTTTAACGTTCCTTAATGCTGACAAACTTGAAGTTACAAGTAAGATAAATCTATGTAATTAATGTTGTTCACTATACAGAAGTGAAGTTATAGTGAAGTAGATTTGTCTTTAGTATATTTTATTTAATTGTTAACTTATCTTTATGTTATTAACTATTATTGCTAGGTTCCGGATGACGTAAAACCTAAATCAGACAAAGACAGTATTTTTGAACTTTTTTTCCATCCAATAGTTTATTCAGAAATCATCTGTCAGTCATCATCACTTTGCAGCTCGGCAGCGAAAAGCTATTTGAGTCGACATCCTAAAAACTCACCTAGTTAGTCCTATGATATAGATTGGTACTTTTGCTTGTGAAAGTATTTTGTAACGTATTTTAATAGACAAAATATTAATTTCACAATAACAAGTAAAATAGTGAACTCTAACACATCAAAATTCAATTTTATTTATATTTTTATCTAAGAAGTCTGGAGGGTGATAACATAGCTAAAAACCTTTTAACGCTATGAAGTTATTAGTTCATTAAACAAAACACTAAGTACCAAATAGTTGACGTCAAGGTCTATCGATCGTTGAAATTTGTATTACAAAAAAAAATCTCAAGTCAAATTAATGTAATACCGACAGCCAAAATATTCAGTATCGTCTGAAGTAGGCACTACAACAAATAATTTTCATTTTATTCTTTTGTTTGTTAATAAAACAATATTTTAGTGTTTAAAAGCTCAGGGACGTTTCTTTGTGAGAGACGGTCTTGACTGTCTGGAATAAGAATTAAATAAATTAAATATTGGGTTAAGTATCGGACTTATAAATACCAAATTTTACTCGCTTGATGTTCATAATGGATGCAACTTGTCCGTATGACAACCTGTAAGCTTTCGCAGGAACTCTTTACAATTTTACTGTAGGTGATTTAGGATTGTAGTCCCACTTACACCAAGAACCGAGCACTTCAATTAGAAATTTTTGAAAAAGATTATTTTTTTACTAATGCTAAACGTTGGAGAACATGAAAAAATCATCGAGCCGACGAGAATATGACGCAGAAACTATACTAAAAAGAGAAAAATGTCACATGAAAGAAGTTGCAGGAAGCGATGTAGGTAATAAAATATAAGTCGAAGATGATAAGCAAAGCTTATGACAAGCTTGTAGAATTCTTCTTTGATATTTGACAACAACATTAATGCAAGTAGATATATTTTATTGACATCTATCAACGTTATGTAACGAAGTTAATCCGGATGTGAAACTTGTCATTTGGAGAAGCGACGCCAATATATTTCGAAATATGAATATTTTAGATTTAAATTAGTTCCCTACATTCGTAGTCTACACCAGCTGCTGTGAAGTATCTTATTTATTGTTGGTTGCAAAGAACTTACGCTTACATATATGATCTGATGATGGTTACATGAACATTTAAGAAAATCGACATTTAGCAACGCTAAAAAGGCTTGTCACAATATAGTACATGTATTATATACTATTTTAACCATGCTTGTCCTAAAAACTAAAAGATCCTTGTCGTGTAATAAAAGTGTAAATATTTAACACTAAGCATGTAAGAGCATTCTCCATTCCACGGTTGTACTTTAAAATATTAAACTTCCTGAGCAATAACTAGTTTTAAGCATAAATTTAGGTACATTTTATTCCTACTTGCATCAAACTGACATATTCGGGAAGGGTCCCGAGACGGTGCTAAGGCGTTATATCTGGCATGTATATGAGCAAAATCAAGGGCTATCACACCTCTATTTTTTATTTTACCTGAAAGGTCACGAAAGTCACGTGTCTATTTGGATGTTTTGAATCAGGCGTGGGGCCGACATAAAAACGTGGCGGGAAATGTGTCAACAAGAGCACGTCGGGAGTACATGACTTTCTTACATAGACTTTTTATTCCTTTTACGAAGATGAAAGATGTAGAAACTTTTCTATTACACATCTTATATGTTGCACGAGTAAACCACATGGAGTAACAAGCTTATATTAAAAGGATTGGAGAAAACTAAGTTTACGTTGGCAAAAGTCGACAGATTTGGTTTATTACTGTCGTTGTAATACAAAATATGAGAAAACTGCATCTTGCTTTAGGAATTACCTATGAAGTTGGAGATTTTAATACCAGCATTTTCAGATTCAATTATACATATAATTTTTGGAAATTCAAATGAATTTTATTCGAAAGCAATGTTATTTTAATTTAAAATTCAGTCATTTGTTTTAGATAGTGTTTTATTTTTGTGAAATTGTAGTAGTTTTGGCGCCATTTATAAACTGAAAATTCGTTTAATTTTCGTTCCTACGTGTAAAAACCGCTGAGCAAACTATACGAAACATTAACGACGTGTACGGGCCTAAGATTTCTTGCATAAAAAAGGTCCATTATTAGTTCAATCGTTTTAGATCTGTAAATTTTGAGTTCAAGACAAGGCATAGAAATAAGAATTCTGACACGAATTGTTGCCAGCGATGAAAAGTGGAATCTGTACGACAATCGTAAGCGTTCGTCTCAGTGGGTGGACCCAAGTACAGAACCTAATCAGTGCGCTAAAGAAAGGGCGGGCGGAGACGCGGGCAAAAACTAGTAATATGTAATAGTGACGCAAAAAACACTACGTCCAATTTACTATATATTAAGTTGTTTTAGACAGGTAAGGAAGGAGTTAGAAAAAGGCGTTATAACACTATTTAAGGATTGCGAGGGATTGCAAGTTTTTTTTTTTATACATTCTCACAACGCCATCTAGTCCCAAACTAAGCAGAGCTTGTGCTATGGGTACTAGACAACTGATATAAATACATATATACTTTTGTTTCTGACGTATTAATGGTTATAAAATAAATTCTCAAGTACATTTTCATACCATTTCAACAAAATTTCTGTTAGTAAAACCAGCGGCACAAACAATTGTGTAAGTAAAAGTTATAACTGCTCAAAATAGCAACGTCACCGATTGTAACTACCAAGAGTCGAGTCTCACTGCAAACTTGAGAATTGTTATCAACTATTTTAATGGACTGGCGAGACTGTAGGAACTGTATTTTGAAGTCAAGGTTCCCGAAACCCCTGACGGATATCGCTAAGCTATTAATACACAATTAAAATTGTAATAAGAATAATTGGAACATGTGCATTAATATTTCAAAATGATATAGACTATCTTAGGACAGAAATATATAAACAAGTCAGGTTACAAATTATGAGTACGTGTTAATGTTTCATAGATATATATGCCATGTTCACATATTTAATATTCACCTGAAGCGATAACACAAAAATATTGACATAAAACGTCTGGAAAGAGTTTGTTGTTATTTGCTGAACTGTCAAGCTGAGTTTTATTTTACTTAATATTGCATAAAAAGTAGATTAACAAGTACAATAACTAAAATTGTTTCTGTATTACCTCACCTTATTTTACCGTGGCAGAGTGACTTCGGTACATATGGGCCATTTCGACCGGAGTGATACCACGGTTTAACAGAAAACCTATGTTTAAGTAATTATTAACCCCCGCCGGAAACTGAGGGGTGTTATAAGTTTAACATGTGCGTCTGTTTGTGGCATCATAGCTCCCGAAGGGATGGACTAATTTCGATGCGGATTTTTTTTGTTCGAAAGCCGATGTGATCGAGATAAATTTTTGAAAATCATCAGCTCACTTTCTAGTAATGAGGGGATCTTACTAAAATCCACAGGTCCGATTTATTTGAAATTTAGTAAACTGATACTTTGATAATATTTCCACGACATGGTAACCTGGAACTTGCTACTGCATCAATTAGTCTGTGGGATAACCAACTCCTCAGAAACTTACAGCATATATCCCTGTTTGGGCTTATTGGAACAATGAGCAGTTGTTGTTTTTAAAGTTTTTTTGTGTCGGGGGTTTTTTATTGATGCTAGTATTTATTTGCTGTTCACCGAGTGAGGGAGGTGACCGGAGTCCATACGCGTTCCTCCTGATTTTGGGCAGAAAAAACAAGATTCACGTCTGATTTGAAAATTGACACGAATATATAGGCGGCAACTAACTCAAGCCTTTATTTGTTTGTTCAATTGCTATTCTGAACAAGTTCATGAAAACTGCCTTGCTGATTCAGACGCAGTTTTCGTATTATTCTAGGTACTGTGCTTAAAATCAATAGTTTAAATTTACGTTATACTGGGGATTCTGACTTTCACTGCTTTGTAGATGGCAAGTTGCCAACCTTGGAAACGACCAATATACAAATTAAACTTCTGAATCATACATGTTTAATTTGTCGGTCGATACTAGACGTGTTATTCAAGTTTTTGTCGTTCAATTGTTTTATATTCAGCTGTTGGTAATTATTTCATATTTTACTCAAACACTAAATTGGTCTTGTTATTCATAATTGTGATAGGAATTTCCATAGACCCGGGCTATACTAAAACTGATTAACGAAATTGACTAATTAACGTCATAATTAACGCCTAACGAATTGCTAAGGTTATGTTTTCAATGGCAGGTTACGGAGAAAATATGTTTTATTCAGATAATGCTTGAAAATGCATATTACATACTTATGTGGTTTGTGAAAATAAATATCTATTGTTTTAAAGGGCACGTCTACTTTTTGTATGGACGTTGTTTTTTATTCCGAGTAAAATCTATTATGGCTTAAATTTTACTGATATAACACTTAAAATTAGGAATTGGGCTTAAGTTAGCTAACAATTTTTAAAGTCTGCATTTAAGAGTAAATTAAAAGTTATTTTATGTCAGTAGATATTTTTACTGGAGGATGCCAATACTAAATATACTTTATGATATTGTTGATTCACAAGATACATCAATTAATATTATATCAGTATATAGTAGTCTATCAATTTCTCTTTATATTTATAGTAATTTCACAATTATTATTCTTCGTAGCATATTCAAAATAAACACAATCGTCAATGTACTTATCTCTTAATCTGTGACCCATAATGTCACGAGTGACGCATCAGAGACAATTGACTCAGTTGTCATTTTTTTTTTTATTGGGCATCGGTAGCAAAAGTTTTGTTCGTATTTAGTCTAAAAATATGCCAAAGTAAAACGATGTTTTTTCAGATTTGCAGTAATTTAAAATTTCTTTTTATAAATTATAGTTTTGGTTCTTACCAAGTTTGTCCAAATTTTTTTTTAACGTTAATGGAATTTTTCAAGTATAAAAAAAACATTTCTAGACAACTCCTTTAATAGAAAATTTTGATAAATAACTGTAGCTTTTACCAAAAAAAAATAGCTTTTACAAAATTTATAAAAAATTAGGCCTGATTCCACTACTTCATGTTTAAAGTCCCTGTAATAGTTCGTTATGATTAAACTGTTATAACGCTGCTGTCTTTTTCATACGCAAACACAAAGTTGACAGGAATCAAGAAAAGTTACAAACATCGCAAAACTTTTTGGAATTAAATTAAGATGTGCCGTCATATCTTGATCGTGTCCAAGTTGGTCAATTTGATAAAGTACAAATCGGACCCGTTGTGAAATATTTAACTTTTTCTTTGCAGTCAAAATGTATTTTTAATGATGATACAATTACGGCTCAAGCTTTAAATCGACAGATGCTTGACTGGAATCAATTTCATTCCAAATTTAAAATCCAAAAATTCTCAAACCACGTTTATTGATTTTGAATAAACTTACTATTGTTAGGAGAACTGCGAAAGTTAGATTATAGGAAACACCATATTCGAGTGCCAAATAAGACGTGGAAGTAATTTAAATTAAAATAACATTTTTATTCTCAGCATGAATCTTATGCCTCATATTTTATAGCCGTGTATCTAAACTGCCTGTATTCCTATTTATTCTATTTTTAATTCTGAAAACATTATATACTAAATTCCCTTTTATATTCAATATTATACCATATTAATTATTAAAACTGCCTTTTTATACTTTATTTTCATTTATCTCTGATGTCTGAAAAGCATATAAAATACTTCAATAGCAGCTTCTTTCAATTTATTGGATCTGGGATAATCCGCGATGGTATATATTTTTGAATGTTCAAATCGGATTAAGGGATAAATAAATTATGTAAGAATTTGAGTGTAAGGAATAGTAATGAAGCGATTGCGTTAAACGTGATTTTCGTTTATGGATTAATAGGAATGTCAGATTATTGAAATGATAATTTTACGAGAAACGTTTATTATACGTTTACCATAATGCAAGTTATGTCAGTCTATTGTAAGTTTATATATATTAACAAAATTTTGTAGCTTATATTTTTTATAACTTTGACAGTAGTTTCTATATCGTGTATAAAGATTTCGGTCCCTAAATAGAATACAGAAGAAATAGAATTAAGCAAGCACGTGCCTCTTAAGCACCAGCATAAAAACTACAAATAATATTATTTTTGGTAAAGGGTTAGAACTCTCAGGGTTTTATTTGCCTATCCTAAGGACCTTAAACGTAATGGTACAGTGTATTTTACATTATAAAGGAAAGAGAACATGAATACTTTCATCAGATACATAAATATTTATAAATTGACATCGAAATACTTTGTGTAGGATTAAGTACATGTTTAGTATACCCATTTATCGTAAGTCTTACTACAGATTATCGAACCAGAAATTTATCAATTAATCAGAATTACCATATCAACTAGCTAACATAATATGCTACAGTATTCAGTACATAATAGAAGACAGCAGTTTCCAAGACCATTAAAAAAAAGGAATAGTAATGCATACAATGTACAAAATGATAAAAATAGGTGTAACACGTAAAGTAACGGCTTAAGACGGTGACGGATTAAGAATACGGAATGTCACCATCCCTATTCATCTCGTGAGCCGACTAAGGGAACAAACTACGCATGAAAACAGCACAACAAAGAGAAGGAAAACTTGAAACAAACCCTATACCAAAACGTCTGGCCAGCGTGGTATAGTAGGCCAAACCTCCCTTTCTAAGGAGTGGCCTATGTCCAGCAGTCTACTAGTAAAGGCTGTTGATGATGAACGGCTTACTGTACCCAGATAGATTGCATGAGGTCTTCGTGGTACAGTTTAATATTTGTAACCTATGCTGACGATGCTTATGACTGGTAGTTTCATCCTCTAGTGCTCTAATTGCTAAGGGACTGAGTACAATCATCAATATTTTAGGCTAATGTTAAAATTAAGGTCTATCTCTTAGAGTTTGGTTTCCTCTGTCTCTTTACTGGTGAAGTTGAAGTTCTATTACACTAATTTTTGTGAAGTTAGCCACGTTACGAATCAGTTTCAGAATAAATAGTAATTTCAGTGTGGTCCTTATAACCCACCCTGAACTAATATTTATTATTTTTATTTACTATTTTATTAACTGAACATTATTAATAACTTCTATATGATAGTCACTTACGTAGATGTAGTTTTTTTTTTTTACACCAGCCGATTCTTCTCTTCTATTTCGATATTTTTTGTAGTTCTAGTTCTTTACCTATTTTTTTAAAGTTCTAATTTTCAAAGGGTTACTACCAAAATTTAATTTAATAGACGTTATTACTTTGAATTTATAGAAGACAAAAATGGTTGTCCTTAATTATGCTTTTTGGTAACCTTGAATTGGAAAAATAAATTACAAGAAATCGGATTCTTGATTGAGGTGAGTTGGTACAACCGTTATAGACAAAATTAGTGTCGACGGTATCATCAGTATAATTGTGAATCCTATTATTTTATTTCAATTAGGCAAGTATGAAAGTTTTTAATAAAATCAAAATTAGTTTTCAATTTTGAACTAACCCTACGCAAGGAGAAACAAAAAACAATGTATTTTGTTGTGTCAATAATATATGTATATGTACATGTTTTTTTTAAACACAACTCCCACTCTAGGAATATATATTGTGTCGCGGGGTACTTTACAAACATACATCGATCGGATCGGACCCACAACACTAAGCGTAGTAGTGAGCGGCGTGGCGACCGCTTAAATCACTACGCCATCTGCCACTCTTCCCCATTGCTTTTTCACGACAACGCGCCAGCTCACACTTCACGACAAATCATCGCAAAAGCTACAAGAGTACGGCTGGAAGATCTCCGTCAACCACTGTATTCACCGGACCTTGCCCCAATAGATTCCTACTTTCTTTTTTATTTAGGCAATTTTTAAGTGGGAAAAAATTCAACACCCGAGAAGCAGTACAAAATGCTTTGTACGATCCGTAAGATGAAAATTTTAACATGATCGATAATCGACATTATTACTTCTATATATAAATTAAAATAAACTAATACATTGAATCTAAATGGTTATAATCAACTGTATTTTAAAAAAAACTCTTGTAATACATAAATGTAGACGTAATAAACCTTTACGGCGAGGTCAAAAGTAGAAAGCTCTCTACGTCAAACGCAATAAACATCAATTATAAGTTAATAACTATTCAAAACGCACATTAGCAAAGTCCATTTAAATTGTGGAGTTGCTTTATAAATTGGTGTTGCTTAGATATCATGATAGTTTGATCACTACGTAGGAGGCTGCGGTCTCAGGGGCGGGTATTTCATCTCAATTAAACGACTCATGCCCGTTGCGAGGTACCCTCCACACTATGGCTTAAAGCCTTTGAATACTTGACGAGACGACCTTGGACAATCAACTGTTAGTAATTACTTTAATCATTTTGTTTGTTTGTTTAAATGAGATTCAACAATTTTGTCTGATGATAGCTGTTTCCACTGCGTAGAATCTTATCCACACATTTATTCCCTACTTTAGCCTGCAAAGAGAGAGAAAGTTTATCATTACGCCACTGCTTGGCACCCACGGGTGGCATGGAATTTCACTTATGTATAAATTTGTGTATGCATTTCAAATAAATTAATGTTAAGATATATACATTGGTAGAAAACATTATAAATAAATTGGAGTCAATTAAAATATCGTGTCGTTCTCGTCCCTTATGACCCGAATATGCTTAAGATTGCGATACGCTTTTTCTGGACCTCGCCAGAGTACAGCACTGTTAGATTAGAATTGGTCCCAGGTGCTCCATCAAATAAATATTATCACACAAAGTGCTATTAGTTAAGAGTAAGACGTTTTTAGTGCTAACAGCCTCTGCGGCCCTTAAGATCGGGTATCTTATGTACTAGTAACTTTGCAGGGTTGTTTGTTGTCTTAACTCGGTTATGATTTACTAATCTTGTATCTTTCTGCAGTGAATAAATGCAGATTATTAATTCATTTTATTAAACACAAGAAAGCAAAACATTTTTTTGAGATTGCCTGGTAGTTGAATTTCGATCATACACAACCAGTATTAATTTAATCACCACGGGATGGTCAGTTTGTACCGTGACAGGTATTTATGTACTTATTTAAACATACAAAATCCCTCGAATACAGCGTAGGGTTATTCTAAGTTATCCAAAAAATTTTAGCGTCGTCTTTTTCTACATTTATCTTATAAGCTGTGTCCGCTATTTCGTGCACATTAAATTTGGTTTTGAGTATTATGAGGGACTAATAATCGTATTGGTGTCGTGATTAAACTAAATCTGATACTACCAGAGACCTTAAAAAAATATTTGTCAGTTACATTTTTTTATATTTTATTTATTTATTACAACTATGGAGGATTTACAGCTATGATGATTACAATAAAAACAGTCAAGAAAACAGAAAGCCAATAACAAATCCTCACTTATATAAGTCAGAGATAAGTTACAGTGCATAAGACAATACAGAATAGGATCAAGAGGTTTTATATAAGTTACAGGCACAGATCACCTACAAATTACACTGAACGTAATAATATACACACAAAACAGACAGGACCCATAACAATAACTACTCAGACCCCCCACCATCACCCCTGAAGAATTTAAGGCTTAAACACCTCCTCGCTCCCGTTACACTAACATTAAAAATATCAATTCCAAATTGTTCACACACATTTTTGAGGCTTCTAGTTGAACGAATAACAAAAGATTTTTTTCTATAGTTCGTTAGTGCAAATGGTACACTCAGCGGTGGGTTATAGCGAGTTCTTGACGGAATATTAATGTTAAACTTAGATAAAAGTTCGCAGCAGTCAATTTCGTTACTGAAAATTTTTAATAATAGGGTACAATCAGCGATTTCACGACGCGTTGTAAGGGGTAGTAAATGGTACTTCTTGCAAAGGTCAAAGTAAATTTCCGAGTGATAAGGTACTTTCTGGTGAAAGCACAAATATTTTATGAACCTTCTCTGGATATTCTCAATTCGGTCTACATATTTTTGGTAGCAAGGATTCCAAACTTCACATGCATACTCTAAATGGCTTCTAACAAAGGTGCAATACAGAATTTTTAAAGTTTTTGCCTGTTTGAAGCCCCTAGACAGTCGCATTATGAATCCTAATGCTTTAGAAGCTCTGGCAACGATTGCATCTATGTGTTCTTCATAGATCAGCTTCAAGTCATGCGTGACACCCAGATCCCGGACGGAAGCACATCTATGCAGCGAATCACCGTTTAACTTATAGGCTGTAGTTATAGCGGATCGCTTTATACTTGAACTTATCGTATTTTGCTCGGCAACTACATACTGGATTTTTTTTAAACCAGCTTCTAGCTTGTTTTACGGGCTGGAATCTAGTTTAGAAATAAAAGTTGCAGGGACGGAACGAAACAACACATCCCGTCAAGACTCGCTGACATAAGCGAGATTTAAGTTTAATCTTCTTTAGGAGACGTATCATTACCGATTTCGAGTAACACATTCGAGAATTCTTGTGCATCAATAATATTGTCACCCATACATGCCCGCAAGTTAATTGCCAAATGAATTGAGTGAAGTATTTCTTTTTAATTTTAAGTAAAATATTACAATTTTTTCTCTATTTGTAATTTTGTACCTCTGAACTCATTTTTGAAACTCTAACTCAAAACTAAAATTATAATATACTAACTAAAATTATAAACTAAAAAAAAATTCGGGCCCCCATTCCAGAGTAGCTCTTAGTTTTTCGGGAATAAAAACTATCGCAGATGCTATCTCTAAATATGCCAAATCACAGTGTCAAGTTTTATTTAGATCCGTTCGGTAGTTTTTTGCGTGATTGCGTAACATACCGACGGACAAAAATAATTTTTGTTTTTAGGGTTCCGTACCTCAAAAGGTAAGTAAGGAACCCTTATAAGATCACTCTCTTGCCCGTCTGTCTGTCCGTGTAACCTTGTTTTTAACCAAATTTGACAATTCTAGGTCAACCGGAAGTACCCTATAGGTTATTGGTGGAAAACCTATATGGTAGGTTCCGTTGACCTAGAATCACGACAAATTAGGCATAAAGCAAGATGTTACAGCAGAAATAAAGATAAAATAAAAAAGAAGTTGGAAATTAAGGTAAAGGGGAATGCCCACTACCCATAGACACTTTGGCCCTAGGTGCACACATATAAAAGCATATGAAAATGATAATATACAATTTAAAGAATGAAATGTTTAAGGAATTGGTATTAAAAAAAGTCGGGATTTTTAAGATATAAAATGATTTTAATTTTCAGAAATAACTACAGTTATTTTTTCTTATTCATCATTTTATTGTTATTCTCACATACAATATCAAGTTATATGTAGTTGTTAGGTATTTTATGATCATACATCATTTGTGTCATACACAATTAGTACATCATCCAGGAATTGAGCCGGAGGAAAAATATTTGATGTCGTGTCCAACCCAAATACCATATTACTGTCATTATATGGGCACAACATCCTACCGTTCGACGGCCAACAATACAGTTACAACAATACTTTTTAATTGCACTTCTGCCAGAATCATTGCCACTAATTAAAATATATATAAAATATATTTTTCGACTGATGTGTCGACTTGCGATTCTAGCCCTAAGTAAAGAGCAGTTAGGACTAAGGTGTATTCCTTCCATAATGCTGCTCCTATGGTCATTGCATACTTCTATGTGGTAGCAACCATTAGCTCTTATATGCTCACCATAATAGGAGCGAGCTTGCTTTAATTGGTATGCACAAGCAATTAGTACTAAGTCGCTGTAAGTTAAAATAGGAAATTCCCTAACATTTTCGGTGCCTACGTCTATATTTCTAAAGTCTGCCCTAGCTCTATTAAAATAAATAAATAAATAAATAATATGAGCACTAACATAATGAAATCATAATAATTACCGAAAATCGAATAATATAGCTATAAAATAATGGCTGTGTTTGGCAGAAAATAGCGCTAGGAAGCGCTTATGAGCGCTTACTAGCGCTGACACAGTTTTCGGCCAGGACACGTTTGCTAACTTCAGTAGCGCTGACACAAACCGCCATTTTGCTTATTTATTTTGTTTGTTTTAAAAGTAGAATTTATAAGATGTTTTGTGCAATTAGTTTCAAGTAATATTAAAATAAATAATAATGTCAGTCCAAAAAATAGTAAAATTAGTAATTGGGAACACTTCATATTTTGTCAGAAACCAATGAAATACGGATAAACGTAATTTCACTTTTATCTTTTCGGTACTTTTATTTTCTGTTTAAATGTTGCAGACCTATCAGGATAAATGAATACCCCAATTAATAAATAGAAAATAAGATGGTTTTTTCTAACAAAAGCAAATTGTTGGGCGTTTCATGGCCGAAAATGAGCATTCCCCTTTTGGTACTTACAAGTTTTCGCAAAAATCTACGTAAAATCTGGGTAGGTACGGAACCCTCGGCGCTCGAGTTCGACTCGTACTTGACGGGTTTTTTTTACTGCTCTAGAGGTTTTTCTGAGTTATAAAAAAAGTTCAATGTAAAGACTCTTTTTTATTCTTTTATTATATGTGTAGATGGCATATGTAAACTAAATGCCGTGGGTTTTATACCTAAACAGAACTAAAAATTGCGGGATGGTGTATACTTAGAAATATTTATGAATGTTTATCAGCGGCCTATTTACCATAGCACAGATTCTCCAAATTTGGGATCCAACGGCCGTGTGTTAGATAAATTAAGCTATAAAATAGTTTTAGAAATATAATTCGCTTTTAGTCTCATAAACACGAGTCACAACGTTTTTGTGAAACCATAAGATATCAAATATGACTATGAGATTAAAAAATGCGGTCAAAGAAAGATATATATTGAATAGACTAGGCATTTGATAAAATGCATTGCTATCCATATTGGAGCGAGGGGGCACTCAGAAGGTGGCTTTAGTAATTGTGACTATTGAGTTCCTCGACCCGTCTGGTCGTTTTACCCCGTATGCCATTTAAAAATATTTAAGAGAATCTACCCTACGTGTAAACATCTAATATAGAAACCATGCGGTAATGATGTCATACCGTACCTGAAAATACTACATAGAACCTTTTAATGTTACATAGTTTGCCATGTGTACATAGATATATACGTAGCGTAGCGCCTGTAGCTCAAATGCGGTGCTACGCGCTACGCGTTGTCCGATCATGAGCTTACAACTTTACGACGATATTTTCATAAAATTTTCACTCAATATAAAGTTTTACGGCGACGACTAGATTAAAATTTATTCGTTATACTCTATGGTACAATTTTAGTCCTTGATGATATTAAGTTGTTGTTGTGATATTAACCTTTTTAACCATTAGTATGTTTACATTAGAATTTCTTCTTTTTAAAATAGCTACTGCAAGTCCAAATATATTTACTTTTTCAAAATCTTCAATTTTGGTTTTAAAATATGACTGAAACGGAATCAAAAAGGGTCGAATGAACACCATTTTATACCTAATGTCATGGGTTTTGGGGCATGTCACATTCATGTCGAGCATAAAATATAAATCTGAAAATATTATGCTGGATTTTAGATACATGTGTATCTTTATGTAGCAAACCTTTAGTCAGTTTCTAATATAATCAGAGGATCAGCAAGGCAGAAGGTGCTAAAAAATAATGTTAAATATTTCTTTCAAACAATAAGACTTCTGATTTTTTTAAAATGAAAAAGCATGTTTATCTTTTGCTATGAATTATTTATATTAATACGTTTGTTATTTAGGTTTTCAAACGTATCTTTTTAAGGCGTGTAAAACGCTAGACTTGCATATAAACGAGTTCTGACTTTACAACACAAAATATTTAAAAATATTATAAAGTTAAACAAATTAAAAACACTTACTGTAGAAAAAAAAATGAAATCGTTATGGAACAATTACATTGATCTATGTTTAAGGAATCTTTAAATATAGCTACTGAAAAAGGGAAGTATGGTACTAATTTAAATGCTCTTCTTAAATATGTAAGTACAAATACACTATTCAACAAGCCCAATGCCCAAATTACATTTATAGTCATTTTCTTTATAATAATGTATGCGTTCATACAATCAATTGTGACACTGAAAAACGCACTCACTATGAATATTTTTAACACATTTTCCTCTATTCGAAAATCATATCTGGATTACTGCCGATTTCTTTCAGAGAACTTAAAGCATACTGTCTATTTATTCGTCAAAGGAGCACCAATATCATACATAGTTTGAGATTCACAAAAGGACGAAACGAATAATGGAAACATACGGAAATTGTGCACGAGCCCGAATTAAATTCTATTGTTATTCAAAAAGCGACCGTCGGCGCTACAGAAAGGGAGAGTTGAATACAATCTTCGAGCACACATTTTATTAGTAGGCTTCACATTTTACGAGCGGACTGGAAACCTAAATAAAAAGAGGATTCTTCATATGAAGTCCCTTTGTCATTTTTTTAACGGTGGGCTGTCAAAAGCTTTACGATTTCATTTTTAGTCGGTCGGTGTTATGTACGGGGCCTAATACCTGAAGAAATGAAAAGAAAAGCCCTTATCATAACGATGACGAAGCTGCTTTCAATATCACGGTGGCTGTGTTCTCTTTTATCTTACTAATGAGCCTTCAGAATTTTGGAATTTTATCGGATTTGAAATGTTATGTTTAAATATAATTTTTATCTTTCTATATTTAGAGGTATTTTATTTATTTCAAATGTCGTATCTTTGTTGACATGGGAAGTAAAGGAGGATATTCCTCTCATTTCCCACGAGAACCGTAAAAAAACGAATTAGGGTCGACGCTAGAGGGTGGACCGTCGAATCTACATAGAAACCAATGACCTCATAGAGACGCTATAACGTTGTAATTGTATCTAAAAAGCAATTTTACTGTTACTTGAAATTTTAAAACTCACATTCGTTGTGATCCTGAGTCATATATAACCAACTAAAATAGGTTAATAGAAATTGCACTAGCAATATTTAGTTAAGTTAGTAAGTGTGAGTTCTTAGTTTTTCACTCTATCATCCTAAAAAGACTGAACGAATTCACATTCAATTTGAAACGGAAAAATAAAATTTTACCATTTTAATGAGTCGCGTACCAGTCCAACGACAGTCTTTCTACAGAATTTCGATATCACCTAGTACTTGGGTTGCGGAGCTCTGATGGCAGTCGTTTCAAGTAAAAAAATCGAAGTTTAGCCGTATTCTAGTAGACTTAAAGCCGACCCCAAGCTAGTTTTGAAAAAAGGCTCGGAGGAAGGAAGGGAAATGAGTACCGTACCAGGAGTTCCAACAACAATTTGATGATACTTCTTATGCAATCAGATGTTTGTATTTTCAATTTCCTTTTTCAATATCTTCTATTAAGTTTTGTTCAACCTGATTGTGTGATAATAATATATGGTTAAAATCTATTTGATTTCGTGTGAGTACATCATATTTATCATTATATTTTTATGGGTATAAAAAATCAGATGGATCAATCAGCCAAAAACGGTTCTCTGGGTCGAGGACAAACTCTCGGTTTGTGGCAGAGAACTGTTAGATAGTATAAGAATCAGATACACTTTGTGTGTGTTCATGTATACTGTCTCGCAGTCGGAATACATCTACAAGAAACAATTTCAATACTTTCTTTTCTAATTCGTTTAAAAACTTACAGTCCGAAAAAATGGCCTTGCATTTTATTTTGTAAACTATATTATTTCGAAACGAGTTTCGTAAACATTCAAGAGTAAAAACTTCTATCGGGTATAAGTCACAAAAAGAGGCCATAAGTATGCTTACAAAAGTATAAGTTTTCATCAAAGTTTTATAGCTCGGTAGCGAGTGGACTGCAAACAAATTCAATGACCACAAAAAAGTAATGGGGAAAACTTCATCAGAGTTCTCTGGTCCCCGGGAAAGTTTAACATGAAAACATTACGAATGAAACACATACAAAAATAATTTCGAATTTGCAGAAAATGTTTCAGTAAACAACGTTTCACAAGTAATTTAATAACAAGTTAATTTATAATAAATATATTTAGATTTCGTAACTACTTTTTATCCAAGGAAGCGATCCACACTATTGTAACGAAGCATATAGTAATGGCTAAGACTTGGAAATAAATTATTGTGAGTTCGAAACTCCACTCGATGCACTTCTTTTTCTTTCTTTTTTAGAAAGACAACTCCCGCACTAGAAATAAATCCTGTGTCTTCTGACGTGACCACATTCGTAACACAAGCATTTTAATTACTTGGAGAGGTTAACTAGTAATCTGTGAGAAACATTGATAGTATTCATTTAAACAAAACATTCCAGCTACTCAAGCATAAGCAATCCAAAGCTAGGCAATAATACTTGTTAAGGCATTATTACGACTATGTGTTTGTCAAATAAACAACCGTAGAAGAAAGCGGAGAATCCCCTTGCGGACGTGATTTGAGCTCAGGAGACAACATAAATGGATCGTGAGGCATTTGTTCTATGCAAGGGGCTTTGTCGAGATTTCAACTCAAAGCAGCAATTATTATAAATATTGGCAAAGCTTTCACGTCGGCTATTTTCGTTACAGCTGGGGTAAAATATTGACAAACATTATCTAGACTCAAAATCTACAATTCACATCGCAAATAGCACAGTTTGGAGAAATAGATGGGGCAATTTATCTACAAGTACTTATTTACTACTTTTTTTGAGTTATTCTTATACAAAACTTGTTCGTTTTCGGTCAAAGAAAACGTTTTATAGTCGTACATAAATGGTTCTACGAAAGCCATATGAATTGCTAAACATTTATCATGATCCTGTATTAATATTAAAAGTATGTGCTACAATATTTGTGGCAGTATTTGTACATCTTTCAAAAAGATTGAGGCACATTTAACCTTTTGTCAAAATATTAACTTTGGTTCATAAAAAGAATACTAGGAATATTCGGGGTCGGCTTTATTATAGGTGATAGATGTTTATAAATTATAAATAGGAGTGTTTTGATATGTATTCGGGTCACCAGACTCTTGTGGGTCATCAAAGAATTTCAAATTCTATGAACTAATGGTAAATCCATACTTATATTATAAATGTAAAAGTGAGTTTATTTGTTTGTTTGCTTAAACCACAAAACCGATAAAAAAAATCTTTCACCAATGAAAAGCTACATTATCTGAGAGTAACATAGGCTACTTTATACCGCGATAACCGACATACAAGCGGGCGGTGCCGCGGGCAAAAGCTACTAAGAATATATTATTGTTTTAAAACATATTTAGACCTTCAGAATTACAACCGATTACCGCATTGAAGTATCTAACACGTAACTATAAAACATGACAGTCATCTTAAGACGTTGATCTATTTTTATCACTACGATTTTATATTCTGCTCAGCATCTACAGTAATGTTTTCATTCAACTGTACTCACTACAACTACAACCAAGAAGTCTATTCATTACTGTGTATATCTCAATTTGAATAGCAACGGTTTATACTAAGTTTGAATACTAAATAAGATGCTTTTAGTGCGGGCCCACGTTTACGTAATACTGTACCTAACTCGGTAGTGAGCCACTGGAGTTGAAGCCATTCAGGTTCTTAGATAATCATGATTGTTTTGCACTGATGTAGATTTAAAGTGACACTATTAATGTCAGTAGGTATGTAAAATTTACGATAATTGTAGACTTGTCCTTTTAAAAGATGCTTGACAGTTTTAATTTGTGAAACCCTAATCCATACTTATATTTAAAATCGATTTAGTGGTATGCGTGAAACAAACAAACAAATAAACAAGCTCACTTTCACATTAATAATATACACGCGATTGCTGTACTGAGTTTAGTGTAAATTATTTTTTAGCGTGTTTGTGTGTAGGTTGTTGGTTGAACTTTCTAAATTAATCAGAGAATTCTTGAAAATGTTCAGTAATAGGCTTATTTATATGTACATAGGGACTTAATATTACATGAAAAAGTGAGTGTATAAAAAGGTTGTTTACTGTTTTGTAAAACAACTAGATATTTGTGTAACTCTTAAGTGAACATAAAAGAAAATTGGTTTGTGTGTAACCTATTTGAAGAAGAAAAATCAGCAACTTGTGTGCACTTACAATACGAGTACAAGCAGCTTAAACAGCATATTGAACTAGGAATTACAGCAGTGTAATCGATGATAGCACATTCCCTACGGAACCGCAATAAATCCACTCGGCCCGGTGTTCATTAATTCGCCTGCTGTCAAGTCAGTATCTGAAATTGTTGATGTTTTGCGCATATTTGTGGTACAATTTATTGAGCCAATCATTCGTGAGCCTTAAAGTTGAATGGTAGATTGCAGGTCATTTATTATAATACAATATGAAAGGGTAAAATATGTCATATTAATGTACTTGATTTGTACTGATTTATTGCGGGTTATGGTGTTTGTTCACAGGAATGATTTTTAGTTTCGGTATTGGTAATATCATTAACACAAACTAAAAATTAGACTTTACTAGTTTTCTTACGTGGCCACGGGCAAAGGCTGGTACGTTATAATCTATTGTTTGTGTTTGAAGGCAAGATGTTAATACAGTAGTGTTCAGTGTTTATTATAATTTAGTATTCCTTTAAAATGTAAATGTGTGAGAAAATGTTACTTATTTGTTACGTCTCTTCAAGAATTGTGGATTAATTTATTTAAATCTTGTGTATTTTTGGACAAAATTCCAATTGATTCAGTTTAAATATAAATAATTCATGTATCCCGTACTGTGTTTACTTCAATCAACAATGTCTGTCAACAAATTCTTAAATTATGCTAATATGATGGGTATTGTTTAAATTTGATTTTTAGTACATAGTGTTATTATAAATTATCCGTGTGGTAAATTATCCGGTAAAGATAAGACTAAGGGAGTAAACTACGCTACTACTTTGAAATTATCATTTAACTAAAATCTACAAGAAATTATAAATTCTATATAAACATTTAGATAGTTGAAGTAATAGTTTTAAATGTACTGAGAGGTCGAATTTGACCAAATTAAGTTTTATTTTTACTTAGTACTGTGGCTCATAGAACCTGAACGGTCATTGTATAGACTTAATTCTGCAATTTTCATATTTATAAGGTGTTCTAAATTTCGTGTTAGAAAATTAGAAATGTTTACCTTTGTCTCATTCTTCTTCTTTTCTGTGCCTCAAGTATTATATTTATATTGCTTACTTCATAATTGGTATAAATGGCAACAACAGAAAACATGAACCGAATAGTACATGATCAAAGCGGGGCTAAGTAAATTCGTAACGAAAGTTGTAGAATAAAGTTATTTGAGCCAAGTACTTCCCACGCCCGCCGTGCGACCGGCGCCTCATCACTCAGAAAGTGTTTTTATTAAAATCATGAAGCAGACTCCAAAAAAATTCCACCCAGAATTCCACTCTATAGATATCATAACAAACGTAATAAAACTTCGCCATAATATTAGTTTTTCGGACCATCAGAATTTGCACAGGACTGAAAGACAACAACAAATGGTTCTTCATTTATTCCCCCATTTTTAAACTTGACCAAAACTTTGTGTTTTCTTGAAGAAATTCTATTAGTAACGTGTTATCTTTTAGAGTTTATTATCTTGTATTTCTATTAAAAAGTACAAAAGCTAATAAATTTGAATTTGAAACAATTTTTTTTGCAATATTATTTGCAGGTAATAATTGACTCCTTAAAAGCTGCAACAAATGAATAAAAAATATCAGTGTTCAACGTCATTTTTTCTTTTGACTGATGTACCGATACCAACACGACAATGTTTATTTCAGCTTTATATCTTGACCAAACTGTGACAATGAATTACGTCTACACATAATTATCAGTATTCGACTTCTAGAGTATAAAAGGCCAATAATTCTGGAGTGCCTAATGAGTGTATTAATGTCAAACATCGGGTATTTAATTATGGGTAATCGTATTAAAAAAAAAATCTAAGACAATTTTAGTAAAATAACATTAAATATACGTCAGGGTGTGCTACGAAACCATTCTAAGATGGTATTTTGATAACGATACTTTCTTACTTCATCTTCAAAAGCCTATTGAACGTTACCCTAATAGGTACTACGTGTTGCCATTACAGCTAGTGGTTACAATTTGCACCAGGAGCTTTCACCTAAGTTAAAAGGGCTCGCCATCAAATGGGCGGTATATCGAAAACCCATTCGAGTAATTTGAGGTGAACCCAAACGACATTGTCGCTTAAGCGATTCAATCCTACGCGACCGCGTCGGGACCTACACGACGATTTGAATTTAAGCGATTTTATGTGAGCGTAATGTCACCGTTGTGAACACTTCACTGGTAATAAATTATATTCGGTTGTTCGTTTACTGCTTGTTGTTTGCTCGGTCGAGCGAAATCTCGTAGCAGCGTGGCCGGGTTCAGTCATCGTGTTTACACGAATACTATGTAGATGACTGATATAATCGTTTTACGGCATTCGTTTATGTCACAGATAAGGTTCCCAAATCCGTTTGTCGCATATCCCAGTTTTCTTTTAGTGTTTAGTGCTGTCTCAGATTGATAGCTATACCGGTTTTACGGCTAAACTATTGTCGTCTTGTACAACTATGTAACAGAATTATGCTATCAAACGAAAATGTCCGAAGTAGTCCGAGTAATCACTCTCATATAAATTTATTATGAATCAATTTTGTATTTTCATGTATACATAACAACAATGATCTATTTCTAACTGTTTTGTTTATTACAAAAGGTGAAATTTTGTTTTTTTCGAGACATGACATGACTTGTGTATGGGAGATATGAAACCTCCTTAAAAATGTAGAAAAAGTAGTATTATTAGTAGTAGTATTTTCCAGTCACATAAAATATAACACACTCGTAGATAATCACTCAGTAAAACAAAAATAAAGGCTCTTTGCCTATTGATCTTGTTTGAATAACTGTCTAACTTATTAGTGTATTTTTAGATTAGCTACTCAGGTAAAGCGTTCTGAACCTACAATCATTTTCCTTCCGTAAATTTTGTTCATAGCGGTGTCACTGTTAGCTATTTACTGTTATCATTAGAGCAAGCGATAGCGGCACAACAATTTTACTGATATGCTTGCACGCATGCTTAACACGATACGAGATATTTCTTAGTGAAAGAACTCGTTAACACACTTGTTTAAATAAACAAGTGTGTTAACGAGTTCTTTCACTCAAGCAGGATATGAGGAGAATAGAGCAGCGTTTCGTGGTACCTATAAAAATAATCAGTTTATTGTTTTACTTTTAATATTAACAAAGCCACGATACTCAAAATACAATAAGCATAAGTAAGGTCAACGTCAATTAAGCATATAGGAAGGCACTAGGCTAGAAGTATTCTTCAACTGTTCAAAAAACATTAGAAGATAGATATCAACATTAAAGTTTTTATTTGTTAAACCTCCTGAATCATTATCAATTTTTTAATATAACCAGTATAAATAGAGAAAAGAACTTTATATTTTTTTTTTAAGAAGGAATCAATTATACACAGACTAGCGATCCTTCCATTTCATCAGCAGAAGAAATGGATGAATGACGGTACCTTCACGAATTCAGTCTTTATATAATAATTCGTTTACATTTTTGATATTTCTCGCATAGAATTTACCAAGCAGTTAATAAGAATATGAATAATAATATAAGAAATGTATAACAGTTGTGTTGTCTTGTTTTCTGCCATGTTACTTGATACTATTGCCAGTGGTCTAAGAAATATATATTTTTTTGAAATGTAGTTTGAAATGTAGATTGAGTGAGAATATTGTGTGTTTTCTCCGAAGTGTTTTTAATAATTTTATTTAAGTACAATATATTTATGATTTGACGCATTGTTCTTATTTAACGACAACTGTGTAGCGACGGCGCCGGCGTCAGACAAATTGACACGTGGGGCGTCTCGGGGTCGAGTTCGGTTTAATTTTCGCTCAGCTCGGTACGTTGTACTTGTCAATTTGTATTGATGTGAATTTTTCTGTGTAGATATTTGTGTATAGATTTAAGACCGCCTCTGTTTTCAGGAATATCTCATTAAAGTTATTAATTTTTTAAATTATATTAAATAATTAAAATATGTATTTTAATTTTTCTAATATTAAAGAAAATCCCTTCATCAATATTGGTCTATTACGTCAATAACGAACCAGAAACCCCATTCACTGATATGGTGGTGACGGATTAAGAATACAAATTGTCACCACCCCAATTCAATCCCAATTCATTCAATTCATGGCCAGCGTGGTATAGTAGGCCAAAACCTCCTTTCTAAGGAGAGGCCTATGTCCAGCAGTGGACTAGTATAGGCTGTTGATTATGAATCAAAGTAGGCGAATCAATTAGAAATTATTAAAAAAAATCTATTTTTAGCGTCAATGGTGGACGAAATTAAATACTGAGAATTAATATTCGTTACCATAACTACGCGGTAATGGCAGGGCGTACCTTCTTCGTCGTGAAAAATGGAATCACAGCGACGAACAATTTGTCATTTTAATGTTTTCGTGTCCGCAACCGGTACGCCGCCACTATGGATAGACAATTTATAATGCGTGTCATATCCCTTTTGTACGGCATGGCAAAATATCTAGCTGAAGAGAGGAATGCAATTTGTTGGCGTACATATCGTACGGTATACCTTATAAAGCGTACCTAGTCGTAATTGTAGCTCACTGAACAAATTTTGCGCTATGCGTGTTAATTCAAAGTTATGTAGTTATGTCATATACGTACGTATATTTACATTACCTTGTTGTTTATGGTGGGTTTAAAAGACCCACGACACTTTAGACTTTATTTTATAAGTATGGTGGTAAGTACTCACATACAGATTACTGTTGCTTATAAGGGCTGGAATTATATTTCCCCTAAACTTAGAAATTCTTAGTAGCTTGTGTAGTTTTTCTGATCAGAACAAATAAAATACTGCTGTGTGTGCACACTTGCATAGATAAGTTTTCGGCTGGAGTGAAATACTGCCTCGATCTGTTCAGCACACCGAGCTTCTTCGAGGCCAATTTGACCTTACCCTCTAAGTGACCCCGAAACTGGACTTCGCTCGATATGTCGATGCCTAGGATCCGATGCTGGCTGAGGCAGTTAGAGATGTGCTCTTGAGAGCACATCTCTAACTGAGGTGATACGACAAATGGTATCTTTTTTGCAGTGAACGCACAGACCTGTGTCTTTTTTTGGTTACATTACATCACAGTTAAATCAAATCAAAATACTAATACTAGACAGACTTAGGACAAAGTACATAATGAGAGTATATGAACATTTCGGTAGTTGCCCATACATATGTAGAGGTTGGGAAACTACCGAATAGTTACCATTATGAACCATTATAAATTATGAACAAATTTTTCAGTAATAATTAATAATATAATATTTCATGACATACAGAGTTACCATAATAATTGTATCCTAACATATTATACAAACCGAACATTCTACTCTATATATGTATGTTTTCTTCCCCTCTCCCAAAAAAACTGTGCTGCGCTCGACAGGGTCCATTACTGTTACCACTTAAATTTTACTTACTATATATTTATAATATGGAAGCAATGAAGTATTTAATATTTATAATATTTTAAGAACTGAAATTCAAAAACGGTTCCACACCAGCAGTACCGGGTTATTATAAAGTAGGTTTTGCCTGCGGCTGCAAAAGCGTTATTACATATTTCATATAAATCAATTCAGTTATATCTCGCTAACAACATTTCTTTTGGGTGAACTCTATGTCCATTATTGAACTCTTGATAACGTGTAGGTAAATTATCAAATGTTCGAGTGAGTAGATAGTTAAGTAAAATATTACTGGTGTTAATAATTGTAGGACACACCGCCAATTAAATCTTTACGGGACGGAAGACTAAAGAAGAATTTTTTATACGTTTCTGAGAAACGGCGACTTGAAGGACGATAATACGGATAGACGACAAGTAATATTATGAGAGTTCTGTTTTTGCACTATTATAAACGAAACACAAAAAATATAAATAAATTTGACTGACTATATAATAGCTTAAATAAAGAAAACGAACTTAAATTTCGCTTGACTTATAGCTAAAACATTGTCTGGGAAGCTTCGCAGATAAGCGTAATATTATACTATGAGGCTACTGAAATTCCCACATCATAAAATTGGACTCGCGCTGACGCCATAAAAGTGATCATTTATTTTTATGACATCGATCCCTAGGTCAATAATTGTGTCGCCATAATTTTTTGGAATTCCGATACATTTACTATGAACGGCATTTTTACGAGTTCACCGAACCCTTGAGTACCTGTTAGTTTTTCGTTTTGATGACTCACTCTAGTTATATTGGTTGATTCTATTTACAGAAACACTGAAATTTATACTAGCCCATTACCATAATACTATTTGTTTGTATTCCACTAATGGAGGGTTGATAAGTATTTCATAAACTAGGCATATGTGACAATTATATATGAAGAACGATATAGAAAAGAATCATAAAGAATATTAATACGACCATATTTCTATTGTTCATTCTATTCTTTATACTAAGAAGTAACAGTTGCTTAATAGTGCTAACATTAGTTTCGTGAGTGATAGATATTTTTGAAAGCTCATTCACCAAAGACAAAAATTGTTACGTGTGCAAAATGACTTTAAAAATAAGGATTTTTTTTAATGTTTATCCATTTCCGAGACAGGCAACTTATCTTACGAATCAAACACTTTTCTATTATGTTTTAAATTATATCTAGACTCTCTAAGCTCACGCAAAGTTTTCTATTTGAATTTTTGCTATGGCTATAAAGAAAATATATATGATTATAACCTATATATTTGTCTAGATTAAATTGTCATAATAATATTGTGACAGCTCCATACTTAATTAAGTCATCTGATGTGAGCCATGCATTGTATTGTATTGTTGCTACTATTTAAACATTACAGTTTACTAGTGTAACCGTCGTCTTTTTGTTAGATGTGTGTACCCAATAAATAGGTTTTGCATTAATTTGGCAGTATAATCAACCTTTAAACGGATGTCAATGTTATATTTATTATGTGCAAGCCTTCTAACGCTGATTGTGATATTTCGTAAATCATCATTCAACGTACTTCTGAAACAGCGTTTGAACGACATGTCCCCAGCGATACCCGAGAACGTCTTTAATGATCCACCCTCTGTCCTTAACCGTTAATTAAGGTTATTAATCCGACGGCACGGCCACCTTGTTTTCCTTAATTGGTAGCAATTTTATTTCCACCAGTGAAAGACGAGCTTCAGTTTTCATAATTAGATATATATATACCATAATATCTTATGTATAATACGAACTCAGTAACGAAATGGATCGAAGTGGTTAATCCTATATAATTGAATAGTCCTTTAATTATAACGAGACGATATTAGGACTGAAAAAAAATATGTATTGATATTCTACTGGATTTTAAAGAGATAAATACATAGTCTAAGATTCGACTACAAGCGACCTTAACCGATCCGCTTGTGCCGGGTCCAACTCGTGATAGTTGGGGGTAACACATGCGGCTTCGACAGCGCCTTGTACTTGCCTTCCAGGTATAGGTTTATGGAGTACTCCTTGCAAAGCGTCAGCGCTCACCTCCACTGTCTGCGGTTTTACGCCCTCTACCTAATCATATTTTATACGAGCCTAGAAATGCCGCTTTGGATATTCATGTTCATAGTTCAAGAAAAGAGCTTACTGAAGAGCTTATGTTTTTGTATTCTATGCAATTACTACATTCTACAATTTTTAGCCCTAATTACACAAGAGGGTCAAGACTATTGCCGTCAACCATTTGAAAAAATGGAAAGAATCGGAGTATTGGGAAAGCAAAGCTAGATAAGAGAGGATGGGAATGGTAGGATAGGTATATTGCTTATACGGATTGATTAGGGAATGTAAGCTTTAACTCGAGCAGGTCCGGGTTAGCTTACCTGCAACTCGAATTAGCTATTCCCTGTAACTATCGATTTAAGTATGACGAAGATCAATTAGATCTTCCAGGTTGCGGGAAGAAGACAGAAGATAATGTCATTATTAAAAAGTAAAGTAAAAATAAATCAATATTATATTTAGTTCTTAATAACGAGATTGTATTCTAATGTGAACATGTAAACTCAATCTATAGTAACTTCTAAGCTTGAGCTTCTAAGCTTCTTAAAATTCTAAGCTTTAAGTAAATATGCTTCAAAGACTAGATTTTTTATATTTTGGAAAATAATTCGTTATTATTATACTATACTAAATAAAAATGTAAAAAATGAGAGCAGAAGACAGAATGAGGCAGATAATAGAATTATTTTTTGAGCATCCGCTGAGCTAGCAGGGGTTGTTATTCAATTATAAGGCAGGGAAAATACGAGGCCATGTTTACCTGTGTTGCTGCGGGCCATTCGACCGAATCATTTCACCATAATTACCTATACCAAAGTATTTTTAAGTAAATCGAGCACTTCTACGAAGACGTAGAAGGTAATGAATTCTAAAGGAAAATCTTTTCGATTTCAATACATTGTGCGAAGCTTTTTCATTTCATTTTTAATTAGGATTCGAGTAATAGAAAACTGCGTGGTTTATAATTGTGTAAGTGCAAGCTACATCAGCTAAAGTTGTAGTTCTTTAAGAATACACTTCTCTAATGGCATCCCATTACATTACTAAACACTTTTTACGTTGGAAATATAATGGATGGTTCATATAACAGAATTCTTATAGCCTTTCCTTGCAAGGATTATAAAATTTAACGTTTTAATCCATGAGGTAATGTGTTCTACTTAAACGTATAAAAATATAATAATTTTATTATGGACACAACATATAATACAAATCATATTCTTTAAAATGGTAATACCAGAACGGATAAAGAATATCATGCTAGTCACGGATCTTAGATACAAGTGGCACTTATTTCTTTTTTAAACTAAAGTTTGAAAATGCTATGAAGTATATAGAATCCTGGGAAGTTTATTTTATCTATGATGAAGTTTTGCCAGCAAAAACATTTGACACATCTCACACACGGCAGTCTGATTACAAACTAGGCAGAGCCTTTATTATGGTAATGTCATTGTTTTTTCTCATGTATAAAAGTGTCATTGTCTTAAATAGATCATAGGTATCAGATAGCAAATTATATATAATAGAATTGAAGCTTTACTAACCCTACAAATGCTTTCGCTGATGTTAGATCGGTAACCATTTTTGTCATTTATTCGCAATAATCCAAAATGGAAGCGGGTGCGCGTGATCTCATTGACACTAAGCTGGGCACGGGTTGCTATCCATTATTCATGGTGTCCAACCCGTCGTGAATAATATTTGATGCGGTTTTGAAATGGCATAACGTTAGAGAAACTTCAGTTTCGCAAAATTTACTGCTTCATTAGCGGCCGTGGGGTACAGCGGGAATACACTAATTGTTTCTGGTGGTGTTCTGACGTTTTGAAGTTGAAACAACTTTGCCCAGAGGTACTATTTCATTTAATATTTTATTATTATTATTACCTTCGTATATGAAGATTTCGATGTTATTATGTAACTTATAAGTACGGTGGAATTATTTTTTACTTGCGAACCTAAAGCTTTAGTCAGCCAGTAGCACTGCTAGACCTGTCAATTTACCGTATTATACCTTATAATTACTTATAAACGATTGTTTCAGGCCTATTAGCTACTGAAAGCAATAAGAGAAGAAACATAAATAAGGAGAGTATTTTTACAAACACTGCTCAATAGAGAAGTAATGGTAATTTCGATTCACAAAAGAAACGCTACGCTACTTATCTGTGTTTTTTTTTAATGAAATACGGGGACAACTGAATCTGAATGAGAGAGAGGGGTGGGGTTAGGCTCCGGCTACCTCACGCACTCGGTGTAAAGTAATGAAAAAATTGTTTGACACTGGTTTTATGTAAGGCCGTTGTATCACTTAGGGCGAGCCGACCCAATATGCCGAAATATGGCTTTCCCACGGTTTTGAAATTAGTTTTCTGGCCCAACCTGTACATATAAGTATTTAAACATAAGTATTTAAATATAAGTATTTAAACATGAAATTACATTTCATATAACTATAGCTAACTATTCAAGTTAGCTATAGTTATATGAAATGTAATTTCATATCATCGTCATCATGATGATGACATGAAATGTACATTATAGGCACTATCACAATAATGAAATCCATAATACTTTATGTCCGAGAGGAGTTGCAGTCTGCAACAGTAGTTAGTATTGTCAACCGCATCGATTTGTATGATATGGTCACTTCTGTTTTCCGAAGTACTGCGAACCTTATATGCCGTAGCTGAAGGCCTCCGTTATTTTCATACCTTCGCGCAAAATTGAATTTCATATGTCGTTACAGTCTACGGTCGCAGATGGTATGGTGACCTGCAGGAGTAGTTGTACCCCTTGTTGTCTGTGATTGCGGCCGCTTCTATGCCGAGACGGAGTGCAGGCTGTATAAGCCAGGAGTAAAGAATACAGTGTTGACCGTAGCTAGAAGAGGTAGTTGATAACGGCTCAGCTTGTAATACATTCAACATTCATTTCCCAAAAAAAAACACATGGATAGGACAAACTCTTTACAAGCTGTTTTTTCTGAAAAGGGTTTCTTCACACTATCAGGCATTTATAATAGGTCTTTACCTATGAAATTGCCCTTTTGTAAAGTACTTATTTTTTCAAACTTAGAGTACCAAGCAACCAGCTTTGGTCAATCGGTCGTCCCCACTGCTCCTTCACGACAACGCGCGACCCCATACTGCGCAACAGACAGTCTCCAAGCTGCAAGAGCTGGGGTTGAAAGCTCTCCCTCATCCGCCATACTCACCATACCTTGCACCTACCGACTATTACTTTTACCAAAATTTAGACAACTTTTTAGTGGGTAAAAAATTCAATTCCCGAGAGGCAGTACAAAATGCCTTTGAAGAGTTTGTTGCCTCCCGTCCAGCTGATTTTTACAAGAAGGGCATCAATAAACTGCCAATGTGTTGGCAAAGATGTGTCGATAGCATGGGTGATTACTTCGAATAACAGAAATAAAAAAGTTTGAGAAAATAAGTACTTTCACTTATTGCATACAAAACGGCAATTTCATAGGTAAAGACCTAATATATTGGAATTGAGAATTTTTGTAAAATGTTACATGTCTATTAATTCTGAATGCGACTTCAAACGTAATATAATATAATAACAATAAATCTACGTAGTACAAATAACATATTACATATTAAAAAAGCATTTAATAGGTTTCCGCTAGAAATTGGATGGAAAAACGCTCTAAAAATTGTTAATTAAAAATGTTTTCTATTATTTACAAGAGATGATTTTCTCACAAAATGATTTGCATGCGTACAATCGCTAATATATACTGTTAAATTTATTCTTATCTTCCATTCTTATTTATAGTGTACTTTACAATTGCAATGTCCGATTAGGTAACTGTTGAAACTATACCTACTACAAAACATCTGTATGTGTAAAATAGTTTCTACAGTAAATGTCTTTGTTTTATACAAAGACATTTATTGAATAAGCCGGCTTTAAGAAGGAAGTTACTCTCTATTGATTAAAAACCATACTTATAGTAGTCACAGGAAAAGTATAGCAATTACTGTCACGTTAAAAAAAAATTAGGAGGCACCGTATGTATGAGCATAAACTAAAACAGTCGTAGTGGAATATTCTATCTTGAACATATTACTTATTTAACAAAACCGAAAAACGCAATGAATTTATGTCGTTGTACACATATATTCTTCACACATTTGGGGAGAGCTCTGTACCTGTGATTGTGTAAATAATTTTAAATGCCAGCATTAATCAGAGGTTATAAGAACAATCCCCAATTTCTTACAACAACTGTGTTACTTATAACAACTTTGGCTCCAACATTCGGGGGCTTAACTCGAAGAAAATTCGTAATCAGTGTTTTGGCACTGTTGTACACATTTTTGGGAAGGGATGATGCAAAGACATTATTTCTCTTCTTAGACCTCGTGTATGTAATATGTGTGTGTTGATCCCGTCGTCACGGGAACATGTCCAGGGGCGACTCATTTTAGATAAGAAGCCCGTTCGTAGATTTTTTTGACTTATTGCTCGTATCGCGCTATCGTCGGAGTCTCGGAGATTTTACTGCGAAATTGTAATACTTACCGGATGTAATATAAAGAATATTCTTATAATAAATTAAGTTTTTTAGCATAAATCTGGTTTTATATATTGTTATTTTGCTAAGAAACTGTTTTGTTAGTTTCAACCTCTTGAGAGTATATTTACCCAGTGCTTTTAAGTATTCTTTAGGAGGTCACCAAGAGGTGTTTGTCATTACTATTTACTATGTGTCAGAGGATGTGAAGATGCCTGGAGGATTTGGAGGATCTATTCCAGTTTAAGTGTTTTTATCAGTGCCGGATGAACAAGTAAACAATTACAGGTACAATGCGGCTATGAGGCTTCGCTACGTATAGTCATTTAAACTAAACTACATAAATATGTATGCATAATCTTCTACATTTCAATTGATATTGATATTATTTCACTTTACTCGTTTAAATATTTCGCAGTTTATTACTGGCTCGGCCTATTCCAATTTGGAAAATGTCACTCTATCAGGCAAATGGTTTCAAATGTAAATTCAAAATAAACAGCAACTTAGTAATCTATGTAACATTTAAAACCGTTAGAAGATACTAAAATAATAAAAAATTGCAAGATATCTTGAACTTGTTAGTAATTAAATATTTTACTTAAATTACAAATTTAAAAAATAAAAACTTAGAAGAAGAAACATGCTCGCCGCTGCCTCAAATCGCACTGAAAAACCGAACATCCAATATACTTTTTCAGGCAAAGTTATCAACAGATATACACTCGTAAGCACATCTGGCATCACATTAAGTTAGCTCGGAGCTACCGCTGACTCCCAAAGGTGGCGGGCGGTGGCTGCGACTGAGTGACAGCCCGGCCCTTAATGCGGTTAAACAGTTAAAGCTTTAAGCCTATTCACTGTACCATTTACTAACTTGCACTGGACGTATTTATAGCAAAGCTTAGCTATACTTGTGGTTTAGTCTTCATTACGACTGGATTTTGTGTTTATGTTGCTTAGTTTGCATGTTGAGGATGTGTAAGTTTATTTAAGTCCATCAAGATATGCTCATGGCTTGCTTTAAGGAAGTTCGAAAGTGCTTCTGTAAATATTATAAGCTTTGAAATTCACGTATTACTACAATAAACCAATGAGCCTTCACAGAAGCAAGTCGCTATGTATTTTTAGGGGTGCCGTACATTGTCGTTCTATCCTAATAAACCATGCTATTCTTAATGGCATGCTCTTTTGTACAAGAGCTTTAGGTTGTCTGAAAACATAAGAGAACCTAAAGCTCTTGTACAAAATCAAGCATCTTTAATGCAGTATGTGGTAACTTAATTTAAGCTTAGAAGAATTTTTAGCAAGGACTTTAATGCTCTCTTAATTTTGGCACGGACCTTCTATAACCCATGAACCACTTGCTAGACTGACCTCTCTACTTTAAAGTTATTTCTGGGTCACATATAAATTAGCATAAAAATACAGTAAATGTTAGGGCTCAATATTGGTGCCAAAATTTTATCTCTTTTAAACATAGCCCTGTGTGTTTCCACCCTCAAATTTTCTATGTAACATATTTTCCTTTGTTCAGTAATCTATCTCACCATAAAACAAATCCGAACCAAGTGTGTTATTAATAGTTTCCGTAAATAGGTCGTTGCGTGTATGCCTGCACGTGGTATGCATAGTAATTAATCATTTCATACCGACTACTGAACTACCCAATTACTCGTATAGAGGAGGGCGGGTGAGGCTGAACTAGATCATCGTAATTACCAATTGCCTGCTTTATTAATATCAACCATATTTTACTTCATGCTCATGTTTCTTAGTTGTTATATTAATTGGAACTTGAATCTTTTGTAATTGTAGTTGTTGTCGAAATTTTGTAAATTGTCAATTTTCTAATACGTAAATCATTTGAACTTGAGAGTAAGAACCTTTCAGCCTTTTCATAAAGTTTTTCGAGTTTATAGCAAGTCTCAGGAAATAACAGAGCCCAGATAACCAATTCGTAAATATGGAGATCTCCGCCATTTATTAATCGATTTTGATGGACTCCCATTTGGTCTTATTTAAATTTGAAGATAAAACAACCTCTCCTGGAAAATTTAGGAAATGAAGAATACAGTTTATTTCTTATGATATAGGCGCAATGATTTCGGTGATTTATGTACTTTTTTTTTTCAAATTTTGTGTGTGTGTGTATTATTTAGATGTACAGGTACGGTAATTTTGCAAATATCGGTAGATATATTTTTATTGTTAAGTCAGGGCTTGTAGGGTATTAACAACCTTGAATTTATTTTGGAATTAAGGAAACTTGTTGTAAAATATTTAATGATTCGACTGTATCTAGTTGTGATTGAAAAAGAGTGGTCGTGAGTTTGTTTGCCCTTTCCTATCATAAGGCTCAAGCCCTTGGAAACGGGCGGTACATCGGCACAGACATATGATGAATTAACTTCATTTGTCTAAATATTTGACAAAACAGATTGTTGCTATTGTGTGTGTTGATCTATTACTTTAGAGTCTGAGACAATTTCAATCAATTTTTTTTTTATTAAATAAAGATATTTTGAGTTTGAGTTTGATTTAAATGGGGACATTTGTGGTTTAGAGATTGACATTTTAAAAGGCAAAAGACCGTAGTACCGTAACCTCTGACGAGACCTAATAAATACATTTCCGAAGAATTGCAGGTACGTTTGCTCTTGTGATTTTTCCAATAGCAATTTTCAATTCGTCTGCCAATAATGTGTTGATTTCCGTTTCGTTATTCGGTCGGAAGACGCCCGTATCCAGATTGTCAAACAGGGTTAATGAGTTGGAAGGTTCAAAGCAGGTGTCCCTTAAGTTGAGGTCGTGTCTGATGTCAATCTGAGTTCAGCTTTTATATGCAAATTTTTAAAAAGGTTTTTTTTGAGTTAAGTTTATAAATACTAGAACGCCATATCTTATCATTTGTGCGTATGATTATATTTTGTACGGTTTAGGGTGCGAATGTGTAGTCTTACTTTATTTATTTTATGTAATTTACCACTTTTTCGTTAATCATAATAAATTCGTTAATCAATTATTCTGCAGAACTGGTTTCGATATAATAATGATTAAAAATGTCTCTTTTGCGAAGGTAAATAACAAAACTTTGAGACAGTAACGCTAAAATTTCTAATATAAATATTTAATACAAATTAGGTTCACTAAGTCAGTTGCGCGGCGACATGAGCATGGATTAAGTTAGCCCTGTTTCTAGTACAAAGGCCAGGCATGACAATGACAGTTAGCTTTACTTGTTCACACCAACAAGGAAAAACTGCAGATAGCATCTGCAAATGTTTGGCGAAAAGCAGCCTTATGTTTAGAACGGTAAGAAGTATTGTGTGCAGTGTGTTGGTACATAACAATGTTCGTTTATCGTGGTGGAAACACGTTAAGCCAAGTTTCAGCCGACCTCGAGTTGTGACGAGCTTTGTAAAGAGAACTTGTATTAATTTCCACTTAATATCGTTTTGTTAATTACGTTTCTATCGGAGTATAATGCTTCAACTTTAATTGAAGTTAAGCGCTGTAGGCATAATGCTCGCAATTATGAATATAGTTTATGTAGTTACGGAGCGTTCATGAGTGATAATTACATAGTCTTATGAGTTTTGGTAATTTAATTACTTGATAATGAGTAACAGAATAATGTTGTTTATAAGTCAGCTACTAGTTTTAAGGCTTTTCAGTAGTATTTAACCGAAAAATAGCTGTGCTAAAAAAATAACAAGCGCGGTATTACTCGTAGTTTAAGTTGGACCAGGCATTCGTTTTTATAAAAACAAATAGATAAGTTGATTTAATATATTGAATATCGTGAATATTATATAAAATAAATATATAATTGTTTCGCTTCATCACATCACACATCAACAGCCTTTAATAGTCCACTGCTGGACATAGGCCTCTCCTTAGAAAGAAGGTTTTGGCCTACTACTTAGTGAATAATGAAATCAAATGTCATATTTTCGTTAACAATGTAAGCAAATATAAAAAAACTGCTCAATGACTTTCAATCACATTTTCACAAAGTAATCTCGACAAAAGAGATCCAAATGTTGAGGATGAACTGGCTATCTCATAAGTTTATTTATGAATCCTTGTTGGATCTAGCCAACCTAATTTGTGAATTATATATTTTAGAGTTCCAATAACAGAGTATGATTGGGGTTCTAAACCTTGTTTTTTTTGCCTTAATAACAACAACATAAAAGCCACCCACTAGTTTATCCTAAATATTTAAATTTTTTTTTTTTATTTGGTCGAGATATGATAACCTAATTAATAATGTGGTTAAAGGTCATTCAGCTATTTGACCTGTTTTTATCTCCACCAGTAACGAAATTGTAAAACATATATTTTATTATTCACTAACCCAAATTATTGAAATGTTATATTCAAGAAATTTTATAACATGGAGGTTTTGCGTTAATTTAAATATTTTATTTGCTATCCATCCGAATGAGTGCACAACTGCTATTCGATTTGGTTGTTTTATTTTTAATACATCGATACTGATTACAAGGAAAGAGTAGGAGCGACAGAAAAGAAAACTATATATTAAAATTTGCTTAAAAAATAGGAATTGCTTTCTTATTATTGCTTTCTTACAGCTTTATAACTTGTAATAAAATTTTAAACGTATTTATCCATTTACCAATTTCCAAGTTATTAAGTTACATACTTGTATAAAAACATACATATACTCACGTGTTATACCCGCCGTATCCCCAGGCTAAGCAACGATAACATAAGACTATTTTGCCATGATCCTGACTTAAATCTCAAGCCTCTTCTATATTCATCAGGCTTTCCATACACGCTCGCCGGTTACGGGTTTTTATAACGAGGCCCTTCTTCATACACTGCAGATCTGGCCAGTATATGTCTTTAGGCCTGCCCGCAGCGGTTTATTAAGTAACCTTAATATATATAACAAATAATTTAATTATCATTCATAAAGGCTCATTACCTATTGGTAAATATTACGCCTTTTTTTTGTTTTTTTTTTCCGTGAGGAAATCCCCTCGGATACCACCTATCGGTGGCATGTAGGACTCGAACCGACTAAAACCGCACGCCGTCTCGTGTACTAATAGCCGGGGAACCAGGTATACCCTAGAAAGGAAGTCCCTGGTGCAGTAAATATTACGCCTATAAGGCTTTACATCTAACATTAATTAAAATCGAAACAAAATGCTCTGCGAGAAATGTAATTAACAAGAGCAATGTTATACTCGTAGTTGATACCACTCTTGTTTTTATTTCTTTTTACGTGTGGGCCGTCACCCCATTGGAATCAGACCGACTGAAAGCACACTGTGTGCCATTCTGCATCTGAAATAGGAGGGATCCGAGAACTGCAGTCATTAAGACATCTGAATCCCTCTTAGCGCCTAGCGCGGGATATTTGATACCACCCAGTTTGACCCAATTCCTGGTTTTTAGGATACATGCATATTTTACTCTTTCATGAAACCCTTTACCATGTAAACATTTCATGTTTAAAATTTACGATTTTTAGATGTTAATTGCTGTTGTAATTTTGTTGTAATGTTAAACTTTTATTTTACTATGGAATTTTAACATCTGGCACAGGATACAATTGAAACGACCAATGGCGTTTAACCATTTTTTTATGTATCGGATCCTGAGTTGAGGGGGGGCTAACAATGGCTCGTAATTATAATTATGTAAATACAGCTATGAAGTGTTTTGGGCTTGAGAACTTGCCCCGTACGCATAGATACGATACCTATTAAAACGAAATGAACTTTTCACCCCGTGTTACAGAAGGATGTGGTCATGACTTTGAGCATTATCGCAGGTAGTTGAAAAATTTCTGTTACTTTTATAATTATTAATATTTTGAAAAACAATATTTACTTTGGAAAATGCTCTCTCTGTTGGAGGTGTATATTTCTAAAGCATACGTCAAACAACAAGGTGTTATCGATGTCTTTTTTTTTTAAATCTGGACATTCCAGCAACAAGGTACTACTCTCTTTTGATAGACCTAACCAAAGGTTGGACACAACAACCGGTCCTGTGCTTTCTGCACTTCACCACGTCGTCGGATCACCTTGACCCACTGTTAACCAGAATAATTTCTCACAATTCTTTATCATAGGTACGGTCTCAAAATATGACCATACTTTTATACAACAGTGTGTATCGTAGGCCGCCTTTCATAAAGCAATAGTATCTTTAAACTGTATTCATAACTATTACGGCAATAAATTTATTAATAAAAACAAATGGTAATCTATTGAAGAAAAGTGACAGAAGTCAAGTTTGATGGAAACTAACTTAACTCAAGGATATTGAAGTTGCGGGTGAGGAAACCACTCCGTAACAGAGGAACAAACTGCTAACAACATTACTCTCCGACATTTAGTTTGCTACTCTTATACTTACAAAAAAATACTTAAAGTAAGAAAACTTTTACAAATTGTTCTTCGTCTCGCCCTACTTTTAAAAGTTTTGTCACCTCTAATTTTATATCACAGCAGTAGGTGTTTGCTATTAAACATGCAGTTGAAAACATTTGTTATAAATAATCAGATGAAAAATAAAAACGGTCAAAGCATAAGACACAAAAACAACATTGTTTATCATTAATTTATCGGCAACGTATGTACACGATTTCTCACAAAATCCCCCTTAGTTACATAATTTTATAGTCGCCGAACAAACATAACGTGCAAAAATTAAACACAGATGTGATGTCAGATATGGTAAATAAAGTAATATTAATTAAAACTGTCGATTCAATAACATGCAAAAACATTTACATAGAAACTTTTTTATGAGTAGGTATACACATGAAAAGACTCAAAGTAGAAGTCGTTTCTTCATAACAGTTAGAGTGCATTGCAGACTATCATATAAGTCAGGACATCAAAATTACCTTTGAGAACATGACATGATGAGATGTTTAAAAAAATATAAAACTACATTTACTCAGATAATTATATCACTATAATGGATATTAATATATTGACAAACAAAAAACACCGTGTTGTGTAGAAACAACCTTTCTACAAACTTATCAATAATAAAGCATTGATTGGTGATAGAACAACGCCTATTGTTAACTAAAGAATTATTTTATTACTTTATACAGTGCATGGTAAAATACAGATCATTTCTGTTTATTTTTGTTGCAATATAATGAAAATAAAATTCGTGTAATGTCTGGCGAAACTCAATAAATTTGCCTACAATTTTAACAGAAAGCTTTTGCTATTACGATCTCATAGTTTACTACAGGCAGGAAGTTACATCAGTCTTATCTCCAGAGTGTTACTTTATAAAGAGATTTCAAAGCATGGATTTTCTCCCTTCAAGGTTTAATGGTAGTTTAGTGAGTATTGTATGTTCTGGCAAATGCAAGGGTCACGGCAGACACAGATTTACACATGTACTCGTATAATCCGTTAACTAATGAATAAAACTTACGATTGCAAACAGACTTCGTGCCAAAATGCCAATTTCTATTATGACCCGTAATTTAGACAGAGATGTTAACATCAAATTCGAAATAATTGAAATGAAATCCAAGTCGATTTTTAACAAAAATTTTAGCCTTACAAATGAACAAATTAAATAGGGGAAAAGAGTAAAATAGCGCCGAAATAGCTGATGCTATAAACTTAACCGTAACCATGGTCTGTTCAGTGAGTCATTTGTTATAAATTTATCATTTGGGTACTATAACCACCCATCTTGTAAAAAATGATATCAATTTATAAGGACATCAATATTGTATCTAATTTTATTGGATACTTTGACATATAGCGCCATCGCTCTTCAAACTTGCCTATCATTTTTCCACAAGATGTATTTTTATAAAATTCCTCCAAAATTAGATCACATTGCGTATCTGCGGACATAAAAAGGGTTCACAATATTTATCTAGGGCGCATTAAATAACGGCAGAATTGGAATAACAAATGCCCACCGTTGGGGCCAACAATAGCCCAAATTTATCACAAGGCAAGCGCTAGAGGGCCGCAATTTCCGAAAGAGCCCCTCAAACGGCTATGTTCGTAACTCTAGTAAAGCCTCTATTTAACTCGGTATTGGCCACTAAATATTTATTGAAAGTATTAATGCTTATAACTGAAATATGCGGTGTCATTTAATATAACGTTTAAAGTTCAAGTAGAGTTGCCAGAAATTTGTTTGTTTGCCAGAATGATCCTGTTTAATGAAATTTTAAAATGTGTAAATGTAGCTCTCTAGTTCGATGCATCAATGAACTGAGGGAATTAACGAGTGTGCTTCGGTCGGTCGGTGGTGAATAAGCCTAAATATAACAATGGACCGAGATAACTTGATGGATGGTTTAATCAATGTGTTTAAGCAACAAATATCTGTTAAGTTTGAAGTAGATTTAGGGAAAATATGTACATATATATTGATGGGCTCGAAGCTTCTGTAGTGCTTCTGAGTTGCTAAAGCGTTAACTTTTTTAACGTCATTCAGCGGAAGAGGATTGCCTTTTTCATGTCCAAAGTCAACTCATGCGATAATTTGATTATCAAGAGTATGGCAGAGAGACTTTTACATAATTCAACATTTAGACGCTGTTTGGAAACTATATCTGAACTAATATTATTGTAATTATTGAAATAATATTTTTGTTTGCCTATTATTTAAGACATGAATCAACTGTTTGAATTAAAAAAAGAGTTAAATAAAACCTCTCCAGTTGTTGAAAAATGGGGCCAATAAGTGGCATTTAGTAGAAAATTGTATATCTCTGCATAAATCCGAGACCTTTTTCTTTCAGGGGACCTAGGCCTACCTAGTTACCTAGGGGATCTAGCCTCATAGTAGGAGGCACTTACATTAGCATCGAACCCTCGACAAGGTATCTGGAGCTCGTACTTGATGGCCGATGGGACTTTGGACATCACTGACGAGGTCTGGTCCCGAAGGTGGCCAGAGCAGCGCATGCACTAGCGCGGCAGCTGCCCAATATGAGAGGACTCGATAACTCCTGCAGGAGACTGTACGCAACCTTGCTCGTGGAGGAGTGGAGGAAAAGAATTGGGTAATTAAGAACTCTCTGCTTCACCCACGTTACGTTAATTTTTTACAATACATTGTTTTTTTCTTATTCGCTATTTTTCTTGAATTTATTGAAAATTGTTTTTTACTTTTTACAAGAGTTTTATTTGGTCGATTTTTTTTAAAGATCCTGTTACATAAATTTATACATACAGGTGAATACTAATAAAATCATGTTACAAAAATAAATAAATCATGTTGCCTTGGTTATCGAAGCTTCAACAGTAAGTCAAAGTATAAACGCTACCGGATTGGATTCTGGTAATTTAATTTAGTCACGTGTAGAAAAAAACCGCAGCTAAAATAAGTATTTAAAGAGATATTTAAGGACCTGGAAGATATCATTATAACGTCGGCCCCCGGATCGCTCAGTTTGTCAGTCTTTCTTTTTACAACAACTGAGTTTTGCTGAGTGGTGTCCTACTGTGCAAGTGATTAAGTGGTGTTGGTACCCGCTGGTTTTTTTTGGATGTTTATCTATAGCTTTTATACTTCCCGCTATACAAGTCAAACTACTGGCGCCAACTCTTGCATCGCGTCGGTACTACGGTCTGATCGGATGATCGATCGCACCCAATTTCATCGCGGATTGACTCGTGCGCTACTGAGAGGGAGTTCCTGTTTCGGTCTTATAGAGGGAGGAGCAACGGGGAATCCATGCACTTTAGTTTTTCCATTTTTGTCGCCAGCTATAACTGTACGTGAAAGCGACACCTGTCGAATTTGTGCAAGTTCAGGAAAAAAAAAACCGTGTGGTGTCGTGGGACACCCGATAGGAACGAAGTTGTGACGATCGAGTAAAACTGATTCGACACGATTTTAATTACAAGGCCATCTATGAAAGCGGCTATTACCTACATATTTTATAGTTGGTTTCTAATTAAAACAATTTATACATTGGTAAAATCTCCTTGAGAAATGATTTCCTATCTATTCGATAGATGGCGCTGAATGACTGACAAGTGACAATTCAAAATAAATACTGAGATGAAAAGTAATGATTTCCTATCTATTCGACAGATGGCGCTGAATGACTGACATAAAAGTGTCGTTACAACTTTTCGTGAGAATTTTGTTCCAAAATGTTACCCATTGTTTATTTTTCATTTCTGTTTGTTCTAATCCATGAATTATTAATATTGTTCGTTTTTGTTAACTGTGGATATAACGTACAAGATATATTCACTACCAAGTCTTGAGTATAACTGCCGGGATATCTCAGTATTTTAAGTTGTGTGCGTTTCGGTACCTAAAATTTATCATTTTTTGATATTTTGAGGAATTGCATGCGCTCTCTTGTATTGTGACCTTATTGATTATAATTTTAATCTGTGATTATAATCTGCTTTGTATGTTTTAAACCTAAATGTGTATACTTTTATGTGTTTTTCGATTTTTGTTTTTTTTTTTATTATGATGATTATGATTCCTTTAAATTTTCCTGTAAGTCCAGACATATCAATGTGTCTCGATGTAGAGTACGTGGTGTCAGCGCTTGAATTAGCGGCGGGCTTGGACGAGCTTTGTATTAAATCTCGATATTCGCAACGCTTGAAAGCTGTAACGCTTGAAACGCTGGAAAGGGACATTTTATTGGGGGTGGTTAAGGAGAAATATCGTTCACTCTATCCATTTCTTCATCAGGTTTATAGACTCCCTCGTTATCTCTTCTTCGACGACAAGCTCATTACTTTTCAAGTGGGAGTGCAGCAGGGGGATCCGGTAGGTCCACTCGATTTTAGTCTCCATTGCCATAGCCAATTCTCCATTTAACGCGTGGTACCTGGATGATGGCACTATTGGGGGTGATTCAGAAGTCGTGTTCCAAGATCTGAAACTCTCATTCCACGCCTTGGAGTGAATGGAGTAAATTCTTCCCCTGCAGCATTGAGGCTCGAATACACTTCCCTCGTTTATGTAACCTTCTACCAGGCTTCAAGGAACTTACATCCTTTAATTTTAACCTTTTAGGTTCTCCTATTTTTCTTGACGCAGTTCCTGAGGCCATTACATCTAGAATACGTCTTCTTCTTACCGCTAATGTAAGTCTCAATGAATGTCTCTTGTTGCGTATGTGCTTCGTCCTCCCGAAAATCACCTACCTACTAAGAACCACCACGACTTAGTTGTGAACCTTAAAATCGTTTGTAGAGTCTGTCATCAATGACTCACTAGATGAGGCCCAGTGAAATCAAGCGGCTGGAGCGTGGCTGCACGCACTTCCATCACCTCACCTTGGCACTTTACTTGACGAAGACTCTTTGCGCGTGGCGGTGGCTTTCCGCCTGGGCTGCAGGGTGTGTGAGCCCCATGTATGCACCTGTGGTTCTATGGTGGAGGCCGATGGTTACCATGCTCTGAGTTGTCGTCGTTTTGACAATCTCTCAATGACAGAGTTCGTAGAGCCCTTATATCGGACAACATTCCTTGTGGGCTCGAGCCACCGAAGAGGACTGACGAACTGACGTTGGTGCCTTTGAAGAATGTAAAGTAAAGTAAATGATCTGGGACGCTAGGATTAAACATAGATACCGATTGTTTTTAATTACAATTATCAACATTCTGCTACGCTCTCCGGGAAGTTAAAAAAACCACTGACTTAAAAACCGCTCTAGTCACCTACTATGCCTATGCATCCTCATGGCTGAATTACGGTATCACCCTATGGGGTAACAGCACAGATGCTCCTTCACTGCTAATTAGGCAAAAAAAGTTAATAAGGATAATTGTATACATGGACGACACAAAAAGTTGCAAACCTCTTTTCCGAAAACTAAAAATACTAACCTTCCCTTTCACCTTCCCTTCCCTTATTTTTGAAACATGTAAATTTGTCATATAACACACAGATTATTACACGAAAGGGAAGATTTAAATACAAATTATACATTGAGACACAAAAACAGACTAAACTTAGCAACATCCAGATTACAAATGCATGCATCAAGCCCCTATGTCATGTCTGTAAAATGTATAATAAATTATCCAATAATATTAAAAATGAAGTAGAATTTATTACGTTTATCAACAAATTAAAAGATATTTTAATATAAAAAATCTACTATAATATAAATTAATATCAAACTACTAATTTGAATAATTGACATAACATATAATTAGAAAATATTATAAGATTAATAATTAATATTAATAATAATATATAATCGACTGCACGGATGGCGTAGTTGTTTAAGTGGTCGCCACGCCGCTTCCTACTACGCCGAGTGTTGTGGGTTCTAACCCCACATGGGACGACACTTTGTGTGATCCACAAATTGTTGTTCTGAGTCTGGGTGTCCTTTGTGTCCGTTTCATGTATGTTTGTAAAATCCCCCGCGACACAGGAATATATTCCTAATGCGGGCGTTGTCTTATAAAAAAAAAGATAAAAAAAGAAGATAATTTACTACAAAAACTAATTAATATATAATAATAATGTACGAAAATATAAAATTTACTAAATATAATTTATACGAGTACGTGAGCAATAAAATAAATACCTACTTAGTTCTATTTCATCATCATCATCAACAGCCTTGCACAGTCCACTGCTGCACATAAGCCTCTCCTTAGAAAGGAGGTTTTGGCCTACTATACCACGCTGGCCAGACGGGTTCGTATAGGGCTTGTGTCAAGTTTTCCTTCTCTCTGCAGTGCTGTTGTTCTGCTTAGTTTTTTCTTTAGTCGGCTCTTACGACACCCACGGGATGAATAGGGGTGGTGACACTCTGTATTCTTAATCCGTTACGTAGCAGTTGGGACATAAATGACAAACTGAGAACCGTAGGGTTCGTTAGGGTTCGTCGGAACAGTTTGTCATTTAATGATGTAGTAAACTGGATGACCCAACACAATTTAGAAATAAATTCATCAATCATCATCATCAACAGCCTTTAATAGTCCACTGCTGGACATAAGCCTCTCCTTAGAAAGGAGGTTTTGGCCTACTATACCACGCTGGCCAGACGGGTTGGTATAGGGTTTGTGTCAAGTTAACAACTTGGAGGCCTCGATGCGGCGACTAGTGTCTGGGCACGTCCTCGTGCTGGGGGACTTCAACGCAAAGTCCATTGCGTGGGGTTCCCCTGCGACGGACGCCACCAACACGTGCGTGCGACAGCAGGGGGGGTCGATAGTGGACCTTTCGTTCGCTACCCCTGCAGTCGCCGCACGAATAAGGAACTGGTGTGTCCTGGAAGAGGTCGAGACGCTCTCGGATCATTTGTTCATCCGATTCGAGCTCTCCCGGTTCCAGGAGTCCCAGTAGGGGTCACGCGGCGCGGCGCCCTTCCCGCTTCCCGCGGTGGGCTGTCGCCAAGCTCGACAGGGACCTACTAGAGGAGGCGGCCATTATTTACTCTTGGCTGTCTCCACAGGCCCCGACCGAGGAGGTCGACATGGGGGCTGGTCGCTTCTGCGAAGCGCTTACGCAGATTTGCGATGCGGCCATGCCCCGCGTTCGTGGTTGTCGGCCTCCAAGGAAGGAGGTCTACTGGTGGTCCCAGGAGTTGGCGGACCTCCGTGCGGCCTGTGTACGTGCCCGGAGGTCCCTCACCCGTAGTCAGCGACGTCACCGCGGGGTCGGTGAGGAGGTGGACCGGCTTCATGAGGATTACCGAGAAGCTCGGAAAACTCTGAGGCTGGCCATCTGCCGTGCCAAAGATGCATGTAGAGAGGAGATGCTGGAGAGTCTCGAGCGTGACCCATGGGGTCGCCCTTATCGTGCGGTGCGTCAAAAGCTCCGCACGTCGGGCCCCCCCCTTACGGAGACTCTCCAGCCCAGCTTCCTGCAGGAAGTGGTCGAGGGCCTATTCCCGCAGCGGACGGAGCACACACCCCCGTCGATGGCTGCATCAGCCGGAGACGACGGGGGCAGCGAGGCTGATGTTCCGCCCGTCAGGGAATCGGAGTTGGGGGCGGCTGTTCTACGGATTAGATCCAAGAACACTGCCCCCGGGCCGGACGGGGTTCCAGCCCGAGTGATGGCCCGAGCCCTCGACTACATGTCGGAGCACCTCAGGGGGGTGTTGGACGCTAGCCTGGCGTCCGGACGCTTCCCTGAGCGCTGGAAATGCGGGAAGCTGGTCCTGCTGCAGAAGCCGGGACGGCCTGCTGAATCGGTCGCGGCCTATAGGCCTATCGTGTTGCTGGACGAGGCGGGTAAACTTTTTGAGAGGGTGCTCTCTGCCCGCATCGTCCGGCACCTTTGCGAGGTTGGCCCCGATCTGTCGGACGCCCAATTCGGTTTCCGAGCGGGGCGTTCGACAATCGATGCCGTAATGCGCCTTAGGGCCGTGACCGAGGAGGCCCTTGTTGGCGGTGTCCTTGGACATCGCCAACGCCTTCAATAGTCTGCCATTCAGCTGCATCAGGGAAGCGCTCCGCTACCACCGAGTGAGGCGGCTGGTGGCAGATTATCTTGAGGAGCGAACCGTCATGTACGAGGACCGAAATGGCGTCTTGAGACGCAGGGCCATGTCGTGCGGTGTTCCGCAGGGGTCTGTCCTAGGACCTCTCCTGTGGAACATCGGGTACGACTGGGCCCTACGAGGGCGTCTCCCCCCCGGGCTGGGTGTAATCTGCTACGCGGATGACACCTTACTCACGGCCCACCACTTACCGTCTTAAGCATAGTAAATAGAGATTTAAGTGACTAATTATAATACTTTAACTCTTGACACCAATTTCTCTTTCAATTTTTTTTTGTTTAAGCTACATAGTGTATTAGATATGGTTTATGTGTTATATAATGGAAATATACGAGAATATTAGGTAGTGGGACACCACAGCCGACTTTTTTTTAATCCTCAACTATCCTGACAGGTATAACCTTGCCCTTGTGACCCCTAAGGGGGGAAGATACGTTACAATATATTCATTAATACTATAAAAGCACGCATTCGGCATGATATTAGAATTTTCTCTTTCAGAATATTTGATTTTCTGAGAAAGAATCGCTGAGAATGTAGCTATTTTGGTACTTACAAATATTCAAGTGTTTAAACAATTCGTACCGCTGTTGGAGTATATTTCCAACGAAGTTTTGTTTGGGTTATATCTATGTGTACCGAGGAAAGGAGCAATGAGAAGGTATTGAAAGTTTTCTCGTAAGGAACGAAATTTGTTAAGGTCGACCTTGACTACTCATTTTCTGTTCACATTGATGTTTTTCCTTAGATGAATTACTTTCCAAGATGAGGGTTGTCGGGGTGAGTAATGTTATGGTAGCTGATGTTTATTATTTATTACTTTTAGTTTTTCTGCCTTAGTCAATGTAAATTAGATACAGAGTGGATGAGAGTCCCACAATCTATACTAATATTATAAAGAGGTAAAGTTTATGGGTTCATATGTTCGGTACTACTGATCCGATTTTGGAAATTATTTCATGTTTAGAAAGGTATATTATCCCCGAGTGCTATAAACTACTTTCAAATTAAATATGTGGACAAAATACTAATTAATAATAATTGCCGGACGGAAACGACCTTCAATAAAAGAGCGTACTCCTTCCTAAAAAGCCGGCAACGCGTTTGTGACTCCTGAGTTGCAGGCGTTCATGGGTGGCGATGGTCACTTTCCATCAGGTGTCCCGTCTGCTCGTCTGCCCCAACTAACATAAATAAATAACAATATTAGATATTTCAAGTTTTGAAGTGATTACAAAATATGGTAATTATTTCTATTAATTATCATCGACTTGTGTGCATGGCAAGAATGACAAACTAATAATATTCCCTACTTACACAAAAAAATACATGTTTTGAATTCAATTTAAAGTGATTTATGGTATTTGTAATAAGGGAACATTGAACAATGGTACATCTATAAAAACACCTAACTGAATTGTTTTAATACTTTTAAACATTAATCCTGATTACCTTGTTTTTAATTTTATACCTTCACGTAAAGCTTTTTTAACAAAGGCAGTTCACACAAAGACGAGTAAAGCCTGTGTGACGACAACTCGTTAAAATTTTAATCCGCTTCGATATAAATCTGATTGAAAGTGCAGTGCCGCACGGATCGTTACGTCCAAACAACGGAACGAAACATATGTGTTGCTACGTAACGTATTCCCAAACAATTATACCTATGGAAAGCATTTATTTTAAAATAAAACACAACTGTAAATACTTCATTTACAAAAGTTATTATGATTAAAGTTAATTTCGTTATTTTAATTTTTATTCGTCATTCAAATTGATTGATAACAAGGTTTCTGTTTATAACGGCTTAATTAAACCAATGATCGCCGAAGCCGACCTTTTGATATCTCCATTTTCATTTTCTAAGACTGCAAGAAATAGGGGTGATAGCCACCGTTATATTTCATTACCATCATTATATTAGTCTGGTCGGTCCGGCTGGAAGCATTTTCACAAAAGGCCAACCCTTTAAAGGTTCAATGGGAAAATTGAGCATACGATTCAATGAGGTTCGAACGTCTTGAGGCAAATTTCCGACGCAGACAGCTTGATGGCGCCTCATCACCGTCTGCACATGCAAACTGTATCATGTATACACAGCTACCTCATTTTGCGACTTGGAGATGTTTTTAAAGCAATCATTTTCAGCTTGAATGATCGATCGTTTGGAGTTTGTTCAAGAAATTTTGTGAGGAATGAGCTTAGTGTGTTTTCCGTTGACAAGCGTTTTGTTAGTTTGAGAAATACTCCCAAGTTATCTTTAAGAGATTATATTATGTTTGGGATTAAATATAATGTCTAAATAAACTAAACGTTAAACTAGTTTAAACATTAAATTTATATTGAATAAAATGTTTAACAGCAATGAACTTAATTTGAAATTGATTTTTTTAGAAAACTTTTCTCGTTATAAAAGGACCAAAGGCTTTGAGAGTTATAATACCTAATGTTTGCTTAAAAACCAGATGGAGGGTAACAGTTTTAAATAATATGTGACATATATGTTTACCTTACCGTATATGTTGAATCATTATTAAAAACATACACAACAATATCTTGAGTAATTTCAACAGGCTGTAGGTCGTATACTTGGAATGGAAATAGTCTGAGTTATTCTACGTCTTATCGAACCGATAAATAAACGTTTCGCTCTTTGTTGATTTATAACAGTTGGTGCGCCATTTCTCCTGCTCGTGAAGTTGGTTTTATAAAAATATTACAAATCTTAATTACATGGGTAGATATTGTTTATCCAAATAAAACTAGATGTTTTATTTAAACCATCTCTTCAAAACGACTAGAACGATCAAGTAATGTTCAGTCTACACAAAATAAATTTCCACACACAAACTAAATATCTAGATGTAAATGTAGATGTGGATAATATTATAGCCAGCTCAAAGTCTATTTATATAGTCTAGCATAACTTTTCGCGTAATAAGGCTAAATCCCCGTAAGTTTTAGTTAAGGTCGCGTTTGCAAATAAGTTTTATATTCCTGCCAAAAAGGTATTTTCAGCAATTACGAGTGAGTGAAATTGCTTCTATTTCTAACAAATGTGTTTTTTGTAACAATACAAAGAATTATTCCACTCAATTTATTGGCTCACGTTCCCCACCTGTGTGTGTGATTGTATGTAGAACAACAGCGATAATGTAACATGTCTCTTCAATATCGTGTCTGTGATTGTCGCGACAAGTGATTCAACAAATTGCGCATTCATTTTGTAGCCGTCTCATGGGATGCTCTCGGTATTATTCTTGTGCAAATAGTAGCGAACCTTATCTCATTCTATCAGTTGCCGCCACATCAACTCCACTCCTCTCAACGATGCTTTGTTTTTGACGGATGGCTCATTAATAATTGGCTCCTTATTAATAACGCGTGTATCTATACTTATATCACAGAATGTTTAATGATGTACATAAGTAACTGTTTTAGAGTAATATAATTCAGTACGTGGATTACTCAGGCTTAAGTTTAAATTTAAAATACTACTACTATTTACAAATACTACAAAACAGTAGTGTTTTCCAAATCTCACGGATTTGTTTTTTTTTTTTTACAGATTTTGTAGACAGTGTATACTGTCATTGTTTCTATGTCAATGTCATTGTCAAGTATACACTGTCAATGAAATTATCTAGTTTTAATTAAGGTACATGGTACGTAGCAATATTAAAAAAATAGAATGTAAAATATTCAATTGTGCCTGTCTTGTAAATTCTGCTGACTCAACTTGTTAAAGTTAGCACCTGGTGAACAAATAATAATAATAATAATAATACAATAATATAATATTCTACCATATTCACACAACGCCATCTAGTCTTAAACTAAGCAGAGCTTGTACTATGGGTACTAGACAACTGATATAAATACATATATACTTTTTTTTTTAAATACATACATATTATACATAGAAACACCCAGACCAAATCAAACATTAAATGTTCATGCACACAAATGCTTGACTTGCTTGACAAATGAATCATCAACAGCATTTACTAGTGGTCCACTGCTGGACACAGGCCCCTTTTTAGAAAGAAGGTTTTGGCCTAATATACCACGCTGGCGAGATGGGTTGGTATAGGATTTATTGCAAGTTCTCCTTCTCTTTGCAGAGCTGTTTTCCTGCGTAGTTTGCTTCCTTAGTCTCCTTAGCTTCCTTAGTGGGTGTCTCAACCAAGGTTGAATAGGGGTGGTGACATTCTGTATTCTTAATCCACGGATAACAATCAACAAATGCTTATAATTTTTTTATTTTATGTACATAGCATAATACTACAACTATATATATTATTATGTATATAATATAACATTTTCAAGGTAATGTTTTTGCTACCTGGCTTTGTTTTCATCAAAATTTAGTTTTATTACGGGGGCATTCTCGTTAAAATTTTCTGTTTATAAAATGAATGCCTAGGGCGAGACACGCGAAGTTTCTTTTACATTTAATTAAGTTATTTTTTCAGCGATTATTATATTACGATTATCTTGTACTATTATCTGACTAAGAACGTGAAAGAAAAACAATTTATGATAAAAATGAGATTATTTTTGTTAAAAGGCGCTTTTGTAGAATATTTTCGAATTTATAATACTATCTTGTCTAAATTAAATAAAGAAACGATTTAACAGCTGAGTTATAGTATTAGTTTATAATTTATCTATTCGCAGAAATGAAAATATGGAAGAGATTTTCTAATATAATGAATATCTACTTTGTAAAAATATCACTTCATTAACACAATTTGGACGGGTGTTTTGTATTTTTCGTTCCGTTAGCTGCAATTTATCTTATCGTTTTAGATTATCACGAATCTTTTTTTGAAATTGGTTTGTCTACAACAGTTGCAAAAAGTAAAGATAAAATGACTAGCTGACCAAATTGAGACTCGCATCTTATTTAGAAAAAGTGTCTATATGCCTATTTCTTTACTATAAGGGGTTTATCCCAATTTCGCAGACATATTTGTTTTTCTTTACCAACATATCCATAAAACTCTTAGAAAAAAAAAATGAAGCCAAGTCGTGTTAGTTACGCCATTTATAACTCAAGAACGGCTGCACCAATTTTTATGATTTTTGTGTTTTTGGATTTGTCTTCGTCCGGAATAGGATAATAAGTATTAAAATATGATATTCATCAATAATAAAATAAAAGGTAAAACATCAGGTTGAAAAAAAAAACATAGGTTGTTTCCAAATGACCATACTTGCTAATGACTTAAACTATATAATTCAGAATGAAATCATTGGTACACTGCATTCATTCAAATCTATTGATTGTGTAACAAACGAATATGAGTCCACCAACTATCTAATTGAATTTTTAAACTCCTTGGATGTGTTTGGCTCACAACCACGAATTACGACTGCTCGATTTTTATGGCAACACACGCGGACATTATAGTGACCGTCAATAGTTATAAGGACCTTTCTTTTTATGTAAACTTTTTCTACTGTTGGTTAACTGACACAATGAATGTGCGACAATCGCTCAATACATAGCTTTTAAGAAATTCTGAAGTTTTCCTTAAAATTTGTCAATAATACGTGGCATGTTCACGGGTCGGAAAACCATCTGCTTTATTTGTTCTTGCGCTTGATAACTAAATGAAAAATGTTGTATATCACAAGGTGCTTCACTGAAGAGTGCATTTTATCACCTTCAAAGTATGTTCCTTCAGAAATGATACACTTACGCCAACGAATAATCCAATCATCAAAACATTTTTAAACGTTGCCGGAATTGAGTTCTATGAGTATGTTTTCTACCGATTGAAAACGGGTGCCACGAAGTGGTAATTTGAGTTTAGGAAAAAGAAAGAAGTCGGCTGGAGCCATATCTGGTCATCATGGTGGTTGCTCGATGGTATTTATTGAGTGTTTGGTCAAAAATTCGTTCACAATGATGGCCTTATGCGAAGGCGCATTATCGTGGTCCAAAATCCTAGAATTTTCTTGCCACAAATCTGGCCCTTTCGAATTTGCTCTCTTAAATGCTGCATAACGCTCAAATAATATTCTTTATTTACCGTTTGACCTTTCGGCAAGAATTCCGAGTGATAGTCAAAGTAAAACAGTCAACATGATTTTGACTTTTGATCGACTTTGGCGTGGTTTTTTCATACGATACAACAAAAACAGCACTGTTTTTAATATAAATAACAGATGCAACTCATACTCCGCGCCAAAATGGAAAACAGTTGGGCCTATCTAACAACAACAAAAAAAAAAAATGAATTTGGAACCATAAACAAATCATTACATTACATACAATCATGTACATTCAGTCAATAGGATATGGCGATACTTTTTTGACTGAATGTACATGGTCAATAAAGCTAATGTCTTGATGGCACGTCATTAAAATACTTAATTTTTTAAATTTATATTTATTATCCTAATAAAAATTTAACTTAATAAATTTAATTTGATTTTAAAAGCCTAAATCTGCTAATTCATTGACTGTTAGGCAAAACGACGATCGCCGGGTCAGCTAGTCTCTTAAGAGCAAAATAAGTTATAATTATAAAAAGCTAATGAATTAAAAAGGAGATGATTTGATACACGTACAAGTTGTTATGTGTGAAATATGTGATAGCGACAACTTGCGCATCGGATTTGCCACTTATCTTGTTGGTACGCCTAAAGTATGGGGAAGTTTAAGTATTTGTTGCTTTTATGTCCTTACATCAGAGTCATGTCGCACTTATCACAGATCGTATATATCCCCATAAAGATTTCTTTCTCCAGCAATTTACCGTAATTAGTAAAAACATGTGGCTTATTATCTTAAGATTAACACTAATTAGAATCTACGAAAGCTTGGCAGAGACCTCAAAGCAAGTGCTTTCCTTTGAAAACATTGCTACTTAATTAAAGCTTACCATTTTAAAGTTAAATTTAAATGTAATTTTTTTATTAAATAATTTATATTTGCAGCTGCATTTGTTCTGAAATATTCGTATGGTTTACTAGTTTTATATTCGTGCATGTCAACAAGCGGAATCTAGAATTTATGTGTCTAATTAATAAATATCATGGCGTGGTACTCTTACAGGAAAGTAACTTTGAACTAAGAAAGCGAAGTTTTAATGATTTAAACATTTCGAAAGAATTTAACGATAAAAGTTGGTGGAACTTTATTGTCTCTTGATAAGGATAATACAAGTGTAACGAATAGAAAACACGGGAACTGCTTAAATTGTAGTATTTTCGATATAAAAATAATAATTAATGTCAAACTAGCGATCCGTGCCAGCTTCGCACGGGTGCAATGTAGATACTGCTAATACTACTGATGTGGTGTCAGTGTGCAGTAATTAATTATACTATTATTATGATAGGAGTATATTACAGGACATCTTAATATGCAATATTTGTAGGCCCGCTCCAATCCTGCCGGCCGTTGCTACCCGCGACGGACGTACGGCCCGAAGCGGCAAGGGCCGCTTTGCCCCCGCTTTTCAACCTCTAAGATATTCATTTTAATGATATTCTGTAATGAGCAATTTTAACCTACATTAAATGCACAGCGTATCTAACGTACTTAATTGGATAAGGAATAACCTATGTTTTTTGGTATATTTTAAGATAAAAATGGTTACTGTGGGTTATCCTTAGGAGATACTTTATTGTAGATCTTATTAAGATATACAATCCTGTAATATATTTTTTTGGTCTATCTCGTAAGGTTTACCCAGCGTTTGCAATGTAAGCGCGTAAATCCATGTTTTTACGACAAATCTTGGAAATTCTCAGCATTTCTTTACTATAATATGCACATGTTATACATATAAACCTTTTAAAAAAAGCAAGACAGCAGTAAGCAAATGAATGGCAAACCTTTTAAACATTGTGAAGGATTGTCAATTGGGTGTCTATTGGGTGATAGACACTGCTTATATAATTTTTAATAGACCATATAACAACAACCAACCAATTACAATCCAGCTATTATTTTCAAGCAAAGTTTGGGGCAAGAGAGTTCGCAGTTTACAATGAGTTTTTTTATAAACTTTTTGCCAAATGTAGTCTTAAAAAAATTAAAAAATGATTTAGTAACACTTGTAATATATAGTAATTGTAGTAACATTATAAATAAATAACAAATAGTCCTAGTTAGGATCCTATATTTATGATCATATGTTTATGTCAGCCTGGTGTTGGTTTTAATTTAATTATTAAAACCAACACCAGGCTGAAATATACATAGGTAGGTATTTTCGAATATGATAGAAGATAATGAGCTCTGTTAATAAGTATGACTGTAAGTTACTAGTGGCATCAAAGGATTGTATGAAAGACAATATTGTTCAATCAATTGTGATCACTGACCCGTTAGTTAATTGCATTAACGGTTTTGTCTGATCTAAATAAGGTAGTAGTTGTGTTTATAATATATTATCTATGCGTTATCTACTTGGTTCAAAGCGAATTCTATAGCAATGTGTGTAGTGTTGAATCAAAAACGTGAAAAAAGCGAAAAGCGAAATTGACTGCTGTAAGTTGTGGCTACATCAGACATACCTTACATAGAGAATAAATAGACAAGATGACTTGAGACCCTCTTTCTCTTTTTCGTTGCCTTAAAAGCAGGACATCAATAACAAACTGTAGTATATAAGTAAGTCGTAGTCAAACACGGACAAATGTAAACCGCAGTCTATCACGTCAGTTGTCCGCATTTGTTCGGAATAATCTGATTAGAGTTGTAATTTCCTGTCTAGCTGACGATCATGTCATTGAGCAGAAACGAATACATGCACAACAAAACATTTCAATTATAAGTTTTAAACATTCCCCACCAAGAGTTGAGGATAAAAGGAAATGAAGTGAGTCCAAGATCGTCTAAAGTTTACTTGACTAATGTCACACTATTAGAAATTTTGCAGAATATAATTAAGCTAAAATATTTTGACTACTATATCAAATAAAGGAATTTCGGAATAGAAAATGGAGCGGTGATTTTCAATAAGTATGTTGTTATATTGTGCTGAAAGGAATTAAGTTATTAATTACATTGTCTTGAAGTTTAGGTTAAACCTGACATTGGTCTAATAAATTCCTATTTTTGTCTATTCTGGCTATTTTATGAATATTATCGAGACCAAGATCCTTTGAAGTTATTTTCCTTTTATCTTAAATAATTTCGATTTATTTTAAGTTGCAATGATATTAAAACAAAAAAAACAATTTTTAACTAAATTCATATGTTTTTGTAAATGTTTTTTATCCTCGAACACCGTCATTTATGAACTGATGAGGAAAATTCTTTTTTATTTCAGAAGATATACTACCCGTTTGGTCCTATTCTTTGAAGAATTTGCAATATGCCGATGTCTTATACTTTCCTGGCTAAGCTCACTATGTATTAATCAATTAATCGAACGACAATATAGAGCCATTTTTTGTTTATAGGGCTAGGGTTTACTTGCCCAAATATACCTAAAATTCATTAAAAGGTTTCTGCAAAACAAATGCAAACAAAATCATTTGACTCGCAGTCACGGAACGATCTAACTAAATCTGCAGGTAACCCTTGAAATGTGTTCAATATATCTTCATTTGGGGTAGGCCTCCTCAGTCAACAGGCGATACACCTGAGTAACGATTGTTTTGCAAATTATTCACATCGCTCTTGCACCAGGTACGGATTGCCAGGTAAAATTGTTTTTGTCTCTAAATGAACCAAAACAGTGAAAAGAAATGGGTTCCCTCAATCTGGCAGAATCTTGCTGCTCAGAAATTTATTTCGCATAACACACTTGGCAGAATCTTCTGTAAACGAATATTTTTAAGGCATATAAATTATTTAGTACAATTTTTGATTAGCCGAATCTGAATTTACAATGGCATACTTTTAAGATGGCATTTAACCCCATCGTACCTTATCATACACAACACAACATATCTCAATATTTACTAAATGAAATAAAATAAAAAAAAGGGAATTATTGATGATTGTTGTGGCAGACTTCCACCAAAGAACACATCCGCATTGCAATTTCCGTCTTTGGATTCGCCAAAATACTTTGAACAAGCCCAACGTCCATAATATTTAATTTAAATTGTCTAATCAATAATTCCCTTTTATCCCCGTTCCTGACACAATCCATCAGCAAATGCTGCACATCTTCAATTTTGCCACACATGTCACAGTTAGGTGATGGTACTTTACGCATAACAAAAGCAAACTTTGCTGACGGATAGTGTCCCGAACGAAGTCTTAACGGTAACTTAACATAAATTCTACCAATATTAACATCATCAAACCACGGCGCACGAGTGGGCTCATCCTGAATTACTTTATACCAGATACCTTTTTCTTTAGAAATATCATTAAAGTGAGCTTTCCATTTGTCAAAACATAGTAATTTAAATTTGCTTGTGTATTCCCAATAATCTGGCATAAATGATATTTCATCACCCTCCTCTACTGCAAATTTTGAGAAACGATCAGCCTCCTCGCTGCCCCTTAGACCTATATGCGCAGGGACCCACTGCAGTATCACCCTGATTTCCCCTTTATTGAGGATATTAAGGAGTTTTAGAATATCGTAGGCTATCGATGCACCTCTGCAACCAGAGGCGCATCGAGCCACATGCTGTAAAGCACTCTTGCTGTCAGTAAATACGACAACTCTATCCCAGTTTTCTTTGAATGCCTGGAGCACAGCTTGATATATTGCAATAAGTTCAATTGACATGATACAGATATTAGCACTAATTCTAAAGCAGCCTTTGATATCTATATTCTGGACAAAGAAAGCTGCTCTACCATCATCACTGTTCTTTGACCATCTGTGAAAATTTTATAAAATTCGCTATACTTCGAAGCAAGTTCCGACACCACTCCCTTTACTAAAAGACTAGGATTATAACGTTGTTTTGAATAGCTAATGCATTCTAAGTCACTTTGGATGCATTTATTAATTTTTATACCTGATACCCATATATCCAAAGTGAACATTGGAAGAATTTCATGAGAGGACACTTTGAGTTGAGATAGTTCATTAAAAGTAGTAGCAAGTAGGGTTTCTTTTTATTTGTCCAGTAACTATTATAAATAAGCGCACCTAATTCGGCAAAAATATCTAAATTAATGTTATTAGACCAAGATAATGATTTAAGAATTAACTTGTAAGCAAGATATTTTCGTCTAACGAGCAACGGTGGTATGTGCAACTCACTCTCCATCACATGAATGGGTGAGCTTTTTTATAAAACCGCCCACAATTCTAAGTGCTCGGTTTTGTAATTTGTCTACTTTGGATGTTTGTATTTTGGCACCGGAGTCGTATAAATAACAACCATAATCAAGTCGGCTTCTTATCAATGCGATATAAATGAACTCCCTGCTAATAACCTTAATAAATTTAAATATCTAGTACATTGGTCAACTGTTTCATTAATATGTTTTCCCCAAGTTAAACTTCTATCTAACCATATTTCTAAGTATCTGACATTATCCATTGCATTTAACCGTTGCCCATATAATTCTAACCTTGGTAATATTCTTCTGCGACCTCTACTGAAAACACAAAAATTCCTTTTTGTCGGTGATAAAGTCAATTCTATTTTTAAATATTTGGATATCACACCACTGATACAACAATACTATATTGAAAAACTAGGTTATAGATTTTAAGCAAAAACAATTTTCCCACATCTTGTAGGTTAAATATCATCGAATATGTCATCCTGGCCAGGAGCAGTATCCTTTTTTTTAAAGCAGTTATCGAGTTCTTCACTTCTAAATTTAGATTCCAACAACATGATTTTCAGAAATAAACCTTGGAATTGAGTTGGATGCATGATCTGGGGTCAGAGAAAGTAGCATTTCAATTTGTTTTTCAATAGGTGAGCATAGCCCTTTCTGTTTAATGCCTTTAATCCGTCTTATACGACGCCACATATCAGACACAGACATTACTTCATTGCAGGAGTTACAAAAATTTTGCCAACTATGGTATTTGGCTTTCTTAATTAACTTTTGAGACTCCAAAGTTTTCAATTCTAACTGATTTAAATTTTCAGGTGTTGGATTCACTGCCAAGATTCTCATTAAATACTTGCCAATTAAATTTTATTGCAACGTCAGATGATGCAAATGTTATGTCTGGTGAAGTTCTCTGCAAATTCCCATTTACTAACCTAATCCGGGTGATAGAACCATCATTTATACAAATATAACCATTATCTAGCGCTGCGTCCCAAATTTGTTTACGCCTAGTATTTGACCTAGCCGACCAGTTGGTATGATAGCCGTTGAAGTCTCCTGCTATTAATGTTTTACGTGTAAAATAAGAAAAAATATCATTCCATTCTGAGTCTTGGGTTGGCACATTGGGAGGGCAGTACACAGATATGATATATTCCAAATCTTTACAGTTTATTAATTTAATGCACAAAATCTGTATTCCTAAATTATTACAACTAAGGGGAACTGCATGTGATAAAATTGACCTATGAACTAAAAAAGCCAACCCACTCCAGCCGTCCTGTCTATCCACTCTGTATATATTATATTCAGTAACATTTATTTCAATTTCAGAACTAAGCCACGTCTCGCTGACAATAGCGATATGGATTTTTTCACGTAATAGCATTTCAGAAAAGGATACAAGCTTAGGTCGCAGGCTCTGTGCATTCCACTGAAATATATTCTCGTTACTATTTTTTGCAAATTATCCATTACATGAATAGTTTATATATTCCCAAATATCTTCGCCAAATATTATTTTAACCAAAAATTTCTTAAATTCTTCCCCAATCATTTTCAAAATAGACAACAGCTTCTCTTCTAGTTTACATTCAGATTTATAAATCTCTCTAATTTGCTTGCAAATATTCGTCCATCCAATTTTATACATAAACTGTGTACTTTTTTTCTGCTGCTCATTCATATCTTCCTCCATAGAATCCCCCTGTTCATTTTATTTCTGCCCTGACTGATTTATTCTATTCTTATGTTTCTGCTTTCGTTTTGTTTTTACACACGTTGTGTTAGGCTAACAATTTCCTCCAATTCTCCTTCCTCCTCCCCTATATTACTTATTTGTGGGTGATGTGTTATAGATTTAGATGCGGCACTACTATATGTTTCTTTTGCAATAACATGTGCAGTCGGCAGGTAAGTGTTAGGCATTTCCTGTGTCATCATATTTAAGTTATATTTTTCTTTCTTTTCACTATAAATCTGTAAGGCTCTTCTATACGTGACTTGTTTCTCACTCATAATATACCGAATACTTTTTTCTTTCAAGAAAAATGGGCATCTTTTATCCAGAACAATGTGATTACCTTTACAGTTTAGACATTTAAAATCTGTTACGGTACAGTTTTCATGATTTCCTCCGCATTTTGGACACATAATCTTTTTGGTTGGGCAATATTTAATAATGTGGCCAAATTGCCAACAACCCGAACATTGGGTTACCGGCAATACATAGGACTCAACAGGAAATCGGCAGTCGTAAGCGTAAATATAATGAGGTAATGTTTTACTATTAAAACTCACTCTTATTGTTTCGCAGTCAATCCATTTTCCATCTAAACTCAGACGTTTTAGTCTTCTTACTGATAAAATTTCAATGTCTGATTTTAAAATATTAATAAGTTCAGCTTCAGATAACTCAAGAGCCATACCTTTCACAATCCCATAACAAATTGCCTGTTCTTGTATTGATTGACACCGTAAGCCTTTTTCTTTAATTTCTTTACAATGAACTACATTAATAGCATCTTCTATGGTTTGAAACTGAATTAACACCTAACAACAACTTTTTTATTTAATCCTGAAGATATCTTTTATATTATTTGAACGAAGTAACTTAGCCATGGCAATCGGCTTAGGTAATAATTCTACTGAGGTAATACATACTTCATGTTTAGCAAGTTCCATGTTAGCGTCCTCTTTTCGATGTACCGCCCTTTGATTTGTTTCTTCAACTGACTCACTCCTAATTAAGCGCTTTGGCCTCCTTCTAGTAACAGTAATAAAGTCATCTTCACTATACTCATCTTCTCGTTCTTTTCTCTTCTCTGTAGACCGCCCTTCTCCATCTCCACAAATTTCTTTTCTGCTCACGTCATTTTCCATTTCCTTTAGTTCACTTTCACATCTCATCAACACCTCTGAATCACTCAACTCTTCTCCACTCGAATCTTCATTCATTTTAACAAAAAATAAATAAAGTGGGTACTCGTGAAAAATTTCACTGACTACGGTCACAGTTACGCGTGCGCTCAGCTCTGCGTCTCGCGGCGTTCTGTTGATGCCAAAAGATGATTCTCACAGTAAACTTCCTGAGATATGATAGTACGGCCTTTTAATGACTATCGATATAAAATTTATGGGCAAAGACGATTCTGACCATGAACTTTGGGCGATATGGTGGTTCTACTTTTTATTTTTTATCGATATGAAGTTTATGCCTAAAAATTATTATGACTTACAAAATTATCAGTATTGAATGTATGATAAATGAGTGTCTTCCAAACGATTTTCTGATAATCTGCTATCCGTTGTTATGCAAATAATATTATGACATAAAAGTTCTGCTATAAAGGGTAGACCCAAAGGAATAAGTTTAAATAATGTTAACTTTGTTTGTCGCTAATAAGCATATTATAAAAGTCTTCTTACCTATGTATGTATGTGAGAGATTGTCTAGCAGTGGACTATTAAAGGCTGTCGATGATGATGAAGTTTGACATGTTTTTCTTAAATCTAAACAACATAATTTTGTAAACTCATAAATGTACTGAAATGGAAATTATAAGTAAAATGATGGTCAGTACAATTTTGGTTTTATAAATACAACTTTGTAACATTGAATTTACCCAAAGTTGGAAGACATTCCATCAATCTGGTAACATCGAGCCTCGTTGGGTCAGGGCAAGTTACTGTTGTCCCTTTCAATTATGCGGTGACGTGTCTAATTCGGTTAATGACACCATTTCGTGACTAGTATCTGAGTTTACTGTGCCATTCACGCGGTTCTGAGGTGTTAAATGGAACTTACATGTTCGGGTTGTACGTGATATCATCACTGTGAGAGTTTGCGCCGTTTGTGCCTGATGGCAATGTGGGTCGTTCCCATTAAAATGTTGCAGTCGTTTAGTCACTAGTGTCAACTATCGTGCTAAGTTCAATTTTTATGATGAAATACAAAATATTCACATAACTGTAAAATTTCAGTAAAAATTACAGGAACATTTTTTTTTTACTTTTTGCGAATTTTAAAATTTAGAATACCACTCTACGCGAAAAAAAGATCATTTATATCTGGAACTCGTACTATGTTCAGTTACCTAATGGCTACGTAGGTCACTATACAAGTTATGAGATTTGAAAATGGAGCGCATCTGTGTCAAAAGGCAAGTTAAAAGGCAAAATTATTTGAAAATCGAACACAAAAGACAAAAAATGAGAAGTATTATACTGTCGTCATTTTTCGCTTTTTAGTCTGCTACAATGGAGCTCAAAAGTGAACATCTGCTTGCTATGATATATGACGACTTTAAATGTTGCTTATTTGAAGGTTTTAGCTTAGAACGTTTAAAATCAGCTATAGGTGAGTCTGCTCCTTTCGGGCATTCATTTTAAGATTTTTTAATGAAATTAAAAAATCTTGAAGATGATGACAGAAGTGGAAGCCTGCCAACAGCAGTCACTGCTGAAAAGTTGTGGACCACTGAAATGTTTGCGCGAAGTGACCCACGAATTATATACAGGATCACAGAGAAAATCTTAGGCATCATTTCGGTTAGTGTTCACACTATTTGAGATGAACATCTTAGAATAAGGTAACTTTGTTGTCGTTGGATACCTCGTTTGCTTTCCGATACGGAAAAAGAAGCCCGTGTGGAATGGTGCCGTGAGATGCGTCTACATTTTGAAATCAAGGTTTGTGAAATCATTACTGGCGACGAATAATGGATATATAAAAGAAAGCAAGGCAAGCAATTAACGTTCCTCGGCACGGGTGTTTCCAGAAGGCCAGTTGCCAACAAAATTGCAAAGACCGCGGCACATTGTTAGAAAAATGGTGCCCGTATTTTTTTCACGGAGTTGACATTTTGCAACATCAATGCTAGAGAATTGTCAGTCTGTTAACTCAGAATGATACACTATTGTCGCACTGCCAAAATTTTTGAAAGCGGTGTGGGAGAGACAACCAAAGACTGGGCTCCGGGGAATGATCCTGCACCGCGACAATGCGTCTTCAGACTCTTCTCTCAGAACACAGGCGTTTATTTAAGAATCGGGTATTGAAACCCGGTCGGTTATTAAAGTCGGGGCTCTAAGGTGGGTGACCTTACAACTCCGACTTACTTCCTTGTGACTTATTTTATTCGCCACCGTAAAAGATAAGATAAAAGACAAGTTTTTTTAAGTGCCGAAGAAGCGGTGGCTGCCTACGAATCAGCCATTTTTGACCTATCAGAGGAAGACTGGAATAAGTGTTTCTAGGAAGCGTTTAGGCGGATAAAAATTTGTATAGGGAGGGAATACTCCGTGACGGCACGCTGCAAGACGCACCGCGAGGCAATCCTGAGGGCCACGGTCAGGGTTGCTCAAGTCATGGAGCGGATCCAGCGGCTGGGTCTTGAGGTGGCTCTGCACAAATCTGAGGCCTTGTTCTTTCATGGGCCTCTGAGGGGGCCACCTGAGGGATTCAGCCTCATAGTAGGAGGTACTCGCATCGGCATCGTGCGGCTGTTGCAGTTTGTCGAGTAGCTGTTGTTAATATAGTTGAAAATGTCACTATTACTCGACCTAAATCTACTGTATATGAAATGTATATGAAAATGTGTATAATATATGTTCATAAATACAAAGATAGCTTCTTGAAAAGAAGTGATGTACATGCTTTAAATACCAAAAATAGAAATAAACTTGTTGTACCTGCCTCTAGGCTCCAAAAGATAAACAAGTCATTTCGAGGTCAATGTGTTCGATTCTATAATAAAATTCCCAATAGTATACAAGATTTTAGTATTCACAAACCGTGTATTTCTTTAATTTTTAATAATGCCATTGTATCTATCTATAAATTGCAAAAGAGTGGCCATTACTTTGTTTGCCTTTTCTTCTGATAAGGCTCAATCCCTTTGAAACAAGCGGTTGTAGATCGGCACAGGCATATCATAGAATTTGTGTGATTTCAATTTTTATTAAATTTATTTGCTTACTATTCCACAAAACAGAGATTGTTGCTATTGTGTGTGTTGATGAGAGTCTACATAAAAGACGATTTCAAACAATAAAAAAAAATGAAATAAAGAGAGTTTGAGTTAAGTTGAGTCGAGTAACAGTAACATACCTACAGCAGTTTATATTAATATTTATATGCATATCCGTGACAGAAATACGCGATTTGAATGTCGACACGTGTATAAGATTATAAAAGAGACGTAATGTCCTAGTCAAATATTATGCATACTCGTAAAAGTATAATTTACCTGTCCCACATGCATTGCACCAAATTAAAGCTGAGAAATAGAACGTAAAATCTTTTGATGATATACATATAAGTCGGGCAGGCACTTGGACGTTAGTTTTAAACTTACCTGAAAAACCAAAAATAGATCCCAGGGTAATTTACTTATGACTTTAAGAATACTATTTACCAGGTTAAAGAAAATCGAGGTACCATATTTCTGACTATAATGTAAAGTTAATCGACAGTCCAACATTGTTTCTACAATGTACGAGTAGTAAATATAATAGTAATATTGGATTAGACTTTAGAATATCTTATATCTTAAACTACCTAAACTATTTGGCACCCGTTTCAATTTGGTTGGCATCGTTTACTTGTGAGGTCTAGTGTCTAGGAATGATAGTAATTATGAGTTCCATTAGTTTCATCATCATCATCATCATCATCAGCCTATCGCAGTCCACTGCTGGACATAGGCCTCTCCCATTGCACGCCACTTAGATCGATTTTGGGCTTCTCGCATCCAGCTCCTGCCAGCCATCTTGCGCAAATCGTCACTCCACCTGGCCTGTGGGCGTCCTACACTACGTTTGCCGGGACGCGGTCTCCACTCAAGAACTCGTTTTCCCCAACGGTTATCGGTTCTGCGGCTAATATGGCCAGCCCACTGCCACTTCAACTTGCTGATCCGGTACGCTATGTCGGTGACCTTAGTTCTCTGCCGGATCACCTCATTTTCCATAGCACGTTGAGCGACTTTGAACTTGTGGACCAGCCGTACCGTAAGTGTCCACGTTTCAGCTCCGTATGTCATGACGGGTAGGACGCACTCATTAAAGACTTTCGTCTTAAGGCACTGTGGGATCGACGATGAGAAGACTCGACGTAGCTTCCCAAACGCTGCCCAACCCAACCGAATTCTTCTGTTCACCTCGTCCTCGAAGTTGTTTCTACCTAACTGCAATGTCTGCCCGAGGTACACATAATTTTGAACAACTTCGAGAACGGCACCGTGTACCGCAATCGGTTCCGGTAGTACATGTTTGTTGAACATGACCTTGGTTTTATCCAAGTTCATCCGTAGGCCGATGCGTACAGAAGTGTCAGCTAAGTCATTCAGCATTTGCTGTAGGTCCTGCAACGTCTCTGCCATGATGACGATGTCATCTGCAAATCGCAAGTGAGAGATGTATTCGCCATTGATATTGATGCCACGCCCTTTCCAGTGCAGCGTCTTGAACATGTCCTCCATTGCATTTGTGAACAATTTCGGGGAAATAACGTCCCCTTGTCTCACTCCTCGATGCAATGGTACGGGCCTTGTTTGCTGATTCTGTACTTGGACGGACATGGTGGCGGCTTCGTAGAGACATCTCATCACTTTGATGTATCGCCAATCTACTTGGCAACGCTGCAGGGACTCCAGAACAGACCAGATCTCGATCGAGTCAAAGGCTTTCTCATAGTCCACGAATGCTAGACACAGGGGCTGATTATATTCTTCGGTCTTCTGTATAATCTGCCGCACTGTGTGGATGTGGTCTATGGTGCCATATCCGCTCCGAAACCCAGCTTGCTCCGGTGGTTGGAATTCGTCGAGTCTTCGCGCAAGACGGTTCGTGATGACTCTCGAAAACAGCTTGTAGACGTGGCTTAGAAGGGATATGGGTCGATAGTTCTTCAACCTGGTCTTGTCACCCTTTTTGAAGAACAAGACGACCACACTCCTACTCCACGCTTCTGGAGTTCTCCCTTCAAACAGGACAGCGTTGAAGAGCTTTTGGAGCTCCCTTAGTACGGGTTTACCCCCGGCCTTCAGCAGCTCTGTTGTAACGCCATCCTCTCCAGGGGCTTTTCCATTTTTCAGCTGTCCAAGAGCCATCTCGATTTCGTCAATGCTAACTTCTGGCAGGTCTTCGGTGTAGTGACGTGTTAATGTGGCTCTAGAGTCCTCATTTTCGGGATCAGGTCGAGATGCATGCGAAGCGTATAACCGGCCATAGAAGCTTTCCACTTCCAAAAGGACTGCCGGCTTCGAAGCAACGACTTCTCCACTTTCTGTAGTCAACTTTGTCAGGTGGCTTCTTCCAAGAGATTGTACGAACACTTTTGACCCCCGATTTTGCTCGATCGCTCTTTCAATTGAAAGAGTATTGGAGCACCGGAGGTCGTGTCGTACGAGTTTACTGATCTCTCGGTTTAGAGTCCGCTTTGCCGACAAAGTGACAGGTGGGTTTTCACGTCGTTTCTTCATCAGCCCTAGGGTCCTTTCTGAAAGCTTCGACTTCCTGCCCTTACGCTGCATTTCACAAAATCTCATACCTTCTTCCCTGAGGATCTGAACCACATTTTTGAGGTTCTGGTTTACGTCGATTGTGGTTTCCACGGCAGCGAATCGGTTTTCCAGTTTTGACTGGAACGTTTCAGATCCTGTCATGGCTTGGAGCCGAGTTGGTCGGAGCCTGGATTTCATCAAACAGACACGTTCCGCCTTAAAGTTGATATTCAGAGAGCCCCGGACAAGTCGGTGATCACTACCGGTATTAAACCTATTGATCACTGAGACGTCTCTGAATATGTGCTTTCTATCCGTCATGATGAAATCGATCTCATTTCTGGTCATAGCGTCGGGGCTTTGCCACGTCCACTTCCTTTGGGGCTGTTTCTTGAAGAAAGAATTCATCAAAAACAGCCCCTCCCGTTCGAGGAGGAAGTTGACCAGCATTTGCCCCCTATGATTCCTGCTTCCAAATCCATGGGATCCTACTACCGATTCGCCGCAATTCTGTACTCCCACTTTAGCGTTGAAGTCACCCATAACAACGTTGTAGTGGGTCTTAGTTGTGAAGTGGAGGGCCCTCGATATGTCATTGTACATATCCTCCACCTCGTCGTCCGAATGTGCCGAGGTCGGTGCGTACACTTGCACAACCTTGAGGCTATACCTCTCGGTGAGCTTGATAATGAGGTACGCTACCCTGTTCGACACACTGGAAATTTCCACAACGTTGTCAGATAGGGATTTATTTACCAGAAACCCAACCCCACCTTGGGATTGTTGGTCTCCCTCGCGGAAGTACATTAGGTGGCCTGACTCGAGGGTTATGGTGTCCTCCCCCTCTCTTCGGACTTCACATAGCCCTAGGATATGCCACCTAATCTTCCCAAGTTCCACCTCAAGTTGCGCCAGATGCGAGTCTAGCCGTAGCGTGCGTCCGATGTACGTAGCCAGGGTCAGTCGGTTGTGGTGGCCTCCCGTAGGCCATTAGTTTACTTTCAAGAAATATACTTAACTCTTATGGCACAGATACATTGACACGATATTTAAGCAAGCCTATATTGTATTTGCTAATGCAAGCTACTCTAACATAAATTGGGGTACAGACAATAACACTATGGCTTTACAAAACAGTCACGTTGCAAGTTATCATGAGGGTACTATTGATTGTTGATAGAAATCCAAGCTAAGACGCTAATTTCAACAATGCTAGAGAATAGATGTATGTGCACAATACCCACAGCTGCCTTTGAAGTAGCTCTTAACCTGGCATCTAGAACTATTTATATAACAAAGGGCAGCTATAGCAGCAACAGTATGACTCAATTGAATCTCAAAAAAACTGTAAAAAAATTAACATAAAAATATTTAGGTATATTTATCGTCATGTTTACTAACATGTTACGCATCTTCGTGCATGAAATTCAAATATTAGCTGGTAGAGCTACATTATTAAATTCACAAGCGTTTTCGGCTCTTACCTGGATCGCACTGTGTTCGCTCCTAACTGCTACATTGGTGAGGTTTCCTTTGTTTGTCACGAGTGTTTCCTGCATATCTATGTGCGTTGATTATTTTATTTATTATTTACTATGATGCTAACTTGATGTATGACATCTTTCGGTAGTTTTGATATTACTGAATTACATTTGCAGGCATCTACTTGCCTAGTGGTGGAACACACACCACCACAGATGGCGCCGCCTCCGGCGCTCGAGGCGCTTAACTTGGATGAGGTCACTTGAACAGAACTAAGGCTGCTACGGCTTAAAACCAAAAACACCGCCTAGGACCTAATGGCATTCCAGGTCGAGCGTGGGTAAGGGTTCTTCAGCGCATGCTCGCTTCCGAAATTGTGGAAGACGGGGAAAAAACTCTTTGAAAGGGTTATTGCAAGGCGCCTTGTCAAGCATCTCTCGATGAAAAAGTCGAAAGATATATACGATAGTTAGAGTTATTCACTGGTGTGCGCTGATTGAGCTGTACCGATTTTGTCATCAATATATATTTTTTTAATTCCGTAAGGGAATAACATGACGTAAACAGCTTTTCATGCATGTGTGAGATATTGCCAAATTTATATGAAGATTGATTATTTATATTAATTATAATTAATATAATTTATTAATCTTCATATAATTACATAATATGTATTTACAGATAGTGAATAAGCATATTTTCATTATTTAAAACTGTATGAATCGAAACAAACAAGTTGATGTACCACGTCGCAGCTGGTAGTCAGAGGTAGGGCGGAGAGGGGTCGTTTGTCACTGTGTATTTAATAGCGGCTCTCAATATATGTTCACTTTGTTTCCGAGACTTGAGGAGAACACTACTGGAGAGACAGGGTGCAGCCCTATCGGTTCTTTCTGACCCTGAGTACCTATTATCTACATGTTACATTTATGTAAATAAAAGTAGTTTTGTTATAATTATCCTTATTGTGTCTAAAGCGAAATTAAGATATTTTAGTTGATCTTTACTAAATAATAATATTTTGTGTTTTACAAATAAAAGTGAAATATTTAAAATAAATAACTAAATAACTGTTTATTTTAGCTATGAAGTTATAATTTATTTTATTTTAATGTATTGTCCTTTTCTGATACATGCATTTGGTCATGCAAAGTAATTCTCTACTGCTTAATAACGTTGCCGTGACGCTTTAATCAAAGCATCCATGCTACACATGAGCACGTTTCATTATAATGTCAGATTGAATTTCCAGGAGTTCGCATACAAGGCTTACAGTTTGCGTTGGAGATTCGGTAAATGCAATTATTGTGTACTATACGTAGCTACGAGATCGCCTTTACAAACTAAGGAAGTTACAAGATATAGATTAAGCAACCATGTTATAAGACCAACTTGTTAACTTACTCCACTTTGAGTGGTTATTCGGTTATCACAGTAAATTGAAAATCCAGTCTAGGCGGAGTGTATATTATTTCACCGAACAGACCAATGGCTTCGCTCCTAAACTTTAGTTGAGAAAATTGGAAGTGTCCGTTTATTCGTAAGCGCTTTCGTTTCGTCGCACGGACACACACTAAATAAAAGTATATATCGTCTTGATTGGTTGTTAGAACAATAAACATTTTGAAATGGTTAAGTTTAATTGTAAAGGTTTCAGTAACTCAGTTTTAAATGTTAACACTTTTAAATTTCAGACAGTAATCTAAATATCGATACTAAACACAAATTTATATTGCGTCGGAACATTATTATTAGTTACTATGTTTTAAAATATTAAACAACTTTATTTAAATTTTATACACATAATGTAGTATTGATTAGAAAAGACTAAAATAAGAACGACACATTTTCATGTGACAGCAAATGCCAGCTAGATCCAAAACGTCATCAATCGATGATCCAGCTGTTTGTTGTCAGTCGATATCATATCACCTTTTATTACATTTCTACTTTTTGAGAGTTGTCTGGTAATCAATTAGTCACGTAAGTGCTTAAAAGAGAAATTAAATAGAACAACTACATTTCTGAACTTAGTAAACTAAATTCTAAACTAATTTAAACAATTGCTTATAGAAGCTTCTAGAGGCTTATGATTTTTCTCACCAAGTTATCTAGACTTTTAAGCTTTTAAAGCTTTCCAACTGATAACAATACAATATTAAGATATCCACCATACTTCATGCCTATTTTGAGATCTTCATCTGAGGTTCTAACGGCTCCAGCCCTTCATCTCGCAGTAAGTAGACTCTAATGCGAGATGTACATATGTAAAAGGCTGTAAACTGCATATACAACATTCATCATTTCTACATTTCAGAAGCTAATGTTATTATTCTTTTCTTTATTTATTTTATATACATATTAATTACATTTTTAAACATATGATCCACTTTATTAATAATAAAAATAAATACATATTTAAAAATAAAAAAAGAGAAGACTAACTACAGAATTAGTTTAGTATTGCTAAAAAGACAGACAGGTTGGAGATGCCTATTAGTTGTCTTACTTGGATTCAATTAAATATCAATTCTTGGATTCAATTATATAGGATCTACGTTTTGGGCAGATTTAACATCACCTGGAAGATTGTTCCACGCTCTGACACGATTGCTTAAAAATTGTTTGTAAGGATCGATGCTCTAGCAGCTGGGAACAAAGCTTAAGATTGTTGCCTCTTAGATGAGTATTGTCATTTCGTATAATTTTTTATCATACTCTATCCCTAGCACAGGGTCAAATGATGTTTTAATGATTATGTTTGCTTCTGATTTTAATTCTTCAATCCAAATTGACTAACTAATCCCGATTAAACAAGCTATAATACAACAATCGTTTCATAGCTTAGTTCTATAAATTTATGTATTTTATCTCATAGTAGGAATAATAAGTAAGAGTAAGATGTTATTTAGTTTGTTAGTGTTGCCACTGTGAATTATATTATAGGTAAATTATAGACAAAAAAAGAATTAGCGCCATTCCATAGTTGAAACGCGTGTCTTCGATCAACTGCTTGCTAATCTAAATATTTCAAGCACGATTTAAAAATTAATCTTTTTAAGAAAAAATGAGTATTTTAACAGTATCAGCAAGGCGCCAAATATATTTAGTTCGTTAAAATATAAACTCTTGTCATTTTCCAAGAAAATTTTCTATCTAGATAATTCAAATTTTATATCTTTAAGGTACAGTAGCGCGTCGTAAATTATTGTAGAATTAAATTACGCCATAATCTTATCCGTTTAGCCTTTAATTCAACTAATGCGAACAAAATTAGGAGTAACGTCCAGTAATTCTTCGTAAACTTTTTTATAAGTATTGGTATTTCTTTTCAACGATATCCACTGGTGAAATAGAATTACCTCCTAGCAATTACATTAGCCAAATTGTATTTGAATGAAAGCCTCAGTCGCCGCAATAAAATGAATTTCATTTCTTTGAGTGAGCCTCAAGCCATAATTTTCTCCCGTGTTTATTTATTAGAAGTAAAGTACACCTTTTCTAAAAAGACTTCTTATATTTGATTAAAGATTATTATTTATATTTATTATTAATGGAAGGAATTATGGAATCTCATTCCAAAATTCCTTCCGTTTTGGTACAAAAGAGGATCTCAAGAGAAATTTCTAACTCTTTAAATGTTTATGCTCATTGAGAAGTCGGAGATGAGATCACTTTTTTTTAAGTTATTTTATATACCTGAGTAGGTATATAAACATCTTCCTATCCCTCTTAATTGCATTTGGCGTCAACGTGATGTGTAACATTGCAGAGGTTTTTGGCTAGTGTCTTTTATAGCCGACCGGTTGTCTGATTCCTTACCGTCGCTTCGTTGTTTTCTGACGGGACAAAGATTTACCGCAAATCTCGCATGAAGAACGGGATTGAGACTGCTGCAGCTCGAAGGGGCCAATGTTACGTAGCCGCAGGTCCTTCTTGTGATTGGAGTCCTCTAGGATAGACACATCAGCTTTCCAAATTAATTTTATACTTACTTTTGCCCGGTACTTACTTTGTTACTTTTTTTTTGAGGAAATGTTGGTTATCGCGGTAAAAATGTTGCCTATGTTACTCGCTGATAATGTAACTTTCCATTATTTCAAGATACTGAAGCTATTCGAAAACCAAAAAGAGTACCTAATTGCGTGTGATGTATAATGAAAATAGGATTGTTGCCATATTAATCAGGTTTAAATAATAATAACTCCATATTTTGTTAAGCAAAATTTACAATAATGGTCAGAATCGCTACTGAATAATTAAATTAGTAGTATCGGTTATACAGTACGTGTTTATTCTATTAATGAGGTAAGCTTACAGATTACGCATCGTTAAGCAGATTATAGGGTGCTTTCACTTTATTTCGTTTTACCTTTATCTCTTTTGGGTCTTAAAGTCATAAATACGTGTTACTTAATTTCTTACTATAATTGATAACTAGATAGAGTGAATCTGAATTTATGTGTATTTGATCACAATATGCTATTAAAACGTCTTTCTCCTACCACGATATACGGACAGCACTTTATTTGCAGTTCTAACAGAATGCTCTACTACTTTTTTTATGGGACTAATCTCTTCCACGTGCCCACCACTGTAACTACTGTACACCAGTATCAAAAGCAGTATCCCACGAACACACCGAGTTACGAAACTCGGGAAGTCACAAACAGACACAGGGAAAATTAAACTTTCTTGGAACATACAACGAAATTAATCAGAAGAAAATTGGAGGAGTTGTAAATCCACTTCCCTCTTTAGCAAAGTGGGAGACAAAATGTAGTAGAAATAGGCATACATCCTTTTAAACAGGAAAGCACCACGGATATAAAATATTTTGGGTCCTAACTGAGCTTTTTTGATTTCTAAAATAATAATATTCTACCACATTTACAAAACGTCATCTAGTCCCAAACTAAGCAGAGCTTGTTCTATGGGTACTAGACAACTGATATAAATAGATATATACTTTACTATGGCAGAATCGCCCAAACTCACGGAAATTCACTTGCTCTACTAGTATTTCCTTTATATACTTCTAAACACCCTACGTTAAGATATTTTTAAAGATAAAGCGTAGAAACCTTTGCAGCCTGGCTTAATTCAATAATTATTAATGGTTTTCGATTTACCTGTTTTTATTAAATTAGATTATTAGGCACATTAGATTTTTATTGAAACATGAGCTTACAAGATTAAACGCGCAATAATCAAGCTGTAAGTTTTGCATAGTCGCAAATACCCAAATAAAGTTGAGACTATGTCGAAGATTGAGTGGGATCAAAAAAAAAACACATAAAATGAAAAATAAAACAAGTTTTATTTAAATCATAAATGATGAATGACATAATATCAAATCCTTTTGTTATATTATACAACTTCATGTTGTATCAAAGATTGTCAGAACGATAACAATAATTATTTTCGCGAGATGGTGAGGGCTAAATTATTTCTTAACGCTACATGCGCTATACTTACGTATCAAATTTGCAATTATTTTCGTCAGCTTTTCTCGCGACAAGCCTCATATAATGTAACAATTATTGTAAAAAAAATTCCTTTTTTTTGGTCCAGTGAAATAAAGATAACTTTTAAAAAATATTTTTTTCAGCTAATGTTTCTATCTGTCAGTTGATTTATAAAGTAGCAGCTACGTCTCCTAAAAAAAAAACAATGTAGACTTCATTTGGAAAATTTCTTAGTTGTACATTAAGATAATTCAGGTTCGACTTTTGAAACATTCTGCGTTATGCATAATGCTTGTGAAAAACTACATAACATATATTAAAAAATAGGCTATTTTATTTATTTATGTACGTATTTTAAATATACTATTGCCCACGATACCTATAATAGGAACTACATTACGTGTCTGATGGTTTACTGTCTGTCTGAAAAAATTCGTAAAGGTCGCGCTCAACAAAGTTCAAACGAGGAGTTGGAAATTTTTGCGTAACGGTTTGTTTTATCTTTGAGAGTAGGAGCATCTCCGAGTAAGTAAGTAGAGTGAGGGGCACGTTTTATCTCTTCCACTACATGGCGCGCCCCTGGGGTGTTTGTTTCTTGCGATTGATACATATTATGTGACATCTAGTGGAGCGTACGATCAATGAGGAAATCAAAAGGAATTCAGTTTTGAGATATATGTATATATTTAGAAATTTAATTAATATTTTACTAAGTATTATTTTTCAATTATACTAACTAGATCGGTAATATATTGATGACGGACCAAATAGTTAAAATCACTTGTAACCGTCGAACGTGTATGAAAGATCTGATAAGTGTGGAAAAGACGCGAGCTGTATGACAGGATCATGGCAAATGCGTTTTACTCTATCTGCACCGGACGTGAATAAGTATTATATGTGTGTGTTTTACCACCCATCACAGCGAAATTAGAAGTTCTGAACTGGCTCATTCTGAAGAGATAATACTGGTACTTACCTTATTATACTCATCCTTGCACTTGGTATAGTGTACTAGCAATTTTGGAACTGTTCTATATTCGAATGAGTTTAAATTTTGACTCTCAAAGAGTTGAAAGTATTAGGATTAATGCTATTGTTGAGTAACAGCGTCGATTGGAATTTGACAGGTTACGTACGAAAATGAATCTTTTTAAGGAAAATGTTCGTGCAATAATATTCTACAACTTTAGAAGAGGCCTGACACGGCTTCAGTGTTTTGAAGAGCTAACATCTGTGTTCAGTGATGAAGACCCATGTCTGCGGACTGTCGAACGCTGGTATTTGGTATTCCAGCGTGGACATACTAGTGTTAGTGACAAATCTCGTGAAGGACGCCCAAAATCCGCCTTCACTGAAGAAAACATTATTGATGTGAGACAAGTAATTCTCGAAGATCGTCATGGGACGTATCGAGAGATAGAGGCTCTATTAGGCATCTCATGGACAACCATTCAGAAGATCTTGCATGAAGCGCTTAGTGTGAGAAAGCTAGTTTGCCGTTGGATACCGCATCTGCTTTCCGTCGATCACAAGGCGGCCCGCGTCAGATGGTGTAAGAAAACTCAGCAAAGGTTCAACCGAGGAGAGTCAAATCACGTCTACGACATCATCAGTGGTGACGAATATTGGATCTATGCCTACCTACGATCCTGATTCCAAACAACAATCTAAAATCTGGGTCTTTCAAGACGAGCCAAAGCCGACTAAAGTTGTTCGTTCTCGAAGCACTTCAAAGAAGATGGTGGCCACGTTCGTTGCAACAACCGGCCATGTTGCGACTATTGTACTTAAAGATCGTAGAACGGTTAACGCAGAGTGGTATACCACAGTTTGATTACCACAAGTCATCGCCGAACTTCAAAAATCTAATTCAAAGCGACGCATCATCCTGCACCACGACAAAGCTCGTTAGTATTAAATAATTTTATAAAGAGTGATCATTGAGAAAACAAAAAAAAAGGCATTAGATTTTTATGTGAGCCTATATGAATCCTACCATAACAATATTTTTTTCACTTTATTTTTAGCAATCTATACTATTACAATGAAAATAACAGTTTTTTACTGTTTGTTTTGTCCCATAAGAATGTTATTTTTGTGTTGGATAGAATATTCATTGACGAAAGTGGAGCAGATTTGAGCTGTGACTATGAACGCAAGTGACACTGCGTTGAATGTGGGGATTGGTTAGTATTTATAATATATGTTATTTTTTTAAATATCAGAATATTTAAAATTATTGGTCATTGATTTAAAATGTTATTGTAGACACAGTAAACTGTTATTGTGCAAGAAAATGTTTTCATATAATAATTTTTGATTAATATAAATTTTCTTAAGTCTCTATCTCTATTAGTTAGTTTTCTAATAACTTTCATTTAGAATTTAATCATTCATGCGGTTTTTTTTTTGTCACAGTATACATACTTCGGTAACAAAGAATACTTCTTTAAGTGCCAAACTTTACCTACATCGTTACCTTTCTTTGGCCCTTATCTTTAGTTTTTATAGTTGTTTTCTAGCGTAACTATTTGCCAGAACCTTATTATTAACAAAAAGAAATTGTACCTAGCAACAATGCTAGCGAAGCGACAATGCGAGTGATAATGACACTACTGAGCTAAGCCACCCAAAAGAAATCACAATTTTTTAACCAAAACTCACACATTCTCAAATTTTAGAAAACCAATACAAATAACGGATATAAACTGCGTTATCTTACAAAGGTATATCGTATTACAAACGTGGTCCTATTTTAGCAACATTATGTCTAGCCAGTAAATTCTTGAGTCTGTTCGATCTGAGTTTGGAATCTTAAATATTTTATTCGTATCTCTTTTATCGAAGTATACGATACCTATTCATCTCTACATTTGGTGTTCCTTTTTTCAATTTGGATTTAATTTCTCTTTTTAATCCGCATATTTTATGAACGTTTGTAGCATTAATATCAATATTTTTAAACCACAAAATATATATTATATAAGGTAAATATACAATATATTTTTAATATTCATTTTAATTCCGTAAGCTATGTTTAAAAGTACTACATTTAAAGTTAGAACTATTTTGGCATTTATCGTTATTCACGGTGTCTGTCTGTCGTGTCGTGTCAGTCAGGTAATAAGCTTAAACTCTATAAAATAAAAAGCATCGTGTATTCCTACAAAATATTGAATAAAGTTACTTGTTCAATAATATTTATTTATTAAATCTAACTACTGTGTCAAGTACCAATGTAAGTATAGTAGTTGTCATAACACCCTTTGAAAATGTCGTGAGGCGAAACCGGTTAGGTTTAATAAATAAATATTGTGGAACAGTACAAGTGACTCAATTCAATATGTGTAGCAAGTTCCAGAAAGTGCTATCAGTCAAACGTATAAATAGTATTCTTACAACACATGTTCAGGCCATTAAGTTAGAAGTTATATTTACATGGCCGTACTTCAACTTAATAGCAAAGGTGTGTTGTAATGATAAGCTGAATTTTATTTAGTAATCATACTCTAGTAGCACGTATAACATCAATCGGGAATACCAAATCAAATTGCCATACGTCATAAGTATTTCCCCAACGATTTCCCAGCAAAAATTCAACTCTTTCATATTTTAATCTTTCCCTCGGAAATGCGCCGTATTTATCACGACGGTATTAAATAAGGGTAATAATGGAATAACAAATGTGCTACCGCCAGGCGACACGACAATACCTCGTATATTTCTTGGATACCTCTTGGAAATATTTCTATAGAACTTTCATGTAAATATAAAAACCATTAAATATTATGAATAAATGATACATTTATTACATCTTCTCTAGGACGATTACAAAAAGAATTTTTGACATTTTTAAGTCTAAAAACTTTGACAAAACTTTTCCTTTCTACATATCTATAATATTACGCTGTTTTAAAACCTATGTCCGTTTGGTGATGGATTAAGAATACGGAGTGTCACCGTCCCTATTTATCCCGTGGATATCGTAAGAACCGACTAAGTGAGTAAACAATGCAGGACAAAAGCACTGCAAAAAGAAGAAAAACTTGAAATAAACCCAAGTAAACACGTCTGGTTATCGTGGAATAGTAGACCAAAACTTCCTTTATAAGTAGAGGCCTATGTCCTGCAGTAGACTACTAAAGGCTGTTAATGAAAACCTATGAGAGTATGAACATGTCATAATTAGTTAAGTATGTCACTATATGAAACGAGTTAAAAATGCGCTATCGCACGCGAAGCCTTTAGATTTCTGAACGAAGTACGAGTTATGGTTTAAGAAAACATTTACTGAGAATAATACGGACACCCGATGTACGAATCAAATATTGACTTGTATATTTGCTTACATTCTACAACTTTAAATTACGTACAATATTAAAAGGTTTTGTGGCAATATAATATACTATAAGGAAAATTCATTATTGATAACTATGTCTTTATATTTTCGTATAAATTTTTGCCTATAAAACTGATCCTCATTTCGAAACTGCTGGATATTTTTGACAAATTAGTAACATATTTGAAAGTTTCAGGGCATTTTGTCCAAATCCAATAGTTGGAATTTAACGCCATGAATAACCATTTCCAATTCTCATACAGCATGTAATTCGTGTGAAAAGTTTGGAATGTTTCCAAATGAACGTTTTCAGAGTGTGATAAACGGCTTGAAATATTTGGGCTGGCCGTCATCATTAAAGTAACTTTAAATTAAGTAACTCATTAACTTCTTCCTTTTGTGTACATATGTTATTTTATGTTAATTATCTTGTGTGTTATATAAACTTGGTTCGTGAGAGTTTACGTCATGTCTGGCGTTGCCCATGTACTTATGTAATACTTACATTACAGCAGTTTGAATCATTGTTACTTGAAGTCAATATGAATAATACAATAGGAATATTTTATGAAAACTCGACTTTACATACACGAATCATAGAAGAAATAGAGGTTTTATTAATAACCACTTGAAAATTTGAAAGATTAATAATGCTCAGTGAGGATCGTTGCCTTTGTTCGATCAATAGTTAATACCGAAAAATCGAATCGAAAATATATAACTACATATAGAATAATTATTACATTTATTACAGTTTTAAAAAGCTCTGTGTTAATGAAGTCAACTCAAACTCTAACGGGCTGCACGAATCTGAAGTTATAATTACAAAGTATAAAATATTCTCAACTTTGCAGACGTATGAATAAACTTATTTGAGAATTTACGTAAGTAATCACAAATTGCCAAACAGAGTATTTAAACTAAAATGTTCCATTCTTCAAACTACAGCTAAAAAATGGTTTTATTAATTTAAATTTTGTTCTGACTTTCTTATAGGCTTTACCTATTCAGTTGTTTATTTACAACGTCTAAAATAATCAAATGCGACCATGTGTGCAGAAAAATGAAGTGAAACTGTAGTCGCGTTTTATATGTGTAACCAAAAAACGTTATTGTACTAAGTTACTTGATATAGCTCTAACAATCCTCCAAAGCCTCCTTAAGCGACCAATATCATTTATTTAAGTGCTTTGTCCCTATCCAGCTTGTGTAAACTAAATATTATGTACAGGAAAACTATGAAAATAGAAACTAAGAATTGTGTGTTTTTTATGACAACCCGCCAAGGACACTAGAAACTGGCAAGGTAACATGGGTAGACTGCGTTTCTAAATAAATCATATCTATTTGTCTCATATAAACTAACCTACTTACTACTACTTACTACAGTATACTGTTACGTATCACTGTTGTAACTGATTTCCCATTATTGTATGAAGAAGTTGTGTGTAACTCCCTCATACAATTTAGAGTTTTTGTTACCTTTTTTTTTTGACGAGGTGTAAAATCCCTTCGGATCTCCTGCTCCTCGGGGCTAGGAGCTAGGAGTATGTGGTGATTCCACTAAAAACCACCCCGACGGCCGGCCTCAGGTGCCCTACTCTGGGAGGACCTAGACCATGTTATTTCAGGTCCTCCCCGAATTGACACCATGCCTAGTCGGGCCCTATCCCAGGGGAAAATCACTTCCCCCCTCAATCACGACGTGACGGCCCAATTTCGTCTTAATGCAATCAGGCCGCCATCCTATCCCCTACTCTCTGGCGGCCCGCGGCCCCGTCGGCGGTTGGCATGGTCGCCGACGTCTTCCTCGCTCGGGATCGGCCCTCTCCCGATCCTGTTCAGCGGTCTCTTTCTGGCAGCAATGATTGCTGGCGGGGACAGGTCTCTTCCGATTTGGCCGACCAGGACTTCGCGTTCAGACGCCCACGCGAGGCAGTCTTCCAGCGTGTGCTGGGTGGAGTCTCAGTCGGCTGCGCAGTGCTGGCATTGTGCCGTCTCCTCGCGTCCGATACGATTCAGGTACTCACCGAAGCAACCATGCCCAGTGAGTACCTGCGTCAGTCGATAGGTGACGCGACCTCCCTCCCTACCTACCCAGGCTTCGAGGTTAGGCAGAACAGCGCTGACAGCGCGTTGGCGTGCATTCTGTGGCTGTTCCAGCCGCACGCGCCACTGCACCAGTGCATGTTGGTGAGCGTTCCGCCGCATTTCGAGCGCGTCCTGGTCTTCCCCGCTCTCACCCCAGCGGATCGCGCGAGTCTGGTCATAGACCCTCGCGCCCATATCCGCCAGGATATCAAAGGGCGGGAAACGTGCCAGGACTGTCGCCGCCACCGACGAAATAGTGCGGTACCCTCGTACGCTCCGAATGGCCGCTATCCGCTGCGCTTGATTGAGCTTAGCTCGGCAGCGGGAGGAGGCCGATAGGCGCTTGGCCCATATCGGCGCTCCGTAGAGGGCCATGGATCGTATCACCGCACAATAGAGGCGGCGAACTTCCTCCCGCGGACCCCCTAGGTTAGGCAACGGCCTCTGTAGGGAGCCCGCCACCCCACGAACTCGGGGGATCATCCGCTCGAAATGCTCCCCGAAGCTCCAGCGGCTGTCTAGGGTGAGGCCAAGGTATTTTATGTGTTGGCGAACCTCGACCTCTGTTCTCCCCACGCTAATAAGTGAGAGCGGGTGGGAACTGCACCTCTGCGTTTCCTGTGGAACCATAAAGCTTCCGTCTTATGAGGTGCAACCCTTAGTCCCAGACCGCTGATGCTTTGGACGACACAAGCCACCCCTATCTCGGCGAGCTCAAGGGCCTCCTGGAAGCCATGCCCCCCAGCCAGTACTAGAGTATCGTCTGCTTAGCAGACGACGCTTAATCCTGGAGGAAGGCTGGTCCTCAGAACGACATCATGTGAAGTGGTCCTAAGACCGATCCCTGGGGAACCCCGCATGTGACCTCCCTTCGACATTCTTCGCCGTCCCGACCCATATACGATATGGACCTGTCGCGGAGATAAGCCCCGATAATGTCTCGCAGGTAGGGTGGCAACTGATGATATACCAGTGCATCCCTAATCGCCCACCACGGGAGAGAGTTAAAGGCGTTGGCTACGGGCGGCGATAACTCTTTCAAAGAGTTTCGCCACCTGGTCCAGCAAGCATATCGGTCGGAACACCGAAGGAGAATCTGCAGCTCTGCCAGGTTTCTGGATAAGTACCAGCCTGGCTTCCTTTCAGCCGGCAGGGAATACGCTATTACGGAGGCAGCTGGTAAACAGCCGCCTCAGCCTATTCCCTAAGACCGCCAAAGCGCACCCCCAAGCTCGCCCCGGAATCCCATCAGGGCCCGGTGCGGTGTTGCGGGCGGTGAGTCGCTTCACGGCTCGGTCTAGCTCTTCCTCTGTCACGTCGAAGTCGTCGGACCTCGCAACTGGATCCGACGGTGACGGGGGGCGTGAGGGACTACTCTGGACGCTTGGGAAGAGGGTATCTACCACTCTTCCCACAAAGAGTTTTTGTTACCTTAAAATCGCTAGATTAATAATAATTGCAGAAATAGTTTTTTAACACATCAATGTGTCTGTATAAAGATGCTGTTTATGATGCGACGGGAGAAGCCAATGTCTAATCTCTATGTAAAAATAAATGTCAGTGTGTATCTTTTCCTATCCGCCTGTACCGCTTTGTAAAATATTTAGTAACCTAAATATTTGTTAAACTTTACGCAGAGTTTTTTGTAGAAATTGAACGTTTCTGAAAACATGAATATATATAGGGTTTAACAGAGAGGTGTGATCATATTTTAGACGCTGTAGATACAGCTAGCTAAATCTTATTTTGAAACTCAAAAATTAAACTTAAAAATTAATAAAGCTCATATCATGTTGGGAAAAAGGCTGATTTTGATAAAATTATTAAATATTATATGTTCAGAAAGCCGAAGCTTATTATGAAAGAATTTTTTGAAAAAAAATAATAATTAAATCGAGATTTCAAACTCAATTAACTATTTTGGGCAAGTCTGCAAAATTTCGTGATGATCGGTCGAGTAGCGAAGTCGCACGTAACAAACAACTAAACTCACATGCCAATATATTACATGTGGGGACTAGTATGTAAAACATTTAAAAAGTATTTGCAATTACTTACTAACAGGTCTTTAAAAAAAAAATCTCAACCGTATTCATTAGACTAGTCTCATAGAGAATTTTGACAAAAAAATGTAACATGAAAGTTGTTGTAATACACTTGTTATCGTTACAGATTTATTAATATCCGTAATAAAAGTAACAGTAATACTGGTGATAAGCCGCACTTCATCGTATCTTGTGTTATTTGGACATAAAAGGAAGATCAAGGATATTTAAGTATTATCCTTCGCTTGTGCGATGTATATTTTTTTGGTCTAAAAACGGTATATTCACTGAGTACAGGTAAATATCCTATGTCGGGTATTTACCCAGCGAATAGATGTAATATACTTTTTGTCTTAGTATTTAGAATCCAAGTTTGCTTATTGCGAATTGGTTGTTTTCTTCTTCTAGGTTTTTAAATGAGCATACATTTGGGGTAGCTGGTTAAAAGTGATTGACGCGTCTTTATAAACAAATGACAATATTAGAATGGCCCTTATGTCGCATATTATTGCATCGCATATTATGTGTATTATTTCGACCTGTATGCAGACCTTCTCAATAAACTAAATCGCCTTCTCAATAACTGCATTTGATTCGTTTTCAATCTTCGCAAGTATGACCACGTGGCTGCTTTATGTTCCCAGCTGCAATGGCTAACAATTCGTCAGAGCCGCAGTTTACGAGCACTGACTTCTCTCTTTTCTTTCCTCAACTCTCCATCGTTACCTGAATACCTCGTACCCCACTTCCGTTTCTTATACTCCAATCACGATCGAAATCTTCGATAAACCAACGATATGATTCTTCTATATCCCCCCCACATATCCAACTTCATCAACTCCTCCTTCTACGTCCAGTCAGTTCTTCTCTGGAATTAGGATGTCCACAAACCACCTTACATTCAAGAGAAAAGTGCGCGATCTTGTTCGGAGTGAATTGGCAGAACAGTTACAACGCTAGTACCAGACTGAGTATTTATATATTTTATTAAGTTTATGAAGGTTTATGTATGCATGTGTGTTTATATATTGTGTATGTCTCTGGACTTCAATTGTGTTAAATTTAATATTTTATTTTGCATCTACTGCATCATATTTCTACATCACCTGAAGATTGACTGGGAGAGAATGCCTAATGACATTAAGTCCGCCTTTTTACAACACGTGCATTAGGTAAGTTTAAAATAAATAAATGAATATTGCGTTTATTTAACACTTTACTAATATTGAAAATAAGTTTTCTCTACTAGAGACTAGGAAATAGTCTTTTGTTATTTATTTTGGCTGCAATCATTAGTACGAGTAGTAACACAAAAAGTTTGAGTATTTTTCTTGGCTAGGTCTAAGCTAATGCATTTTAAACTAAAACCGTATCCAATCATCTTTGGCAAAACAGGAGACAATAACTAGGAGACTGATATAATGAAGAATGATATAATTCAAATTTATATTTGAATTACAACAGCACTACTTAACGTGAGTACGTTGATCTATCTATTAACAATTCAAATAGAACTAGAATCTTTTTTCTCAATCTTTCTTTTTCTTTTTAAAAGACGAGTCCCGCATTAGGAACATATACCTGTGTGGACTTTACAAAAATACATGAAACGGACACACAGAACACCCAGACTGGAAACAACAATTTGAGGATCACACAAAGGCTTGTCCTATGTGGGGATCGAACCAACAACGTTCAGCACAGTAGTAAGCGGTGGCGACCGCTTAAACCAATACGCTATCCATGCAGTAAATCTAGTCGACATCGCTAGGCTGGCGAAGTTTACTTATTTAGTTTTGTACTGTTTAGATTTCTAAGAAATTTTTAACTTGCAGGGATGCTGCTATAGTTGACCGTACTACTATTATTCGCAAATTATAGTCGGACAAGTAGTAGAAGTCAAACCTGTCTGTATAAGTAAGACGATGCGCCCAACTTAAGATGTTTTACTACACAATAAAAGTTATTATATATAACATATTTTATTCCTAAGTTAACTGTCCAGACTCAAATGGTGTAAAATTGCAGAGACTAACCCAGGGGTAAAGATTTTAAAATAAAATGTGTCTGTCAGAATTACGTTTATTTGAAATAAAGCTCGGACATGTTAAATAAGCAAATAAGCTCTGACATGTCTCTGAGGGTTTGAACACTTAAATTCATAGAAGTCCCTTTACCCAACTGTATTCTTACCCTGAAATGTATTTCTTTTCGTACTGCCCTGGGTAAGGCGTTTAGGACGCCGCATTTAGATAAAAGCCTTCAAACTTATCTGACCTAAAAGTATATGTGTTTTATGTTCTTTGGTAAAAATATTAGGGACATTTATTAGCTGTGTACACAGCTGCGTGCTGTTTTCAAAAACAGAGAAAAATGAGTGTCGATTAAGGCTGTAGTATATTGCTTTGGATTAAACACAACGTTGTTATTACAATTCCAAGTATATGCTAATTGGTGACACATATTTAACAAACACAAAATGTTTGATTACATACTCTTTTTGTGGCTTTTATGATACTTCTATTGGACGTAAGAGAAAGAAGTCAGAAAGTAATAATCCTATTTTCTTAATAGGTAAGATAATAAAAAAAATGTTACCTTTTTGAAAAAAATATCATCATTGAAAGTAAATAAATTATTCGCATCCCAAAGAATTCTTAAAAGAGTTCCTAATATCATTGAAGTATAGAATACAGAACAATTTTTCACTATACGCCAGAATTTTGAAGTAGATTCTCATAAATCATCATGAATCATAAATGAATGCGGTAGTAGTTACAATTTTTTTTTATTAGGGAAACAAACAGATACAAATTTAACAAAAAAAAACAAAGACGTATGGCACTCGGGGACTGCCGCGGTAAAGCTATTGCATAGCATTTTTTATCAACTCATGCAATTATAAATTTTTATTTATTTTATTTATGCAGTATTTTTATTCCTTTGTTTTTTTTTTCTTTGAAATTAATTACATTGCGGGGTGGAGAGGGGGATTACGCGTGCGCAGTAACGCCGATAAAACCAATGCCACCTAGAGGCGAGTTGCTGAACTAAAAAGACAAGCGTGATATTTCAAAAAAGTCATTAAAGGTTCTGCTATTCATCAATAGATGGCAAAACTAAAACTGGGTTGTGTTAGGTTATTTTCGTTACGGAATTTTTGGATTCTGGACAAATTTCCAGAATATTCTATTAGAACAGAATATTCTGTAAATTTGTCCTAAAACAATTGCATAGATGCCATAGACCATTACAATTTTTGTGATTAATGGTTTTATGGCAAATAGTGTAAATACGTTCTTTATATTCAGGGTGAATTTTATTTAAACTTTATTTTTTTAAACAGCTTCATCACAGCCAGAAAGTAGTAAATCAATCGTTTATTTAAAACTACAACTCTGACAAATGTAATCTTCCCTATACGATTCTCTAACTATTGTCTGAACCCACCAGAGCGGCAAGTCGGTAGACTATGTTTATTGCCGGCACACTAATGGAGCTATAACATACGTACTACACTAGTGCCTATCTTGTTATATTGCACACATTTGATGAAATATTACTACAGTTCATATGAATGGCATATTGAATTTCATATTGGAAAGGGATGTGTCTATGTTTTGTTTTGTAAAAAGAAAGGAAAATCCCGTTTCAGTCATGTCCCACAATCCATACTTCCATACATTTTTTTTTGAGTTTATTTGTTACGCTTTCACGCCTGAACCACTAAACGGATTTTAAAAGTTCTTACATCAGTAGAAAGCCACATTATCGGCGAGTAACATAGGCTACAACCGATATACAGCCAGTAAAAAATAAACGCAGCAACTATAGTAATTGCTCTTCAGTTCTTTAAAGTAAAAGATACTAATAAATACTAAATAATAGTATTTGAAATTTATATTTTTTGGATAACAATTTTTACGTTTTGTAGCGAAAAAATCACGAGTCATTATTTTCGTGTTAAAAGAACGAATACGAACTAAACTAACAAAGCACAAAAGCAACGAACGAAGCGTATAACAAAGCTCTATCAGTCAGAACCGAAGTACGTTTCTATTCCAATTGGGATATTCTATCCGTACGGGTAGAATTTTTCATCGGTTTGTAATCCACTGCAATCGCAATGTGGACAATCTGTTCGGGTCGGTCAATCCACTAAATCTCTATGAACTATTTATACCTATCTATATTACAGTAGTTGTATTTTCGATTATAATGTCACCACATAATATTTAATTAACTTTAGTTTGTAATTGTCCTTTAAAAGTGGTAGATATTTAAAATAAAGTAACCCAATTACTCGTTTAACCTGCCTTCTTTACCACAAACAAATATAATTATAAGATCCTTTATAGAAGCATACTTGTTTCTTTCAACTTGTCAGAGTCACTTTAGTCAGAATGAATGAAACAAACATAAATTGGGTATATTTATAATTTTAATTTACAAAAATACTATGAATATTGTGGAATGTTATAAAACACACAATCATTTAATAATTTCATTTAAAAATGCAATTGACTCAAATTCTAAAGTGGTTATAATCCTAAACCTTAAAAAGATAATAAAGTCATGGATCACTCTGGGATTACTGCGGTGCATCCGACACAGAGACAACCTGCATTCATGAGCCTACTAATGAGGTATTGAAAATCACATTCACCAGGTACAGGAATTTTTGTTGTAGATTTTTAACAAAATTAAAAACTGATTACAACAAAAAGGAAATAGATAGGGCTCGTTAACAAACCTAAGCACTTATGGGAAACTATCAATGTTATCTCAGGCAGAACTCACCAAAGACAGCACAATTCCTTGCTATTGGTAAAGTCGTCAGGAACATCTGTGCTGTCAGTAAATCATGTCAATAACTTTGGCTGAAGTAGGCAAAAACCTCGCTACAAAGATTACGCATAATCTAGTAGAAACCCTCTCTAAGACTACCTCGCTGTCTATATTAATGCTACCAACTAACGATGAGGAGTTTTAAAAGATACTAATGTCTCTTCGCAGCGACTGTGCTGTGGGATGGGACGGAATCTCGGAGGGGGGTTGCACCTAATAGTAAACTGATAGATCTCGAAAAAAGACAAAGAGCTTTCCTCAAAGTCGCGAATTTCAGACCGTATTTCTACCCCACATCGTAGTTTTACAAAGAATGTAAAGTTCTGACAGTGCGTCTGTTGTTTATTTTAAATAAATATTCACTATTGACATTATGATCCTTCATTGTCGTCTGGAAAAGGCGATACAATCCTGTGAACAAATCCCAAGTCAAGAAGAAATATTCTAATCGGTTTTTCTGTCATTTAGGTGGGTTACTCTATAAAAAATGCAATAAAATACTACATTTCTGCAAACTGACTAAAAACAGATTCAAAAAGAAAATATATAATTGGCTCCAAGATTTGAATTACGAGGACACCGAAAATTTGCTACTCCTATTTAACATAGCGTTACATATTGCAAACATTACACACACACACACACATTCAAATAAAATCATTACTAATTGTAGGTTTAATTACTGATTATGTTTTTAATAATTATTTGAAATTGTTATGAATACCACCATTACTGCCACCTTTCTGCATCCTGCAACTGCAAGGATGAAGATCTGGTATCCTGAAACACAGGTCTCGAGCGTAGCTTAGATAGATAGATAGATAAATACTTTATTTGTACACCAGGGTTTTACAGACATTAGATGTAATGTATAAAGGGCGGGTAGCTTAGATACCAGTCTCCGTACAATATCTATATCATAGATGTGTGTGTAACCTAGATGTAATTAATGTTTATAAATTGTGTTAATTAATGTCTAAAATTTTATGGCCATGTACGAAATGTAGTAACTTTTTTTTTAAGAAACACAAAATCTGACAAAAGAAATTTGAAGAGTAATTTCCTATGTTCACGTCACAATTTACTGACGGAAAATAAAAAAACATTTATGGTAAAAGGTTTATACTGTAACTCTATTTCTACTTAATTTATATTTACATTTAAGCAAGAATACTACTTATCAATCTACAAAAATATGAAATGAGAAGAAAACATAATATGATAAATAACTTTTTGACTTCAAACATAGTTTAATTTACAAGTGCTTCAAGGAAAAAAACTCTCAACACTAATTATAATTAATTTAACACAGAACGGTAACAAAAGTCAAAAGGCCGATGAAGTAAAAATGACAGCGATACGGATTCAGTGGATGTTAATCTAATCTAATTTAAAATTAATCTGCAAGATGAAAAGCTCGCCTGAGGCCCCACTGGCATGCCTCTACAAAATTGAGATGTTTGGGTACGCTCGAAAATTTTATTTCATTAGGGATATCGTTATCGCAAAAAGTATTTAAGATAAAGGGACTAAGTTAATTTATTGGCCTAAAGTATTTAAATCTATCGACTTGTTTTTAATTATGAATTTTAGAAATATAATCTTCAATTTTTCATGTTTAAGGTAACATGAAAATGATTCTGATTCTATGTCTTGTAATTATTAATACTCGTTTGAGTTATAGTGCCTTGCTGTAAATTCAAGTAATTAGTAGTTAATGATCGATGAACATTTTTTTTACTTAATCGACCCAATACTTGATGGGGCAGGTTGGAATCTTCGTAAAAACTAAATTACTATTACTATTTAACTACTGTGACTGTTTAAGATTATTCAATTGTTAAAAATCAAATGCTGTTAGATACGAATACGAAGAACAAATATGAAAAAATTTAAACAACACACATCCAACTCAAAAATATGCAATCCAACTTTCAATTTAGTAAAACGAATTGTATAATCATTGATTGAATTGTACAACTAGCATCCAATCTCTTGAGAGTATCATGTTCGATTCACCGATCACAAACAACGTTATAGCTCTAACGAACCGTTGATATTTTGATGGATTGATTGATTGATGTTATATATTATAGATTCACGATATTGTATATGACATAAATGATGATATGGGTATCTTGTTATGTTTCATGGTAACATTTTTTTTATTTGTTGTTAGTATTATAAAAGATAATGTAGGTTAGTACAAACCAAAATATTAGAAGGATTTAGCCGATATAAGTTATCTATCAATAGATCGTCTATAAACGTTATAGGATCATATTTAAAATTCCTTGTATAAGTAGATCGTAAAGATGTGAAACTTTACCAAATGTTCACATACTTCACGTTCCACCGTTGAAAGCGGTGATAAAGATTTATGATTCAATAATACTTTGATTATTTCACAGATTCGAGGAAGTTGAATTTTATGAGGCATACGGCTTCTTATTTAGGCAATAATGTCTCGTTATTACCATCCTACCATCCTGACGGTTGAAAGGCGATGGATCAATACTTTATGTTGGATAAGGGGAAATATTTTCCGTTGCGGAATGAAAGGGCATAGACTATCAGCTGTTTATCATCTTGAGAATTTCGATAGCAAATGGAAGGGATGGGAAGTTGATGTATATTTTTCGTGATACGTAACGTTGTAATTTTTGTTAGATCTACACTTGTATATCTAATAGAAATTACAACGTTAACTACAAGTATTCTGTCTTAATGTGTCAAACAATTCTATTAAAAGTTTTTGTGTTCAACATTCGCGACTCGACCATCGCACTTTTAAAACGATTCAACTGTTTTACTTGTTGCCAGCCTATTTATGATCCTAAGAATATTGGTTATCTGATTCCTTGAACACCGGTGTCTTGTCTATAGAAACTCACAACAATGTCTTCCTAACAAGCTTCGTCAATCCCAGTGGGTGGTCAACCAGCGTATCTAAACTACACTATCCATACGAGTAGGTTCTTATTATACAAATGATTTGCGATGTTAAGTTAAGGTATGTTTAATATAATTATGTATAAGTATTACACGAACTAAAACAGAAACAGAAATCAAAGTATGTTAAAACAGAACTAAAAAAACTAAACCATTTGAGTTAGTGTAGTGAAAATATAGGAATAGACTATTATTAATAATCTTACAACTTACAACCGTATCTTCCCCTCAACAGAAATTAAGAACATTGTCATTGAACTAATTTCGTATTCAATTTTGTATTGATGTAAGGTTCTATTACTTCCATGTAAGGATTGCCAGATCAACGTAGAAAAAGATCAGTAGCTTTGCTTAAACTAGTGCTGACCTCTGCTCGAAGTTTCCCATAGCTGCTAATCATTATGCGGTTTAATAGCTGCCATAAAAGAAAATCAAACTGTTATCTACAAACAATTAGCGTGCTGTAAATAAACCCTAAAATAAACCCTAAATAAAGTAGTATAAGTAAATAAAACCTAAGGTATACGACTTATAAACTAGCCTTAAAGCCTGAAAGCATAAAGTAACAGTAAAGTAGTTTATTATTAAAGCATAGGAACGGTGCAATTGTTGAGACCTTTTAATTACGACTTAACAAACACAATAAAATAAATGAATGGGCTTATTACCCATGACACGATCAGTATAATTTCAGTAATAAAGACTTTATTTGTCTGAGTGGCTTGGTCATGGACTTAGTGCTTTAGTCATGGATATTACTATTTTAACTTAACTAATTAAGAGCTGATTGATTTCAAAAGACAAAATGCAGTTCCTAGAGCGACTTGCAGTATTAGGGAAGTAATTTCAATGAAAATAAACTTGAATTGACTAAGAAGCAGTATCGATAGCACTTTCACCGCTAGAAATATCTTTGTTTTAGTTTCAGAACTACTTTTATTTTAAATAGTGATTACTAAGGTTAAAATAAACTGCGTTATTTATTTAAGGAGGGTTTTTATTTAAGTTACTTCAGGATACTTCCTAACAGTTTTGATAGTCATCAGTCAGTGAATAAGTGGCGAAATCTGGGTATTAATATACATTTATATTATTATTTTTCATAAAGTAACGGGTCTACCAATAGGGATGACCTGGTTTTGACAGCTCATAGTGGTCATGTTTGATGATGGATCTTTGACGTCTCTTGACATTTGTGTTCAATAAGGTTTGCCATTTTATCATGTCACGTTTCACTTTAAACCAACGCTTGGAAATTGTCCAAAACTTCTTTGAAAGTGACGAAGGATACCCTGTTAACCGAACTCGATGTTAACCGAATATTTCTTTCCGGAATTTGATGATATTGATGCAGACGACATTTATTTTCAACAAGACGGTGCACCACCTCACATTACTCGAGTGAACATGGAATTATTGCGTGGAAAGTTTGGTGAGTCGTTAATTTCGAGAAATGGACCGATCAGTTGGCCACCAAGATCGTATGATTTAACACCTTTAGACTATTTTCTTTGGGGTTACGTTAAATCTAAAGTTTACAGCAATAATCCAGCTATAATTCGTGACCTAAAAACCAACATTCGACGAGCCATAGCCGACATACTGAAATGGTGCACCGCGTCATCGAAAATTGGCGTGACCGGGTGACCGTCTGCAAAAAGAGCCGCGGCGGTCATTTGGTCGATATATGTATTATTTAAAACATAAATTGCATAAAATTATTTATCAAATAAATCAATCGGATGCATTTTTCATAAAAAATGGTGTGTTTTATTCAATTTTTAAACCGGAACGTTCTTATTGGTAGACCCAACCTGACATATACACCTGATATTATAACTTGGCAGATTTAATAAGTACTCAGTAGTGTTGTATTCACAATGTGTTATAAAGTTATAATATCAGGTGTGCTTTATAGGGTGTATATGTATGCTCATGTCAAAATATATATTACTTGCTTCTGTACGAGTCTCCACACTTGTTGAAAGTACATAAACAGTAGCCTATAGGGCATGTGCACCGTATGGGCTCCTCGCGGCTACCTCGACGTGTCTTGTTTGGCGCTTTAGCATACAAAAAAAAAGAATATTGGTAGACCCATACTGCGGTTTGAAAATTGCGCCAAAAGAGACATGATGTCATTTGAGATCGACCATATGGCTTGGGAGAGGATCGCTGGAGATCGCGATGAAAGGAGGAGGCGTGTGATTGATGGGCGCGCAGTTCACGACAACATCTGGTTCCAGAGATTGGCGGAAAGGAGAGTGAAGCGTCAAAGAACTAATAGCAACAACAACAAACCGGTAGTCTCAGGTGCAGAGTATGAGATAGAACCTGTCGCTTTAGAATTGGCTTACATAGCCATGAAACAAGGTGTATGGCTACGGGACAGTAGCTAAATCGTCTGGCATTACGCAAGAGGCCAATGATGGTGTTATTCCCCAGCGTTTCGACTATCTAGTTAGTAGACTAGACTAGTTTTGTTTTGTGGTGTTAGAATTACAGAATGGAAATAAAACATAGTACATCATTTATATGCATTTATAATCATTTAATGTAATTAGAAAACTGTTTAAAATGCCGCTGATGGAACTACATATTAATAATATCTTAAACATGTACTTTTCTTTTTACCCTATAAATTCCTAAATTTTCCACAATGTTTGTTCATGTTTCTTCCCTGTTAGTTCTCATGTGATAGGCATGACACAAAAACTTGACCGCTATTAGCTGAAAAATATATGAATTAACATGTAATAAGTAATATAGACTATACTAATAAACTTCAACTTCTAAAAGAACTCTAATTGAAATGTTGGTTTTAAAAAATTTAGTGGATGCCTCATTAAATAACATAGTTTTGACATTTCATATGGATTAAGTAATACCTTACTGTAATTAATACTACAAGAGATGTTAATACAATAACAATATTCACATTCACACAACACCATGTAGTTTTAAACCTTGGGCATTAAGTCCGCCGATGTACAAATGTGTAAATAAATAAAGTTATAAATAAATATATAAAATTAGGTATTTACATTTAAGGCAGGCTAGTATCTTACCTACTATGCCAACTCGTTCTCAATATTTCATTAATGTGTGTGTATTTTATGATTATTTACATGAATAGAAAAATAATTACATGGTGGTGACACGAGGATACAACTAAAGCAATAGGGTTCAATAAGATTCTGATTGTGCATGTCTTCTTGCATATGTCATTAATCTACCACAGCTTGACTTTCTCTAAAATGATTTTAAGCCATCTCGTTATCAGGTCATCGTAAACACCGCACGATTGTAAAGGGTCTCTTTTCCTCATTAAACATACAATTCACACCGTTTATACAGCACTCGCGTGGTGCTGCTACACTATAAAACAAAGCGAAACAAAATAATTGTACAAAAACACGAGAACTGAGAATTTGCGGGTAATTAATTGAATTGAATTACTAATGCTTACTATCGATTGACAGGTTCTTTAAGTGTTGCCATTAATTAAATTAATACATGTCTATTACTAATCGTTATTCATTATTTTGGAGTAATTAATTTTTAATTACTGATTTCGTATAACGGATAATTTAACAATAAATATTATACGAATTTAAAGTTAGTGAAATTTTAAATCTCATAACGATTGTTTAAATGATTGTTTTTTTATAAGGCTCTACGATTTGAAAACAATGTTTATTTCGACAATGTACATTGCCTTTAAACGATTTACTTAAAACAATATTTATTAATTTTGAGCTATTTCACGAGATAAATGAATACTGATTTTTTTATAAAATCGGAACGTAAGTAAAATAAGATTATTTGTGTCAAATGTAGAACATTATAAGAAATGGCCCTTGGTGTAAAGTCAAGTAGGTTTTTTTATTTTCAACTTCAACTAAACAAAACATAATTCATGAGAATTATGTTTTTTACTCCACCTCAGGAAATAAATATTTAATCATAAAACAGGTAACAGAATTCGCAAATAAGTTATTTGATGAATTTCCGCGTGTTTTCTCATAATCACGTACGAGTACTCATTGACACTTCACACGCCAGTTTTAATCACTTTTCACTGTTTTTAATAGCCCATTAGCAAATTACTCCTACCTTGGTTAAACTTCAAGGGCTTTTGTCTATGCGTTACAATTAACATTTTAATTAAAACGTTGATTATAATTTTAAATATCCAGAGGAAAGCGTTTTTAACGCAACTATAGCTGTATACTATATGAAAAGAGTTACTGTTTAAGATTATAATTCAGAGAGCAATTTAATTGTTGCCCAAATTTTACAGTTGTAGGTAATAGAAATAAAATACTTTTTTTACTAATGTGTTTTGAGTGAAATATTAGCATTGTGCAGTCTGAGGTTTACTTATTGTCAAAATAATTTTTGCAGTGCAAAGTCAAAGTCTCAATAGCAGTTCTTTACCTATACATGTGTTTAATAAACGGTGATATGCGACTTTTGTACGAAAGTTGAAATAAATAAAATCTAATAAACATTGCGTGGAAAAGGCGTTCCAATAATACTCAATAAAATAGTACACAAAATTTGAAAATATTCTTACATGACCGATTTAGCAGCACCAAGATGATATAGGTTGAGTTTTATCGTCATTTATCAGGCTTATATCCGTGAAACTTACTGAACCGGACTAAACAACGCATCAATCAAAGGGTCAAACCCAGATCTAAAGCATCAGTCGTGCCTACCCCATTACACTTATACGGCTTTAACAAATTTAACGTATATTGATTCTTACACACTGAAGCATTGACACATGATGAAGGAAGGAATTAACATAATTTAAAGTATAATTATTTTTATATTAGCGCTTGATGGAGGCTTCACTTGCGTAAAAGATTTTTTTACACTACATTTTCTGAACGAAACGTTGTATGTATTAGTATGTTGTCAGAGATACAAAAAAGGTTCTAAACATTTTTTTTAATGATTATTGGAGTAGTCTAGGAGAGAAGCTAAATATATAAACTCTCTTTCTCATGTATACAATATTAGTTAGGATTAGAAAGCTTCAATGGTATGTACAATAAGCACATGGTACATAGTGGAGTGTTGTGTATATTGATTACATATGTAACCTATCTCACACGATTTCTACTCCTTCCAAAGGTTAACTGAAAGAGAATGCCCTGGTCATATTTTTCTTTTTTTTGTATAAAAGACTACCGCACTAGGAATATATAGTGAAACACATATATGAAAACATATATGAAACATAAACATATATGAAACCGACACAAAGAACATCCAGACTCAGAACGTGTTGTCCCATTTCAGGATCAAACCCACAACACTCAGCGCAGTGGGAAGAGGAGAGGTGACTGGTTAAAGCACCACGCACGTATACGTGCAGTCAATGCATGCATTAGGTGCATTAAGTCCGCGGTAAAGTCACCCAGAGAGCAATGGAGAGGGCAATGCTCGGAGTTTCGCTGCGTGATCCAATCGGGAACGAGGAGATCCGCAGACGAACCAAGGTCACCAACATTGCCCGGAGAATTGCCAAATTTAAGTGGCAGTGGGCGGGGCATATAGCTCGCAGAAACGATGGCCGATGGCGCAACGTGGCTAGGCACAAGATGGTCTGACGACCTGGCAAGGGTCGCAGGAAGCCGTTGGATGCGGGCAGCACAGGTCCAGTTGTTGGGGTCCACCTTTGGGGAGGCCTTTGTCCAGCAGTGGACGTCTTTCGGCTGAGATGATGATGATATTGATGAATTTTTTGTTTGTTTTGTACTAGTAGTCAGTGCAATATGAGGTATAATACAATAGGCGTATAAATAGTCCCATAAAAGTCATAAAACTCACTAAGGTGATCCCATCGCATCAATTCAAGTGCAAATTCGAAGTAATAAAATTTTCATTACACGGATGCCTGGCTCGCCCGTATTATTTGCTATACACCTATTACGCGTCACGCATCGGTAATACACACATATGTTATAAGATTACGTTTAAAGTTCGATGTAGGGCATGAAGAATACTATTATAGTGAAATATTTATTCATTGTACAGAATCAATTTTGAAAATATCATTCATTTTCTGTTCACTCCAGGTCAAAATCTGGTATCATTTTTGGTGTCCCTAACTCTCTTATACTATCAAAAATATTAGATCGTTATATTGACTGTTTTCATTTCTTATTTACCGAATTAACGTTTACGTCTCACTTAGAAAAAGTTTTACATTATAATTTTCTGAGTCAGACGTGGTTCAATGGAAAAAAACAGCTTTATAGACGACTAGCCTTTGCCCGCGGCTCCGCCCGCGTAAATGTCTGGTAAATCGGTTCAACCATTCTTGATTCCCCATACTCACTCCCATCCCACCCCAATTTTCAACTGAAAAGTATGAGTTTTGGGATAAAAACTACCCTATGTCCTTTCCCGCGACTCGGACTTTCTCTATAAAATAATTCATGTAATCGATGAAGAGGTAACAGACAGTCAGACAGACATACTTTCGCATTTATAATATTACTATGGATTATAAAGCTGTCGGGACATCTTGTCCCGCATCTGCAACGCTTGGGTGCCGCGTGGTGGTCGAATATTTAACTTAAAGTAGAAGAAGGACCAAGGAGAAAAAAGATTCATCTCAATTATATGATAGATTGATTGAGATATGATTTCATCATTCTGGTTTTTTTTATGAATACATATTTTATATATATATATATATATATATATATATATATATATATATATATATATATATATATATATATATATATATATATATATATATATATATATATATATATATATATATACATAGATATATATACATATATATAAAATATATATTCATAAAAAAAAGTGAAGTTGAAGAATGCTGTACAAATAGTTGATCAGGTTGTTTACCACGATGGACAAGGCTTTCAAAGTGTGTGTTAAATTGTCTAAGTATTGTATATACAATTAGGTATTATGAACATAAACATATTTGTATACAATGTGTACAGTACATATAGGTAAAGTAGTTCAACTTTAGGTTTGCAAATATATTAGTAACTAGCTGGTGCCTGTGACTTCGTTTGCGTGAAATTTGAAAAGCGCTGCCTTTGTGGGTTCGATTGCCGAACCGGGCAAAATTCTATAGGGTTTTATAGACAGCTAGATCCTTATATAGACAGCTACCTGGTAGTAAAATTTATTCAAAATCGGTACAGCTCTTTTGAAGATTGCTGATTACCGGGAACAAACAGACAGACAGACAAAAAATATTTAAACTGGTTTTAGGCACAGGTTTCGTGCAAATAGCCGTGTGAACATGAAAAATGTTTTGACATTACAAACTGACAATTCAATTTTATTCATTTGTGTAGATTTTTAACGATACTCATATTATTCTTGAATGGGTAATAAATTTTGCAATATGAAAGGTATGGATTAGTTTATGTTCTATTTTGCAGTAAATCCTTTGTTGCTTTTCACCGAGTGAAACGGGAGACCGACCCCTCCCCCCCCCTCTCCCCTTTACTCTAAGGTGGAGCTCAAAGGACGATAACGTACTGACTCTTGAGTTGCAGTACACACAGTTGTGTACACTCAGGTGGCCCGTCTGCTCGTTCTTTTCTCTATACTATATAAAAAAAAAAACAAAAAGACAAAACTGAAACACTTATTCTTGTCTTGTTATCTTAAACATATTTGCTACGGATACTCAGACTTCATACTCGTAAATATGTAATCACAGTACGTGCAAATATTTAAATGACCTTTTAATAAAATTAATTTGTGCCAGTATTCCTTTGTGCGGTCGGCTTTGCACGGGTTTAAGGTGTCTGACTCCATGATATTACGTTTCACGGTATCAAATGAAGGCTGTCAAAAACAAACCTCCCGTAAACTGTGTCGACGTTACATTGTTCTCGATTTAATTTTCAGAAATGTCTGTGAAAAAAATAATTTCAAATATAAATTTAATGTTTCTCAGCAACGGGACCTTTTAAGGGCAGTTTATATTGAATTAATATTTTATTCCTAAATCAATGTATTGTATATTATGGTTGTGACAATCTTTATATTTATTTGTATATACTTTTTTTATTCTGCACATAAGAACATGAAAAGGCGGTCTAAAGCATTTTGAATAACATTTCACAAACCCTAGTTTTTTCTTACATTCATGTTTGTAAATTTGTAGACAGAAAACATATTGAACTCATATTTTGTTGTTACTTGTCTTTCCTTTTGTGAGAGTTTTCTTTCTAGTAAGGGCAACAGTGCTGTGTCCAACATTATGGGATACTGTTGGTACGTCTATCTTTCTGATTAGTAGAGAACACTATTGAATGGTGACAGATTAAGAATAAGGAGTGTCACCACCCCTATTCATCCCGTTCAAACTACTTAGGACAACAGCACTGCTAAGTGAACGAAAACTTGACACAAACTCCATACCAAAACGTCTGAACAGCGTGGTATAGTAGGCCAAAACCTCGTTTCTAAGGAGAGGCCTATGTCCAGCAGTGGACTATTAAAGGCTGTTGATGTGATGATGTGACTATTGAGAATGCTGTTTACGTATGTCAAAGAGATAACGCTTTAACAGAATGTAAAAATCTTTTCAGCAAATGTCTAGGTAACAGGGGTAATGTCTAGCATTAAAGAGAAATAAATCAAGGTTGAAGGTGAATAGAATCTTAGTCCAGGTACAGTAAACGGATTTGGCATCGATAAATTGGATAAATTACTTCGGATAAGAAACTTTGTCTGCTCAAGTTGTAACCTAAAATGTCATGAAAAATTCACAGCACTGCTTCTAGTATCGACCTGGACAATTTACGAGAATAGACAAAGCTGAAATAGCTATGGTGGTTACAACGGAGATTAGCTTTTGATCTGATTACGGATTCCGAATGCAAAATTTAACTGCACAATGTAATCATGATTTATTCCAATACAGTTAGCTAAGCGTACTATTTGGGACAGACCCATATAGCTTGCTATATTTTGAACCTTATTTCAGCTGAGGAAGTCGAGTGGCAGTGGGTTGGTCATACATCCCAGTGAAGCGGCAAATGATGGCATTGGAGAAGCCATTATTAAACGGCTGACGATCTTTGAATAGGATGAAGCACTTGTACGTTTTATATAAAAGCAATTAAAATATTTACTAATCTCTTGAACTAGTTTAACTTATATTTAATACAAAAATTCATGTACGTGTACAATGAAAAACCTTACAACAATACAACTAAAAATATGTAATCGAAAAAAGTTTTCATATTTAAAAAACGCAAAATACCCAATTTTAGTGATTTTATTCTTTACTTTATCGAAGATGGATTGTACTACTCGTATATAACGAATTAGAAAACATCATTTCTGCCTATTGGAAGACTAACCTCTGAGTGAGCGAATGAGTTATTATCCTGAAACAAATTTGAAAAACATTAACCAGGTAATATAAATCACTGCTAAAGCCAAAGGGGAAAAAATGTCTCACAAGACGTAACCGCATACGGGACTTCATATTTAAGATAATTCCATTAATTTTATTAAAATCCATCACATTTATTTATTTACATAATTGGACTCCTTAATTTGATGATTGATTTTTATTCATTGAAATGCCAAAGTGGTGTATGCCTTATGTAAATACCTGTGTATGGCAGCTGGTTGTATCTGTCTACCGGAATCCCCAGAAACTAAAAAATAATATTCATGAATTCTTCATCGACAATATATAAAACTATTTTGTAGATGAAGGTTCTCCGAAAATCTCCAGAACCTGGTAAAGCAATATTTATAATGGATTTACTTTTAAATGTTAACCATATAACACTATTTTTACAATTAAATTTGACACTAGATCTTATTATAACAATTGACGGGCAAAGGAACAAAGCTCCGGGTGGAAATATTTTAACTTTAAACTTAACATTTTGAATAAGAATCACTAGGAAATTATACTACCTACCACTCGTATGTAACGGCAATTCATCTCTGCCAATGGTCACCTTATTAATGGTGCTGGAAGACAAACGTATTGGATATACAATAGAACAAACATTGCGGTGTTTGCGTGCCAAAGCCGTTCACGTTCTATAAAGCAGGACGATGTAAACACCACTTTACAATAACACTTATAGAGAGAAAGTATTTCTGGAAGTACCTACTGCTTCTTATATTACCTGACAATATTACAGCCAGCATATAAAATTTTTGTACCGTTTCCAAGGAACCAGAATTTACGTGTGCAAAATTTAATACACTCCACCACAAAAATAAACAGCTTTTTTGTATTTTGTTTTTATAATTTATTATGTTATAACCAATTAATCCAAAAAAAAAAATGCTGTAGTTCTGGTGATTAACGGGTTTTTTGTCTACAAAAAGCTTTATTTCAAGTGAGATAATTCACAATAATAGTATTTCCTGAATTTACAGTGCTTCTAAATAAATCATAAAACTTAACTTAATTTCATTTCAAACTCAGAGCACATCCAGAAACATGGGTTTAACATCGATGTGAGTCGTGTCTGTCCGGTAATTGATGACACGCAATAATTCATCGTTTGTGTGGAGTCTCACGCTCTCCGGACGCGACGTGGACTCCACACTCTTAAGCTCACATACACACTATAGTGACACTCTTTGTCCGTTTTGATTTCAATATGATTTATATACATATTATTTTGTTATGCAGACCACTTATAGAAAAGAGAATAAGAAATAAGTACTAAGGAATATACTATGGAAGCAGACAGGCAAACCACATTGTTAAGCTGTAAAAAGTTTTTATAAGACAGCAAATATCAGTACAGTGTTTTGTTACCTTTATGTTTCTCGGTTATAGCAGAAATATATGAAACAAGCATGTTTCAGAAAGGGACAAGGACAGAACATATCTTTTTATTTAGAGCAAAATAAGTTTCCTTTTCCTTTGTAACCGGATTGATGGGGTCTAATGATCTGGATTTATCGCGTTCTGTCTTTGTATATATAGCATTCTGACATGTTAGAACAGATCGTTACAAGGTTTTCACGTATATAATATTACTTTCAATAAATGTCAAAGGTGTAAGAGAAAAATATGTGCGCCTTGTACGCATGTACGATTTTCACACAGTGATTGGAGAAACGACTTCTTGGTAAAGGTGATTAGTGATTCTTTAAAAAAAAAAAACAGTTTCTAGTCGGATAAAATTAGCGAATCCACGAATAAAATTGATAACCTCCATTTTTTTTATTCGTTAGTTGACAACGTTCTGAATATTCATCATCATCATCAACAGCCTATACTAGTCCACTGCTGGACATAGGCCTCTCCTTAGAAAGGAGGTTTTGGCCTACTATACCACGCTGGCCAGACGGGTTGGTATAGGGTTTGTTTCAAGTTTTCCTTCTCTTTGCAGTGCTGTTGTCCTGCTTAGTTTGCTCCCTTAGTCGGGTCTTACGACACCCACGGGATGAATTGGAGTGGTGACAATTTGTATTCTTAATCCGTCACCACACGGATTAAGAATACAAATTACTATTAAGTATATTATATTACGATTATTACGTTCTTTCATTTCAACGCGGATCCGTCCGTGGGAATATTGTTAAAAAAACTGTCAAAATCGGTTTATCGCGTTTTACAAGAAACTTCAAATCTTACAAAGAAAGTGTACGATAAAAAGACAAACAAAATGAGACTTGTAGAGTCCCGATTGGTTGAATATTTTCTTTGCAGATTGCAAAATACCACGTTTTGTTACCATTAAAAAAAAATTGAAAATTTGTTTGGAGTGTGGGTTTTGTAGCCTGTAGTTAGCCCACAAAATTTCAGCAGATCGGCTTGAAAGTTTTTGCGAAACTTTACAAAAACTGATTTTTTTTTTACAACGAGCGATTTTTTTTACAGCTTTCCATTGGTATAGTATAGGTGACCCGTGTCACCTGATGGAAAGCGACTACAGCCGCCCATGAACGACTGCAACTCAGGAGTCACAAGGGCGTTGCCAGCCTTTGAGGAAGGAGTACGCTCTTTTCTTGAAGGTTTGAAGGTCGTATAGGTCCGGAAATACCGCAGCCGATAACTTGTTCTGCAGATTAGGTTGTACTTGTTCTGCAGGTAGTGCGAGGCAAAAAGTGTCTAGAAAAACGCACAGCGGTGGAGCGCCAATTATCCAATTGGTATTGGTATTGGTTGTGGGCCTCGGTTTCCGCATTTAGACTCAGAGTGGTCCTTTATGCGTCGGGGATTGGCTGACTAGGTGAGCCAGCCAAGCTCCTTCCAGAAGCGCAGAAGCCTCCTGGGGCGTTCACAGGCTTCTAGGAGCGACTTTATATCAGGAATGATATTTGCCCGTTGTGTGGCCACTCCCTCGCATTCCAGGACTACGTGGGCGGCCGTTTCTTCAGCTTCCAGACACCCCCTGCACAGGGGGCTGTCCGTCGCATTGACTATGAATAGTTGTCGGTTCAGGGCTAGATGTCCTGTAATAGTTCCGACAACCATTCTGATGTCCGGTCTGCTAAGACTGATCAGTCTGCAGGTGAGTCGTGGCGTGACTTGATTCAGCACCAGTTTGGACTGTCTGCAGCCGGGTGAGTTTTTCCACCTCCGGTTGTGTGCTTCACAGGTCCGTTGCCTGACCCAGCATCGTATTTGGTTAAACGATATGGGCAGAAGTGGGGTTGGGCCAGAGGTTGGGGTTGCCGATCCCCTCCTTGCCAACTCATCTGCGGCATCGTTCCCGTGTGAGTTACTGTGCCCTTTAATCCATTGGAGGAGTACCCCATTGAATATAGCGAGCTGTTCCAGTGCTTGGTGGCATTCGAGGACAACACCAGAGGTCATTGTGTTGCCCTCCAATGCCTTTAAGACGGCCATGCTGTCGGATATTATTCGGATGTTGTAGTCCTTGATACCCCTTGACATGGCCGTTGTGGCGGCGTAAGTTATTGCCACACATTCACATTGAAATATGGAGCTGTGCCTGCCTGCCAATTATCCAAGTGGTGGGGATGAAAATTTTGCCGTGTGGAAGGATGGCGGAAGGTTGCGGCCGGTATTAGTCCGAACAAGATCGAGCCGGTCGCAAATCTTTTGGCTATCGACGATTCGAGTCGCTCTTCTTTGGATTCAATCCACAGGGAGAAGCTGGTACTGTGGTGCCGCTGCATAGAGATGAGAGCAAGGCATGAGGGTGAAATAACATTATCCGGGTCCTCCCCAGAGCAGGGCGCCTAAGACCGGCTGTCGGGGTGGTTTTTAGTGAAAACACCACATACTCTGGCTCCTGCGTCCCCGAGGAGCCGCAGATCCGAAGGGATTTTCCAACAAGTCAATCTTGCATGAAGCAAACTAGCTTTCTCATACCCAAAGAGACCAACGACCCATAGTGGCTCGACGAGCAGCCTCACGCCACTCACGTATCTCTTCGGGCGGGGACAGACTGCCACTATCGAGCGAGCACTTCCGCCTCCAAATCCCACGGGGGAGTACCGGCCAATGCGCACGCCGCTTCCGTCGAAACGGTGCGGTAACCGCGTATGGCTTTAACCGCCAATATCCTCTAAGGCCAGAGGCGTGCCCTATTCTGGGCGGTCAGAGCCGCCGCCCACACCGGTGCACCATACAGTGCCATTGACCGGACAACCCCCGTGTAAAGCCGTCTCGTTGCGACGCTGGGTCCACCCAAATTGGGTAAAAGTCGCCCAAGGACAGACGACAAGCTGTCGGAAGTGCTCGTCGAAGAGCCACCTTCCGTCGAGGATCAGGCCCAGATATCTCATTTGGGCCTAAACCGGTACGAGGAGCAAGTTGACTACGATTGTGGCGTCGGGGGGTGAACCACGACGGGGCCCATGGAATAATAGGGCCTCCGTCTTATTCAGGACCACCCGTAAGCCCAGCGCCTCAATGCGCCCGACCACCAGAGAGACTCCCCTGGTGGCTAGGCGCGCGGCCTCTTGAAAGTCCGCTCCCCGGGTAGTAACTAGCGTGTCATCGGCGTAACAAATAACGCCCGGGGGGGAGGCGACCGCGAAGGGCCCAGTCGTAACCCATGTTCCACAGAAGTGGCCCAAGAACAGACCCCTGCGGAACACCGCACGACATGGGCCGACGCCTCAAAGCCCTATCTTGGTCCTCGTACATGACGGTACGTTCCCCTAAATAGTCTGCCACCAGCCGCCTCAGGTACTCTGGCACCCCATGATAGTGGAGTGCTTCCCTGATACAGCTGAATGGCAGACTATTGAATGCGTTGGCGATGTCCAAACGACACCGCCAACAGCACGCCGCCACGGCTCCCAGCCTCTTCGGTCACGGTCCTGAGGCGCAATACAGCGTCGACCGTCGAACGCCCCGCTCGAAAACCGGATTGTGCGTCCGACAGATCGGGGCCCAGCTCGCAGAGGTGCCGGACGATGCGGGCAGAGAGAATTCTCTCAAACAATTTACCCGCCTCGTCCAGCAGTACAATGGGCCTGTAAGCTGCGACCGAATCGGAAGGCCGTCCTGGCTTCCTCAGTAGGACCAGCTTCCCGCTCTTTCAACACTCATGGAAACGTCCGGACGCTAGGAGGAGGAGGAGGGCTAGTGGCGGTGTTCTTGGAACGGATCCGTAGAACAGCCTACCCTCCCGGATCCGAATCCCGGATGGGCGGAACATCATCCACGTTCTCCCCGCCGTCGCCGGCCAAGCAGGCCATCGACGGGGGTGTGTGCTCCGCCCGTTGCTGGAATAGACCCTCCACCACTTCCTGCAGGAAACTGGGCTGGAGAGTTTCTGTAAGGGGGGGCTCGACGCGCGGAACTTTTGCCGCACCGCGCGATAAGGGCGACCCCAGGGGTCACGATCGAGACCCTCCAGCATCTCCTTTCTAACAATTGGATTGGGACGTGTAGGGGGTAGATCCGCTCAACATTGGGTGAACTGAACACAGCACAGCCACCTGCTCCGTCCGGCGGTCATTAGCCGCTTGAAGACGAATCACGTCTCCAATAACCCGTCTCACGTCTCCATGACCCCGGCAACAGCAGAAGAGGACAAACGCAAACTTAAGGTTACTCGATTTGTTGGCCACTTTGTGACCTCCCTCGACGGCTGCTTGCCACTTTGGGGGTAAAATTTCCTGGCACGCGTCGCTCTCGTCATCCCTGGAGCGCCGCAATTCCGGCTGTCGCATTGATCCATTTCCAGTGTGTCCGTCTGCGTGCTGGAGTTACCACCCGCACCGTCCGACAAAAAGGCGGATACTTTTCGGCTTCTGGGAGCCGTGCTGTGATAAGCGTCACGAGCAACAGTTGCTTCTCGTCTGACGAGAAGTCATCCGCCCTTCCAGTTTTCTCCTTTTTGTTCTTCTCCTCCCTTTTTTTTCTTTATTTTCATTACTGATAGACTGCATAATTGATCCCAAAAGTGGGGGAGAATTAAAGGTCGACCCGGGCAGAGATCCCCCAATACCCGGGCAAGCGTAGATTTATGCCCAACTAAGGGGTCCGCAGGTGCCCCGGATGGGAGTGCGCTTGCGACTGAACTACCCATCAGTCATGCTTCCCCTGGCCACGCACTGGAACACAGGATTCGGAGTAATTTTTTAAAGAGGTTTTCTTCCTCGCAGTCCGGGACGCTAAGCCAAGACCTTTGCCCCAGATTAGAGTCGCGAGACACAACCACGACACTCCGAACGGGATTAAGAATACAAACGGCAGCCAGGAGACACAGTCCCCATAACCTGCTCGGTGGCAAAGTAACTGCTCAACGGGCCCGTGGTCCTTTGAACAGTAGAGCAACTATCGGTGACCCAAGAAGGGTCCCACCGAGTATCCTTCTTAGTCTGGAGTTTCCCTCTGAGCCAATCCGACATGAGTGACTCTACCGAAATAGCCTCAGAGATGACTGATCCGCGCAAGCAGGATACAGTTGGGGGGGAAGTCGTTGGTCCATCATACCGCAGGGCGCTTTACACTTGCCTAATCGCAGTCTCTATTCTAACATATGTCTCGTGTTCATATGGTCATATGGTTCATTCGTGCCGAAGCATACCTACCTACCTTACGACCATACTACCTTTTTTTTCCACTATCCTATATAATACGGATGGATCGGAGAGAGTCAGTAATGGTTCGAGGAAATCATGGTCGCATACTTGTTGTCCAAGCCCTGTAATGTAATAAACTTTAAAATTGTATTTTCTCATATTAGGCCCTCATGAGAAGCGTGAAAGTTATTTACAAAGTGACAGCGCAGTAACAGGACTAACGAATATTTATGTCCGTAATACGTGCATCGTCTGGTACTGTCCTGTCACTTGAAAGCCACCTAATTACTATTATTGTATTCTATATTCATGACTGCAAAGTTCTATTTCACTACATATGTAAATATACAAGAATCTAAACTCTGAAGAATTTACAACTAGATTGAAATAAGCTAAGTAACTACATGCTTTTTAATAAAGTTCACGTCAGATTCATACTTCATCATATTTATGTTTTAATTTAAGACGAGTATTAATTTAAATAAACATGTTCTTACGGTTTTGGTAAGTAATAACCTTAATGGACTTGTCAATAACACCGATGTTATCAGTTGCTCGGCAGCAATAGATTAATGTATGTCATTTCGGCAGGTCTATGTAATAGTCGAGCAATTTATATCTACAGCATGCTCCCTTTCTGAACGTCAAACGCTAGGTCAACTTGTCTTAGCGTATGTATTAGATAAACTTATCACGGATAGTAACTTATCATGTGTTATGTAAGGGCCTAGAAAGCTTTTGTGGTACTTTGTGAGATATTAATATTGCGTAATAATTTTTGTAGGATAGCAGAAGTATAGGCAGGACAGCTATATTTGTAAAAGTTGCTTAAGCTTATAATTTGTTCGTCAAATTACTTTTAATTTATAAACGTATTTATATTATTTCACAACGAACCTTATGACCTTTCGCAAAGGGTCGTACAATTGCAAACGCATCGTAATACTTTGTAAGATACTAACTTGAGAAAATTCCCTGATGAATTTTCACAAGATTCACATGTTGATTATATTAAAAATAGTATACCGTTTCTTTAGGTTTCAGATTTTGTTTGTACAAGTTGAGACAAATATGGCTCAAGTTTTTCAGACAACAATGAGACGAGCAATGAATAAAGAATAAAAATCGAGCAATTGCGTTTCGGTCTGCAGCAATGTAAGTTTATCACTACCCGCTTCAAACAAGTAACAACTTAAAGTAACATATTTTTTAAAAGATCATGTATTTTTCAAGAAATTGCTGCTATTTTATAATTTGTTGGACTATATTCTTCCAAAATTGAAAGAGATAACTTAGCCTTAAGAGCAGCAAATAGCACATTACCTAAAGTTTAATATTTTGCAAATAGATTATGGAATCAAAAGTATCTTTACACTTCTTTAATGATTTTTAAGTGTAGGGGTGGTACCCGCAAGGTATGTCGGGGCACCAGGGACTTCCTTTCTAGGGTATACCTGGTTCCCCGGCTATTAGTAATTAATTTTAGTCGGTTCGAGTCCGACATGCCACCGATAGGTGGTATCCGAGGGGATTTAAGCACGGAAAAAAAAAGAAAAGCAGTTGGTGGTACCCGCATAAAGAATATTTATAGAATTTTCTGTTATTACTTTTATTTTATTACTTTGTTGGTGTGATTCAATTGCAATATAATGTTAGCATATTCAATAATCGGGTTCATAATATTTATTGACACAACACCAATTTAGTACACCTTTTTCACTTTTGGTCTGGCAACACCGACTTAAGCTAGCGAATATTAAGTATCAGCCATTTTGTACATTATTCAATTTTGTTTTAGTTCTTTAGTCGCCTCTTACGACACCCACGAGATGAATTGTATTGACATTCTGTATTCTTAATCCGTCACCACAAGGCCTTATTTAACACCTTTAAAACTTTTTTGTTTATATAAAAAGACAAATCCGGCACTAGGAATATATCCTGTGTCGCGGAGGACTCCACATACTCATAAAATGAACACAAAGAAAACCCAGACTAAGAACAACTATTTGTAGATCACACACAAAGTATTGTCCCATGTGGGGATCGAACCCACAACACAGTAGGCGAGTAACCCGAGGCGAGGTAACCCCTTAAACCACTATGCCATCCGTGCAGTCTAAACAGATTAACTACTAATTAGATTATAAATTTTGATACTGGTCAGAATTCCCGAACCTCACAAGAATTTATTGGAACGAAGTTCCTTATCGCGCGTTGTGAAAGGGGGCTAGACGGAAAAAAATCGTACGAAAATTTGGAACGACACTTTTTTATTAATATAAATTGACGTCTAACTGTGGATACCATACATTAAATTTGCTTTAACGTTCGCCAACGTCCATACCATGTTGAATACACCGGTTCTCGTCCGATCACCGAAGTTAAGCAACATCGGGCGTGGTTAGTACTTGGATGGGTGACCGCCTGGGAATACCACGGGATGTTGGCTTTTTTGCTCTTTATTTTCGTGTCATCTTGTCAGACATTCAGCGCCATCTATCGAATAGATAGGAAATCATTTCGCAAGGAGATTTTAAAAATGTATAAATTGTTTTAATTGTTTTTAATATGTAGGTAATAGCCGCTTTCATAGATGGCGTTGTAATTAAAATCGTGTCAAATCAGTTTTACTCGATCGTCACAACTTCGTTCCTATCGGGTGTCCCACGACACCACACGACTTTTTATTTTAATACCTTTTCTTACATAACGCAATCAACCAACTCTTCTTTAATCTATTAATATTCAGATAGGTGCTGAACTAATGCTGTAGGAACTAGCTTAAAATAAAAAAACTTAACTTTTAGTTATAAGAAAACTATAGATAGGCAAATAATTTTCCTTTACTACTACATAGTATGTTTTCCCAATGTGCAATAAACTTTATATGGGCATATATGAAATAAAGCTCTAAATAAAACACGATGTTAAACATGTGGACATGCGGGTAGAACTGCATCAATTAAAAATGTCGTTTACTCTAAAAATGAGCAGAAAAATTATGACCTAAATATAAAACACGAGCTACATTTTATGTTTACAGCGTTCGTTGTGGGACTAAAATATGCGTTTGAAACTCACTATACACTATTTTTAATACGGGATATTTTTTTAACTAGAGAAAAACATAACAATTAAGTTGACGAGTGCAAAAAATCTTTATGAAATTGTTTAAACTTTGAATAAAATGGAGTTTTTTTTGCATAGCTGCAAGAGAGCAAACGGGTCACTTGATGGTAACTGCCTCCCGGCGTCCATTGATACCTTCAATGTAAGAGATACAAATATTTGCTTCAATTTGAGTGCCCCCCGGAATTGGGAAAGAGTTTTGGGTCTCGGGAAACTCATACGGTGGAAATCAACGAAAGTATTGCTTAAGACCCTTTTTCTGTAAGACCGTGATATCACTCCGGTTGAACTGGCCCATTTGTGCTGTAGCATGGCTTTGCCACTTGTAAAAATCTTTCAATAGGTACGTAAACAACGAATGCAAACTGATTTCAGGCATAGACCATTGTTACATGTAAAGAGATATTTATTAGGAAAAAAACACCATGAGGGCTCCCGCTCGGAACGAAGTTCCTTTCGCTTTTTGCCAAACGTTTGTTTGACAGTCATTAAAATATCAAGTTAATAGAACTAAATAGAAAAAATATACGTATTATGTATAAAATAAATAATGATAAATGAAACACTAAATGATCTGGGATAATTAAGTTATTCCGGCGCGCGGGAGAACTATGTGCGGTGATGTATATAGTTCATACACGGCTGTATCTATAACAAGACGTGTCGGCAAAAAATGTTGTTACACATTTAGGTCTGGCTCCCATCCGTCCAGAGCGTGTAACGCGCAATAAGGAACTTCGTTACAAAATATTATGAGAGGTAAATTTTGCTCTATTTTTTATACCAAGTAGATTAGTTAATAGGAAATCCTCGAAACAGAGTCTACGAGTATCTGTTTTGCCTAGAACTGCATAGTAGGATGTCATCTGTAATTTATCCTTTATTGTTAATAGTTTACAAATATTCACAATAGAAACAGTTTATGATCCTATTGATGCTACGTGTTAATTCTAGTAATTAATGGAAATCGATGTTTAGTGATTTGTGTATCATACGAGGTTTAATCATCCTATTTAGGCATTCATTTAACAACAGAACAACATAAACGATGTATATGTGAGTCATGTGTGTGCGTGAGTGAGATGTCTACGGTGGATTAATAAATTTATATATTTCTATTATTTAACAGATAATATAACAATAAATGTAAGTATAAGTGGATTATGCAACTGCAAAGCTAGTAGTATCTATATAAAAATTCATTTCGAATATGCAAATCTTATGATTACTGGAACAGTTATGCAACAGAAAGTTACGATTATAGATCATTTGTATAAATACTACATTAACATTAAGTTACATTATTAAATTTATGCACTAAACTATGCAGAGAGAAATTTCAATCATCTTGGAAAGCAACGTTATTGTATTTTAAAAATCTTATTGTTAAAAAAAAGTGTTTATTTCTCAAAAATACTTCTTAAGTTTTTCTTGTATGTACATTGTACACCGGAGAACTGTAAGTACACAATATCTAGATAACCGTGTAATAATAAACTTATTAATATATCGCTGACGCTAAATCGGGGCATAAAATTGCTATTGTTTTGTAAATTGTATTTTAAGAGATACCATTACTTTTAAGATAAATTAATCATATACTTACAACAGTTATTTATTCGTTTTGTATATTTTAAATTTTAAAACTGATTTAGTGCTGACGATTCGCTAGCATTTCCATTAGCAGTCTAATGACCTATAAAATTCTTGTTTTAAAGCAATACACAGATAAAGTCATATAACATCAAATTGTGTCGCTTATATTATTAAACCAATCATTGTATCGTGTATAATCTTCCTTTAAAAAATGTAAAAGTACAATTTCTGCAAATTTTAACAGTTAGCATTAAGTGTTAAAAGGTAAAGTTGCAAGTAATAAACGAACGGGATTAAATATTACGAAAAGGAGAACATTTTAATATCTTCACTATACCCAATAAAAGCTTTTGACAGTTAAATTAATGATACTTAAAAGGCAACAAGTCTACGCCTACTTATTTTCCTTCGGCTGACTGAATCGATTGATCTTCTTCATGAACCAGACAGAATTCAATAAAGCTTTTATGCTGTAATGATAATATGAATGATGAAAACATAGTTGTTTGCTCAAGTGAGTGACAGTAATTGAACTTTAATGTACGTAGATCTACTGTTTAAGAGAATAAAGAGTTAGAGTAAAAACAGTTCTATGAATTACTTAGATTTCGTATGAATCTATGGAAACATTTTACAAGTTTTTCGGAAGCTTTTCCAGTAAACTTGGTAATGACATTTTCTAGCTGTGCTTTTTTGATATTATGCTAAATATGTATGTATTTATAAAACAAAAGTATATAAGTATTCTATCAGTCAATCTAACTTTCATACTACAAGCTCTGCTTACTTTGAAACTAGATGGCATAGAAATATTTTAAGTTATTTTTATTCACTTTTTTCAATATTATGTTTCGGTAAAATAGTAAAAATCTTCAATCTACATACATGTTAAAGTTTTACATAAATGTTAAGTTGGTTTGTGTACGCTTGATAAACTCAAAAAGTTCTGCACCGTTTGAGCTTAAATTTTCACTTGATGTATAACCCGCTTCATGGATTGTTTTTATCTATATTTCGTAATAATTTTGTTCCTTATTTCTCATCAAAGCAACCGCAATGTGACACGCCAAAGCATGGCAGTGTACAGCTAGTTAATTATATAGCACTTTCACAAAAGTCGGCAATGCAATTGTAGCTCTTGAGTTGTATGTGTCTATGTGCGGCGTTAGTCACTCACTGTGGGGTGACCTGTCGCGTCTGTGAATTCGCGAATCAAAAATTTTTTCATGTAAAATGTTGCCAAAACGAGACCATATGGCTCGCACTGTCAAAAAGTTAACAGATATTATGTACAGCCAAGCTTCTAACTCGACATGCCGTGACTCTACTTCGCAAACTCTACACCTTAGTCAAAATGTGGCTTGGCTGTTTTGTTACTACAAGAACTATTGTAAAAAAGAAGTAATGAACAGTTAATTTAATTATTACCTTACGCGCATGTGACGGTGTTAATCTGGTATAATCCAAAATCAAATTATGAGGGTTCAAAAAAACAACGAAGCTCTTCGAGAAAGGTAGGTGATGCAATTGCGCTTCACTTGGCTCATCTTGGAGGGGGTACTACTGTGCTCCCAGATATATGAATACCTATATTACAAAAATTGTGCAATAAATAATAGTATTGAAGGAAGAGAAAGCCGAGTCACATCATACTAGTGGTACTAATTACACTATTTATATTCCAAAAGGTAAAATGCTCTAAAAAAAAGTAATTCTCTCAAAATCGATTATTGAAAAATTCATACATTCATTATAAATAAATATGTACACCGGAACTTTGAGCTTAACACATTTATCAGCATCACACTCAAGGTTTCCTAGTAGAAATAAGTTTTCTTCAGCGTTTTTGTGAGCCTTCTCCAGTTTATTACTGCTATATAATATTATTAAATGGTATAATGTATAAGTTTATGGACGAAGTCATAAAATGCCCTCCTAGTGTACACTAATTAAAGTAAGCATTAAAGGGCACACACATGTATTCATTTTCAAAGTCAGCGACGCTATTCCGAATTTCGAATGTCATTGTAACCAATACTCCAGATGAGATACTTTCTTGGCGAAAAATATTATTAATTAACTTTTAAAAAGTGTAACCGACTTCAATTCCATTCAAATTCATCATAATGAATTGTAATAAACTGTATCCTTCATTCTTTTATTTTCCATCCTTAGGGTTGGTATTGTTTCTTAAAATTTTAATGGGATTAAACCGGAGGTATATGTATATATATATACCTCTCAAATATTATTTACTAAATAAGTTTGTAAATGATGTAGTCTCGAGGTAGCAAACTAAAAAACCTACAGCCGAGTTGAGAACCTTCTCCTTTTTTGAAGTCGGTTAATAAACTGTTTGTCACCTTACACCAATCGATATTATAACTTTAACAGTTTGCAAACAAGTTGTATTGTAAACATGTTTTATTATATTTATTTTAAACTAAAGAAAGTTAGTTATATGCATGCTTCCTTGACGTATTCGGTGGCCGTAAGCAACTGCCGTCATGGCCGCACTTAGCTCGAAGCGCCGTGGGACTCTTGACATGAATTAAAAATGCACGTTGCATTAGTGCGCCAATGGCGGTCGTGCACATGTGAAATGGGACCGACGAGCTTCCCGCTGCCTTCCGTCATGGCTGTCTTTGATCTATAAACGTTCCCTTACATATTTTGAACATAAGAAATTATTTGATTGACCTGTTTTACACTTATGTTATCCGTAATAATATTAATTAATACATAATAATATTTTTGTAATGTAGCTAAAAAATGATTTTATATGGTTCATCTTTTCCTTAAAAAAATGTATATTAAGTATTTGTCATCATAAATGATACTACTAAACACTTTATAAATATGCTGTGCCCATGACGGTCCATAATTAATGTTTTATGTTCTTTTGGAAATTTTGGAATGCATCATAAAAACACAGTATAATAATGTACTTGATTTGTAATGATTTCTGTGCACTAGGAACAAGAAGAAATCAACTCTCCCCTCCACTTTTTTCATTTATCCCCCCTTTGATTTTCTCGGTACCTGGAGCACTTGGACTGCCATGTTTGGGTTTGTCTGAACCGGGAAAAGGAGACGAACAAGCTGGCCCCTACAGATTTTTTTTTGAAAAGTATCGTAACATGTAACAACACTTCAGTCTGTTTTTCTAAAGAGGTGCGTGGGGGGGGGGGGATTTTCGAGGGATGACTTATTTTTTTATGATTGCATTAAGGTCCGCACAAAATACCCTTCAACTTTTTTCATTTATTTTGATTTTCTCGGTTCCTGGAGCCGGGCAAAATTCTATAGGGTTTTCCTAAGATAATTATTTAATGCTAGCTGGTACCCGCGACTTTGTTCGCGTGGAATTTGAAACGCTGCCTTACTGGGTTCGATTCCCAGCCGGGCAAATTTCAATAGGGTTTTCCTGAGATAATTATTTAATACTAAGTTTATTAATACCAAGTTGATAAAAAATGCTATGCAATAGCTTTACCGCGGCAGTCCCCGAGTGCCACACGTCTTTTTTTTTTGTCACTCACTTTTCCAATGGGGATTAATTAACTTTCAAAGTTAAATTTGAACACAATTTTCCTAAATATCGTAAGTGTAGAAAATAAAACAAATAGGTTATTAAAATATAAAATTGTTATTCAATCAAATCGTACTTGAGAAAATCCACAGATTTTTTTGGTTGAAACTACATAATGTGACTGAAAGCTCTAAAATAACATAAAAATAATAATTTATCGCACAGTGCATTAAATTATTCAAATTTTATTGTACTTCGCATAAATTACCACAAAACACAAAACATGTACTCCTTTACATAATTAATAAAAGACAGTAAACAAAAGATAGATGGCTACGAAACAGGGGATATGAAAAACGCTTACAAAGACCGAAAAAAATATTAAGCACCTTGGTAGAGGCGCGTGGGTCAACAAAGATAATTTCCCCGCAATAAATTGAAGGAGCGCTCAGTGGTTAATTACCGTACCTGGTTGCCGGAGATAGAGAACAAAAATCAGCGGAAGCTGGTAGATAAACCTTCTATAATGGACACTTTAAAAGAAATTAACCTACAGGTATTAAACCGAGATTATATTATCGTCGCTCTAAAGAGGTTTCAAATGACGGGTTTATGCCAGCAAACTGTTTGACTAACTCTAAAAAATATATAGATAATTATATACTTAGTCAGGTAATAAGTTATGTAAAAATTAATTAATTTTTAATTTTCGAATACTAGCCAGATCTACTTCGTCTAATTTAAAAAATAGAACGTTTCCACTAGACGAAAACAAAAAAAAGATGTTTTTTTATTCATTTTCAAATTGGTTAAATAAGGTAATAAAATTTAAAAAAAGGTTAAATATATATCTATATCGTCAGTGAAGTCAAAAATGGATTGGATTTATAGGAGAGCAGAATAACTGTTTCTCTAACAGTGGATCTGTTAGGGAAATATGAAATAAAAATTCTAACATCGCTTATTTTGCAATATTTTTATTAGAATGTGGAGGTGGAGTATGAAAATCATGAAGCAGTTACTTACTTATACTGTAGGTTAACTTACATAGTCAATTTTTAAATTAAAAATGCCTCACTATAGGTGAGCCATCTCATTTCTGACTAATTAAAAAGAAGCGCGTTATCTTTCTTCATCGAATGGTATGAAATGTTTAAACCGTAAAAAATGATTTAAGCGCTATTAGAACTTCACTGACACTACAGTTATGCACCACGCAATGATGCTAACCTTCTGCTTCCATAATTCATGACATAATAAACATGTACGTACATATTCTATATAGATAATAACTCTGTGACCCTGTCATTTCATAGCCCATTAACCTATAGCCATAATAGCTTCGAATGGTTTGCCTCGTGAAACTTAGGAGAAATGCCTCGTAGTAACTAATGAACATCTGACTTAAACCTTGATTGAATCAAGACAAAATATATCTTGAAAATGCAAACAGTATTGTTTATTGACCTTTTATTAATTAATTATTAAATAATGTTGATTAATAAATTTGTAGGGGACTGTGTATTCTTGCTCACCTTTTTCTTCTGGCTCTCAGTTCATTAGTTGATCTTCTTCTTGATAGTTTGAAAAGTAAATCAATTAGTGACGACCAAAATGTTACCCATCTGATTATAGGTAATAATCGAATTTCTTTAAGACGAAGTTACAATCGATTTGACAAAAGCACTTGTTTAATAAATCAACATATATTAATAGAATTGATTTTTTATATTAATAAGGACTCAAGAAGAAATGTTTTTTAAAATTTGCAGTCTAACCACTTGTTTCCATGTCTGCATAGAATGGAACGTAACTTTTTATCGAGTATAACATAAATCAATTAAAATATTCAAATAAAGCAAGAGAATCCACATATTTTCAAGAACTGTTACGTTCTCAAAGGACAGTTGAAAGAAAATAAAGGAATGCACAGAGTTTAGTAGTTGAATAATCATTTTTAGTTGAGAGTATTTGAAAATTAATCATGTTTAAACTAGCTATATTACTTTTAAGTATTAAGCATATAAAAGAGATGCTTTAAAAGTGTGCACTCATTTCTGAGATTTTTATGTAACCATCACAAATACATCCAGTATACGAGTATACGAGAGCGTATTCTTCCTTCAGCTGGTATGAAAATAAAAGAGCACCATTCATAGGTTTCGTTATTACGTTATGGGTCTCGTGATGATGTACGATGCTGATGTGATGGACGAGCTCTAGTGCGATGCATCATAATCACTTAGACGCGGCGGGTTAGAGGTACTGTTAACGCCTAGTATTTCCTTGTAGGAATTTCTCGTGAGCTTTTTATTTTGCGAAAAAAATATATTTTCGTCGGTCGTTGGTTCAGATCTTGGCTCGGCTCGAAGAACCATAAAGTTGTATGGGACAACTACAAATAATGGAATTGATACTGGGAACACCGAAATATTCCGAAATGTCTTATTCCGAATTTCTATGTTCCGATTTTCAAAAGTCCGATTTTAATAATACCTAAAAATTATAATTCATATTATTAAAATTCACAAAAATTATTTTACCGAAAGTCGTAAATGCGATTTGTTTGTTTTCCGATATTTATACGTTCTAAGAATCAAATTTTCCATGCATTCTCGGTTGGAAAAACGATGTTCCGATTTTGAATACTTCGAAAAAACTACTAAAATTAGGATTCTGATTCAGTTAGTATATTTAGTTAAGTATTTATATCAAAAATCTATAAGTAACGTTTAATGTAATTTAAAAACGTCTACTTTGCTTTGTTATTACTTTGTTATTAATATTTGTCTATTACTATGTTTTGTGTTTTGCTTCTTTTTATATATAAGACTGCGTCGGCTACCATCTACTGTTATTGCATTCTTTAGGTTAGGTTAGAACTGTGACTGTGTCTTTGGACATCGCCAAAGCCTTCAATAGTCTGCCATTCAGCTGCATCAGGGAAGCGCTCCGCTACCATGGAGTGCCGGAGTACCTGAGGCGGCTGGTGGCAGACTATCTTGAGGAGCGAACCGTCATGTACGAGGACCGAGATGGCGTCTTGAGACGCAGGGCCATGTCGTGCGGTGTTCCGCAGGGGTCTCTCCTAGGACCACTCCTGTGGAACATTGGATACGACTGGGCCCTACGAGGGCATCTCCTCCCCGGGCTGGGTGTACTCTGCTACGCAGATGACACTTTAGTCACGGCCCGGGGGGCTAACTTCCAGGAGGCGGCGCGCTTGACGCCACGGGAGTTTCCCTGGTGGTCGGGCGGATTGAGGCGTTGGGTTTGCGGCTGGCCCTGGATAAGACGGAGGCCCTATTATTTCATAGGCCCCGTCGTGGTCCACCCGCCGGCGCCTCAATCGAGGTCGGCTCGGTCCTCGTACCGGTCCGGGCCCAGATGAGGTACCTGGGTCTGGTCCTAGACGGTAGGTGGCTCTTCGACGAGCACTTCCGACAGCTTGGTCCGAAGCTGGTGGACACTGCCTCCGCCCTAGGGCGACTTTTGCCAAATTTGGGCGGGACCAGTGTTCCTACGAGGCGGCTGTACGCGGGGGTTGTCCGGTCCATGGCGCTTTATGGTGCACCGGTGTGGGTGGCGGCTCTGACCGCCCCGAATAGGGCGCGCCTCTGGCGCCCCCAGAGGATATTGGCGGTCAGAGCCATACGCGGATACCGCACGGTGTCCACCGAGGCGGCTTGCGCCTTAGCCGGAACACCCCCGTGGGATTTGGAGGCGGAAGTGCTCACCGAAGTTTATCGGCGAGTGGCTGACTTCCGGGCGGAGAGCGGATTTCGCCCTCCGCCCGAAGACGTGCGCGAGTGGCGCGAAGCCGCTCGCCGAGACATCATGGTCAGGTGGTCGTTCCGGCTTGAGACTCCACGCGCTGGCTTCGCTGCCGTGGAGGCTCTCCAGCCGGTCATCACCGAGTGGGCAGGGCGGCAGCACAGGACCCTTTCCTTACGGCTGACGCAGGTGCTTTCCGGGCACGGTTGCTTCGGAAAGTACCTGTACTCGGTCGCTAGGAGGGAATCGAGTCCCGCCTGCCACCACTGCGACTGTAGTGAGGATTCGGCCCAGCACACGCTGACGGTTTACCCCACATGGGCGATGCAGCGCCGGGCCCTCACTGCAGTCATCGGAGCAGATCTCTCGCTACCGGCCGTAATTCGCTCCATGGCCGGTAGCGACAGTTGTTTTACCGCGGTCGCAACCTTCTGCGATGAAGTAATCTCGCAGAAGGAGGCGGCGGAGAAGGCCCGGGAGGACGACCTCCACTCAGACCCGATCCGCCGCTGGCGAACCGGGCGGCGGAGGCGCGCTTACCTGCGCCTCATGCCGCCCTGAGTGTGGCCGCGGGTGGACGGGGTGGGTTTGACCTCCACCCGCATTAGTTTGGCCAGCCGCGAGGAGGCGGCGTCCGCGTGTGCCGGACGTCGAGTAAATAAATAGAGAGTTTACCGAAGGTGGTGCCCGCGCCGTTGCGGGCAGGCGCTAGGAGGGGTCCGGATGTCTTAATAACAGCTGTTCCCGGATCCCTCCTATTACAGGCGCAGAGTGGCACACCGTGTGGTTTTAGTCGGTCCGAGTCCGACACACCACCCCGCTGCAAACCCCGGTGGGGTGACGGTCAGAGGGGATTTCCACCCGTAAAAAAAAAAAGCCGTGTGGTGTCGTGGGACACCCGATAGGAACGAAGTTGTGACGATCTAGTAAACTGATTTGACACGATTTTAATTACAACGCCATCTATGAAAGCGGCTATTACCTACATATTAAAAACAATTAAAACAATTTATACATTGGTAAAGTCTCCTTGCGAAATGATTTCCTATCTATTCGATAGATGGCGCTGAATGTCTGACAAGATGACACGAAAATAAAAAGCAAAAAGCCAACATCACGTGGTATTCTCAGGCGGTCACCCATCCAAGTACTAACCACGCCCGATGTTGCTTAACTTCGGTTATCGGACGAGAACCTTTATATTCAACATGGTATGGACGTTGGCGAACGTTAAAGCAAATTTAATGTATGGTATCCACAGTTAGACGTCAATTTATATTAAAAGTGTCGTTCCAAAATTTCGTATCAATTTTTTCCGTCTAGCCCCCTTTCACAACGCGCGATAAGGAACTTCGTTCCAAAAATGGCTAGAACTGTGACCATTAAAGAGATCCCCTTTATTGTTGGTGAATCATTTAGGTAAGGTTAGGTTAGAACTGTGACCAGCAAAAAAAAATCTTTTTTTTTGATGTTTGAATTATCATTAAGTTGGAATCTTTGTTATTCGATCGCTTCAAAATTGGTATTTTGAGCAAAGTAATTATAAAAATAGGGTGAATAATAAATTGGAATTGTTATATTAGGAATTTTGACTTATTCAGCATTATGAAAATCGGTATTTTGAAATTTGTATTTGTGACTGACGGAATAACGATTTTCGTATTTAGTATTTATTTTAGACACATTAAAAGAGACATAAAAATATACCCTACGAAAGTTCTACAGCTAGTGGACCATAATAATTCTTTATTATCATTTTTTGTTTTATTTAAACACACTGTTATATTTATCAAATAATTCTGTAAAGAAATACAAAAACCAATTTGATAAGTTGATAGCCATAGACAAATTGATAAAAAATAAAGGAAACATTATACAGCTATATTATAAAATACTCTTTTATCTATAGACTCTTAAGAGTCCACCGATAAAAATCTGTTATGTGTAACTAAAATATCAAATGCTAATATCTTTGTTCCTAGCCTTTCAAAAACAAAAATTGTTTCACTCATAGATTTAAAAAAAATAGACTATTTTATTAAAAGTTTTTTCACTACAAGACGATGCAATTTGATTCCAAAATATTGTTTTGTATGGAGACCCGCCATTGTTCTATAGGTTTTAAAACATAAAAAAGTACAAATGACAGATCTCTTTTGTAAAATTAATTTAATATATTAATATTTACGTCACTGTACAATTTATATTATTTTTAGGGCTCATGTTTTCTATAGATCATTACTTCTTTCTACTCTGCATTGCAATAAAAAACTTAGTAGTAGTATAGTAGTAGTACGAGTATAACACAGTTATTGTATTAATTTATATAACTTCAGTAAACTGGGTTTTCTTGTACCTATAGATTTAATTTCTTTGGTATAGTTATTATTTCTGAAAAGCAGCTTACCAAAAAAAACTCAAACTCATACAAACTCAAAATTTATGAGAGTTATACATTAAAATCAAGAGCATGAATTAGTGTTTCATCAAGGAGATTCATATTCAGTTCATTTAAAGGCAGAAATAACACGCTACGCAATAACATCAACTACAGAATTAATTGTCTGTTACAAATCTAGCTTTTAACACTCAAGTCGCAAGCGGGCAAACTAAATCTGACAAGTGTTACAACAATTCTTTTAATAAAAAGATTACTAGCAATATTTATATTTGCAAAACGTGTCTTTAAATTAAGTATGCTGCGAGACTACGTGCCGACATAGTGTATTTGTTATGTTATCATAGAATTTGTTTGTTATCAAATAGTATCGTAGTTCATATTAGAAAATAAGTTAAAACCAATTTGCATATTTTAAATGAATTTTCTAAAAGTATATTCAAACACTTGTTTACTTTCCCGTTGCCGTGGTTTGAATATACTCGTATTAAAGAGGGCTTAAAACTTCTTTAAACAAACATGCTGAATTAAATTAAAATAACATTCAGTTTTTACTACCTTTTATATTCTAATATTAATAAATAAATAATATGTATGTGCTTTATACTGTATGTATTACATTTGGGATTTATGAAACAAGATTTATTTCAAAAAAGTTTCTAAATTTTCTTCTTCTTGCAATAAAAATCTAAACGGCTTACTGTTTTCTGGTTTGTCAAAAATCCTACCTCAACGAGCTTAAGCAGAAATTTGGGAATAACCTACAAACGTTTTTTCTAGAATCAGACTACGAAACCTTTTGAATAAAGGGCTACCCTAGACCTTGCCTACGGGTAACTCTGATAGCTTTCACAGAAGTGTGTGCACTTTACTATGCCTAGAGCAATTTTGATCTCTTTGGTCTTTCGATCGTGGTGTGTATGTGCGTTTTAATCTTCTTCTGTGATGTTTGTACTACTTATTGAATACTATTTTCTAAAACTAATTAATTACTGAACAAAATATTTTATTTTCCCTAAAGAGAATTGGAATGTCTATGGCTAAATTTAACGTTAAAGATTTGTGTTCAAACAAGTACGATAAACTTTAATGGCGATAGTGCTATAAACAGGTACTGTAAATTGTCACATAAAAGTTTTAAAACGCGCTCAATTGTATACTGGTAAAGATTACACAATACAGTGTTTCTGAGGTTTACTAAACTTCGGCCAGCAAAAGTACTTATGAAAGGAAAGATTTTACTTGTTTTAAATACCTATAGATTCCTTGTTTAAAACGAAAATAAAAGTAATAAAGCCTATTTTAGCCACTTTCAGGGCCGCTGCTCGTCTTGCGACGTCCCTCCACTTCTGTCGGTTTTGTGCATTGCGAACACATTGTACTGCAGTCGATTCAGTGGTTGCTTTGATTAGGTCGATCCAGCGGGTTGGGTATCGACCCCGTGGGTAGTGCCCTCCACACGGCCTTGCACCACAAGTTTCTCCATCGAGTCCTGCTTTTTAGAGATGTGTCCAAAGAACTTCAGTATTAGTAACTGCTGTAAATCCATCTTTGTACACGACCAACTAAAAATTTTTCTTGGAATTCGAATCTTTTTCGATGATCTCTTTGATATGGCAGTGGTGTATCCAACCGACTGGGGATTTCAAGCTTATCTTCTTTAACCTGTAAAACACTAAAATATCTATGTTCGTTTATCGGTATAGAACCTAGGCACAGTAGGACAAGCTTTGCTTATTTTGGGTCTAGGTGGATGTTTGTCCCACAATATCGTTACTACCAATTAACCTCGGTATGTAATCTGATCGACGAATTTAATCGTGATCATCATGCTGTTGTCCAGCCTCTCCTTTGAAAGGAGGTTAAAGGCCTACTATACCACGTTGGCCACGCCTTTTGCAGTGTTCTTGTCCTGCATAGTTTCCCTTACGATACCCACAGGATGAATTGGGGTGACGACATTCCATATTCTTAATCCGTCACCACACGGATCGACAAATTTATGTGGCATTATTTTGATTGTAGTTATAGTGTAGAAATAAGTGTTGTATATCTATTTATGTACGTCATTTTTCTGCTTTAGTTGACTCAGAAAATTTACTTTAAATTACTCATATTAAAGAATATTCATTGAGATTCCTTTGTGTATAGAAAGTTATAATTTATATTTGTTGTAAACGTTATTTCAACACAACAAAGCAATAAGTTAAACTTGCCATTTGCAGACACATCGCCTACGAGCCAACCATTGTAACCTATTTACGTCTTTCCGATTTATACATAAAGTTATTGTATTGCATATTTCTATTTCATAAACAGACAAAGAAATAAGGAGATTTATACATTTCCGTACATTGAAATACAAGCATAGGTTGTTATTATTTTACAATTCCAAGAAACAAATGTAAAATCGAAGCCAATCTTTGATTCGATTCTTACCGTCTCCGAGAATCTGCACTCTGTTAAAATGACTTGCGTTTTCAAATGTATTTTCTGCTGAAACCAAACGAGTATTACACTGTAACAAATCCTTTCGATATCATTTATGTGAAAGAAAATGTTACAAATTTAAGAAACAGTCACTTCTTCTTCAAAAATACAGACATCAAAAAACTCTAAGCAACACTTTTTTCACTATTGTTAAAATTTATATTTCTTTCATAAATAATAACGCAACAAAGCAACAAGCTAAAGCAACAAAATGCTTTATTCATTTTTTTGATCACATCATTAATTACATCATCATTATTTAATTTTAATTATTAACAATATAAGTACCGTTACTTAAGTAGTACAAAATAAAGTTAAAATAAATTAATCTTTTCATGTTTAACAAAATTAAAAAAACGTTATTTTTTTATTATTCTGTTATTTAATACAAAGTTTGACCGCCTCTGTTGTTTAAAATTTGGCAGCAACGATTTTTTTTGAATTTTTAAGATTGTTTATCTGATCCTGTGGTAATCGCTCCCAGTGTAATTTCTGAAAGTCTTTCGGTTATTGGATTGCCGTCCAGGTTATCTAAAACACGTCTCTGGAGTATCTCCCATGCGTGCTGGATGGGATTGAGGTCTGGTGATTGTGCAGGCCACAGCAATACCCGGATGTTTTCCATTGCCAAGTACTATCTGGTCCTCCGAGCTGTGTGCGAACGAGCATTGTCATGCATCATCGTAAAAATCTTAGCCTAGGCTTTGTGCAAATGGGTGAAGATAAGGCCCAAGGATAACTTCAATGTAAGTTTCAGGGCTCATATTGCCATCTACAAAAACGAGTTCAGTTCGTCTGTTCTACCATACCGCCCATACCATCACTGTAGAGCTACTATATGGGTGCGCTTCCTGGACATATCTCAGCCGTCCAGCATTTCCGGGATGACGATGATGATGATAGCTTTCTCGTATCTGGCCGCAATCTAAACCGGGACTCATCGAAATATAAAATTTTAATCCATTGCTCCTGGGTCCATGTCAAGTGTTCCCTACACCTAATTGGGCATCGTTCTAGTAGGCCGTTTTCATGTAGCCTATTTCTAACGGTTTGGTGACCCAACAACTACACCGCTCGAGAATTGTAGCCTTAAACCTATCTCCCGGGCGGTTAACATCAGCTGACGTTTTGCAGTCAGTTGTATGTATCGGTCCTGTCGGGCAGTTATACTCCTTCCTGGTGATTTATTGCCAAGGGCAATAAATCACGCTCCTATTGACACCAAAATGATGAGATACCTGGGACTGAATTCCTCCCGCTTGTAGTACTCCTACAGCTCTCTGCATTTCATCAGCAGTCAAATGGCGTCGCTTCATGACATAAAACATGACTCACTACTCAATTTTTTCAAAAACTATATCTCAGAACGATAAAAGTGAGATAAATACTAAATTTATCAAGCAACAAAAACATAAATTAGCTTTTATTTTGATGATAATTATGAGCAATCAAATATGATACATCAAATAAAAGCAGTCGTTTAATTACTTTTATTGCACTGTATTTACAAACACTTACTATAACAAACAAGAAATCACTATATATGTAACTCGTAAGTCACACTAGAAATTCGCTTGGATGTTAATTCGCTGTGTCGTAAAACAATACTGTGCCCCGAGCACGAACAACTTGCGAAAAAGTATTCGTATCGTCTTCGACAAAATTTGTATGACATTTGTGCAGCGCCCCTATCGTGTAGTAGTAGTAACTAATTTTGGCAGCACGAACGTTTCGAATTTACTTTCGTATCGTCAACGTATCGTCAAGCATTCGATACGTTACACTTTATAAAGAAAATTGGCAGCACGAACGAAATTTTGACGTACGTTCGAAGGCTGGCTATCGAGCACCTGTCAAACTTAGTCGAATGTTTATTCACCTAAGATTTAGCCGTGAGAAAAGTTTCGAAACAATCAATTTCTTTTAAAACTATTATTTTCAAGTATTAACGGTTATTTTTTGTAGAGATAAAATGCAAAGACCGCCGCTTTAGTCCTATGTATGTTCTTGTCGAAAGTTTAATTGAAAATAAAGGTATTCAACAACTAGATTCGAGGTGAGCAAATCTTGTTTTATCTATAAAGTGTAAACTAAATATTTGTCAGAAACCTTTGAAGAAACTTCTACTATATTAATAAAATGTAGTATACTTAGTATGTACCTATATATCTATTAATCTAATTAATTATTTTTTAGTGAAATAAGGCAAAGAAAAATCTGTCTGTTTGTAATATAAAATAATAGGTTTTTTTTCATGCTCACACGGTTTTTTGCAGTGCTGTCTATATAAGGAGTAATATAGGCTAAAAAAAATTGACCGGTCCGGGAATCGAACCCACTAAGGCAGCGCTTTTCAAATTCTACGCAAACGATGTTTCGGGCACCAGCTAGTCCTTTAAATTTAAATGACAACGAATTTCAAAATATATCGCTTTAAGCTAAGAGTAAGAAGTAGTTTGACTCAACCAACTAAATAACTAAAAATGGTTATTTCGTTGCGTTGTATGCCGTGGAAGTGGGTGCGAGGGGTATAAGAGCTAAATCCCTCTATAACCTGTTTAATGACCTTGGATTGCTTAGTAAGCTTTTTCCTTGAACAAATATCCAAAGCGGCATTGCTAGGCTCGTACCAAATTAGGTTAGATGGAGGGGGTTACCCAGCAGACAGGGATGAAAGGTATATAGTAAAAATGAGCTGTATGGATATTTTTTATTTACCATTATTTTAAAATGAATTATACAGAGTTGTTTTTTATACATTACATACACATGTACATGTTATTTACAGAGAACATTATTTACTTTGAAAAAGTTATATGTCTAGTTAATAATTTAAATTTTATTTCACACAATTACGATTCTATTAACGGTTAAAATATCATTGCTTGTTTTGAGTTTATTTTTCTTCAGGAGACTTCCACTCCTCGCCACTGTGAATGGAGAAGACTGAGAATGAACCTCAGATGCTGGTAAAGGAGGAGCCACAGTTGGTTGGCTGCTTGAGCCCGCAGTATTCCAATCTACAACAAAATATTGCAACATTTATTACTTATATAATAACGAATATAACATTTTCAGACATCTGACACACAACACCACCTAGTTTCAAACTAAGCAGAACTTGTACTATGAAACCTAGATTGACTGATATGAGACATTAGTAGTCCCTTGTATGTTTATCTGTAGGATTGCTGTGGTGGTGTTCAAGTAACATTTATAAAGTGACAGATGTTATCTATATTTACAATTGAAACTTTATTTTAATGTCAAGTAGCAGTGTAAGTCTCATAACAACGAGAAATTGAATTATAAGTAATAACGTCAGAAATTTATCATATTCTCAAACATCACATCGTTATTTTACATTACAGTACATTCAATATTATCAAATAGTACATTTAATATACACTCACCTTTCCAGAATTCCACCATAGCTACGTATTGTAAATGGCTTGTTCTCACTATGACTTTTATGTTGGGATTTTTGGTGCAGAAGATGATGAAACACGTTTTCGTCTGTGCTATTCAACAGTTCGATTTATTGTGGCACGACTTACTGTGGTTTATTTTAAAGAAATTTTTATCAATTTCTTTTCACATAACACAACGATCTAGTAGTATACGACTTAGCTATTATTGGAAGCTTGGATTTTTGTCACAATCGACAGCCAACACGACGTAATAATACATAATATTTTCTATAAAATGCTTCTTAAAGTTTCAAAGGTTGACAAATAATCTTAAACTTGGTGATGAATTTACAATAAAAATAATAAACAATTTATTGACATAGCGTCGTAGCCATGTCAATAAATTGACAAGTGGAGACGTGTTTTTCAGAAACCGAAAAAATGACAAAATAATTATTTTAATTCTCCAAATATACTACATTTTAAAATGTCCCATACCTCATTTAAGATTTACTATGTGTTTATATAAGTATATTTTGTTTTTATTTGTCAATAAATAGGTAGTTTAACCGAAAGTAATAAAAAGTTCACTATTTCATTAAGTTTTCGAACGTATAGTTCATTCAATAAGATGTTGAATTCGTTCTTAAGTGCTCATCCTTATTTACGTTAGGATGACGTCACTAACGTAATCGTATCGAGCTCTCGATACCTTAATGTTAGTGCTTCGTGCTACCGCCTATCGTAAAACTCCGTTAACGTATCGAGGACTCGATACGTTTACGATACGCATTCGAAAATTTCTCGTGCTCGAGGCACTGTACAATAACAATACTGAATCAAGAACCATAATCTCAACGCGTAGCGATCGTTGTGCCCCAGTTGATACTAGATGGCGCTGTCCTCAACCACACAACACAAAAACCACTCAGTCCTATGGCGCAACAATAACAAAATGCAATATAAATTTTTCTAATTAAAAAATTAGTCAGTATATGTTTACGAGAACAAAAAAGATTGTATACCAATCTACTTTCTAAGAAAAAAATTAAATAACATGCAGTTTGTGTAAATGATCCATTTTGCTTAGACTTTATTGATGTGTGTATAATAATTAAAACTGAAATTTCAGTCCAAAAGAGCTTTTAAATTTACGCATTTTATTTGGTGACTTTTGCATATCTTATTTAGTAGACGTCCAATGGTACAACATGATAGAGTTGTCTATAAATAGCTAGTTTTTTAAGTTATTTAAGGTTTACGAACGTGACTTTTTGCCCAAAGACAGCCTTAAAGATAGCCTAGCCTTTCCACCCATAATGATTCTACTAATAAGTAATAAATTTTCAGAATTCACATTAACTACGTTTTATTTTAAATTCTAGCAACCCTACAAAGGAATATTATAATACCAATGCTTCATTCGTTCAGACATTGATATACACCACTTACTTTTCAAATGGTGAAACCTGTAAAATCCATTAATCTTGGTTCATAATATATTATTCCGACAAGAACTGAAGTGGACGGGTCTGCATTTTATAAGTCTTATGAACTTTTCAGCTTCAAAAGGAACAATTCTCGAGGAGTATTACGTTGTTCAAATTGTGGAGGTGATTGTATGCATTAGTGCAACGGTCATTGTAACTGAGTGAGAGGGACCGACGACCAGTGCCCAACTCTCGACCAATTTAAATTTATTTCGTGCTTCTCAGCCGCATCGTTAAAGTCAAGGGCGTGCTTAGTGCCAGAACCCATTAACTTAATATATGGGTATGAGCAATCGGCTTTTTGTTATATTCTCGAGTCAAACGGTACTCGTTCTCATTCGTAATTGCTAAATGGCTCGTATTACACAAGTCGTTACTGTCAATGGTAGAAAGTAATAATCAGTGTTCTTTGACTTCATATTGTATTCAATCGAATGTTTTTTTTTTAAGTTTACAATTTAATTGGTTGATCATAAATACCATCATATAACCTAACATAGTCGGAACTTACTTCTAAATTAATAATGCATTTAATTACGAATGTGATAGGATAATGGTTAAGGTTCAGTTTAGTGATCGAATGGATGTGGTTTAAGCCCTACCACTTCTAAGAAAAACTACTTCAAGACATCAAAAATTTTTTTTACAATATTTTACAACACATTTATTATACTGATAAACATAATGTCAGTTTTAGGCGCTACGCATTTTCTAATAATCTGTTTTTAAGCAACGGTTCTTAAAGAGACACTTACAAAAGTGTCTTGTTAATGTACATAACAACTACAGAAACAATAATATTAAATAAGATTCCCGCCTCGGCTTCAGGCGACTGATTAAGAAATTAAATGAAATGAGAAGAAGAAACTACAAATCTTTTTTTTTATATAAAATACTGGACTATCAAGTTTCTTGTATTTTGGAAATCTCTATACTGTCTTCTGTATCCCTTTTAAGTATTTTATAGACAGTTTTTAACCTATTTTTTCGTATTAGAAAAATTGAAGTTTCTGAATTTTTTCTTGAAAATTGAGTTGAGTATATTTTTTTATTTTATATATTTTTTTTCTTTTATTTTATACATACCTAAATATAATAAATTAAATATGCATTGTTCAAGTTCATACTCATAACAAACACTTCATAGTCTGTTGTTTATTTCGTTGGTCAGCTTGGCGCTTTTGCAGTAAACTAGGACACCCTGCGGATGTTGAAACCGCATCGGCTTGGTTTATTTTAGAGTTTATCACAGCATTATGTCACATCAAAGCTGTCAAGGTATTACTTATTTTATGTGTGTTATTTTCAAATTTTGAAGATATATCATCAACTTTTCATAACATTTGCCTGGTTTGAAGCACTAACTTTGCCCAGTAGTGCAAAACACACAGAAACTGTGTTGTTTTAAGTAATCTCAATGACGTGTAAAAAAGCATTTGACAAAACAAAGCAGACTATAAGCATAAACAACCTTCTGTTTAACCTAATAAAAGCATAAAAATATAGAACATTTTCTGTAATTTTTTGTCCAAAACTTAAAGTGCGTAAATGGTCGCCAATTAAAGCATTTATTTATTTTAAACTTCAATGTAAATAAGAGAACAGTGTTGGTTGATGTTTGCGCCGGGTTGATTGCCTTCACTGGACCGAAGTTCAATATACATATATCTATTTTCCACATATGTAAATTTTCAACAAGCCTTTTCGATTCGACGGACGCGTCCAATTCACTAGTGGAATGAAACTGAAATTGGAAAAATCGCCGTGAGCCATGTATGAGCTCTCTGTACCAATGAAATAATGCCATTGTAAACTTGGAATTACTTCGCCAAGTATTCATTGTTAGATGTTATATTGATGAACACATCCTTGTACGCATCTAGAACCGAGATTAATCTCGAGGGTACATTGTCATTTCAATTTATAACTAGTGAAAATTAAAATCTCCGAGTATTGAAGTTAAAATACTCACGTTCTCAATCTTGCGTTGAATAGGATTTCTTTTTACGTTTTTTGCTGAACCTGTCAGCGAGATATCCTTTTTTTTCTATAAGCCGATAAAATCATCAGCGAACAAGTATAAATTATTGAGTGTTTATATTACAGATAGACTTGTGTGGTTTAATGAAAGTGAAAGTGAAAGTTTGTGTATCTGTCTGTGTCATTGTAGCTCCTAAACGAATAAACCGATTATGCTGCGGCTTTTTTTAAAGGTAACGTTATCGAGATGGTTTTCAGGCAAATTTGTGAAGATCATCAGCTCATTTCTTAGTTGATGAAGGGATTTCATTAACTTACACAGCTTGGATTGATTTGTAGTTTGGTGTACTGTTACTTTTGTGGTATTTCCACGATATGGGAATCTTGACCTGATGCTGCACCCGAACTTATTGGTGATGCTGATGTCGGAGGTATTCCAAATTTTTTATTTAGTGTTACGTTAAATTTTGGCGACATTTAGTCTTTTGGATAGAAAACTGCTTGTAGTCGTATAGTAGAGGTTGAGGGAGAGAGCTTGCTGTAAAGAATATCATGTTCAAACTAGCTTTTATCCGTGACTTCGTTTGCATTTGTCAGTAAAAGACAATGGTAGGCATGAATAGGACTTTTGTACTGTCTTGTGTATCTCATGGTAGGGAATATTGTTGTATTTATTTGGCTGGTAATATCATCAATAATAACAGTTTTAATAACCAGATTTTTAGAACTTTGCTTTCAAAAGTTATTTTAGTTCGTAGTTTGCATATGAGCTGTACTGAAGTCGATACCAATGACATCAGGCCGTTATAAATTATTTGTCATCGCTTAACTAGTTGACACAAGTAACATTAATATCTTTCAAAATCATACGTTTATGATTTTTTGATCTGTCAATAAAATGATCCCCTGTCCAAAGAGTTTTAATTACGTTTTTTACATAGTGTACACGATTAATCTAATCGATTTAAATTAAATTATTAGTACCTTGCCTTAAATTAATTGATTTAAAATAATCATTCCTTTATTACTTCGTCTAATCTGTACATTCAACATTATTAATAAATAAATGTTTGTTTTTAACTGCACAGACACAGTAGTCATTGATCTCGATGTAAACATATCGTTTTTATGTAATTTATATTTTATGCACCGCAAGTTTAGAAAACTTAGGAATGCGTTTCGTTAACAACTCTAGAAAATTTAGTTATTGCAATTGTAACAATTATTTGAGAAGAATTTATTTACTAAAGTAAGCAAAGCAAAGTTATAAAAATATGACAATTACTCAAATATAGTTAGGATGATTATGATCCTACGATTTCATTAACATCCATCATTTATTACTATGGGAACAGGATCTACCGTTCTCGTTTTGTTTCTAAACAACTTCATAATTTTATCCGGGATAAACAGTAGTTATCGCAACAAAAATGAATTATGTCAGACTAATTTCAACAGATACACAAGAATACAATACAGAACAACTAACATCAACTGAACAGTTTAAAGTTACATAGAAACTGATAGCTAAATATTGAAACCTTAACCTTTATCCAATATTTATTAAATAAATATGTTTTAAGTAAAATAATAATCAATTAAATAATAATAATTTTCGGACATCTGACACATAACGCCATCTAGTTTCAAACTCAGCAGAGCTTTTACCATGAAAGCTAGATTAACTGATAGACTACTTACCAATATACTTTTTTTTGTAATTACATACATCTTAGAAATAAAATACACTCAAACTCCAAAACAAATATTTGCAGTTTGTTTTTATGGGGCAAACGAGCAGACGGGTCACCTGATGGAAAACGACTACCGCCGCCCATGAACGCCTACAACTCAAGAGTCACAAGCGCGTTGCCAGCCTTTGAGGAAGGAGTGCGCTCTTTTCTTGGAGGTCGTATCGATCGGTCGAAGTACAGCAGCCGGGAACTTGTTCCACAGGTTAGTAGTGCGAGGCAAAAAGAGTCTTGAAAAGCGCACAGTGCCACCACTGTGGCGTGGAGCGCCAATCAAACATTTGGTCCGACCCCGAAATTAGACCCTAGACCTCAGCACAGCAGTCGCATACGCTACTTCTGCACCACTGAGGCAGTCATGTCAGTCAGTCAAATGAATCTATTTTGGTTATTTTGGTCAACCTAATAGTCGCTTAATAGACATGAAAACTGATAAAATACGTTACCTTTTTGTATAATGTATTGCTTTTTATGCATTAGGTTTAACGAAGGAATTCGAACGAGATCATGGGTCGCCTGATGATAAGTGACTACCGTCGCCCATGGTCACCTGTAACATCTGTGCCTGCAACTCAAAAGTTATAAGTGCGCTGCTGCTCTGTAAGCCTTTCTCCTTCCAGTATCAGGGAAAGAATACGTTTGGTCTCCGGTAACCTCACATACTAACGGTGAAATTCAACGATTGAATTTCTTTAGTGATTCCGTGGTATCACACCGATCAAGCCTAACTATTCGTGTCAAAGCATGGCTCTCGCACGGTCTATATACCGTTTTAAACTGGTTCTTTAACGAACAAAGTTTCTAGAATGTTTTCAATTAAATCATGTTGGATATTGCAATACTCACAAAGTATGAAGTTTCAAACTTTGAAACAGCACTGTTGTAGCAACATCTATGAAAACAGCAGCTGAGTATAACAGAACAAATGAAACTAATGTAGTGTGGTAACTAGTTATTCCTTAATAGTGCTTATTTATAATATGTAGTGATTATGCAATCCCCACGGATGCAAAAAGTCGAAGAATATTGGAAATAATAACTTGACTGAGGTTTACAAAATGACAACATATGGAGAAACCGCAAAGATTTATGTTTGTTTACACTTTAATATAATATAAGTCAATGACGGTCGTTACATACTAGCACAACTAAAACATAACTAAATTGAGAACTAATTAAACACATATTTAATTCGATTATTGGATTGATGAAAACTTCTTTTAATAATGGTTTACTACAAGAAATAAGTATTTTCTTTGTTCTGACTTCATAACTTTACTATATTTACCATGCAGTTCCACAACATTCAAAAGCTTTGTGAATTCTTGCATTTTTATATCTCTCATAATATGTCACTATATTTTTCCTTTGTTAGTATCAAAAGTGCACTATACTGCAGCTTGTTTGACAAAATTAATTACAAGAATAATTCAGCAAAGAGAATGTTCATTTTATTACATATTTGAGCGAAGGTTCAGCTTTCCTATGTATTTCAGGCATTCAGCCCTCGAGACGTCTGCCTGAAATGAAACTGTAAAATGATAGTGTTTTAGGACTCTTGTCTTGCAACGTAAAATAAACTCAAATGTCTCTACTTCATAATAACAAGGAAGAGCCAGAAAATTGGATACTTTAAAACTTCATTTACTTCATCCGAATAAAATCGAAAGTCCAATAGATAGATTATAAACTGAGAATAAAGAAGGTATTTGGAAATCCCGTTTCATGAAAGAACAAACTATCAAAGTAATTTTTTGCCTAGCTTGCTAGAATTAATAAAATGCAAGAAATATTTTTGTGAAAAAATGGCTTCAACATTTTTTTAGATAAGTATGCATAAGTCAATTCTGTTGAAATAGGGATTACAGTAATACTGCTTGTTAATAGTCTCAGTGCAGCATTTTGAGTTGTTCTCATTGTTTGTCTTATTTTCAAGAGATTATATTTCTGAACGAAGAAACTAAGCCAGTCATGATGGAGAGATTACAAAAACAAACTTTTTTTCGCATTTCCATGCCCCTCCGTAATTAATTAAGTCAGTCAAGAGGCGTTCGAATATTTTTGATCATTTTGGCGTACCTAAATGTAAATAAAATGCCTTTAAGAACTTTTTCTTTAAACTAAACTAACTACTAACTAACTTTCGGTAAACTAATAACCTTAAGCAATAAAGTATTCGATGTAAACAAAAAGGTCTTTTGGTTTGTATCAGTAGGCAATCACAGTGTGTAAATCACAGTGTGCAAATTTACGTTTCGGTTTTTGAAAATTAAACGGTTTCCGTACTGTTTTTTGTTGAAATGAGCGGGACAATATTTTAAGTCTTAATTTCACTGACCGACTGACTGAGTTACTTATATTTTTATATAATAAATCAAGAAAACAGTTTCTGGCAAATTGAACTGTAATAAATTTTCTAATTCAATTCATTACTTTAATCTGAACCTTTATAATGAATGAAGCTTCTATTTCATTTACTGTTTGTTAATTTTAGATTCATAGACAATACAAAAGAAACAAAAATTAATGTTGTTGAGACCTGAGAATAACAGATTACCAAGAAAAAAAAAAGTCTACATTTTTTTTAACTCCTTTTTTTTTTTTTTTTTTTTTTTTTTTTTTTTTTTTTTTTTTTAAAGACAACTCCCGCACTAGGAATAAATCCTGTGTCGCGGGGGACTTTACAAACATACATGAAACGGACACAAGGTACACCCAGACTCAGAACAACAATTTGTGGATCACACAAAGTGTTGGTCCATGTGGGGTTTGTTGTTTCATAGTACAAGCTCTGCTTAGTTTGAAACTTGATGGCGTTGTGTCAGATGTCCGAAAATATTACGTCCGACATATTATAAAAAAAATCGTTTACGAGTCTTAACTTATTAGGCTATTATTAAACCGCTCAAGTTTACGGTTATCCTAAATGATTTTTAAAACTCATACATTTTCTATATCCCTTTGAGGTTTTGTCAGTAGCCTTCTGACCTTCAAAGAACTTTTTAGCTTTTTTCTGAAAGTCCCCATAAGTAAGATCAGTCCAATGAGAATGCCATATCCTGAAGATCAATTGATTTGAGATTCCGCAAAAGAGAATTCCATTTAAACCGTACAGTACAGTACTGAACTTCCGCTGTAAAAGAAGGAGCCGATTTACACAGATATTACGTCCAATATTTGGTTAGAAGACAAAGGATAAATGTACAAGCAGCTCAACATTTAAGGTTAAACACGAGATCAATAGGTTTACAATTAGATTCTCTCATCAGAATCAGATTATGTTATTCTGCAATATACATAATTATATACATAAAGTCATTGACCGTTATCGCACATTAATCGATGTTCACTGCATTGATGAGGCCTTCTTTTTGCATTTTAAATTGGAGTTTGCATCACAATTTGCACCGGAAGGAATTGAATATCGTGTATTTTTCTACTCCTCTATTTGACTAATGATTATATTTGTATTTCTAGTACGGTTTAGAAGTGAACTTTCATAGGTACTTATTATGAGAACTGTCATAGAACCAGAAGAATTGACAATTAGTTTTGTCGAAGCTTGTAGAATATAATTTCATCTTTTTTATCGAGTAGAAACGCGGACTCACGGAAAAGTGGTTTCTCCAAAGCAAATCGATTAAAACGACATGTTGTTATATTATGTTGAACATGGATGCATGGCATGGATTTATAAATATTATGCAACCACAGCATTGCGTGCGCGGATACACGTTCTCTATTTTATTAAATACGATAAAGATAAATTGAGACAAGTGTAGACATTATCTTTGTTAAAGAATCGAATAAATTTTAAAAATATTGTTTGATGTAGTATTTTTTTCTTATCCAAACTCTTAGAGTTCAAGGCATTCTGTGGTTTATTAATTTAATTATACTATGATGTTAAACATAAAAAGACAATTAATGTAGCATTCCAGTAGTTATATTAGGCAAATTTTAATAACCTTTTCCTAAACTATTTGATTTGGTTTACTTTAATAAGTCTAAACTAAATTTTACCCATTAAATAAATAGGAAGTTAAGAATAAAAGCATCTTTGACCTTTCAGAAATTAAGTTTGTGTTTTGTTGAAATATTTTGCTTTTTGTTTACTATCGTGGAAGAACGAGATATATTACAATATTTAGGTTTAATTTTAAATAATACTCTTATTTGAATTAATAATACTCTGATCCAACGTGACTTTCATGAAATTATTTGTAGTATTTATTTCCTCAAGGGCTATTCCTTTCTTAAATAAAGTGCATCAGTTGGCTGGTGTTAAAATAATGTGTTTATATTTGGCCTGTGAGTGGGGCGTGAAAGTTTTGATAAAAAGAAAATTTGTAAATAATATATTATTAACAAATTTTCGAAGACATGAAGAATAAAACAACAAGATTAGTCAACAAGATTATTGTAAAAGTAAAGCAACTTGTCCTGATTAGTCGCATTTTTTTTAACTAATGTACGTTTCTTTCTAATAGTCATATTTTAGAATAGTTTTATGGAGCTAGTGGATTGAATCATTATTGTATTTGTCTGCTTAAATTATTTGTAATGCACGTATGTATATGCATGAGCGTGAGTGATGTATATATTTATATTTATGATATTTTATTTTTGACGTAATTCGATGGAGCCGGCTGCACGCACGAAAAAACATGACTCATGCGGCGTTACCTCGCTCTGAGGCGTTCCATTTAAGGCGTGAAGTGCAAGCGAGAGCGCGGAACGAGTGACGAAGAGGCACAATCGGCCTCCGCGTTCGGCAGCGTTCGACATCTGTCTCTCTCCTACTTGAGTGAGCGATGCGTCCGCGTGGACAGCTGCTACTCGTATACAATAATACATTTTTGAAAAATGCTACCATTCCATCAGTATTTTCTTATGACGTTGTCACGTTCAACTATCGTCAGTAAACCGACTTTACAGACAACCGATTTTTATATTTTACGTTTTCCCCAACAGTTATTTATTTTGCTCATAATTCGGTTACAAAAACTTAATCAGATTCAACGAAATAGGAGGACACATTCACATTAGACGAACTGTGGTGAGTAAGTATTTATTAGTACGCATACCCGTAGGGGACGTGGTAATAGAAAACAATGATAATTCTGAAATGCATTTAGGTCGACCCCATAATTTCACTTTACGCCTCATTAGTCAATAAAAATAATTTGACTTCGGTTAATGTTTATTTTTTGTTAGCTTGCCCATTAATGACCAAATACGCAAACGCTGTTGAGTTAAGATTTAAGGTACTGTTAGTAATAAGTATAAAAATGTATTGATAGATAGATCGATTATACTATACTGTACACCAAAGTGTGGTGACTGATTAAGAATACGGAATGTCACCACCCCAGTTATCCCGTGGGTGTCTTAGAACCCTATACCAACCCGTCTGGCCAGCGTAGTTTAGTAGGCCAAAAAATCTTGTCCAGCAGTGGACCATTAATATGATGATGTACACCAAATAATAAAATTAAATATAAATACTATTTAACATTTGATAAAATATACAGTGTATGTTACGGTTTACGGTTTGAACTTTACGGTTCTGTAGTCGTATTATAATATTAATCTTATATTTCAAAGATAGTACTCGTAAGTTAGTGATACTTGATGATTTAAAAAAAAAACGATAAGTGAATTTGTTCATAATATGAGTTATCACATTATGATAACTTCCACCAATATATTCTAAAGACTAATAAAATTTAAGAGAAAACAAGGTTAATTCCTTTATACCCAGTTATTTTCACTAAGATCGAGATAGCTGACGTCAACATGGTCACGAACGGAAATAAGAATAGACAGCATGGATTCAAATTTAGATGAAGTCGAAAGAAAAGTACTTCAACGACAAATATTCTCTGTCTCGCATATCAAACAGTACAGAATACTAATATTGATATATAAAACGTACTCCATAAGAGTTTGCCCAAATATATTCAATTTCATGTTTATTGCTTATTAACGGTTGCTCAAAAACACATAGTGAAGTATCACATAATGAACTAACAAGGCTTAAAAAGGCTAGAGCTACCGATAATAATAGCTTGTGTACTGCTAGAGCTAACCTTGGGCCCATACAATGTTGTCCATATGCTTAAACTAACCAGATTTTTGATATTTGTTAAGGTTTTGCTGGTTGTTTGGTAGTAGGAAGAAAGAAGTTTAATGGTTTAAATTATTGTTATATTAATTTAGCATAAAATTAATTATTTCAGTAACTTTTATCGCTTAAAATAAATCGTTGCAGGAAGATGCCTACTTTGGACGGATTATAAGTAAGGATTATTCCTGTTTTTTATAATTAAATTTGCCGGCTATCCGGATATAAACCTCGTATAGATAATTGTGTTCCTACAAAAAGGATAAAATAAGATCTTCGAATCGTAAATAAAATATAATATATTCTTTTATATTCATACCTACATGGATGACATCAGACATCGCACAGTTGTGTGATGTTGATGGAGACTGTACTCCTAATGTAATACTGAGAGTTTGGAATCGATAAGTTAAAAAGAAATAGTTCCCTATACAAACTTAATAAAAAACGTTGTAAATAATTTTTCAAAACCACCCTTAAAAAAAGCACTCCTTTTTTCCATTCCCCATTTTGCGCCCTCAAGGGGGGATTTAAAAAATCTTTTCTTAGTTCACACCTACATCACGTTTAGGAATATTTGTGCAAAATTTCATGCTTCTGTACTCAGTAGTTTCAGCTGTGCGTTGATCGATAAGTCAGTAAATCAGTCTGCCATTTTCTTCTTCTATAGAAATAGATAGAAGATCTTGTAAAAGTTTATTTAAAAATCTTTTTAAACTGTAACCACCAAAAAAATGTTGTCATGAGACTTACCATGACATGACTTCAGATACAATTTTCTTTAAAATATATTCTTTACGTTTAAAAATATATCGTCTCTTCTTACGGCGATGTAAACAGCTGTACAAATAATATTTACGAAGAGTGTTAATCATATAGAATCGCGGGTGGCCAGCCGTTCACAGCATACCGCAATTAATTTGACGTTCATATTGTTTATTATGTCTCCATATGTACGAGAATGTTTTGTATGTTTGAATTACATTCTGTTGTGTATGTTTTAATTAAGGCCGGTTATTTTTTAATAATACTTGGTTTTATTCAGCTCATGACACGGAGTCTTTGTTTATTACTATATTGTCTCTTTTGACAGTCTTTGAGTAGAAGTATGCGATAATGTGTGTGTGACCTCTAGGTATATAATTTATTAGGCTTTGTAGCGGTTGAGAGTTTAAGTTTAAGTTAAAAAACTTTGAGAGCTTATGTTCTTATTGCTTCAGATTTGAAAGATTTAAGTGCTAAATGTAGGAAGTTGTGTTCAAATACAAAAAAAAAATAGATATTGAAATAACTAATCGGTACTCCTTTAAAATAAAATTAGTGCCTTCATAACATCTAAAGTTATAGTACGCTTTTTATGTTGAAATGTACTTGTGTGCAGGTATCTTTAAAAGTGTGTAATGCCATAGCATTGGTTTTAGTTGCATATGCGGGGACCGAAAAAAACAGTGTCATAAGACAGAAGCGTAACATTTATGAAAAGTAAAGAGTTGCATACGAAGTGTGTGGCCGCCCGCCTTGTAGTCTGAAAGCACACCCGTCATCGGGGCCGATAAAGGTGGGAATACACTCGTATTTGGAGTCACTCATGTTAGCTTATAAATGCACTCCAGAGTACTTAGTATTTTTTCTTACATCACAAACCAGTGACGAAAGATACATGATTGTTCAGACTTAAAGATGTGCATTTTAACTCTTAAAAATATTCAGTAATCTAAAACAAGTTTCTCTTAGTTTTAAAATATATTTGTAATCTTATCTAAGTTTAAATAATGTAGCGGCGATTGAATTGAAAACGAAGTCAGACATGTACATATAAAATCTACAAAAAAAAAACAAAAATTATTAAACAAACCAATGTAATTCTTCATTTGGAGTAAATAATTTATGTATGTATGTTGATATATTTATTGACTGTCACATAAAATCATAATTTTCATTTCCTGTTTATCATGTCGAAGTTCCAAAGTTATTTAATACACTCACTACGGAACTAATAATCATTAGCAGAAACACAAGTTAGAAAACAATCTGGAACGTATTGAAATAGAACTTCGAAAACCAAGAAGCTTCACACTTTAGTACAAAATTAATAACGATGAGGGCAAAAAGAGGTATGACAAGACAGATTTAATTTATTGCATAGCCGGTGTATCCGGCCACCACGTGTGCGGCGCGCGAGCCGATTCCTTCACGGCTTATTAACACGGGAAATTAGTGCTGAGACTACACGGCTGCCACCCAGTGTATGGACACAGAAAATAGATTTATGATTAATATTGCTCATTTATTTCGGTGAAAGCGAATTTTGTCAAATATTGCGTGCGGTAAATGAGCTTCAGTCACAGTTATGACGGTTGTAGTTATGATCGTGATATGGGCGCAGCATCAAACATCATCATACTCGACCGCGACGGCTTATAGGATTCATTCCTCCGGTGATTATGAAATGTTCTTGTAACCGACTTCTAAAAGAAGTTTCTCGTTTTCTTGACTTTTTCATATATAACTTTGCTATTTATGAACTGATTTTACTTGAATTTTTGATTTCACTTGAATTGTTTGTAATCAAGGTTGGTTCCGCTTAAATTTGAAAAAAAATCTTCTTTAAGGTTGGAAAATGAAGGATACTAGAATACAGCTTTTCTTAATTTAGGTGCATTGAGATCAATCGATCCGTGTAGTGACGGTTTAAGAATACGGAATGTCACTACCCCAATTCATCCCGTGGGTGTCGTAGGAGCCAACTAAGGGCAACCCGTCTGGCCAGCGTGGTATAGTAGGCCAAAACCTCCTTTCAAAGAAGAGGCCTATGTCCAGCAGTGGACTATTAAAGGCTGTTATTTTTTTTAAGGCTAAGATCGATATTATAATTTTTTTACATTAATAATATGATTTTTGTTTAACATCTTATTTATCGATAGAAAGCAATTGATTGTTGGTATATTTTCATTGAATAAGAAATTACTGTCAATTGACTTTTGTGAATTATTGTCAGCTATCAACTATTGATAACACCATTATTCAACAACTTAAACATGATTTCCATTATGATCAAAACCTATTTTATTCAAGCCTTTGATTGAACAACCACGTTATATGATTTGAATATAACCGACTATTTGCCAACTAGTAGACATGTAACTAAAAATAGGACCAATCATTTTTTTCCTTAATTCCTTTGATCGAATTGATTCACTAATCGATGTAAAATAAAATCAAAGTTTCTTTGTACACAGTAAAATTACGAACATTGTTTAAAAAATCTGTTTTATTTAAAAATTGCTCTCTCCATTTTCGTTGAACTAGCAAAGTGCTGTTGAACGATGCCGCTGTCTTTAAGGAACGATTTTCGATCGGAAACTCAATATGTGTTTCAGGCACATAAACTTTGATACCTAAAAAAATATCGGGATGTAAAAACATGAACGAAAGATATGTTTTTGTATTTATCGGATTTATAACGGCTTTTTTTATTCATTTCGTTCCGATGTTATTGCCTACCTATTCTTAGACTACATGTCCTTTATTAACAGCCGGGCATTCTGCAAACTTTTTATGTTACCCAAAAACCCTGTTATTTTTCATGAAAAATCGATGTATACAGGTATTTACTTCGTACCGTCAATATTTTTGGATGCTTAGACAAAATTCAATTTGAACGGATGGGTAATACCTGAAGAATATTTTCAAAAATATAGGCTCGCCCGGTGTTTTACCGACTCCTAAAAAAGCTGAGGTTATATATATAATGTTCTCTGACTGTATTGACTGACCTGAAAAAACATTTTTATAGAATAAAGCACCTATGTGTCAAAGATCAAGGCTTCCCCGTCTTGGTTACTTTCTTTTCAAGTTTTAAAACAAGAATCTTAAGAAAAAGATACTGGATACTATCCAATCACCAGTTACGTTGAGTGAAACTGGGTCGGGGCGCGAGCTTGTTAATTTTACGCTTAGCTAGGAATGAGGACGACTCCGACATGCGACCTTTAGGTTACAACTATCGTACTACATGGTCTTTAAGACCTTTAACTTTTGACAACATCCTGCACGAAATTGCAAGACGTATGTTCTGTGTGACTGAAAAATCTTATTTGATAAAGGTTTTTTAAGTTTATTGAGAGTTCTATGTTAAATTTTACATCCGATAAAGAAACAATATAACAGGATATTACATTTTGTAACCTTAGCAAATTTTATTATGTTTTAATTATTATTTATTTTTTTATACTAGTCGAGCATGCCAATAATACATTACCAAATTATACATTAAATGATCCACCCCTGGTCGCTCCCGGTACAAAGGTATAACGGTTGCTGCGTTTCCACGCTGAATGGCAATGGCCAACCAATGCCAATGGCCAAGAAATAATTATAGATTTACTATAGTAAAATTACTTAAGACTAGCTTTTGTTAATACAGAAAAAATATTATAGATGTTTCTAATTTAGTTTTATAAAAAGATCTTATAATTTCTTTAATCTTAAGAGGATTATGTTGTCTCTATCTCAAAAATTAGTATTTTTTACTGTTTTTGTTTTTACAAAATTTTTATTAAGTACTAAAAATACTACTTTTTATTTCTAATTGGTCATGTTTTAAACATGTTTCTTTTTCAGCAGATTTATTTATTTGAAAAACACATCATCTAATAGAGTCTATAATCATATTTCAGTGTTTCTAAATTGACCCTATGAATGAAGGTGAATCTATAGAAGGCTAAGAAATAGGTCTGTATAAGTTTAAATTCTTGAGGTCAAATTAACAACTTAATAATATTGCATCTATGATGTTTTGCCAGTTTTTGCTAAAATTAAAGGTTATTATTATATTATTTAATAAGGAGATTCTCAAAGCGAATAAATATTTTTTTTGTGTATGTTAAGTGATTCACCATATATTGACTATTTTTTTTTGTTTCTAATCAAGGTTTTGTCCCACTTGAACTCAAAAAAAAATCCAATTCTAAGGATGGAAAGGCAAGGGATGAAATAACAGTTTATTGATTGATTTTGATTTAGGTGTACTGAAGTCTGAGAGATATATATATTTTCGATAAAAGTAAATTTATAAAGTGGAACCTTATTTCGATATTCAAAATTATTATTTTAATTACAATTAAAATAAGTTCATTCCCCGATTGAGAACTCTTGTCTAATAATTATGGGTAAATTTGAAATGTGATTTCCTTGAATAGATAGTGTAAATATATACTTTTTTTTTGCTGGTGGTTGCCGCAAGTAAAGTAGAATAATAAAAAAACAACTTGCAGAAAGATATAAACGTTGTTTCATGTCCGAGTGAAGTTTTAGATTTTACATGTCAAATACAGATTAGTGGGCATAGACACGCTATTGAGACCACATCACAGATGTTTGTGTTGTACCAACTATACAGAGATCATCTTGAAAACGTGCTTCCTGAATCCCGTAACCAGGCCACAAACTCGCCACTACGATACTCGCATATAAAAATGATTCATGTGATGTGCGTTATAGAACATAACTATGCTATTATAAAAGTTTTCACATCATATAAATAGACGAAAAGTTGTCACTTAGCAGCGGTTGGTGGAGTTTAAGTCTTATTTTTACTCTCGCAGGGTGTATTGATTAAAGGCTCATGGGTTTGTAAAGAGCAAAGCAATATTGATGTAGGTGTAACAGCCGCCGGCACTATTATTGGGGGGTCAATAGCTGTATCCGTCCGCGATCGATGCCGGAAGCCGCTCGCCAGTACATGCCGGAAGTAGCGATGCTTGTCGACGGGTGACTTTATTTTTTTGGCTGACATTGGGGGAGAGCGGTTTGTCATGTATCGCTCTGCTGGACTAAAACAATACTAAGGTTTATTCAGTGACACTCCAGCGCTTTATTTTGACTTGTAAGGATGAACTGAGTTAAAACAGCGGGTGTTAATAACTAACGTTATGTTATTTATGACACTTTTAGTGTTACCAACCTAGTTTTGTAACATACGACATGTAAAAGCATTATCGCGAAGTAAATATTGCTAATTACTTAAATTATAAGCAATACTTTTTTGTTTAGCGGTTTCTCATCCTGTCTGCTAAGTCAGAGGTCCACCTAGGATAAATATTTTGTGATAACCACTATTATTTGTTCTGTCTCCGGGTGTAATTTATCTATAACATGTATTTATGTGCATGCATATTGTGTCAAATTATCATTGCCTTGATTTATGACATTTATTTTCACAAAATAATAATTATTTATTTATTTATTTTCTTTAAAAACAACTATTTTTTTTACTAATTACTTTCGTTTATCAGAGAAAATACAAGTTTATCTGTTATTCTGTCTGTATTGTTTTTAATATCTGAGTAAATGAGCAATATAAATAGGTTCAGTAAAAAAGTGGGTATCTACCACAAAACAAAATCAGCGGGACCCACGCGTTCGAAGAGTATCACTAATGCAAGTTGTGCACAAGTATGGCCGTTTTACGTATTGCAAAGCAAAATCAAATAACTCAACTAACTTATTTTGTCAATTATTAAATTAGTAGCAGTAGTGCTGATGCCTTGTTTAAAAATAAATAGAGATTTAATTACAATCTTTATTTTTCACTAAAAGTTAAAACCCGAGTATATAGATAACTATTGCGACAATATATTTTTCGGTGACATAATCAACTGTAGTCGCCACCGTAGTATGGTCGGGCCACTCTCTCGTGCTAGAAATAAACCTGTGTTACGAGTAGAGGGATGGCGCCATGTGAGCGTACTCCTACTCGCAACAGCTGGTACATGTTTACAGTACCACTAGTGTTATTGTAGGTCTCATGTATGTTAGAGACTAGTTGTAATCATAACATATGAATAAGAATTACGATTATGTTCAAAACACAATGCAGAAGCTTTAGATCAATGTTGAATGTTGGTCGTATCGATATGTTGGATTGCAAAACACTCCAACTTAATCACTTGACAGGCTGATTTTCCATTTAGTTTAGCTAGCAGTCCAACTGTTTACACGGTATGTCTCCATTAGAGGGTATTTTCTTAAGGGCCCCTCCACACTGACCGTCTGAACAAACATACGAGTTATTATCTTTATGTGGTTATGTCGCACTTACTACGTTATTTGATTTTGTATTTATTTGAAAGTACTTTACAACTATTTGTGTTGTTATTTTAGAATATCGGATATTCCCTTTTATTAATTAAGTGGATATGTTTTTGTCGGTGAGTTGGTTTATGTTTGATATTTTCTTGATTATTCTACTTGCAGAATAGTAATGAAAAGTGCTGTTTGAAATACTAAGACCAATTTAATTATATCTTTCTAGCTTTTGCCCGCAGCTCCACCCGTGTGTATGTCGGTTATCGCAGTATGTCCTATCCTATATAGCCTATGTCCTTCCTCAAATCAAACTATCTCCTTTCCAAATTTCATCTAAATCGGCTTAGCGGTTATTAATTTCCCATAGGAACTTCCTCCTACTACCTACTATTTTCACCCCCTTATAGGATGATTTCTGAGAAACAAACTATCTTATATCCTTTCCCGGGACTCGAACTATGTCTATACTAGATTTCATCTAAATCGGTTCAGTGGTTTAAGCGTGAAGAGGTAACAGACACACAGACAAGCTTACAAACAGAGACAAACACACTTTAGAGTATTTATAATATTAGTATGGCTTAGTATGGATTTTTAGTTAAATAGGAAAACATATGTGACTTAGTCTAAAGTTTAAAGTATTTTATATACAAAATACACGTTATCTTGTAAACAGGTAACATATACAACTCTGTGTAAAAAGTATCGGGAATATGTCAATAAAAAGACCCGCGTAAAAGAGGTCGTTCTAATTTTTTTACTGCATGTTGGTAGCACTGTACTGATTAAGCGCACAAAATTTGAGCGGGATCTGTCATTTAATTTGTTTTAAACTACACTTTTTGTTGGTGATAGTTTTGAGTCCTCGGCGATTTTTACAATGGAAAATATTGTTGAACAAAGAGTGTGCCTTAAATTTTGTATTTCGAATGATATTTCTTGTGGTGAATCACTAAAAATGTTGCGAAATACCTACGGCGAATCGTGTATATCGAAAACAAGGGCTTATGAATGGTATAAGGCTTTTAAAGAAGGCCGAGAAGTAGTAGTAGACTTGCCTCGTTCTGGTAGACCTTCAACCGCTACGACCAAAGAAAACATCGACAGAATCAATAAGCTAGTGCTCCAAAATCGACGTATGAGTCTGAGAGAGTTGGCTAGTGAGGTGAACATATCTTTTAAGTCCGTCCACAACATTCTCATTGACAATTTAGGCATGAAACGCGTCGCCGCTCGACTAGTTCCAAAAGAGCTTAATTTTGTTCAAAAAGCGCAGCGAAAGCATGTCGCTGAAGACATAGTTTCCCGAGCTTCTACGGATCCGACCTTTATGAAAAGTATAATAACTGGCGACGAGACATGGGTTTATGAGTACGACATGCAAACAAGCCAACAGTCTTCAGAATGGCGTCTCGAAAACGAGCCGAAACCAAAAAAACCGCGGCAAAGTCGCTCCAAAATCAAGGTGATGCTGACAGTTTTTTTTGACTACCGTGGTGTGGTTCACTCCGAATTCCTTCCAGAGGGAGAAACAGTGAATAAAGAATATTATTTAGGCGTCATGAAGCGTTTGTGTGAGAGTATCCGCCGAAAACGTCCAGATTTGTGGCAACACAACTCATGGATGCTGCACCATGATAATGCACCATCACACACAGCCATTATAGTGAAAGAGTTTTTAACGAAAAATTCAACAAAAGTTCTCGACCAAGCACCGTATTCACCTGATATGGCTCCATCTGACTTTTTTTTATTTCCCAAGTTAAAATTACCACTTCGAGGAAAACGTTTTGAGTCGATAGAAGCCATAAAAGAAAATTCGCTGAATGAGCTAAAGGCCATACCGCAAATAGCCTATGAAAAATGTATGGAAGACTGGGTGAAGCGGTGGAGATGTTGTATTGCAAGCGATGGGCCTACTTTGAAGGCGATAAAATAAATTTAGATGAAAAATTTGTATTTTTTGTTTTATTGACAAATTCCCGATACTTAGTACACAGAATGTATATACATACATACAGCAGAAAAAATGACTATAACATTTATATATTTCTGAATACATACATGTTATAGATCTGGGTATAATCAGACAGACTAAGACATTGTGCTCATCACACCATATTTGTCCTGGGTGAGAATCGAACCCACGACCTATGGTTACAATTAATATTTTTGAAATACCTTTATTTTTTTTGCACAGTTTGTCTTTAACAAGTGCTCATGGTCTCCTTGTTTCGTAATTCACTTCTGATGCCTCGTAGCAATTGAATACAAAGTAACTTAAGCAGAAAATTTCCTTATAGCGGGCCCTTCACTTGCAACTTTCAAACCCGACGACACTTCACCCAAGTACGTTACGCCGTCTGAATATTAAAGCTTTGTAGCTTTTTTCATGTATAGGTATTAAGACTCTTAAAAACACAGTTCTTGGCCGCTACTCATCAAAATTGGGCGTTCAAAGATCAGTGGCTTAATTTTCTCCACCTTACAATGTTTAATAAAAGCATTCGAAACTCGACCTTCTCCTTAAAGACGGAAAGTTGGATTTATATACGATACACGTTGTACATACGTTTTGTGATAATATAAGCTGTCTTGGTGCTAAGTGACGGAAAATGAGGTGCGACATTTGGTCGGCAAAGAGTGCGACGATTCTAAGCGTCGTTTGACCCAACTTTTGGCACTCGGCCGTCCACTTTGGTGTTTTAAGAACCCAATTTTGTACTAGCCGGGCTAATGCTATTTAACAAAACCATTAATCACAAAACTCACTGGTACGTGGATCGTACATGTTAAATAAATAACGAGTTCTAAATGACTTTTGGGACCGAGAGCTGTAGATATTCGTTGTGGTAATATATTGTTAAATCCTGAGTGGAATCGTTGTCTTTCTTCGGTAGGTATACGTATTTTTTAAGCATGTTTGTTTTCAGAATATTTATTGATTTATATTTGATGATGATGTACTTCATTGAGACTGTATTTTATCAGTAATAAAACAAAACAACAATTAGTATTTGTTTTTAATTTACTTAAAAGCCGAGGAGGTTCTCAATTCTATTGTTTTTTTTTAAATGTGAATGTTACGCAATACCTTTGCCTTTACCTTTGTTAATAACGTTAAGTTATACTCAAGATTAGTGTCACAAAAATTTCAATTAAAATGCGTATTATCTTGTGGCCTCATTTAAGTCTCTCGTTCTACTATTTATTAGGATAACAGATACAAAACGAGCTAACTTTCATTTTAAGTACCTAAGGTAATTAAAACATCTAAATGCATCAATTTCAAAAGTGTAATTCATAACAAAATATCACACATCAACAGCCTATAATAGTCCACTGCTGGTCGTAGGCCTCTCCTTAGAAGGGAGGTTTTGGCCTACTATATCCCGCTGGCCAGACGGGTAGGTATATAAAAGTGTAATTTATCATCATCATCATCATCAGCCTATCGCAGTCCACTGCTGGACATAGGCCTCTCCCATTGCACGCCACTTAGAGCGATTTAGGGCTTCTCGCAACCCTCCCCATGCAGACGCAACAAAGTGTAATTATGTAATTTATTTAATAAATTTAACTACAATAATATATCAACAATATTCCTCACAAAATTGTATTTTTAGTGGAATAGACAATTGAAGAAAAACGTTCTTATTTTGAGCCCCCAAATTTTAGTAATAACATACACAGTTATTACGATAACACATTACAATTATCATGACCGGCCAACCCACTTACAAGACACACTTATAATAAAAGGTCCTTGTTTTATAATGAATCACCCGTTCACCCCTATTTTCAGAGTAAACATTCAGTATTAGTTTAATTTTATGGGTTTAATTATATTAATGTACCTACATATATTTTACATTTTCCAAAAATATCAGACTGATATTATCGTTGATTCTAATACTTAATTTACTACAATAATAATGTAAAGTAAATTTTGTCAAAATAAATATTCTTTATAGGATGAGGTTTATAAGCTACCGAGATGTGGAGCAACAGAGTTTATGGGGCTTCCGTCATAAAAAGAAGATCCACGGAGCAGGCTTGATGTTTTGATGTTCTTCAATCATCATGAAACCTTCGACTACACGACATAGGATTAGTACTTAATATGTAGTTCAGTATTTCTCCGACAGATGACTATCTTATCTAATTGCGCTGCCTTAGTGGGCTCGATTTCCGGAGCGGGCAAAATTTTGTAGGGTTGTAGGGTGTAAAAGAAAAAATACCCAGTTACTCCATATGTAGACAGCAGCAAAATTGGTCCAGCCGTTTTAAAGATTACCCGGATCAAACAGACAGACAGACAAAAAATATTCAAACTAGTTTTTAGGTAAATAACCATGTAAGCATGAAAAAACCTATTATTTTGACATTACAAACAAACACTTCAATTTTGTTTATTTGTATAGATTAATATGGGAGGGATTCGTATTAGAGCTATGCTTCGGCATATATTGATAAAGGATTATTTTGTTGCTTTTCAAGGAGTGACTGAAATCACCAGGGGCCCAACTCTGAGGAACCCTTACCCTCCCCAGAGGTAGGGGTTAAAAGGGCGGCAATACATTTGTGTCTCTTGAATTACAGGTGTCTATTATAGGCGATAGTCACCATCAGGTAGATCGTCTCGACTTATTTCGTATTTATTGTTTACTAGCTTTTGCCCGCGGCTCCGCCCGCGTGAATGTCGGTTATAGCGGTAACAAGAATTATAGGTTATTGATTCCCCATACAAACTGCCATTCCCTTATCACCCCTTAAATTATGATTTCTGGAATAAAAACTACCCTATGTCCTTTCACGGAACTCGGACTATATCTATGCCAAATTTCATCTAAATCGGTTAATCGGTTTAAGTGTGAAAAGGTGACAGACAGACACACTTTCGCATTAGTATGAATTTTAGGCATAATCACCTATAAAGATGTTACAAGAATTAAATTAAATTACATTATCTAAAATTAATACCAAAAAAACTAAAATAAATATCTCAGCATATAAAAACAGCGGAATATAACTGATACTAATTGATTACATGCACATAATTCAGTCAGGCAAGATGCTTTGAGTCTCCTCCAGAGCTCGTAAAAATAAGTAACTGTGTTCTCAGCGAACTTGCCTCCATTAAAAAAAGCTATGTTTTATATATCGTAGAGAATGTTAATCCCAATGGACTACTTCTAGTGACTTCAGTCTTAGCAGTTGCTGCGTAGTGACCTATTTAAAAGTCGAACGCAAAACAATATTTAAGTTTTATATGGCGGTTTTATTGAACACTAGCTTTTGAACGCGGCTCCGCCCGGTTACCGCAGTAAAAAGAAGCCCATTTTACTCACTGATAATGTAGCTTTCCATTGGTAAACGAATTTTCAACATTGGTTTAGTGTTTTACACGTGAAAGTGTAACAAACAAACTTACTTTCACATTGTATTTCACATTGTTTCACATGTATTTCACATGATATAATTATGTATTATTGACTGCCCTGTTGGTCTATTGGTGAGTGACCCTGACTGATAAGGCAGAGGTTCTGGGTTGGTAGAATAGCATAGACTCTGGCTAGTTTAGAATCAGACTGCCGTGTGTGAGATGTTTGAAGTTATTGTAGAAGTTGTAAGTACGCCAAGTAAGGTGTTATCGCGTACAAAATCACGTGGAATAGCAAGTTAGTAATATTCGCTTTCATGTAGTAATTTTCTCTAAAAATAATGTTTTTGGTTTTTATGATATGTAATTAATTACGACTATCCAAGCTCAGGCTTTTTAGGTAAATATTTCTTAAAAACACATTCAAAACCAAAAATACAATCTATTTCTGACATGCTAAAGGCCAAAATTGACTGAAGGGGTATATTTTATGTGAGCAAAAAAAGATCTCTTGAGAAAATGTTAGCAATGAACAAGGCTGAAGTAGGTGTTCTTACAAGCACGCAACGAGAAAGATTAATGAGATATTCAGGGTCTTTATAATATTATTTAATATGAGATCTATGTCAGTAATTAACCTCGTAGGTATTTCATCAACAAAAGGTGCAGTGAATAAAAAATAAATTGACAAGTCGGTTCTCCCTTTATATGGTTTTATATTTAAAGTTAAAGAAATGTGTACATTTCGCTTATTCTTTGTCGGTTTTGTTATTGTTATCGGTAAAATCCGAAATGACTTGAGTTCTACGTTTACAAAGGACATTTGGAGATGTTAAAACACTTTTTTTTTCTAAAAATTTTTGGTTTCCGTATCAAACACTCGAATTGAAAAGAAGTAATTTTCAGAAAAAAATCTAAGTTCTTGTCCAATTGTGATCTTGTACCAAAATTATCATCACATTACATCGACAGCCTTTAGTAGTAAACTGGACATAGGCCTCTCCTTAGACAGGAGGGTTTGACCTACTATATCACGATGGCCAGACAGATTGGTATAGGGTTCGTTTCAAGTTTGACTTCTCTTTGCAGTGCTGTTGTCCTTGTCCAAAATCATAATTGAGTGTGATAAGTAATTTTTGCAATCAGTTTCTAGTTATATTATAATATAAAAATGACCGCACACATCTCACACATGGTCATCTGATCCCAAATTAGGCACAGCCTGTACTATGGTAATCAAGCTGCTAATAAACATACTTATATATTTCTAAATACATACATATTATGGATAAATGACACCCAGATAGTACTCATCACACAATTATTTGCCTCGGTGAGAATCAATACCACGACCTCTACTGGCCTAACAGGCGGGTCAACTAACCACTAGAACAGGCCCATTAAATGTTAATATTACTTCCGTAACTAATGTTATCAATTCGATTTTTTATTAAATGAGTTTTCTAAAAGCATTTCAAAAAATTAACAACTGCAACATATGTATGTGTTTCTTTCTGCTAACAAAACCACATCCAGCAAGTTGGTTACCAAATAAAACTCGTACAAACATTTTGGGATATTTTATTGCACAATTTGAGTAATACGAAACAAATTTAAAAGGGCACAAGCGATCCCTTGGGTAGAAACGTTCCATATAAAAATAAACTACCATTCTATCCAGATCTATTTTCCCCGGAGCAAAAGTTCAAGCTTTAACTTAGTTTAGTTAGTTAGTTTAGTTTACTCACCGCGTTTGACCGCTGTGACAGTTTCTTTTTACTAGTGTTAACAACATGCTAATGTATACTATCTATTACCGAAGGCTTCATAGGAATGTATCATAGTTAGAAGCTAGCTCTTATTTACTCATCTTGTTAGAAAACGCCCACTAAATGAGTAGCGCGCTTTAAAATTGCTCCCAAAAATGGCTTTGAAGTGGTTATGATGTCTATTAGTTGGTACGTTAAAGTTTGTCTTTGATATAAGAATAGACAAAGCTTCATTTTAGTGAAGTTATGTAAAACATAATCTAAGTTTCGAGTCAAAATTTTCTTGAATGTAAAGTTTATTTGGTTCGAGAGTTTTGTTTCTTCAGCTGGTAAAAGTAATAGGCATCACCATTATATTATTATATTATATTCTAATGTTATATTTAATGTATTTGTTATCTGCGTTAGATAATATTCAGTGACTATTTACGTTATTTAATTACATTCAATTAGTTACATGGTTTTTGTTAAAAATCACCTTAACATAAACTACCTATAAATAAATGTAATTACCACAAATAAATATTGAAACTGTTCAAAAGTAGTACGATAAATCCTTTTGAAAAAGTTGAATCGACATCAAACAATACTAACAAAGATCAACTAAACGCACTGGTCCAATGAGATAGCAAGGTTTCGTAAGTAAACAAAAATATCATCGATGTATAAAAATTTTAGATTTTTGTTGATTTTTCGAAAACCACTTGACCGGTTTCAATAAAATTTAAATGGGACCACCTTGGAAATAAAGAGTTTTTCAAATCAGTACAGGCGTCTTCGAGTAATCAAAATCGGTGAACATACATTTAAAAAAAAAGATTCGGACGAATTGAGAACCTCTTCCTTTTTGGAAGTCGGTTAAAAAGTAAATGTTATTTACAAAATTCATCAATGGAATAGAAACACCCGTCTACCAGAAATGCCTTAAGTTTCGACTTAAATGCCGATGTATTAAGCCGCTTTTAATCTCTAAAGGAAGATTATTTCATTATAATCTTACTAAGTTGTAATACGAGTTATGTTTGACAACATTTAACTTCGATGATATGTGTTGTGTCAGTGCAGTTAATACAAATTACTTGCGAGCTTTGTACAGGTTTTGACAAAGATTTAAAATAATTATAATCTATGCGTTACTTTAAACTTTTCTGATAAAATAAAAGGTAAAAAAATATTAGGCTGTATGTCCGTCCACTCTTGTGTAATCTCACGAGTACGTTGCAAAAATCTAAAATTTAAGTGTCGCTCCACATCCCTCGGCAGGCTTCCATCGTGCCTCAGAGCTGGTATTTGATCTGGCGCGCAGCCAGCAATATGCCTAGCGACCGAAAAACTATTCATCTTGCTATCGAATTTTTATAACCTAGATAAATATTTTCATGCCGTCAATAGACAGACTTAATTTCAAGTCTGCGACTTCGAATTATTCAAAGGCCTTAACTTGGAAGCTTTTATTATCCGAAGGGTTTACGGGGTACACAACTTGGATCATAATATCTACAAGTCAAATGACCGAGTTTCCTAATACTTGAGTATTACCTCGCTTCATAATTTTTTTATCTGAAAACGAAATAAATTGTAATAAAATAAGTTTTTCAAACACATTTTTTGATAGTAAAATAACTGAATATCCGAAGTATTATTTACTTTTATTGCCTAAATGTGTGTATGTTTTCATTCAAATTCTTTGGTTCTTGTAGGTCGTTTTTTTATGGAATAGTTGGCAAACGAGCAGACGGGTCACCTAATGGAAAGCAACTCAGGTGTCACAAGCGCGTTGCCAGCCTTTGAGGAAGGAGTACGCTATTTTCTTAAAGGTTTGAAGGTCGTATCGGTCTGGAAATACCGCAGCCGATAACTTGTTCCACAGATTGGTAGTGCGAGGCAAAAAGATGTCGTAAGCATTTCCCTATCGATAAAACATTTATTTTTTTGAGGTGTAAAAGACAAACGAACAGATAGATCACCTGATAGTAAGAGACTAGCAGCTAGAGAGCACCGAAAAAATGCTTAACAGCTTCCTGTGAGGCCGTGGTATAACTCAAGCCAGACTAAATCTGTCAAGGCATTAACTCTCCCGACGTAGACGTTTGTGTTTTTAACGAACGGTTCAAATAAGAATACATTCTTTAGCATCGTCTCATGTCACTTAACGAAAATAGATATAATGCACATTGCATTGCAACCAATAATAAGCAGTTTATTAAGTACTTTATTTTCAGTATGATGTTACACTTGCACTTGCATAAAATTCATCATCATCATCATCAACAGCCTATAACAGTCAACTGCTGGACGTAGGCCTCTCCTTAGAAAGGAGGTTTTGGCCTACTATACCACGCTGGCCAGACGGGTTGGTATAGGGTTTGTTTCAAGTTTTCCTTCTCTTTGCAGTGTTGTTGTCCTGCGTAGTTTGGTCCCTTAGTCGGCGATTTTGGCCAAGGACAACACGGGATGAATATTGGTGGTGACATTCTGTATTCTTAATCCGTCACCACACGGATAATATTATATTGCATAAAATTGTCGGATTAAAATTTCAGATTTTTAATCGCGCAATTTTATCAACATAAAAATTACTGAGTTCTAACTTGGCCAGCTTTCTGATAAAATTACACTTCAGTTTAATGTATAAAATTAAGCCCTACCATTAAACAAAATCAGCCGGAAATAGCTACATGACTAGACCCTGACTCTAAAATCCTGTGGTATATATCAAAGTAATGTGACATAACGCCTACTAAGAACAATAAGTATGTCCTGAGGCTTGGTAATCTGCAGCAGGTGATACAGATTATACTCGTAACTCATACACACAAGCTTAAGGCTTACTCACCACGATGAAAACTGATCTATGGACATTTTATGAACTATCTTAAAAAAAATCATCTTACGCCTATGGAACGGTAGCGTTCGATCGCTACCTAGGTTATAAAGTCTAGAACACTCCCAGAGTACCCTCTCCCCTGGTGGTAACATTTGTCTCCAAACAACCAGCAATGTAAACCCATTTCTAAAACTATATACGCTTTGTATTAAATTAAAACAACGATCTTCCGAGAATTCTTAGCACCCCAGTGGTTCATAACAGACCACTGGGGTGCTAAGAATTCTTCGGGGAAGAAAGTTTCAGGGATCTATGTAGATTGTTCTCTAAACGTCTCTGTATATCTTTCGTATTATGAAAATATTACACTGATAAGTACTTTACTTTAGTGACGAAGGCACCAAAATATATTTAGAATATTTGAGGGTTACCGAGTACCACATTACCGACACGACAAATTGATTATGTCGGATCTCACAAAAACTGCTCAGCGTCTTCTCAGCGTTTGCTGTGTAGAAAAAAGGGGTTATAGTGCAGGGTTATACAGCGGCGGTTAAGTTGTATTATATTATATTTAAGAAAAACCTCTCAGTCATAGCAGAAAGCAAGGCAACATAATTGTGCACACACCCTAACATGATTCTCTGTGGTTGCAATTTGCGTTTGCTACGAAGGAACAGACCGTAAAGTCATGCGATGTGATAGGACAATTTATTGTTGCTATTTCGGTATCCAATCTCGACTGTTTATTATCGCGAGTAATCTACTTTTGGATTATCTTCAACCGCTACGTAAAAAAAAGTCAGTTTTCTTTTATTATGTCGTTTGGCCAACAATGCGCAATGTTGTTTGTGTTTCTCAGTTGCGGGATTTTGTCTAGTTAGGTTTAAAATCTAGCAATATTACTAGCACAGTGACAGTTCTATTACAATGTAAATACCTAGTGTTCAACGTAGTCACTAATAATAGCGTCAATATTTTATTAATGCAAAATAGAGTATTTTATTTACGTAGGTTTTAGTACAAGAACATTTCTTTAAATTAATTACATTTATGAAGTCAAGCTGTGATAACCGTGGTAAGATTTAACTTATGTTTTTAATTGAAACTTTCGCAACTAGCATTTTCAAACATGCGTATGTGTATACATGTATTGGTGTACATAAGTGTAGATATAGTGATTAACTTCAAATAGCTTTTCGGTTTTATCATAATTTTTATTACTTATTATGTAACAAATTTCATTTTACATTGGAATTGATAAAGATCATCAAAATACTTGTCTATAATGTTGCAAAGATTACCTGCCGATAATACGAAAATGTCGCTTGGTGGGAGCACTTCTGGAAGTGACAGTAGGCCAGACTCGATATGAAATGCGTGTGTTATTTTTTTGATCACATAATAGTGTTGTGCTTACGTAGTACTGGTTGAAGTATATTGTTTTTATTAGGGTGCAAATTTAGTTTAGGTGCAATAACTCATTATAATAATATAACAGAGTATAACTTATGAAACGGCTTCTAATGCTACCGTGACAGATAGGTAGACCGGATAAATTGGTGAATTTTGATAAAAGTCGCTATCATAATGATAAGACCACTCGAGCTGGATGACCACTTTTGGATTTTACTTATTTTCATTGAAAATAGACTAAAGAATCCAAACGTTTTGGCGATGAGGGTTGATTAAACTAGAGTGCTGCTTTTTGAAAAGTGGCTTTGGTTGAGATCTATGAGTTCAAACGACTTATTATTACTAACAATTGCAACTTTAAAAAGAAACCTAGGCCATAATGTGTAAGTTTGGGATCGGCTTAAGTCTGTCATAAATAATACGCATTTACGGTTAAAACTGTGGTGACTCCCACATACAAAGAAACAGAAACATACTACAGCGCCATCTAATGAAGACACACCAAACTACGGAGTAACTACTCAAATAAGAATTGCTAATCCTGTATCGCGATATAAAGAATTCCCTCGCCGATTAGCATATATACAACTTCCCAACATCAACCGTTGGGCCGCGGCCCGCCAGGCATGATCACCTCGCCTGGTCGGAGGATCCTCCCTTTGTGTTGGAGGGACATGACACCCGTTCCTCCATAAAACATATATTACAATGTACAGATAATGCCATTTGTTACTGGTCTATTGTATCTCTCTCTTCACGTGTAATAACACGAAAACTAGTAATCCTTATAAGCCAAAAAAGGGACGTGACACATTACATGTGGTAGTTAACTACCATCTCTGGTATTATGTCGATACTTGTCCTCCCGGGTGATTCCAAAAGACAACCACTCAAATTACAAAAAAACCCTTTAAATAAAGTGTTTACAAAATGTTTTTTACTACAATAACGTCAGTTTGCTTATTCAATGCATGAATAAAAAAATAATTAGCCTTGCACTAACAGTTTTGAAATAAATAGAATTCAAATTAATTACACAGTTCTTTATCTCTGAAAGTAATTCGATTAACCTATGTTGGCTGTATGCACAATAAATAAACAGCCGGAAGTCCAATTAGATTTCTTTGATGTGCCTAACACGAAATAAAATGGTTCCAAATTCAGCTGTCGTGAACAATTTTCATTAGCTTACTTTACGTGACTGCATTAGTAAGAGGCTGTAAAACATGGCCTGTTGTTCCCTTGCTCGAACTAAAAACTTTTCCATTATGTTCCAGAAGATTATGTATTCATGACGACGCTTTGAAAGTCAGATTTTTTTGAAAAGTTATGGTTTGAAATGTAAAGTTTTTTAGTCTACGTTGGTTCTAAATTTAATATGAAAATATTGAGTGATTAGAATATTTTGACGGATCACTAAAATGAAACCTTCGGCGTCTATACGCTACACGTTCCTTCAGTTTTTTGAGAAATGCAATATATTCACTTTTTACGACACTGTTTTAACGCTTCACTTCACGGTACTGAAGTACTGTTCTAACATTTTAGTGAACTACAATGATGATGTTTTCAAAAACAACGGAAAATAATGTTTTGAAGCATAGAATAATTAAAAAAGCCACCATAACTTTCACAAATGTTTGTTAATGCTGCCAAGCAGTTCTGATCATCATCATTATCAACAGCCTTTAACAGTCCACTGCTGGACATAAGCCTCTCCTTAGAAAGGAGGTTTTGGCCTACTATGCCACGCTGGCCAGACGGGTTGGTATAGGGTTTGTGTCAAGCTTTCCTTCTCTCTGCAATGCTGGTGTTCTGCGTAGTTTTTTCCCTTAGTCGGCTCTTACGACACCCACGGGATGAATGGGGGTGGTGACACTCTGTATTCTTAATCCGTCACCACACGGACCACAGTTCTGAGTGTGATGTGAGAACAAATACCTGTATATATTGACGTATACTATAATAAATTTATAAATAAGAGAGATGTTTTGATATATTTGCAAAATTGTTTTAGAAAAAAATGTAATTCCCGCTTACTACATTTATAAGGAAACCCGCCAAGGAAACTATCGTTCATCACACTTGAGTGCTAAAGGACAAGATACAATATCTTCTCCTTTGACAGGTCGCGATAACAGCGGAACATAGGGATGAAATATCATAGACGTTGTACAGGTTACTATATTATATCAATTTTGTTACAGTACAGATGATATTTATGTTACACAGTGAGCAAAGGGTTTTATAAATAAAATATTTTCTTATGATTAAAAATAATGAAAATTAAAATCATTGAACTAAATAACATATTGTTTCTAAATATGTAAACTAGAACAGACATGAATTAAAGCATTATTACAGATATCTGCAAGTAACTCACTAAACAGAAGAGCATCACGGTTACCCGTAGTTCCTACGTTAGTCTGAAAAACACTTTACAACTTCCTGCTTATTGTCTTTTCCGGACTTTGTTTATTCCGGACTAAATCATAGCACTTCCAGCTTAAACTGTTCCTGTATCTCGTAAGAAAAGTTCCCACACCTCTTAATATATGTATGTTTTATAATTTATCATAATGTACACAAATTTATGTCCCCTTCTTTGTCAAATCAGTCATGTTGTCCCTTAGGACAACATGACTGATTTCTCTGGATATCCAATTAACGCCTGTAAAATATTTCAGAAACTCTCATTTTACTAACAATTTGGCTCTATAGAAAGAGCAAATATTTCAAGTGTTGTTGTTTAGGATGTCAGGTATTATGTTGGTGCACTCAGTGCTCGAAACACGTCGAGATAATTTATGCAAAACACGAGAGAGAGTATAAGTATCCTATATTGTGTTGTCAGCTGAACTCATACGGTCGGACGGTGTTTGTGCAGAATGTCTAAAGAGTGTTGCAATGCAACGAAGTGCCGACACGTGACTTTTAATCAAGTTTTCTTCCTTTTTTGTTTGTTCTTATTATACGAAAATATGAATTGAATATATTCTTAAATGTTAAAACGAAAAATATTTTATACAACAATTCTGTAATTGGATGGTATATATTTCTTTAAAGATTACTTAAGGTTATATTCCATTATCGAATTAATTAGATCTATAATTGAGTCAGACAGTAAATAATTTAAAAAGCCGTATCCTAAATTACTTTTTAAAAGACTGAATACATTAATGTTACACAGAGAACGTTATTCCAATTTTTCTTTTTAAATATTTCCTTTATTATTAACAACTCAAAGATTAATTACAAAAACAATGACTTCCTGAATTTAAACTTCTTTCGCAGCCTTAAACGGTAGGTTGTTTTTGAAGTAAAGATTTGTGTGTTAATTCTATTGGTTTTGCTAGTCGAGCCTTATTGCCTGTACACCTAAACGCGGATACGGAATACGTCCAGACACACGTAAACTTTTTTTATGATATAGCGAATAAAAAAGCAGACAAGCCGACTATCACCCGATGGTAAGAGACTTTCGACGCCCATTAACACCTGCAACTCAAGAGAGTCGAATGCGCTGCCACCTTTTCCTACGTGCCTATCATGACTCCCACAATGGACGTTGCCATTTCGTGTGCTGCTAGAATTAAACGAGAAAGCTTACATACATACAATACATAATAATATGAGAAAGAAGAAGATTAAAACCTTTTCACTTTTGCAACTAAATACGTCATGACAGTTTTATACTATTTTTTTCTTATGTGTTTTAGAATGTACAAAATAAGTGCCCTGGAATTGATGATTGTATATTTGTATATTACAGCTTATTTCTTACTCTCTTATTAGTTTCATGTGTAATTCATGTGTCATATGTAAAAAATATTTAAAGTCCATTTGTAGCCGCTTTTCTTCTCAGGCGGACTACTCACCGGCTGACCCAGTGGAGAGATTTATGAGATTACCTCAGGGCGCCTTCTAAGAGAACAGAAGTGTGTGCGTGTGGGAAACCTACGGGATTCCTTAGAGGAAAACAACTTACACCTCAGTCATACAAACAACATTTCAATTTGACATTTAAATTATCAACGAAATCAACACGAACAAAATCAAAAGTAACTCGCTTCCTACCATAACAGAACACTTCCAACACCTATACAATTTGTCATGATAAATTAATAAAATGACTTATCTACAAAACAAACGCCATCTAGTGGTCCGACGGCGAACGAAGAACATCAATACTGTAGCTACAAACTACTTTGGATAAATCAAACAAAATGCGACGCGGGCAATAGGTGTCGCTGTTAACAAGTCCGTACGCAATACAAATATAGTAAAAAATAACTGTTACACATTTTAACCTACTTCTATTGTCGTGTGCAAAGTTATTTGTGTGTGCTAGTAGCTGTGCGAGTTAGAAAGTTTCCTAAGTGGAGGCCTATGTCCAGCAGTGGACTATTTAAGGCTTTTGATGATGATAACAATTTAAAATCTTGTCGATCTCAGAGTCTACTAACAAACCCTTCGAACTCGGCTCATATAATTCGTTTTAGTTATTGTTATAGTTGTGTTTCGATTAGAGAATTATAATTTATCCCTGAGAAAATCTCTATACAAATGAATTATGCAACTTTTAATAAAACTCGGTAGAAAGCGCTAGAATAAGTCCCTGTCCCCTATACTTACTGAATAGTTTCCAACGCCAAAGTTGTCGTATTTTATTTGATCGAAGGGGTAATCGATAGATGTCGACTTCGTATATCATTTGGGGAGCCTAGGGACTTGTCTGGGGTGAGACCCATATGAAATACGCCTATCAATTCCATGTCACTTGCTAGACGCTTTTATCTCCTTTAATGGCAGATTAAAACGAAACAAAGCTCGAATCTAAATAGTTAAATTAGTCTGATCAACAATATGGCTAAGAGAGAAATAAATGAAAAATTTAAATTTGGTACATATTTCCGTCTTTTTTTATTTTTTTAAATTGTAAGCATTTTTAAATTTAATACTCGAATAACCAGCAGTAAATACTTGGAATGGAGGAAGAAAATACAAAATTGGAATTAAAAAATAAGGTACGGGTTTAAATAACAACCTATGTTATATGTACGCCGGGATATCATTATTACAAAAATAGAACGTTGTCTTTATTTAAATTCATGCAAATGTAGTTAATAAAATTGGCATATTGATCAATTAAGTACAGACTAATGGAAAAGCAAAAAAGAATGAAAATACAATTATTTTGCACTCAATATGTGATTTAACATTACATTTTTAATTGCCATTTTGATTTTGATTAACAGTTTCATAAGGTATTTCAAACAATGCAATAAAGAAAAAACAAATTTCATAAACTGTATAAAAAGTATTAGAACCCTCGTGATTACAACGTCTTTTCGTTACTTCGAGATAGATGTAATACTTACTCAATTTTTTGTGAGAAATATGTCTCAGATACTATAGGTTCCAATCCAATTCCATTAAATCTTTTTGGCGATTTGTCTATAATCGGAAAGGACAAGCAACAGTGACTTTTAAAAGAACTTCATCGTCCGATGGTCGGGGGATTTGTGATCTCTTTTCAGGTTTTTTTTCTTCAGTATTTGAAAAAAAACGACTATAGAACTAATACCATCAGTCATAACCAAGCAGACTATGCACGCAAAACTTTTTTCAATTCCCTGTCTCATATCTCAATAGAGAAGAGTGATACATTAAATTAAATAAAAGAATTAGACGTAAATAAGGAACCTGGCTTTGATCTTTTGCCTCTCTCTTTTATTAAGTGTTTTATGAAGGAATTATCACTTCCTTTGTTTATTATTTTCATTGAGTCATTAATTGGCGGCAACGTCCCTAAATGTTTGTAAACAGCAGATGTCATTCCCATATATAAGAGTGGTGATAAGTCAAATTGTAAGAACTATAGGCCTTTTAGCATTTCATCATGTTTCGTAAAAATTTTGAACCTTTAGTTTACAATCACCTATACAGTCATCATATTAAACCAATTCTCTCTGATAACATGGTTTTGTTAAGGTCAAGTCTACAATGACCAACCTGTTAGTAAATAAAAGTTATCTTTGTCAACCATTTGCCATCGGTGGTCATGTCGAGGGTCGACAGGTCGGTGTACACCGATTTCTCCAAGGCCTTCGACAAGGTCAGTCATTACTTGCTTCAATAAATAGTGTCCACGGTGTGAAGCTTGTACCGATGGATCTGCTCATTTCTAGAGAACAGAACTCAGTTGGTTGAATTAAAAGGCTCTGTTTTTTTGGCTACTGAAGTGACATCCAGAGTGCCTCAAGGCTCCCATTTAGGACCTCTGGTTTTCGTAGTATTTATCAATGATTTAATTCGGCACTTATCTTGTAACTAGGTTTTAGGTTTAAATAATTTGTTCTCAAAAAGACAAAAACATGAGAATATAAAATAACATATTGTGATATTATTATTCTAATGGTCAACGAAAAAGTGTTAGGTACTTATAGCTTAAAGTTTATGACATGGTCACACGTTCAACGATTTCACATCCAGCCATTATCATAATATAATAAACTAATTATTGAGAGTAATTTTCCAATATACGAATTGATACCCGAGATTTAAAAACGCTAAACGAGCTTAGATTTAAATTTCAAACGGCAAATTGTTTTACAGTTGTGCTCCTCCGTAGGTAATGTTTTTCTTTGCATTTTTTGTACCTGTTTTTGGTAATACAAGTAAACTTGGACGACGAAGACTACGCTTACTGACACGAGATTTTTTTATAAATGTAACAAAATTAGATTGGACAGTTTTATCTATAAATTTTATAACTAAAATACAAGTACAATACAAATAAAGTAGTTTAACATTTATCAGTTTTTTTTTGCCTCCAAAATTTTGCGTGTTAGTGTATGGTATGGATAGCCGAACAGTATTTTAATTGTTCTATTTTGTTTTCTCTGTAATTCTTGTAATTTTGTCAGCGTTGTCCGAAATTTCTGTAAGATATAGTAAATGTGATTTGACAAGAGAATTATAAATGATAAAACTGAATTTTTTAGGTACACAATTACTTATATTATAAAGTGAACCTATCAATGAAGACATTTTTATTTTTAATGTAGTCTATTTATTGGTTCCATGTTAAATCTTTCTTACACCAAGGTATTTCTCACAAGCTTTTTGTTCTAATGGTACGTTGTCGATTACTAATGGGTCACGTAAAAGTTTTTTTTTAATTTTTAGCAATAAAAATAATATATTATGACAACTGCCTCTTGTATGCTGATGATTTAAAGGTATTGAGGGTAATTTCTAAAATGGATGATTGTTGAGCCCTTCAGCAAGATGTTAAAACAATATTTGAGGGGTGTAAAGACAATTTGTTGTTCTTAAATATTAATGAGTGTTTTATAATGCCATTTACTCTAAAGCATAATAAACTTATTTAGGACTATAATATTGATGGTTAAATAATAAATCGGAAACAGGCTATAAAAGACTTAGGGATCACTTTTGACGAGAAACTCTCATTTTGCGCTCATTATAGCCATATAATATGAAAAGATAACCAACTTCAAGACTTTGTTTCGAGATCAACGAAAGGTTTTAGAAATCTCAGCAGTACTTTGTACCTATACTTTGCTCTGGTGAGGAGTGTATTAGAATATGGTAGCCCCATATGGTTGTCCATATTGATGATGAATTTTAAGAAATTTTCTCTGAATACGTTCAGTATTCAGAGAAAATTTCTTAAAATTCTCAACTATCGAGAAAGCCCTGGTCGGTCAAATTTAAATGACGAAAACAGACTCAGTAAATATAAGGTTCAGCCATTAGAAAATCGATACACTTATTTTAATTTGGTTTATCTCTACATTATATTATTGATTCACCAGAGTTACTTTCTCAAATAAGTTTCAATATTAAATTTAGTGCCCGTAGGGCCAATGATACGAACATTTTTATATAAGGTCAATATAATGATATGTCCAAAATCAATAAATTAATAGACGTTTTTGATCATAACTATAACAGATTTACTAAATTAGTGAAATACATCCTACATAGTGAGTTGGATTTGGATTAGCATCCAAATCTGCATAACACAACCTACTCGCTTACTTTGTCACTCATTAGTATTACTTAAAATATTATGAATTAGAGATATTTTTTGTATAATCTTCATTGTTTTTCTTTGTGCACATATGAGTTACGTTGTGATCCAGATCTAAACGATGTATTTATGATTTATGTTTTAATTGATTGTAATGTGTTTTTATTTTATATAATGAAATAAAAAACATCCTTGCATGAAGCAGCATAAAGCGTATTTTGCCAACTTTTTTCATCATAAAATTAATTCATGATGAAAAGAGATCTGAAAAATCTTTAACTGCTGATGGTACATCATAAAACTAGAGATGCCATTGCAACAGAATAGGTCTATAGAGATTTAAATGGTTTTCAGAGAGTTTTTAAACATAAAGAGTTAGTTTAACATAATTCTTACTTACATTTCCTTATAATCTATGACCACAAAGACCTATAAATTGCATTACCCATATAATTTATGATCATGTTCAATTTCATGTTATAATCGTATATTTCCTTAAGTTTGCAATTTAATTAGAAATTTATTCTCACTCTATACTCAAATAATACTATATTGATACATTGGTTATATAAAATATTTTGAATCCAATTTAAAGTGTTAGAAAAACTTGTAAACTAAATACTATCTTTATAATTCAAGTAATACATATCTGCGATATAACTTATAATTTGTAACTCATTACTGCATTACATTTTAATATGACAATTTATTGTAACAAGACCGTTCGTTATATTACATATATTATTTTATAATAAGATTGCTTTTCCTTATTAAAGATACATATTACATACTAGATGAAAACTAATTCGGTGTTCTGACGATGAGAAATGTCTACACCTAACGTTAGCTAGGCAATGAATGTTAAAAAAGTGATGACTATAAGTGAAATATAAAGAATATATATTGGCTATTTTCTTTAAAAGCAATTCTACTTTCATGAAAATTATATCTCTGTTGTAAGAAAAGACATCAACAGCCTAAGCCTAACAAAAATAAATGAAAATTTTAAATGAATCACAATCATTTTTTGGACTTTAAGTTCAAAAATGTGACTATATTGCTTAATTTGCTATTTTAACAATGTTGCCTGTTATCCGTGTAGTGACGGATTGTGAATACGGAGTGTCACCACCCCTATTTAACCCGTGGGTGTCGTAAGAGCCGACTTAGGAAGCAAACTACGTAGGAAAACAGCACTGCAAAGAGAAGAAAAACTTAAAACAAACCGTGACGAAGACAGCATGGTATAATTACCTAAAACAACCTAAAAGAGAGGCCTATGCTCAGCAGTGTACTTCGAAAGGCAAGGAATGATGATGATGATAATAACGAATAATAAATATTTCATGACGAATCTCTAAAACTGTCACTGTTAAACATAAGTCCCATTGCACTTGCCACCAAACTTACACTTACATTACTGGCTTTGAGATTACATGAAAGGATATTAATATATATAGTATTTCATTATCAGCAGCATAGAGTGAAATTACAATGAAATCCACATTCTCAAACCTACTAAATTGTCATCTATAAAAACATACATCTGTGTGACTAGCTCTCGTTTTGTATTTCGACTAACATGTGTGAGTGAGACATTAGTCAAACACTTAGAATTAGTGAAGGATAGATAGACGTTTTGCAAGAGTAGAACAGTTTCTTCGTTGTTGTAGCCTTATATTAATTTTCGTGTTGCGGTTCTTGGGCTCAAGTGGAGCAGATTAATGTTAATACTCCATTATATTTAAGGTTATTTAGTACTTGCTCTTTCGTGTTTAGAAGATTAGTGGGCGAAGTAAATGTTTGTAGGCGGTGTCTATAATATTCAAAGTTATTTAAAACAAGAGCAGATATTAAATGTTTTAAATTTTTATTTTTGGGACTAAGGAATCACTATTGTATATTGAATATTGTATACAATATAAAGTGATTGCTTAGTCTTGGAGAAGAGTTGTGAAAGTGATTTATGTGATATAGAAGTATATTCTTGAAACTTACGTAATTTTGTTGAAAATAAAATTTTCACGATGAATCACTAAAACTGTCACTGTTAACAACAAGTCCCATTGCACTTGCCACCAAACTTACACTTATATTGCTATAAAAATAAGTAAATTCGCAGAGGGTGCCAAAAATATACAGGATTTTGAACTAGGTTCAAAATCTGGAGACCAAACTAACCCCTCCGCCCTGATTCTTGCACAAAGGGCTCAAAGACAAAGAGTGTTGAGTTGCAGGTGTCTATGGGCGTTGTTAGTCCCTTACCGTGAAGTGACCCGTCGAGTCGTTTGCCCCTATATCATAAAAATTGTAAACACATTATCAATAACTAAATATACATTAGCTAAACCACAGTTATGTTTCTTGCATAAAATACCTTTTGTTAACCCAACAAAAAGGTAGCGTGCCTCATACGCACTATCTTGATAAATATCCAATTTATTTATTTAATGAATCCGTATAACTCTCTCTAATCCAATATCCCTTGTAGCAATTATCAAACTATTTGCCAACATTTCTGTATTCCCCAATAAATCTATATGAAGGCCCTACAATGGCATTTCAATTAAACAAACAAGATAAGTGTGCTGCTCGTATCCATGACAGACAATTATTTCTGTTCATAAACGAATAGAACCCAGAACAAACAGATTTCCGTGAATCCATCAAGGCGCGCAATCTGAAATGTCAATACATACGACTATTTACTCGATATAGCACTAACAAGTTCATTGTTTGTATCTAATCGTTGTAACAATTCTTGATTGTATTTATACCTATAAAAGTTTTATACTGTAATCTACAGTTTTATAAAGGTGAAAACGAATTTGGATGTTTGGCTTAACTACTCAACCAGTCATAATAAAACTCCGCAAATATCATTGATATATAAGTACTGTTACTAAGAATTACCCGGTTTGTAGTTTATAATACAAGTGCTATAATAGTCAATTTAATAGCAATTTCTTGCATGAGAACTAAAACTTTCGTGAGTGGTGTTCATGTTTTAAATACGGTTTTACTCATGTGTGTATTTAAGCAAAGGTTGACTAATTATGACAGGGTCTCTATACCAAGGGCTGAAGCGACCTACCGTGTTGGAATAATGCGCTACGCTCTTGCTGTTAAAAAATTAAAGTACCTATATAAGTGCCTCGATGGTGCAGTGGTAGCGTATGCGACTGCTGTGCTGAGGTCTCGGGTTCGATTACCAAATGCTTGTGTGATGCTTGTATAGTTTCGGAGTTTGGGTGTTTTCTATGTATAATTTCTATGTGTATTAGTACAAGCTCTGTTTAGTTTGAAACTAGATGGCGTTGTGTGCCAGTTGTCCTAAATATATATTTATTTTATTATTATTATAAATAGTCTAGTTATGTTTATTGAATACATTGGTCGCAGGTCGAGGTCGTCTTGCTCGTTAAATACCCCGGCCTCACCCTCGACAGCCGCTGGAGCTCTCATTTCACCTACAAACAATTTGCTATTTTTTTATGCTTGCATTTTTTTAATTTACATACCTGAAATTATCAATTTAATATTGTAATGTAATGTAATTTAACCTCCTTTCCAAGGAGAGGCCTATGTCCAGCAGTGGACTAATAAGGCTGTTGATGATGATGGTGATGAATCTAATTTGTATTAATTCGCCTCTTAATTAGTATTTGCTATCACGTTAAGTAAAGAATTGTACCAGAATGATGGAAAGCACTGGCATCTGTGATACAACGTTTAAATACGTTAGTACATGTGCTAACGTTTCACATTTTAATGTGCCATAATTTAATTATTCCCCGAGTTCGGGTGGCAGGCTCCCTACAGAGGCTGTTGCCTTTTTTTTAACGGCATGGCCGCATCGCAGATCTGCGTGATCGCATCACGAAAGCGACCAGCCCCTATATCGACCGTCCCAGCCTGCGGGGACAGTCAAGAGTGAATAATAGCTGCCTCCTCTAGTAGGTCCCTGTTTAATTTCCCAACAGCCCATCGCGGAAATCGTAGAGATTGTAGCGCCACGTGACCCCTACTGAGGTCCTGGGTCCGGGAGAGCTCAAATCGGAAATAAAGGTGATCCGAGAGCGTCTCAAACTCTTCCAGAATACGCCAGCTCCTTACTCGTGCGGCGAGGGCAGGGGTAGCAAACGAAAGGTCCACTATCAACCCCCCTGCTGTAGCACGCACGTGTTGGGGGAGCCTCTGTTCAGAAGACAGAGGTCCACTGAGGCCGCCTACACTTTGCATCCGTCCTGGGACAGCCCCACGCAATAGACTTTGCGGGCAGAGGCTGTTGCCTAATCTAGGGGGTCCGTGGGAAGAAGGCCATGGCCCTCTACGGAGCGCCGATATGAGTCAAACACCTATGGGCCTCCTCCCGCTACCGAGCTAAGCTCAATCAAGCGCAGCGACCATTCGGATCGGACAGTCGGAGGCCGTGACAGTCCTGGCACGTTTCCCGCCATTGGATATCGCGAATATCGCGCGATGTGAGAGCGGGGAAGACCAGGACGAGCTCGAAATGCGGTGGAACGCTCACCGACAGGCACTGGTGCAATGACGCGCGCGGCTGAAACAGCGGAATGCGCGCTAGCGCGCTGTCGGCGCCATTCTGCCTAACTCCGAAGCTTGGATAGGTAGGAAGTACTCACAGGGCATGGCTGCTTCGGTAAGTAGCTGAATCAGATTGAACGCGAGGAGACGGCACAATGCCAGCCCTGGATGGCGGCCTGGTCGCAAAAATGCGGTCGGGCCGCAACATACAATGTTTAGGCTGATAGCCGGGGGAAAGACCGCGGCTTCCCCAAGATAGGGCCTTACTAGGCGCGGCGTCGATCCGGGGGGACCTGAAATAACATGTTCAGGGTCCTCCTCGAAGTAATGCACCTGAGGGTGGTTTTTAGTGGATACACCACACACTACTGGCTCCTGCGTCCTCAAAAAGCCGGAGATCCCTAGGAATTTTCCACCCCGTCACCAAAAAAAAAGGATACTTATCAGCCGATTTATATTCCATTGTTCTCAAAATATATTATTGAAGAACTAATTAAATATATTTTTGAAGAAAAATTACAGATTAATTAAGGATGTCCTTGCTGTGACTATTATTATGTAAAAGGAGTAAACAAAAGAAATAATATTTTCTAATTTTCACTTGAAAAATAATAATACAGTCTTCTAAGCCTGTTATTTTTTTATGAAACAACTCAAATGTATTATTCCACCAACTTATTAAGTTCTTAAATAAAATTTTACTACGAATTTCTATAGAAATATACAAAGTACCAGAAAGTTTTGTGTACACAAAAAGTTCAAGCTTGTTTTGTACTATGGTTGAACAGATATTTCCATTATTTAAATATTTATTTTTATTATTATTTAAATAGAAAAACACATGACTCTGAGTTTTAATATTATTGTTTATGACCTGAATAAAATTAATAAAGATTCAATTCAAATGTATTAAAAACGCTTCACCTGAAAAACACAGCTTAAGGTAAATTTCATAACTGGTAGCAAATTCCTACGAGCTACGTATTTTGATTATAATTAGAGGGCTCAAAAACCACTTCAATAGGAACAAATACCAAATGAATAGGGCCTGTTTACGATTGTAAGCCTTGTGTTTTATAATACACGCACCTAAACATTTAAATCATCTCATATATTTAATTTTTACTTTTACTTATAAGATCCTTACAATCAAAGTTTGACGAAATTGATACTTTAGAAGTATAGGATTGAATGTAGTTTTAATTATAATTTAAATAAGAGACAGTCTAATTTGTCAAGTAATGATCCTTCACATCAACAGCCTATAATAGTCCACTGCTGGACATAGGCCTCTCCGTAGAAAGGAGGTTTTGGCCTACTATACCACGCTGGCCAGACGGGTTGGTATAGGGTATGGGGTGCTGGGCTAGAAAACCTCCTCGTGGTGCACCCTGGAAACGCTGGCGATGGTACTGTTTCCTCCTTGTCCTCTTGGAGGAGAGGATTATCGCCAGCGGCCAATATTCTAGCAGAAGAGGTAGCCGTTCATCGGCTCTCGGGCAAGGCCTGGTCCAGCAGGGTGGGCGTGTCTGCCGGTTGCCCTGCTGGCTCTTCGCTCTTCGGAGCATGGAGGAGGAAACCTCGGTAAAAAACCTGATGGCGGGGCCCTGTAGGGGCCACAGTTTCTCCGCTGACAGCGGTGGAGAAAGGAGGACGGGCTCGGCGTGTACTCACACTACCACCCAGCAGGCAGGGGGACGTAGTCTCCCTGTCAACCGTCGGCATATCGTAATCCCGAGAAGAGCGCTGTGGTTAAGTCTCGCGGCTCTGATCGGGGGCGAGGGTCTTGGCTTAACCGCCCGGACCGCGAGGAAGATAACCTCTCTAAAAAATTCCCCGAATCCCGTGTTCTGGTGCGTGGCCAGGGGATGCATGGCTGATGGGAAGTTCAGTCGCGAGCGCACTCCAAGCCGAGGTACCTGCGGACCCCTCGGTTGGGTTAAAAACTTACGCTTGCCCGGGTAATGGGGGATCTCTGCCCGGGTGGACCTTTAGTTCTCCCCCACTCGTGGGATTTATAATGGATAAAATTCAAAACTCAAACCAAAAGAAAACGATCGGAAATAACCAACAACAGAAGGCAAGTCTAACGGAAACGAAAAAAACGAAGGGAAGGAAGGAGAAACAGAACAGTGGAGCGGATGGGTCGTCCACTGAGGGTGAGGTGGCGTCGGGGACGCCTATCTCGATGGGGCTCCCAGAAGTCAGTCTGACGCTGGTCTCTGGGAGCCGAAGAGCATCGGATCGGCTGCGTTCCGGATCCGCCGCTTCATCGGATGGCGCGGAGGCCATGGAAGCGGAGCGGAGCGACAGCCGGAAACGCGGACGCTCAGGGGACGTGGAAACCGACACGTCCGGCGAAATGATGCCACCAAAGGTGGCAAGCAGCCGCCGAGGGAGGGCGCGCAAACCGGCCTCGGTCGCGATCCCGTCAGGCTCCGCGTTCTCCAACGCGGAGTCGTACAGGAACGTACGGGTGGACGGCGAGGCCGTAGCGGAGGAGGAGATCGCGGATCTCCTGCTCAAGGTTCGGGAGCCGGTGGGGGGAAATGCCCCCCAGGCTCCCGTGTCCGTGCAGGAGAGGGCGAAAGCGGCGGTGGCCCTCATCGACAAGGTGGCCACCAAATCCGTGAACCTTAAGGGCTCGTTTGTGAGGGCCCTTAAGGACTCCTCCTCCGCTTTGTCGGAGGTCGTGGAGGGCCTAGCGGGCGACGTCTCTCGCCTGCAGGTGGCCAACGAGAGGCTGACGGAGCGGGTGAACGAGCTGAGTGCTCAGTTCACCCGCTTCCAGGCGAACCTCCCCGAGCGGGAAGCCCCGTCCGCGTCCCAGCCTGCCCCTACCACCAACTCAGGGGCATTTGACTCCCAACTGCGAGAAATCCTCATCGCAGTTGGGAATATGCTGGACGGACGCCTGGCTGGCCTGGAGGCGAGACTGCCCCCTGCGCCGATTATGCGCCCCCCGCTCGCGTCGGCACAGCGGCCTAAGGCCGCCGCTCCGACCGCGCTCCCCGTGGTGGGAGGCCGCGTTTCTTACGCGGCGGCGGCGTCTGCACCTACTCCATCGGCTCCACAAAGGCCGAGGAGGGGGGCCAAGGCACCGGCCCAGACGCCGGCCAAGGCACCGTCCCAGGCGCCGGCCAAGGCGCAGGCCAAAGTGCCGGCCAAGACGGGGCCTAAAACGGCGCCGAGGAGCGGAGTGGCATTCCCTCCGCTCCCCACTCCGACACCCCTGCCGGGCCCCTCCGCACCTGCCCCCTCCAACGAGGGTTGGCAGGAGGCGAGGGGATCCAAGAAGTCCCGAAGGCGGGCCAGAAGGGCTGCCCAAAGAGCAGCCCAAGCCCTGCCTTCGCCACCGGTGGCAACGGCCTCTGCAAAGAGGCCGCGGAAGCTGCAGCCGCCCAAAACCGCGGCGGTAGTGGTGACCGTGTCCCCGGAGGCGGCTGACGGCGGGCTGTCCTACGCGGCCGTGTTTAAAAAGGCCCGGGACAGCCTCGCCAACGACTTTGGGACGGTGGGGGTGAAGATGCGCCTCGCCCAAACGGGAGCTCGAGTTCTCGAGTTCCCAGGGGCTGAAGTCGCCAAGACGGCGGACACTTTCGCTGAGAGGCTGCGGGGTTTATTCGCGACCACAGATGGTGTCAAGATCGCCAGGCCTACCAAGTGCGCGGAGCTGCGCATCTCGGGCCTGGACGACTCTGTGACGGCCGAAGATGTCCGCGCTGTAATCCGGGAGAAGACGGGGTGCAGCGCGGACAACGTCAGGGTCGGCACCATCCGCCCCGGTCCAGGAGGGCTTGGCGCCGTGTGGGTCAGCTGTCCCGTAGCGTCGGCCAAAGTATTGGCCGACGCCGGCAGGCTGCTCATCGGTTTCGTGAGCGCCAGGATCACAGTCCTGGCGGCGAGACCGATGAGGTGTTTTAAATGCCTGGCCACGGGACACACGCGCGTCAAGTGCGACAGTTGTTTTGACTGCGGCGGACTGTGTTTCCGCTGCGGTCAACCGGGGCATAAGGCGGCAGAATGCTCTGCCGCCCCTCACTGCCCAGTGTGTGCGGCGGGCAATAAGCCCGCCAATCACCAGATGGGGCAGAGAGGCTGCAAGCCTCCCCGCAGTTCTCGGCAGACGTCGGGGGTTAGCCAGTCGACCCAGGCTGCCTCCGATGTAGTTCGTGCGTCGACGTCGTCGCCCATGGAGGAGGTTGTAGAGACGATCCAGTAATGGATCAAGTCTCCAACCTCCTGGTCCAGACGAACCTGAACCACTGTGCCGCGGCGCAGGATCTCTTCCTGCAAACCATGGTCCACCACAGTGGTCGATAGGTGTTGCCGTAGTCGCGGAGCCCTATTCTGTCACTCCCCGTCCAAACTGGATGGGTGACTGGGACGGCTCCGTGGCAGTCGTCGGTTCCACGACTGCTCATTCCCCGCCCTTGTCGCTAAGAGACAAGGGCACTGGATATGTTGCCGTCGAGTGGGGGGGGATCACCATATATGGTGTCTATTTCTCCCCCAACCGGAGTTTGAACGACTTCGAGGTTTTCCTAACCAGCTTGGAGACCTCGATACGGCGACTAGCGTCTGGGCACGTCCTTGTGCTGGGGGACTTCAACGCAAAGTCCATTGCGTGGGGTTCCCCCAGGACGGACGCCAGGGGCGAGGCCGTAGAGGAGTAGGCGGCCTCGGTGGGCCTCTGTCTTCTAAACAGAGGCTCCACCAACACGTGCGTGCGACAGCAGGGGGGGTCGATAGTGGACCTTTCGTTCGCTACCCCTGCCCTCGCCGCACGAGTAAGGAACTGGTGTGTCCTGGAAGAGGTTGAGACGCTCTCGGATCACCTGTATATCCGATTTGAGCTCTCCCGGACCCAGGACTCCAGTAGGGGTCACGTGGCGCGGCGTTTATCCCGCTTTCCGCGGTGGGCTGTTGCCAGGCTGAACCGGGACCTACTAGAGGAGGCAGCCATAATTCACTCGTGGCTGTCTCCTCAGGCTCCGACCGAGGAGGTCGACGTGGGGGCTGGCCGCTTTCGCGATGCGATTACGCATGTATGCGATGCGGCCATGCCCCGCGTTCGAGGTCGTCGGCCTCCAAGGAAGGAGGTCTACTGGTGGTCCCAGGAGCTGGCGGACCTCCGTGCGGCCTGTACACGTGCCCGGAGGTCCTACACGCGCAGTCGGCGGCGTCACCGTGGAGACGGTGAGGAGGACCGGCTTCATGAGGAGTACCGACGGGCGCGGAAAACTCTGAAGCTGGCCATTAGCCGCGCCAAAGAAGAAAAAAGACAGGAGATGCTGGAGGGTCTTAATCGTGACCCCTGGGGTCGCCCTTACCGCGCGGTGCGACAAAAGCTCCGCGCGTCGGGCCCCCCCCTTACAGAGACTCTCCAGCCCAGCTTCCTGCGAGAAGTGGTTGAGGGCCTTTTCCCGCAACGAGCGGAACACACTCCCCCGGCGATGGCCTCCTTGGCCGGAGACGACGGGGAGCACGGGGAGGAAAATGTTCCGCCCGTCCGGGATTCGGAGGTAGGGGCGGCTGTTCTACGGATCCGTTCCAAGAACACCGCCCCTGGGCCAGACGGGGTACCGGCCCGAGTGCTGGCCCTGGCCCTCAACCACTTGGCAGACCGCCTCGGGGAGGTGTTCGACGCTAGCTTGGCATCGGGACGCTTCCCTGAGTGCTGGAAGAGCGGGAAGCTGGTCCTATTGAGGAAGCCGGGACGGCCTGCCGATTCGGTCGCGGCCTATAGGCCCATCGTGCTGCTGGACGAGGCGGGCAAATTGTTTGAGAGGGTTCTTTCTGCCCGCATCGTCCGGCACCTCTGCGAGGTGGGCCCCGATCTGTCGGACGCCCAATTTGGTTTTCGGGCGGGGCGTTCGACAGTCGACGCTGTGTTGCGCCTGAGGGCCGTGACCGAAGAGGCCGTGAGCTGTGGCGGCGTGCTGTTGGCGGTGTCATTGGACATCGCCAACGCATTCAATAGTCTGCCATTCAGCTGCGTCAGGGAAGCACTCCACTATCATGGGGTGCCAAAGTACCTGAGGCGGCTGGTGGCAGACTATTTAGAGGAGCGTACCGTCGTGTACGAGGACCGAGAAGGTAATTTGAGGAGTCGGCCCATGTCGTGCGGTGTTCCACAGGGGTCTGTTCTTGGACCCCTCTTGTGGAACATAGGGTACGACTGGGCCCTTCGCGCCGATTTCCCCCCCGGGCTGGGTGTAATCTGTTGCGCAGACGATACCCTCGTGACAGCCCGGGGGGCAAACTTCCAAGAGGCGGCGCGCCTGGCCACAGGGGGAGTCTCCCTGGTGGTCGGGCGCATTGAGGCGCTGGGCTTACGGGTGGCCCTAGATAAGACGGAGGCCCTGTTATTTCATGGGCCCCGTCGTGGTCCACCCCCTGGCGCCTCAATCGTGGTCAACTCGGTCCTCGTACCGGTTCGGGCCCAGATGAAATATCTGGGCCTGATCCTCGACGGGAGGTGGCTCTTCGACGAGCACTTCCGACAGCTTGCTCCAAAGCTGGTCGGCGCTGCGTCTGCCCTAGGGCGACTTTTGCCCAATATGGGTGGACCCAGCGTCGCGACAAGACGGCTGTACACGGGGGTTGTCCGGTCAATGGCGCTGTACGGTGCACCGGTGTGGGCGGCGGCTCTGACCGCCCAGAATAGGGTACGCCTCTGGCGCCCTCAGAGGGTAATGGCGGTCAGAGCCATACGCGGTTACCGCACCGTTTCTACGGAGGTGGCATGCGCGTTGGCCGGAACTCCCCCGTGGGATTTGGAGGCGGAAGTGCTCGCCGAAGTTTATCGGCGAGTGGCTGACTCCCGGGCGGAGAGCGGATTTCGCCCTCCGCCCGAGGATGTGCGCGAGTGGCGCGAAGCCGCTCGCCGAGTCACGATGGCTCGTTGGTCGTTCCGGCTGGAGACTCCACGCGCTGGCTTCGCCGCCGTGGAGGCTCTCCAGCCGGTCATCGCCGAGTGGGCAGGGCGGCAGCACGGGACCCTTTCCTTCCGACTGACGCAGGTGCTTTCCGGGCACGGTTGCTTCGGAAAGTACCTGCACACGGTCGCTAGGAGGGAACTGAGTCCCGCCTGCCACCACTGCGACTGCAGTGAGGACGCGGCCCAGCACACGCTGGCGGTCTGCCCCGCATGGGCGGCGCAGCGCCGGGCCCTCACTGCAGTCATCGGAGTGGATCTCTCGCTACCGGCCGTAGTACGCTCCATGGCCGGTAGCGACAGTTGTTTTACCGCGGTCGCAACCTTCTGCGAGGTAGTAATCTCGCGGAAGGAGGCGGCGGAGAGGGCCCGGGAGGACGACCTCCACTCGGACCCGATCCGCCGCCGGCGAACCGGGCGGCGGAGGCCCGCCTACCACAGCCTCATGCCGCCCTGAGTGTGGCCGCGGGTGGACGGGGTGGGTTTCCCCTCCACCCGCATTAGTTTGGCCAGCCGCGAGGGGGCGGCGTCCGCGTGTGCCGGACGTCGCCTAAAGAGAGGAACAACATCGAGACGGAGCCCGCACCAGGAGCGGGCTGGCGCTAGGAGGGGTCCGGATGTCTTAACAACAGCTGTTCCCGGATCCCTCCTGTTACAGGCGCAGAGTGGCACACCGTGTGGTTTTAGTCGGTCCGAGTCCGACACACCACCCCGCCGCAAACCCCGGGGGGGTGACGGTCCGAGGGGATTTCCACACGTTAAAAAAAAAAAAAAAAAAAAAAAAAGTGTATGTGTTAAGTTTTCCTTCTCTCTATTCATACTCTAAGGGAATTGTGTTACTATTTTATACACCTTTACTACCTGTTACCTGCCCAAATAATCACAATCCAAACTCCATAGTCCCTGATCGTTCTTACTTGTGTTGGCAACTGTTGTGTCGGAAACTTTCAGCTTTTATACAACAACGAAGGTCTGGCGGTCGCAGGCCGCCAGGGGTACCATCTACTGTTATTGAATTCTTTGGGTTAGGTTAGGATAGATCTGTGCCCATAAAAGCGCGAAGGCGAGCGAGCGTAGAGAGCGGGCCGCGTTAGCGGTCGGCGAGCGTCATATATATATTCATCAACAATAGTGGGGGCTATTTTTGGTGAATAATTTGGGTAAAGATAGGTTAGAACTGGGACCAGCGAAAGAAAATATTTATTATTTATTTAAAATTATTCTAAAAAAAATACAAAGAATTCGAATTTTGATGTTTCGAATTATCATAAAGTAGGACTTTTTGTAATTCGATCTATTGAAACTAGGCTTTCGAGCATGGTAATTAGAAATGATAGGAATATTTAAATTTTTGAATTTTAAAATAGTATGAATGATCAATCGGAGTTGTTATATTAGGAATATTGAACCACTCGGAATTATGAAAATCGGTATTTTGAAATTCGTATTTGTGACTAACGGAATAAAGTTTCTCGTATTTGTACTACACAAATACGAAAACCCGTATACCCTATATTAATATGTTTATCTATCATAACATGTTTTAGTTAACAAGTCATGTTTTAGAATAAAAACTTACCTGAGCAGGGTTTTTATTTTTTTTGAATAACTAGTTGTGCTCATGTCCGTGTAATTGGCTAAAACAAGTCGAATATACCAATACCTATAGCAACTACAATAATGTATTTCACTTTACAATTTAGTTCTTGAGCTAATTCCATCTTAGGAAATATGAGCATCTTTTCTAGATTAATTAATTATTTCCAGACCCCGAATTCAAGACAAGACAACAATTCAAGACTGCCTGAATATAACCTATGCCCATCTATAGAAAGACAGCACATTCTTTGAAAGCATTTAAAAAAAGGTAATTTTATTTTACGTGCAGCTGTATATTGCATGTTCCAACAAAGAATACGTATGCTCTGTTTTTTATTTTTATTGCCAATTAAACAATTAACCCGTCGAGAGGTACAAAGGAATCAAGCCTCCCCACTGTGCAGAGCGAAATTTTATACTCATTAAAGGCGTATTGTGGTGAATTGTGAATTTAAGTTTTTGTTCTAGAAATGAAAGCTTTTGGACTCGTGAATAAGCAGCCCCCTAAAATATACGTAATAAAAATAAGGAAGTCTAACAAATAAGGTACTGAACGGATAAGTAAATTAGATCGTGTTTGTTTGAGTCGTGACAGGATATGTGTGTACATACATTTTCTGATGTGCTCTGCAAATTTTTAAAGAGAACTAATGCCATGAGATATTCGAATACTTATATAGGTATAAATATAAAGTACGCATATTCATTGAATATGCATAGGTACTTTATATATAATCAGGTAAAACAGTTAACTAAAATTAAACAACCATGAACAGTTGAGCAACTGTGTGCATTCGGTTCATTATCATTTGCGTTAGCGTTATAATGTAATTACTTGTCAAATCATCCAGAATTAATTCATTTTGTTTGCACTTTGTTTTTTAAATTGTGTCAAAAGTAATTGTCTCAGAACAACAAAACACCAAATCAAAAATACACCAGCTAACTAGACAAGAGTATTACCGTCATTATAATAAATCTGTATTTGTTGCACCAGTACCTAGTCATCTTCGAGTTGCTAGAGCCGAAAAGATAACAGAGGTTCTACGCTGCAAAATAAAACACATTTAATTTTTGTAATTTATTTAATAAAAATCTCTTTTGACTTGAACACGATCACTAAATTACAGACAATTTAAGAAATATGATTTCATGTAACATTGAGATTATTTTATGTCGTATCAGTCGAGCTTAGAATAATAATAGTTACAACACAGACTTCTTCACTGACTGATTAAATGAAAATTTATATTGTTAACTATAATATATACATTGTATTTTTTTAAGAAAGTAATGAAGATGAAACATACTTGAGATCTCTTTACTTCATTATGATGTAACATAATAATATAATCAACCAATTTTAATAAATGTAGCAAAAACAGGATGAGATGGTTTTACACACGAAATTTGTTCATTCTCCATAATTCAAAATTACGATAAATTACCAACAACATCTGGCATAGGGTGAAAGCGGTTGTGTTTTATTTATATTCGTAAATCTGTAGGCATAGTAATTCCCATATGTCAAATGTGTGCCGGTAAATCCGGTGCTCTATTTGAAAATGCCTCGAGCTAAGATACTGGCTGGAATATAAACGACGCCTTACTCCAGGTAAGGCGTCGTTTACATCCAGGTAATAGATTACTGACGTTATATTAAAAGCGTACATACTATGTATTAGATTCGTTTAAGATGTTATTTGTCAATGTTAGCTTTTTCTATTATGATTGGCTTTAAACAAAAAGTCAAAAACATTTCATTAATGTGATCGAATTCGAAATTGAAGAATATCCCAGGATTACCAGGTTAAACCGTTTCAAATATGAACCGGTGTTTAATGAATATGCCAGTTAGCAAGTGATTTAACCAGCGATTAATGATTGGGTAATCATTCATAGTAGAAATCTTTATGGTGGCTTAGAAACGTTAAGAATTTCGAGCTACCAAACAAATATAAAATGTATTTGTAAGCATCCTGCTTTTGATTATACATATGTTATAGACTCTGGGATCACAAATATTTTTTTCTGATTTGCTTGACCACATTTTATTGGTCATTAATTTGGTTATTGATTTGTAAATTGAGGAACAGATTACGTAATCGATATTAGAATATTTGACGATCATAAAACATGCAAGGATTTCAGAAGGATTTATATTAAGAGTTTTTTTTTATTTCTTATCAGTAAGATCGTAATAGTTTTATACCTATTATATTACCACTCAACTGTACGAAAATGCATGAAAATTAAAATTAAAGCGTTACGACTGTGATAGTGTACATTTATATACATTTACATAAATTATAAATCAAACGGTGCACCAGATTTTTCGCATGTATTTACATAATATACAACTACCTATATTCTAACAATTAGTAACAATTATTTACCGAAAATGTTTTTTTTTCCAATTTTATACAAATAAAAATATTACACACATTTGCAAGAAAAATAAATAGAGATTGGACCTTGACATTATTTTGTGTAACTCGGTAACGAAATTATGTACAAGATATTAGTTTCTTATCCTTAGTACGAGTTACATATTTGGGATCTATGTATGTTCAACTGTGGACATCCTACGCTGAGATGATAACAAGATTGATGAATTTATTTTTATATACCCGTAAAGACCTCATGATGTGGCGGTAAAAATATTTATCACCTTCTGATACTTAAAAATATTCATGAAAAAATTTATTAAAAAAAAAGTGATGTGGTATACTCCAGATATGTTACTTGGAGGTATATGAAAAGGTATGTTAATTACTTTTTTTTTAATGAATTCTTTCAAAAATATTTATAAGATTAACTTTCACCACGTTGTACTTCATGTATGAGTAGAAATCTAAAGTTTTTTGTGGTAATTGTAAATCTCGTACTAGGGGTACTTAATTATCAGAGACGTTACAATATTTTACACGAAGCACCATATTGTGGCCAAAATGCTGTAGCAACATGAATAAATTTTACAGATAATACATTTATCTAATTATCTTGATTTACATATAAAGGTTCGTCTATAAACGTTAAGTAGACAAATATCTGAAATATTCGCTAACATGGTAGCTTTTTAATCATGTACAAAATCTGATTCAACTGTATCAATCAGCCTTTTCACGTACCTATTACTACTAAATATTGATAAGTAACAACCAAGTACTTTTATATACAACTAGACACGCAATTTGGAACTCTTATTACTTTAATAAAATAATTGTATAATTTTCAATATTCAATAATAATTGCAACCATGCAATGCAATGCATTCTAAAAGTATTAAACAATAATCGTAGGGTACATTTTCTAGGATTTTTTCATCCAAATACAGTTTTTTTTTTATTGTGAAATTCGATAATATTTTATATTACTTATTGTACAAGTTTAACATGTATTAATTTAATAGTTTGTTGAGATTTTAAACATGACATAAAAATGATGATATAAAGATATTCATGAAAATCGTAATGCGTGAAAATCTTTAAGTCTGATAGCAATGCAGTTAGTAAAATTACAAGATTTAAAATTTTGGTGGCATGTGAGAAGACTAGGAAACCAATTAATTAAACAAAAACCATTTTTTCAGAAATCTATTTGAGTGTCCTTTGTGTCAGACTCTAATTATTTAATTATGGCCTCATGCGATTTCAAAATCATCGTTTATGCTGTAGTGATTTGTTACGTTTTTAATTTTTATTTAGATTATTGCTACGGCCTCAATTAGAGAACTGTAATGTCTATGTATAGACACTAGATTATAAGATTGTCAGTATAAGGTGATTGCCTATCTCTTCATAAGGTAAACATATAACTATACAACTTTTAATGCTGCTAATTTAAATTTCTTTAAGATGATTTCTAAAGAATGCTAAGTTTAGTCTCCAACAACATTCACTTCACTAAGAATAGTTCTGAATTGCTTGTCTAGATGCTAAACAATAAAAGTTATTGGTAACAACAATGTAGTCATTACGTTTCTATGAAACGATTGATATAACAATACAAATAATTAATTTAGGCTTTTCTATCACTTCAACGTATACTGTCCTCGTTTCTCCTACAATAATATTTCAATGTCTGTTCATTATATTTACACAAAATACACCTGGACAGTTCGTCTTTGAGACTCGCTGAGGTGTTGACAACTTAATAGTGTCCATTGTTGGACTAAAACGGAATGTTGTTTCTTTAATGGTTCGTGGAACACGAGAAAAGTTCTCTGTCGCATCAAGTCACTAGTTTTGTATTTATCGTTGTCCTCTCATGTTGAGGAGTCCCTCCAAGGAGTTGGAGGCGGGGATGGAGAGGGGGGCGGACCCCTCAGCTTTGTGCTAGGGAATCCAATGGCACCACCAGTTTTCCGTTGGAGTAGCTGCAACAACAGAAAACAACCAAATTAGACAAAATGTTTGTCAATTGACAGCTTTGTTTAAAAAAATCGCAAACTACAGTGTACGTACATACATCAAACAGAAGTAAACGAATAAACGAGTTATTAATAGAAGTACTATTAACCTGTATGGAATAGTGGTCGTTCTGGATTTAGCTCTGCTTGGCCTACACGCGTCATCTGTAACCAAGATACTGTATGTGAGTGGAATTAAATTACATTCCATTCTTTACAATGAACGTTTGGCTTAGAGGATTAAACGGAAAGTTTCCGCTTGTTTCATAGTTCATATCGTATCGACGAGGTTTAATTAAGTGGTAGCGCACGCTATTGTCTCGACTCTTGTGGAACAATACTTATCTTAAGTCGAAGTTAGCAGAAGTAATATCTGCGATACCTTAATGAGGGAACTTCGTATCGACTTCGTTAATCGTTTCTGACCCGGACGATTCCATTTATTTAACTTTATCATTTAAAGTGGCTTTATTTGCATACAATTATTTTGTTTAGTGTGAAATTGTAATGTGTATGTTTTTGGTGTAAAATAAAAAACAAATGGAAATTGGTTTATGAATTATCTCTGTGAGAAACGAATATTGAAATGGACGCGCTGTTTGTCAATTAAATGGAGTTGTTATAAAATTGGTTAATAAATTACTCTTAGAAAGTTTGTTAGTATCTTAGCCCATTAGAGAAGTATACAGTATATTTTTGCCACTAAGGAGCAATTGTTATGGCAGGGAGCCTTACCAGACAGCGGCTAACATCGTTGTGAGAGGCACGCATCGCATTTGACGGGCTCGGCACGCCGCTTGCCCTGAGAGCCCTGCGAGCCGGACTTACGCCGGAAAGTGTACCTAACGAGCAGACCTGCAATGCAAAACGGCGCACCGTTAACAAAACAAACAACTAAACCAAAATGAAAACAACAAACATAGAGCCACGCGCGCGCGTCCATCTGAAAAACGCCTATGGGCGGCCGAAAGCGGGCGAAATAAAAAAAAATGAAATGATGCTCTCAGGATTTTCATGACTTGATACCGCTTGGATTCATTCTCGTTTTATGGTACTATGATACTTTATGCATTTTTGTATTTGGATTTATGGTTTATAGGCTGTGTTTTGTGGAACTTCCTATGCGATGACGTATGTTTCGAGTATGTGCTTGATTTTTGAAGTTTAGTTTGAGCTAAATACAGAAGTTATGAAAACGGTTTGCTAAGATAGATGCTTTAAAAACCGACATGCAGAACAGTGAAAAGTATTAGGTTTATAGTTAAAACTTACCAGTTAATCCAGCTTTATTGATGCTGTTGGAACTAGAGAAACCTGATATTTTCTTCCAGGCTTTTTTATTCCAAAACCCGCTAGTCTTGGCGTCACCACAGCTCGAGCTACGTGGTGACGGAACATCTTTTGGACAGCGTAGGCCACACTCTTCGGCGCCTAAAATTCTTACGCCCGCTCCTCGTGTGCCGTACGCCACAGCAGGCAAGTGAGGTACTGAACCTGTTGGTTTACGACGCAAACTTCCGACATAACTCGCTCCGCTACTGCTTCCACTAAACCCGCTATCTAAGTCTGGTGGATTACAACTTGCCGGTGAAAGTAGTTCATCCGTTGGCCCAACTCTCAACAGTTCCTCGATGTTGTCTCTGTCTTCTGCACGCTCTGAATCCGGGGATTCACATTCCGGCATGAGCATTGCCTCGACACTAAGATTTAATTCTCCTAATATTCGTTTGTGTCGCGATTCAACACGACGAACTTCCTCTTCGACTACACTTCTATCTAGAGAAACCAGTGATTGGCGTGGCGCGTATCGATGCTTTGGACATGTTCTAGAGCCGTCCGTGATTTCTTCATAAATGTTTTCTTCTGTGCCGTACCTCGTAACATAATTATGGCGTGATGATCGATCTCGTGGTATCCCACCTCTTCCTCGTTGACGATTCACCTTTCTTGATGACGAAGGCATCGATAAATGGTGATCATAATAAGCGTAAGAATAATCGACTGGCTCAAATCGTTCCATTGTAGCAGCGATATTACTCCTATTCCATGTCTGAGGAGGTGGTTCCCTAGACAAATTTACGGCGGCCAGTCTTACTGGCAGGATTTCGTCTAAGTCTCTGGCACATCGTTCATCAAGTGACTGTGCGCCATCATCCTCCTCTCGCCTGTGTTTTCTATGTGGCCGACGAGATGTTTGAGATCGAGCGTGAGCGCGATCGCAGTCTGATCCGTGTCCGTGATTATAATCTGGGGTATGGCTTCGATTATAATCAATTGGTCGATGTTTACAATCTAGTGTGTGATGATAATCGGGAGTGTGTCTTAAACTGTAACTGGAATTCCCTTCGTAGTCTGATCGATCGTAAGAAGGACTGTCGTCAGCGTTACTGGCATGAGGATGTGGACAGTCGGCAGCGATGCCCGACTCCGATGACGGGTAGTCGTGTACCTGTGCCGTGGTAAGCACGCGGTCGTCTGGACGCGCAGGCTCCGAAGCTGCGTGACGGTGATGAGGGCGAGGTCGTGTTGTCTCGCGACAGCTCGCAAACGTTCGCTGAAGAGTAGCAGTTGTATGTGGATAACGTCCACAACGATTGTCGTACACCGCCTCCCCGGACTCGTCGGGGCTTGGCGGCGCACTTCGTGATTCCATGGTTCATCCTTTCATTTCCAATGAGTACCTGTAAAAAAAGATTTTGTAATTTTACAGCACATTTGATACAAATATGAAGTATTTTCTTTTTAATAAAAGTCACGGGCCGTCGCTGGCGGCGGGGCCGAGGGCAATGAATCCGAAATTACATGCTCCGTGATAAGGGTAGGGTAAGTGACGATCAACACAGCAGCCGACGTCGATATATCATCATCAGTCGCCGGGTAATAAATCGGGGACTTTGCGCTGTGTTTACATTCATATAACGTATTTTAGAAGCTTTGTTTGGTTGTGGCAGCTCTAATATAATATTATGGTGGTAAAGTAATTACACAATTAACTAACTACACAATTAAACATTTATGTTATAAAAGTATATTCTCAATGTAGAAATGCAAATTAATAACGGAATAGCAATAGCAGAATAACGGAACGGAATATCTGAAAAAGGCTTTTAGCGAAAACCAATAATTACTTTTATCAGGTGCAGGTCTAGCATTTATTTCTTATCTATGAACAACTTTTTAATAGTAAATTATTACTTTCACTTTTAACTCTGATTTAAGTAAAAGCATAGAGATAAAAAAAAAAAAAAAAGTTAAAAATCACGTTACGTCTCCCTCATTTTTACCAAAAGAATTGCATACCCATTTATTGCTATAACGATAAGTGTCCGTCAACTAGCGAAGAAAGTGCGAGCTTAAGGGATATAAGCGCCCTATGACGCGCCGCGTTGCCATGGCAACGTGGCCCCGCGGTTATCGCGCTTCCGCCCGATATATCTTGCATCTAAATCATCATCAGAGCTGGGAAACGGCTCGTAAAGCGCCCGTTGACCGTCCAACCGTCGACATAATTTGTTACGCCGGCCATCAGATCGCTCAGGGATTTCTAGTTTGCCTCGTAACCTCCTACGGCCTAACTTTGGCTATTCCGCAATCTTAGACGAGACAGTTTCTACGTGAGAGTAATACCGCAGTTGGTAGTGAAAAGATCATAGGAGACGATAATGGCTGTATAAAGAAAGAAGTTTCTAAGCCGAATCATAAAAACTTTATAAAAGATGGGATTTCTTTTAAACTATAAGTTTCGTTTAAAAACGCTTAATATCAGCAAACTTTAAACTACAGCTATGTTTTAACAATAAATAATTATCATATAATTATATTAACCGCGAAACGCTTTTCATACGATTTAAAAAATGCAATAGTCAAATTACGATAATTTTGGTAACGAAAATAAATTTATTTTTCGATTTCATATGATGCGTGATGTAAGCACAATTGTTGGCCCCCTTTTTGGTTCCCCTCGTGCTGAGCTTAAGAATATATTACGAACTACGAGGGTTAAAAAATCATGCAATGTACATAATAGCGTCGTAATTGCAATGAAATTTATTATTTTAACAAAGTATTACTGACACTAATTGCTAACATTAATTTAGGGGATTAAAGCGTGAGCTTTAAGCCGTCGCGCTATTGAAATAACTTTATTGTTAAGCATAAATTGTAAAAGTAAGAAATATTTTGGTCATAATACGCCACGAAAGAGGTCAAGTAACAGGGTTTTTATTGCTCCACTTTAAATGTAGGAATTTTTATGCCACTTTTGATATAAGCAATGGAGTTTTCAAATGTCTTATGTGTTAACCACTAAGGAATTACTACACAAGTTTGGGTAATTTTTAGTCTCTGATATGATCTACATAATACGTATTAGACGTTTTAATGGTACATGTTCTAAAAACTTGAAGAAAATTATGTTATATCCAACTATTGCCATAAATATTATACTCGTTTTATTTAGTTTAAATTAAAAAATAAATTAAAGCGGTAATGCATGTAGTTTTTCAGTATTATATGATAATTTATTGCATGAAGACTGTTAAACAAGCTTTTTTTAAGCAAAGGCAACCTATTGCCAATGCTAAATGGTGAGGCGATTTTTTTTTTGTCATCATAAAATAATTCTGTTTAATAGTCTCTTAATAAGCGTATTTCGCACAGTCTTAAAACTAAAAAAAAAAACAAAAGAATGACCATGCTTTATTGCCCAGTAAAACATTTGATATACCTACTTAATTTTAAGATGTTACTCGATCCTAAGACAGACAAACCCAAAAGATATTCTGAAAAACCACGTTCCTACTATAGAGCATAGCCAATTTCTCCAGGGATTGATTTATTAATGTCGGAATTTTCAGAACTTCTTAGACAGTGTTAGATCGCAAAGCGTCTGTAATTCTGTTTGTGTTTATATGGTTAGCCAACCGCTAATTCTAAATGGTGTAGAAATTTTAGAAGTCCTTGGATGAGGCCTTCTGCTGAAAACATCCCATAGCTGAGATGATAATAATGATTAATTGATTCGTCGTATTTAAAATTTCAACAAAATTTTAGATACACGTGATAGCAGACTAGCTTAGTGCTAGTAATTGTTTTAAAGTTTAAATAACACGTGAATAAACACTAATTTCCGATGATATTAAAATCAAATAAGCACTAGATAGGAACATTACTTACACTACAATTTTGCGGCATTAAAGTAATCATCATCCATCACTAGGCGATAAAATAATAAGTGTTTTCATTTTCTATGCACCCCACACTGGCCGTCATTATAAATAATAGGTTTTTTGTACTGTGGACACATGTGGGCCTTGTCGGTGATAGTAATTGGTATCTGACATTTTTTTTTACTTTACGCGGTGTTATGTTACATATTATAGTGGAATGCTGTTTATTTTATGAGTTAGTTTGTCATGCTCACGCCGATTCGCTTGTAACTTAACGCTCCACATGGGGCATGGATAATTTATTTATGTTACTAATCAGGGCACGTAATACCGAAAAAAAAACCCACGAAAGAGTATGAAAGTAAATTCGTTTTCTTTGAAATTTTGATATTTAATGCCACAAGTCTATGTCATCACATTTCTATGTAAAATAATCATAAATAATTAATTAGTCGTGGGAATACGGAACGAGTCCCAGAGTGATCGATGTTAAGATGCATATCTTGTCGTTAGTTTTGAAAATAATTTAAAGTTTTAGTAAAACAGCCAAGAAGAAGTTTTAAAGAAAAATTTAGAAGCAGGTACTGTTAATAAGTCATGTGTCTGAATGATATCAATAGCATTCAAACAAAACGAATTTAAATCAAACGTAGTTTTTTTTTAAGTGTATAAACAATTACACAAGTAGAATTGTATAATAGTTTACCTATTTTCTATGTTTTACGTTGACTTTATAAGACGTTTGTTATTTCTGTTTATAAGCAATCATGCAAATTGTTTAAGTGTCACTGTGTTCTATTACAGGCTTGAAGTTATCTTCTCTTTCAATCTTTTTAGAAGAAACAGACTTTTGTCTAAAGGTGCATTAATTTTTGTATTTCGCCACTTCCATACTGATCCCTTTTAAGATCACTCTACAAAATGTAAAAAGAAAATAATTTGTTTAGAAATCCCTTATATAATCCGTCAATAATCCTTTCCTGGCTTTATCGTGTTACTTTATTCTGGATCCTCTTAGTAAAGTGTTAAAATATCTTAGGCAGCCCTACAATTTCCTGTTTCTGTGCTGAAATTGAAATTATTTAAATAGACTTCGGTTTTTATTCCTCATATAAGACATAAAGACAAAAATATTAAAAGTGTTAATATCATGTAAACTATGTTCTTATATTATATATTTGTGGTTGTCAATATAAAAGCTTTTTAATGGTGAACATTTAATTTAGGGCAGTTGTTGCGTCATACGTGTGGTCAGTAAAAAAATCATAGTGTAGTACAAACTGCTTTGTCTAGTAAGTGCAGGGGTGTGCAGTTATTGCGGGTACAGTACAAGTATAGAACGTACCTTATTATAGAAAACTATATAACAAATTCAGCAATGTATACCCATGTCTAATATCAATTCCATTGCTTTAAAAAATGTTATGCAATAAATAAGCTATCAACTAAATCTGAATAATAACTCTTGTTGAGCTTAATAAAAATACAAAATAAATTAAAATAAATGTTTTCTCTTTCGACTGTTGCCTTTTGTATAAGTGCTGAAACATGTTACAGGTATTAAACTATCTAGTTGTTGATAAACTGTTGCTACGTTAATTTTGGTTTTCACACAAATTCGATGCGCGCCTACGCTGTGGATTTTTGTCTCTATACAAACTCACTTGACGTGGGGTTTTTCAGATGTTGAACGCCCATTTGTTGAATTGTTAGATGTCTGTTTGAGTTCTGTATTCTGTGAACATGGGCATACAAATGAATTTTAGAAGATTTTGATCTCTATTTTAATTCATGTTCAAATTTTAATTTAAAACTAGGTGTGCCGCGTTTCGCTGTTACACATTGTAGTTCCATTATGAAAAATGAGAAATAGATAAAAACCATTTTTGGAGGTGGTTGTTTACCATGTTAACATTTGAACTCAATCGGTGCAGATATCCTTTTTAAAGCGTATACAAACCAACTTAACATTTCTATATATATAGATATAGAAGCGTGTTAATGAGATCAAATGTACGGCAAAACAATTGCTGACGTGTCAAATGCGCGTCGGATAGTTGTAGAAAAACGCGCGTCTAATTGAAATTTGAAAATTGGCTTTAGAAATTAGATTGTTAGGGATTAATACTTAATGCTTAATAGTATTAGTTTTAAGTTAAATAATTAAGATCACAGTAACCATATAAATGGGCAAATTATAATTTAATATTTTTTTTTTTTTTTTTTTTTTTTTTTTTTATTATTTTTTTATTTCGAGATAGAATTAAATAGTTTTATAAAACTATTTAATTCTATCTCGTTTTTCGTAATATGTTTGATTCTCTATGAAAATTTTGAAACATTAAACAGGGGACGTTTTTGTGTTTTTATAATTACTTTCAGTGAAGTATTCTGAAACTTCTGATTTTTATGTAGGAATCATAACATCATCAATGTTTTAGCTTTAAGAAGTAGGACTGTCTAAATTAACTGACTGACTCAATAAGTGGCGGATCTAATGAAGACTTGTCACATAGTAATTGGTCGTAAGTAAACTCTAGTCTATGATTGACCGGAGGGCTGTAAGTGCCGTGTCGACGAACCTTGTAGTAAAGTAATTATTGTAAATTATGCGAGTGACCGATTGATTGAGCGTGAAAGAAGTAATGGTGAGTTGTAGTATCAAGGAAGTCAGCAATAATTATTGGTAGTAATTTTCTTTCTTTGTAGTTAAGATTTATTTTGCCTTACATCAACTACCTGCGTATTCGTTTTAATGATGATACAGTTCCTTTTATAGATGTAAGGGTTAGTGGAACTTCGATTCGACTCTTAACGGTCTATTTTTAAAAGCAGAAAGTTTGAGATTTTTAAATATTAAAAAAAAAGGGAGCAACGCCATCAAACATTGACCATTACCTAAAGCAAAAACATTGACCTTTCGTTAGAAACTTTGCTTAAATTTATACATTTACATTTGAGTGTTCGCAGGCCTTTTTCAAATATTAACTATTCTTGTTATTTCGATAAATATCATCTAAACTAATATTGTAAATGTGAAATAGAGTTCATTTATGTCTTTGTTACGCTTTTACGCCTTTGTAAATCTAGGGTTGAGGGTTGCATTTTAGGCTTCCCTTATATTTTGAACGATAACCTAAATTCATTACTAAAATTAAAACAAACGCGATAAAAAGCAAATAACTCATAAAATTTCAATTTCACTTTATAAAAATTCATTTTCAATTTTCTAACGCCAACAAAAACCTCAAAGAAAACACTTGTAAATTTATGGAAAGCTTTAAGGTTCAATGAGCTGTAACTACTTATATAGATAACTACTTATAGGAAAGTTATAACTGTCTTCGGGTCTTGTCTATTATTACGTTTATCGATATATACGTAATATAGATTTCGTGTTTTCTTATCTACCGCTTGATGCTCCGTCTATTCTGATTGTGTTAGATTGATAGGACACGTCCGATTTCGTGGGAGAACAAACTATTATTGATTAAGATGCCGCTATTATTCCAAAAAATATACCGGTTATAAACATAAATGAATCAAAAGATTGGATATAGTAACTTTACGTTCTGTTTTTGGTGTTGTATGTTTAGCTATTGAAGAAATTGTTTTAATAATAGAAACCTGAGAGCATAAGAAATTGAGACTAAAAATAATTTATTTAGTTTTCTACATGCTTCACTTGGCTAACTGGAAGCAATTACAAAACTAGTGCTAAATTAAACACACAAGCGGCACCGCATAATTTCGCCCGTCTCTCGCGGCACTAAGTATACCATGACAAACATTTGCTTAGCTCATTTACTCCTAAGTAACCTATGCTCCGACTTAATAGGCCCCGTTGTTGTCTCTACTAGCTGTTACGTAACTATGAAATGTTTTTTAAACATCATTATATTTTTTGCGTTGAATGCTAAACACGAATTCATGAAACATCAATACATGCAAGTTTAAACGTTACTCGTTAAAGGGATTCAAACCGACATACAGATAACATAACACTTCTGATTGCGTGAACATTTAATTTTAATAAATGGAAAAGGACCTGAAACTATTTGATAGTTTGCTACCTCAGCCTTAAAAAGAAAGAATGTGTAATAGTAAGGATATTCCACAGTTCTTAGAAACATTTTTTTTATATTAATAATAACGTCCTGTTAAAGTTAGACCAGCTGTGAACTGCGATAGCATGCTTGATTGAGTCATAATTAACAACTAAACAAAACTGTAATTAGGGTCATGAACGTTGGCCAATGACCATGCGACGATAAATTAATCTCGCTATATATATTACGCATTGGTGTTTAATTTCAGTTAATGCTTGTTTCGTGGGTGACAGGGTGACTAACCGATAAGTCAACACACACATACAACACTAATGAGTTAATTTCCTTACAAAAAAGCCACACTAATCTATTTCCTAATGAAAATAAACACGTCAGAGAAAGTCCTATTTTATTAGACTAACTCGCTTTTTATTTATAAGTATGTGACTACATTTTTAGGAAATCCTAAGGCAGAAATATTTCTGCATTCTTCTTCTATATAGGTTTTAATTGAAGAACGCAGTTCATTTTAGTCTAAATACACTTGCTAGCTTGAGCTCTTTCACATCAGCTTTTTGTCTTCTTAAGTTGGTTGACTTGGTGGAAAAATTTGGGTAAATATAAGTTTCATTGCTAAATCGATGTGTTTCAAAGAGATTTTGCCTTCCTACTCACATCACAACCATTGCTGAGACTGCAATCTATTTGAGTTTTTTTTAATGATTACTGTAATTACAATAATATCCAGTCAATGCATGATATTCTCAATTTTTTTATGTTGTGGTCAGAATAGAAACTCTTTTGTGATATTTAAAAATTGCTATTAAATAGGCCGTATCTTATATCCTATGTTTGTCTATATTTTTCTTTATTATTTGGTAGCTATTGGCTTTATTGTAATTAATAAAAATAAATGGAAATAATATTATCCTCACCTTTGACGGAGGCTTGTTATTAATTTGATAAATTACAGTCGAATTTCTATTATGGGTGACCTTTAGAATATTTCATAAGAGAGTGGGTTTGGATCTAAATATCTACATTAAAGCAAAGTTTCGTGTGTACTTAATATTAAAGCCTCTAAAATGGTTATGAACTTTTTACATGCCTAGCCATGCATACTAGATAACAAATTTGAAACGGAAACTTCATAAGAGTAAAATACGAATACATTCACGTCAGGACACAAATCTGATCATTAGACGACAGACATAGGAAGACCATTACACTGAATATTGTCGTCTGGAGGATTTGCATCCGAAACGAACCGTCTTTTACGCGACAATTTCTTTTACGGTAGGTATTACTTTTGATCAGTTCCAGACATTCCAGACTTCAAGACATAAATAACAAATAAAAAATTGAGAAATACAATAAAATATAGATTTCACTTAAACTAATCAAGTGAAGTGACTTCTATCCTGTCTTTTGTGAATGAAACACTTAACATTTCGCGGTAAAAATAGTCTTGTTAAGAATGCACTACTAATGATTAAAATTTAACAAATAATGTACCTATTTACCCCTAAAAGCTTCTTCTTGCATTCCAAAAGAAAAAGAAGCATCTGGAGCCCGAAGAGTGCAGTAAAGAGCGAGGCTGAGGCCCTATACGTAGCAGAAGTAGGCCTGAGACGGCGACGTGACGTGTTCAGAGAGCGCATCTTTAAAGTGAAAAGTGGGAATAGTAAAAAGAGCTACATCTACATACATAGCTTAGCTACAGCTACATACATAGCACATCAGCCTTTTTTATCAATCTTACGCTTCGCCCTTTCCCTCTCTCCCATGGTATAATACGACATTGATTAATTTGACATTGATTAGTAGAAAATTATACTAAAATGAATAAAAATCGTAATTTTTGTCACAAATTGAGCGTTGCCAATTCGACCTGAAGGGTGCGCTGTATGTTACCTCTTTGAGAAAGACGGGCCTGTTGATCTAGTGGTTAGTGACCCTGACTGTTAAGGCGAAGGTCGTGGGTTCGATTCCTAGCCAGGACAAATATTGTATGATGAGCACGGTTGTTTATTCTGTGTCTGGGTGTAATTTATCTATATTATAGTATATGTTTTTATTTAAAAATATATAAGTATGTTTATCAATAGTCTGGCTACCATAGCACAGGCTCTGCCTAGTTTAGGATCAGACAGCCGTGTGTGAGATGTGCGAGGTATACTATTATTCTCTTTAATACATTTTAAAATTCATATTGATTACAATAATTATTTTTTGCTACTAAATGGCATATTTTCCTCTTTGTATTAGACTTATTTTCATTTTCAAGTTTAAATACGATATTACGATGATTAGATTATTATTACGATTATTATTATATATTACCACGTTAGACTCGCATACAGAATGTAATCAACCCAGACACACAAACTATTACTTACAAATGTTATAGAGAAGAGTTAATTTCGGTTCCTATCGGCCGTTTTATATGGTGCTCAACGCAGAACAGTTTAAGTACCCTTTAAAGAGATCTCCACGTTTTATTGCGAAGAAAGTAGTTAATAAAACGTGCGAAAATATCTCGACCGAACGCAACCATTTGGAATTTCACTACTAATACCACACACTACAAAGTTTTTGGTAAATTAATTACTTATATCGCTACTGAAGAGGCGTAGTAAACATTAAAACACCCACACTTTTGCCTATTGTATTATTTTAGTCCCACACGCGCATAATTCAAACATAATCATCATGTTAGTTTAGGGATTCAAAGTCTCAAGTTAATATTATAGCTGATTCAGAAATGTTATTTCAAGTGATCTGGGCGCAAATATATTTCCTCCTTTTATTTCAGCACTCAAAAGACCGTATATCACGTTAGATAATATATGTTATTATACGCATCTTGAGCTGGTATATTCGTACATTTCTTTTGAGCATTGGGATTAAATTTATTTGCAATGTTTTTGTTCTTTTTTTCAAAAATCGTATATGTAGAATTATAATGTTCTAAACTTTAAGGTCATATTGGAACTACAATGCGCGCTAGACAATTATAATTCACACCTATTTTTTATCAAAAAATATCTAAAACCCTTTGAATGTAAGTAAAATCATAACAACCAATTCTTTATTACTGTTATTATCTTCACCTTTACTTAGAAAAAAAGTTATTGACAAAGCAAGGGTCTACAATATTTGTTCTACTGTGACATTTACATACAAGAAATGAAAGTTTGGCAGAAATATTACAGAAACGGAAATATTATAAGAGTAGAGCAAAGGCAGCTAAAATTAGTTCTGATTTATGGTGGTGTGTCGCTGGTATGATACATTACGGTGACCGGTAAAAGAGAAATGATTACCTGTCAACTACACAATTATAGGTATAACACATAACAAGTTACATAAAGGATGCCGTTATCCACGATTTCGTTGGATCTTTTGAACCTAAACTAAGCTGTTAGAATGTGCAGAATATTGCAATACCATTGAAAAATTAGGCACATATGTATTTCTTAGATTAATAAATAATTATATAACTGAAGTATTTTAGTTTAGATTTTAATAGTCACTTTAATAGTCACAGGTGCGGAAACGGTCCAGATTAGTGACTGCGTAAGGAATATGTTAGCACAGTACTGTGGTTTATTTTCTTTTTTAGCTCCGATTTTAAGGTTAATAAATATTTGCATTGGTCGATTATCTATATTAATATAATCAAATTGATCATACAGTTAGAGACTGACAAGAAACGCTAATAAAACAACAATAAATATGAATATAAATTTTTACTCGTGTATTTGTTAGAAATTTAAATTGGAGATCAAATATTTCGCACATTCGTTAATCGAGCTCATCAAGTTGTAACAGAATTTGAAGTCTGAGTAAGTCAATGATTTCGCGAACAGAAAGTCCCTCACCAGGTCATTAAAATTCAGTAAAGCCAAGAACACATCACAAACGAATAGGCTCACTCCATCTCAACAATTTTCCCTGAGTTTACACATGCCTTACAACCGTAATTAGGGAGGATATGAATTCAAAACTTCACCTAAAATGTAAGAAAGGTTATGATAATATATTTGTTTAACGAAATTAGGTGTGTAATCATAATATTTGATATTTAACTTGATAGTCAGTGTTTTGTTTGAGTTTCATCTGTAACTTATTCAGCAGTCGCCCTCAATTTATTCAGTTTTAAAATAATAATACATTTACATAGCATTTGAACATGAATTAATCTTTAATACCTTTATCATTTAAATAGCATGTTTGATGTACATATTACATTGTGTATTTTATGATTAATAATATTCTTTTCATATTTAAAAGATATTAGTTCAGATAATAATAAAATAATTTTAAGGATTTCAGGAAAAAAAATAAAGTATATACTTGATCAAAAAAGTGCTGAATGCAACCGAAAAGTTCATATACGAGTATTGGTACAATAGGGTTTATAACATATATCGGTAGGTTATATTGTGTAATACTCTGGTGTACATTACTTATTTTATAAACCTCTTGTATTGTGATATGAGTTTTAGAAGGAAGACCACAGTTTATCGGAGACAACCATACATTTTCAGAACAGAAACATACAGGTATTGTGCTGAGTGGCAACCGAATTCTCAGGCCTTGATGTGTAGTGCAATTCCCATCATACTACTAATGATAGACATATTTGTTCTATAATAGAAACCACCGGAACGGCAAGGATAACGGGCGGACGCCCACCTACTAGATGAGCGCTGACCCTTGACGTCGATTCGTCTTTTGAAACTCATTGAGGATGTCTCGTGTTCAGCAGTGCAAGTCAATGTCTGTAATAGTGTTAATATTGATAATGATGTTTCATTCTATGTATAAGTGGCGTGCAATGGAAGAGGCCGTCTCGGGTACCAGTAGGGGAATCAGGTGTACCCTAGGAAGAAAATCGCTGGAACCCCGACCTACCCCGGACGATCTACTTGCTTGTAGATGATCCTCTCGTGTGTGGGAAACACAGTGTTCCCCTTCTACAATCCGGCCTGCTTCTGCTAGGGTGACAGATGGCCTCAACTGTTACCGCCAGGCCTGCGCTTATGGAGGACGGAGGTCGTTTTGCGACCTCAGGCACCTGAGCCTCCTGCGGTACCTGGCCCGTTCCCGGGCCTGACGAACCGGGAGAATTCTAAATCTATCTATGGCCACAATCATGGTACCAAGCGAGAGAATTCCCACTCCTATGGCCGCCACGAGGTCACGCCTCTGCTTAACCCACGCCGGGCATTCTAGAAGCGGTGGAGCGCCGTGTCTACGTGCCGACCATTGCAGTGGATCCCCAAGTCATTCCTTCCACTCCTCCTGGCAGGACCTGGCAGAGCTGGGATTTCTGACCCTCGACTCGAAAACTGGGGCCTCCACCAAAACTGGGGCCCCATAAAGGGCCATGGACCGCACAACCTCCGAGTAGAGCCTCCTGCAGGAGTCATCGGGTTCCTTCATGTTGGGCAGCAGCCGCGCCTACCCACAGGGAGACTGGGAGGAAATATCTGTGGCATTAAGTCCACCATTTTCCAACTCATACTTGTGCATAAAAAAAAAAATATATAAGCAGATGTATTGTGTATTCGACAGAATTTTAAACTCAATGTAAATTTCTAATGTCGTGGCCAACACAAACTTACCTACAGTAGACAAACTTTACATTATCGAGGTGGAATACATTAGCATTAAAGTTAGCAAATGTGATCTTTGGGTCGCGTGGCATTTAGATTCTACGATATGAAAACAATGCATGCACAGTAAACATCGGAAGACATGTGCACAGTCACGGTGTAGTCAACAACAAAATTTCAAGAACTTAAAAAAGAACCTGTTACCGAAATAGATTACAAAAATAACTAATAATTGAGTTATACAATATTTTATTACGTTACATTTGTTGTCAATATTGACCCATCATATATTGAGTGAATTGAATAAGTATGTGTTGTTTTACAAGTTAAAATCATCATCGTTTTTTTTTAAATGTTTATGAGCGTCTCAATATTAGATCTAATTTTGTTACAAGCTGTTCTACAAGTATCTTGGAACGTTACATAATGCAGATTTAGCGTTATTAAGTTATAGGTATATATACGTCAGATTATAAAATCTGAAATTTATGCTAGCATCGAGATTTTCTTAGGGTGGAACGCAACGAGGAGCCACGTGATAAGAATATGTTAATCGTTCAATATGTCGTACCCGTGTCTCCTAATAACACATTTTTAAGGATTTAGTCCTGGACTATTTTATAGGAATATGAAAATATTTTCGTTGAACGTAGAAATTGAGCTTTACAAAATTTGTTCCAGCTTAAACATAACTTATGCATTCGGTAGGGTAATGTTCATATCAATACCGTATACTGTGATGTGTTCCATTTTTATTCATGTAATTACGTCTATCTTGGGACAAGTCCTTGGTCCCTTAATCTCTACTTGAATATGCACAAGTACCTTTCTTAGAATCCAAAGACACATTGGTTTACACAAACTGACGATAAAAATGATTAAGTCAACTAGCCGAAGAGCTGGTGAACATTTTTTATTTTTAATTATTATTAAAATTAATTATTGAAATGAATTATTATTTATATTGAAATTATTTTTCAAATGTTGATTATATTTTTTACTTAAATAAGCAAAGGTAAAGGCACCGCCAGACTCACCATTCTCATTATGTCAGCCATAGCACTTCCACTGCTGGACTTTGGACATAGCCTCCCTTAATGAATTCAAAGAAGACTAGTTGGAAGCGTCCTGCATCCACCGTGGACTTACAAACCTTTAATTGTTTATTGAACAACACGCCTTTTAGCAATGTACAGTTGTACTATAACAATTACTTCTGGAAGAACGAAGCAAATACTATTTATTTCTATAAGGCCTTATTAGTTAAATTTATAACCAATGAAATACCACTTTAGTTAGAGGGCATTCCTAAGTGAAAATTTGCTGTCAACTCTAAGAAAACGACCCGGCGAATTGGCAACCAGCCTATAAAACGTAATGTCACATTCATTTGCAATTCAAGTCTTCAGTCTGTATTATGCCTAATAAAATTTACATATTTAAATTAGAGTGGGAAATAACAAGATACTAAAACCATCGTTGCTTAAACTACATATGAATCTGTCCACTGTAGTATTATGAGCTGAGAAATTGGTATTACATTCTTCGTTCACATTTTATAATTATAGTATGAAAACCGTCGAGGATCTACTCGAGTCTTCCAAGTATTAATTTATCCAAAATAAACCTTAAGAGCTTGAAATAGGGCAAAAAAGATCGCTGCTGGAACCTTTATAAGGCTGCAAGGATCCAGGTGATACGCAACGCTATCATTATCATATCAACAGCTTATACTAGTCCACAGCTGGACATAGGCCTCTCCTTAGAAAGGAGGTTTTGGCCTACTATACCACGCTGGCCAGACGGGTTGGTATAGCGCTTGTGTCAAGTTTTCCTTCTTTTTGCAGTGCTGTTGTCATGAGCAGTTTGTTCCCTTAGTCGGCTCTTACGACACCCATAAACTTAACGCCGACATATTCTCTAAAAGATAGAGTCTTCTTCTAGTACCTGGGAATTTCTTGGTACTCGTTACATTAAAATTAATACATGACATAAATTATCAAGAAAATATAATGTTACTGTTACGAAACTGTCTAGACAACGTTTGGTTTAATTTGTAAAATGACGTTTCATTTTAAAACTAAGGGCTAGATATATTTAACTTAGTCAAAGTTTAGTAAAATTTGGTTAAAAGTTCGTGAAAATCTTAACGAAGAAACTTCAAACTAAAATTAGATGTCATATCAGCAAACAATACTATCAACTAATTCTCAATTAACCTTGATAATGTCAAAATTAAACTTAGGTCTGCCTTATTGTAGTCTGAATATAATTTCAAGTCACAATAGGATAGTATATTTCATTTGCAAAAATAACTTTCTTTAAATGGGGCTGAAATCGATCTCAAATTAGTTGTAATGAAACCTTAGTTATTTTAGGAACTTCGACTACATATTTATATTAATAGATTATACATATAATAGTGTGCCCTTTATCGTATTAAAATATTTTAGTTACAACTTTTATAAAAGTTTTATTTAAATTTAACAAAGTGCCATCTCGTAACAACTAAGTACTAATTCTGTATTGGGTCATGAAAGTTGTAACACTTTACTGAATGTTACATTTACATAGCTACATATACTTATGTATATGTCAATGTATAGATAAGTGACACTGCTACTGTGATAAATAATAATAATAACTTCACAAGTCTCACACGCGGCCGTCTGGTCCCTAACTAGGCAGAGCCTGTACTATAGTAACCAGCCTGTTGATAAACATACTTATATTACTAAATACATACAGATTATAGATAAATTACACCCAGACACAGAACAAACTTTAATGATCATGCTCATCACACAATATTTATCCAGGGTGGGAACCAAACTCACGACCTCCGGATTAGCTTTTTTAACATTGAGTTAAACAAATAATAGATCAATGTTTTTAATCACCGTCATGAAGGAAATTCACATTCCATTTATTTACAGTTAAATATGCTGATGACGTCATTTTATCACCAGCTTAATCTCGTTTGAATTTTTGGGGTAGGCAGAGTCGTATTAATCACCAACTATAATTAAATCTTACTTAAGTAATACCAAACCCAGTTTCAATTCACTACCACTTAAATCATCCAATGTAATGCAAGTATATATTTCAAAGGTAGTTTTGTTAGTAATACACATGCATAGTGTCGTACCTCACAAGCATTCATAACGTAATTAATTTCAGTCTTGTTACTGAAACAATGTTGTATCGCAGCAAGGAGTGGCACCGAATAATTTAGTTTGCCGACCAAATGTGAAATTGTGAACTGGTTTAACTACTAAATGATAAAAGCTTTGTATCATTGTGAAGCTAATGTAAAGGTACAGAAATGTAGACATACTAAAGAGGATTGGGTTCGTTGCTACCTAATACGGATATTAACCCCTGACTAACAAAGGCTGTTATAAATTTCAAATATGTTTGTATTACTTTTATATGAGAAAAGAGGCAAGTTTACGATCCGCCTATTTTCAAAGGGTACCGGGTGCGGTGGTATATTTAAATTCCCGGTCCTTTGTAGCAAGTTATTAATTGGTTATAAACTCTTTAAAATTCTTATATTTTTTACTAAGCAATTGAAAAACGGTTTCTCTTGACGTGTTCTTTTCTGGATCTAAAGCAGTGCAAATGCGATTACTAGAAATTTCAAAATTATTTTGACTAGCTTTATCGTGGGCTACATTTACAAATTAATATCGAAAATTTTCGAAAAATAACAGCATGGCCATTATTTGTGCACGATCCAAAAGTTGCAAAAGCAAATTGTGTAGTCATTTTTCAAATTATGCAAATCTGTAAAACAGAGTGATTCAAATTATGGCTTCTAGTTAGTTCTTATTAGGTAAAATAACTAAAATAATACTGGGTTACTCGTAGAAGAAAAGTTAGTATATATACCAAATTCGAATCTTTAAAAAAAAGTTGACTAATTTTTCATGGACTATGTCTTCACATTCTAGTAAAATAAATTATAGTTTTAAAAAAATAGTCTTTACGTTATAGTAAATTAAACTATAGTTTAAAATTAAATAAAAAAACGCGCTTTTGTAGCTATCCGAACTAAAAAGTAGCAAATAATTTTCTGTAAGTACAAAAAGAAAAATCATTTTATCGTTAAAAAGCATCCGGTGCTAGATATCAATTATTGTTAAAATATTTTAATGACAGATATTGGTAAAAGTGAAGTTATTATATTATAAAATACCTTGAGAAGCATCCCACGCTTTATTAGGATAAAATGCTATTTCTTTTTTAAGTTTTATGTAATTATTTCCTACTTTTTAGTTCGTCTAGCTACAAAAGCGTTTTTTTTTACTATAACTTATTTTCCTATTTCAGTCATCAATGATGATTATTATATTATTAAGAGTAAAAAAGTAACAAGTAAGTTTATCACATATGCTTCAGCACAAGCCTTAGTACGTGACTAAAGACACTACCGTATTTTTAAGTATGGAATAACCCGTAATCCTGAAGGTCAGGATAATGGTACAAAATATTTAGATCCAAGGTTCTAAAGTCTCAAAGAGCTAACAAAAAGGTCCCATAAATTTGTTTCTAGACATAATAAAATTAAAATATACCTATTGTTTTTTGATACCACTCATTCCCATTACCTAATTTTATTCTCATTATATATAATTATGAAGCTAGTTAAGATATTATAAACTACGATTTGTATGTATACCAATCTAGCGATTGCTGGTTAGCCCGTAATTGGCAAGTATAGGCCTTATCTCAATTGTACTTCTAATATTATGTATTTTGTATACACGAGCTGTGGAAAAACAGTTTTAAATAAAAAAATATATATATATAAATACTCATATTGCATTGTCATCGGTCTTTGATAGGTGTGCAGATTTCAATTTAATTCGATGTTTTGAAGTGGGTCAAAATTACGTTCGAAGATTCCGTTACATTCATACCAAGCTTATAAAAGCGTGTTAAAAACCCAAGCAGATAAGGTTGCATTAACATTATAATACTACTAATAGTCGGATGTTGGCAATGTCTCATTATTTTATGTATAATACGGCAAATGAGCTCTATAATTAATCCAGTATTATAGCGTTCACATTGGTATGCTCAAAGCTCCGGTGTTGGTGTAGCTACTAACGTTATCGGTAACATGGGTGTGCGCGCCGTCATCAGCTGTATTTGTTGCTAATGAGGTGTGAATTTGAATATGTTCTAAATTTGAAATGTGATAAGCAAATTAGTTTAATAGAAATATAAAATATTTAGTTTATACGTGATTTTATAAGTTTTGTCTTTCTGAATTCGGTAGATGATTGTCAAAATTAATCTTATTGAATGTCAAGATTTTTAAGATTAAATATCATTATTTATTTATAATTATAAATAAAACAATAATTTTAAAACTCGAAAATTATAGTTTAAATTTAATTTCATTACAACATAAAAAATATAACTACAATTTAATTAGAAAACTAATGGGTTGCGAATAAATTTGTTACCAAGCATACAGTGGTCAGTCATTTAAATCTACGCACGTTTCAAAAGAAGTCTGCAAATAAATTTCATGACCTATTTTCGTAATTCCATTTACATATAAAGTTCAAACTACCCATATACTTAACATAAACGAGTTCTTGTTATCACACTTGAACACGAAAATATATTTTATCAAAAAGTATAAATAACATAACTACTTACAAAATAAAGTAAATTTTTTAAATCCGTATAGGTACACATTTTTAAAAATAAAGCGCTCATTCATTCGATATCAATAAGTACTTCCGATACCGAAACTGTGAGCTTTAAAAGTGATTCATGTGCTCGATATAAAGAGCTGTTATATTGAGATAACGGGTATCGTAACAGATACGGCACTTGTTACGTATACGAACGACCTTTGGCTTCAATCAGTCGCTACAGTATGATAGTGTACCTCTCTGATATAGCATTTGTGTCAACGACCGCGTTTGGTATGACATACATTCTTGAGCACATTGGTTAGATTCCACGATGGAACGTGCGAAAGATATACAAGTACAATTTTTTTTTTTTTTTTTTTAAAAGACAACCGCATTAGGAATATATCCTGTGTCGCGGGGGACTTTACAAACATACATGAAACGGACACAAAGAACACCCAGACTCAGAACAACAATTTGTGAATCACACAAAGTGTCGTCCCATGTGGGGTTTGAACCCACAACACTCGGCGCAGTAGAAAACGGCGTGGCGACCGCTTAAACCACTACGCCATCCGTGCAGTCAACTAATTTAATAATATTATAAAAAATAATAATACCATTAAATTTATTGTGTAAAAATCTCAGAAATCCATAGTGTGTCAGATACAAAGAGGTATGAAATTATTTTCTTTATTATTTTTTTCGTTAAAAACAAAATTTATAATTACATAATTTCTAGCATGTATTTTGGGACTTTATTTATTTCGTCTTGACTTTTAATTGTAAAAAAAAAGTATTGTATTACCATAACAATGCTGATCTAATGATACATTATACTACTAAATTAGGTACACAGTAGGAGTATTTCTCGATTATGTTTGTAAAATATACGTAAGTTTCTCACTAGGATGCGATGGCAAACGTAAAGCAAACCTGGAAATAATTTCTTGGAATACTGGAGTTGTTAGAAGCTGTACGACAGCTAGAAATGTTTGTTAAACTTATTACCTTACTCGGAACGCAGAAGCTTTAAAACTGTTCCAATAAACCCAGTTGTAGGGATTACGTTATCGACCCCAATACACAACTGTTGATATATCTAGCACAATCTCAATATCGGGGACACGGAGGAAAATATTGTCGAATAAAATCTACACTCACACAAACTGATAAAATAGTTTAAAACATATTAACTTGAAAAATATGGTGACATTTTATTACTTATAATTTGGAAGTTAAAGAAAGAATACTCAAAATACGATTTCAACGTTGTCCAATATCGACGGTTATGTAAACACAATGACACTTATGTTGAATAAGTTTTACAACAAATTGACATGCTATAGAATGTTGTCCAGGAACAGAATGTTCCCGTATTGACTATTATTGGAAGAAAAAGTAGTCAGTAGTCTAATAAAACAGTCATGAAAGCGAGACAGTAAAAGACAGGTAATAATTTTACAGAAGTTTACGATCCAATTACGAAATAGTGTGATGAGGGCAGAGTTTACTGCAGCGTTATCACTGATGTATTCTCAGGTACACCCTGTGTATTTTGTTGATAGGTACTGTTAATTTTAAGTACCTACACACAAATAGCGTAACTATTTCATAAGCGTAATAACTCTTTATGATAATATTTTTGAGATAAACCCATATTTACAAAAAACTACTTAAACAGCAGCTACAAAATATCACTCATGACTGTTCTGAGTACAAAGAACATTTTGTGATATGGCTTTCGTGGAACTAGTTCCAAATGAAATATTTTAAATTGGAATTAGTAATTAACTCAAGTTTTATAGCGTAATTCAACCTTATATTATTATTAATTAGTCGATTTTAGGTCAATTAACAACCATGTTGTTTTATTAGTAGCTTAACTGAAATGAGTCAATTTGAACACTTTAAAACTTTTATAAGAGTCATAAAGTTTGAACAAAACAAACAACATAAATAAACATGAGCGTTCTAAATTCGAAACGTAATTAGTGTAATGGAGCCGGTGAATCCGGGTTGTATTTTAAAAGCAGTAAAACCGTGGGGGCGGCTGTGTTCAGCGGCGCGGTCACCCATCGGTCGCGCCACCGGGTGGGAGAGGCCGGTGACACTCGCTTTTACACTGCAAGTCACGTGGACTAATGAATCCACTCACCTCAACGACTGTACCAACCTTTGTACATAATTTAATCAATCTGTTTATTTTGACACTTTACAAATTAAGCGGCTGGGCTTCAAAGGCTGATTAAAAGCTACTTGGCTGACAAGCTTTTAAGTATATTAGAGTTCGTCTTATTATAAAGTAGCGATGAGGAATTTTTGTGGTATGAAAAGGTATATTAATTTTTTTTTCTTATTATCATAAACTCATTGCTTGCTCCCTCAATACATGACAGTAAGGGCCTCTTAATTCCAGCTCGGTAAGTAATTTAACGGTTACACAGGTTCAAGGACTTTTAAGTTGTTGGTAGAATAAATAAAATCTTTTTGCTTGTTTTTCATTAAAGCTTGAGCCTTTTTATTTCCACTGGAAAGCCCTGTTTAATGTATAGTTAAGGTCAATCGTTAAACTCGGCTGACTGGAATCTATCTAGGTACATCTGTATGGCACAGTAGGTAGTTATATATTAAATATTTGCCGAGTCATGTTTGTATATAACTCACTAATACTACTTTTAACATCACAATGATCATGTTTTAACGTCGTCGGAGACGTTGGCATCACCATTGTAGTACAAACACCGGCATTGGCGTTGCAATTCAGAACTACATTAAGCACTCTGCAGCCAGCCAAATACAGATGTGGTCAAGTGGTTAATTCTCAAATATTTATTGATTTGCTGACAAATGGGTTTCTTTCGTGGATTTCTACGAATCACAAAATGCGTATTGCGATCTTCCCGGGCAGCAAGTGTTCATTACAAATGAAATATGATGGAAAAGAAATCTTTGTACACATTTTTGAAGTAATTTTAGGTGAGAAGGAGTGGTTGGGCCGGATCTGGCGGACAACCAGTACGGTTTCCGTCAGGGGCGCTCCACCGTGGATGCGATCATGCGCGTGAAGGCTCTGGCGGAGGAAGCAGTCTCCCGGGGTGAAGTGGTGTTGGCGGTGTCCTTGGACATCGCCAACGCGTTCAACACTATGCCCTGGAGCTGCATCAGGGAGGCGCTCGTGTATCACGAAGTGCCTCTCTACCTCCGCCGCATAGTCGGGGCATATTTGTCGGAGAGAGCCGTCGTCTACCCCAGTAGGACCGGTCTCGGTAGGCGTGAAACGTCGTGCGGTGTTCCGCAGGGGTCGGTGTTAGGGCCACTCTTGTGGAACATCGGCTACGACTGGGTGCTTCGTGGTGCCTTCTTGGATGGTGTCGCCGTCGTGTGCTACGCGGACGACACACTCGTGACGGCGCGCGGCAAGACGCACCACGAGGCAACCCTGAGGGCCACGGCCGGGGTTGCCCAAGTCGTTGAGCGTATCCGGCGGCTGGGTCTCGAGGTGGCTCTGCACAAGTCCGAGGCCCTGTTCTTCCACGGGCTTCGGAGGAAGCCGCCTGAGGGATCTAGCCTCACGGTAGGAGGCACTCGCATCGGCATCGAGCCCTCGATCAGGTATCTGGGGCTCGTACTCGATGGCCGATGGGACTTCGGATATCATTTCCGAGGTCTGGTCCCTAAGTTGGTTGGGGCAGCGCGTGCGTTGGCGCGGCTGCTGCCCAACATGAAGGGACCCGATGACTCCTGCAGGAGACTCTACTCGGGGGTTGTGCGGTCCATGGCCCTTTACGGGTGCCCGGTATGGGCGGGGGCCCTGAAGGCCAGCAACGTCGCGATACTGCGACGACCGCAGCGAATGCTGGCCATCAGGATCATAAGGGGGTACCGCACGATCTCCTTTGAGGCAGCGAGTCTCCTGGCCGGAACTCCACCGTGGGACCTGGAGGCGAGAGCCCTTGCGGCACTGTATCAGTGGCGCAAGGAGGCGCAGGAGTTGGGTCGATGCCCCGAGATTCGAGAAATCGATGACCGGAAATCCCAACTCCGCCAGGTCATCATAGGGGAGTGGAGGGAACGACTCGGGCAACCGAGCGCTGGGCACGCCATCATTGCGGCGGTAAGACCCGTTATGGAGGATTGGCTCGAGAGGCGTCACGGGACCCTCTCATACCGATTGACGCAGGTGATCACTGGGAAGGGATGTTTCGGAGATCACCTGTGTCTGATCCGCAAGGAGCCAACGCCTGAGTGCCACCACTGCGATGGCCAGACCGTGGACACGGCTCTCCACACGCTGGCAGAGTGCCCGGCGTGGGTTGAGCAAAGGCGAGACCTCGTGGCGGCCATCGGAGTGGGAGTTCTCTCGCTCGATAGCCTGATTGCGGCTATCGTGCGGAGCGAGAGTGCGTGGAACTCTGCCGTCTCCTTCTGCGAGCAAGTTATGCTCGCGAAGGAGACGGCGGAGCGGGACCGGGAGAGGTTTAGAACTCTCCCGGCCCGCCAGGCCCGGGCACGGGCCAGGCAGCGCAGGCGACAGAACATGGGGTTCCCACACGGGGCGGGGGTCGTCTACTCGTCTGTAGATGACCCGAGGTATGTCGGGGCACCAGGGCCTTCCTTTCTAGGGTATACCTGGTTCCCCGGCTATTAGTACCCGGCGAAGGCGTGCGGTTTTAGTCGGTTCGAGTCCGACATGCCACCGACAGGTGGTATCCGAGGGGATTTCCGCACGGAAAAAAAAAAAAAAAAAAGGTGAGAAGGAGTGTTATACTCGTATTTAGAATGCTAAAAGTATTAAATAATATGTAGAATTGTTGAAAGTCAGATCTGTCATGATACAAGTCTATTTATAAATGGTTCAAGTAAAATTAATAATTAATTACAGTCGAAGGTCAATCATTATCAGGCGATCTCTAACAGTATCTAGTGTTTTAACATAATCATTTATTTCTCAAAAATAAAGACATTTTCTAAACGTCTCATCATATTATGAATGTTGAAGTACTTCCATTGGACCATGGAGATGCACAATAATATAAATTGCAGGGTGAATGTGTTTCATCCATCAAAATCCTCTTAATTTTATAGTTTTATAAGTTCCACCATAGCTTTATCACTGACTTCGTTTACGTATATTAAACACTATCTTGCAGATTCGATCCTATTTTGACGTTGATATGGTTTTAAAAGGTTCTAAATAAAACTGGTGAATAGGTTATAATCCATTTATTATCCTAAACAATTTCTTGAACCATGTGACATGATTTTAGCTGTGACGGCACAATATTGGGTTTATCTTGCGACGGTGGAATAGATATTCGTTTTCTCTGACATCGTTTGCTCTGAAAGCACTCGAGGGTATTTTATGGAGCAACGACTTTCTTGCATACAGAGAGTTCTTGTTTAAAGTGCCGCATGACCCGTGAACCATGTATCTTTACAATCTCATGTAATATGAGATACTCGTCCTGATCGACAAATTGAACACTTCCCGGAACCAATTTTGGCCATGATAATGGTGGGCTGCAGTTATGTACGCAACCCTGTACATATTATATAAAACCAAATCAAAAACTTTTTCTTTAGTAATTACGGATAGTAATTAATGAGTCAATCGAAAAGTGTTAACTTGAGATTAATACTCAAAGGGACGACGTAGGTCTGTTTCTTGAGTTGTTGTTGTGTCTTGTGTCCATAGAAGGTGGAAGTCACTTACAACAAATTTTCCTCAATCGGATGGGCAGCCTTAATTTTCAAAGTTCTGGCGTTGTTCTTTTATTCACTATTCTATTCATTATTCTTTTGTTAAACTAAAATACTTACTAGTTGTCTAGGCTGCGTTTATTAAGCTTTTAAGGACCTTAAAGATAATTCCCCTTAGTGATTAAGCACGTGACAGTGACGTAATCACTTATTTACGTGGATCAGAGTTTTTTGCGTGATGCAAAAATTTACATGCAGACAGGTAGACACACAAACATAAAAAGAAAGAAAAATATTTTAATTTCTATATTGTTTCTCTTATCCCTAAACGTACAAACACCTACCACTAACAACTTTGTGATACGTGTAATAAATCACCAGGAGAATTAAAAACTCTTCCACATGAAGAGTTTGAAATACTAAATTTTATAATAAAATTAAGGTAGTAAGTATAAAATGCATGTAAACAGCGACTTTCTAAAATAGGTTCTTACACAATAAATATGAAGCAAACAGTAAGTAAAATTGTGTTAAAATGTTGAATAAAAACAAAAACTCAGCCAATGTAGGAAGCCAGCAGTAATGCAAGTCATGAAAACAATCAAATAAATTCTTATATGGTGTGAATGTTGGTGTGGAATTTATTACTGAAATGGTTGGTTTGTAAAAAACTTTGATAACAATCAACGCAAATCTTGTTAACAACGCAAAATTGTTTAGAAATATAATTGAAATGGTTATCGAATATAGTTCTTTGTACACATGGGCAACACGCATGCAAAGTTAACGAAAATTAATTGAGTTAGAAAAGCGGCAAAATCCTAATAAATAAACAAAAAAAAACTCCCTTTCGCATTTATAATATGAGTAGGAATTTATAGAACCATACTCACAAACATTATCCACACTGTGCCCTAAATATCAAGACGGTAATGATTCATATTACTACTCGCAACGCTAGGATTCACCTGTTGCCACAACTCTATCTGACTGCGTGTGTTCACTATCCTTAATACAAAAAGAAAGGGTACTGTAAGTTAAAATATGTATTTTAGATGTGCTGGTCCGTTCAAAGATTATTAGCTCCTTTCCAGTTATTTAGGGATTTTTGAGTAGAGGATATTATATACAAAGTTTTCATTTGTTAGACCTTACGCATCAGCATACATACAGCAGGTCACTGGTGTAATTTTCTCATATATCGGCTAGTGCTAGAGATCGTAACAGAAGAATGTTAATGATGCTAGAAATTATTATCCAAAGTGGCCCATATTACGAACATTTATGGGAGAGGACAGACCTAGTCATCACAAATGCCAAGTCTAAACTTAACAGTTAAATCCATTAACCCACGGTACAGTCACAATGCAAGTCACTAAACAAATGACTGCTCAGTTTTTCAGCCACACGTGAATTTGCAATCTTCCTCCCTTCCCACATGAAGTAATGGTTTCGTAGAAAATTTCCGTACATTAGGTACGTTTCATCTAATGACTGTAAGACCAAGGAAGCACGTTCTGAATGTACGATGGCAATAATATTAGCGAAGCTTTCGTAGAAGCGCAAATGTGGCTGGCTTTAGAGGTATTTCAGTTGCCACCATTTATTAATGTCATTTTTCTCGCTTACGTTTCTAGGTAACGTTCGGCAGTATTATTAACCGACTATACTAATGTTAAAGCTGAATAATTCGCTTCACCATGATAATTTTAACTGTTACTCGTGAGATTTGTTTGCGCTACTTAGTTATGTACATAGGTTAAAGTACTCAACATACAACGATAAATGCAGATGAAACTGCAGAGAATGGCTTGTGCATAAATAAACGTGTGTAGTATATCTTTGTAATTCTGTCTACAAAAGCGAATTTATTGTACAATTTACGAACGTAGCGCAAATTGCTCCATTCGTCGAAAATGAAATATTTCACTTCATTTTGTGTGCGGTAACGGAAATCATTCATGGAACCAGGAAAGCCTACCTAAACATTTCACATAAAATACGGACCACCCGAATTGTATTCAAAGGATTCCAATAATAAATCGCAAAGGATTCGTATTTTCAGATCTTCATTCCCATTGACCTTTCATTCTTGCGACTATATCTGACTGACTCTACGGATGCAGTAAATATACTTGTAGATGTACCATCGGAATTTCTATTTGTAACTAAGAAAACGGAATAAGCACAGAAACAAATCATGTGAACGACTGCTGCGGCACTCTAAAATTAAACAATTATTTCCCTATCGTACGTTCTACCAAACAAGCTTTGTAACAAACCTTCACAGTGTTTATCGTTACACACACACAATGTATTTGTTGTACTTTTGTTGTGAATTCATTAATAATTTGTTAATAAGGATATAGCGTGTGTGTGAACATTAAAAGTAAGCGGATATAGTATAAGGACATTTTTACAGTGTCTATAACAGACTAATTAGTACATACCTAAATAGCGGTACTAAAAATAATGGTAAAGACCGTCAGTTTATATAAGTCGTAAATCTTAGTACAGTAAAACAACTTATAAATAACAAAATTTATTAGTTTGAAATATTTATCGTTACACTTAAATTGGTGTAACAATAGTTTTACTTTCTCTTATCCACTATGATGAGAAATCACTGTTATGTGCAACAACAATTTTTTTCTTCTTCTTTCAGTGCTTGTTTTTTTTTCAGTCTAACCGATTTCTTTTTTTTTTTGTAAGCAAACTTACTAAATAAGTTGGAAAAACTTCTACTTAAAATAGATGTCAGAAAAGGGTTTAAAGTTGAAAATATTGATGAATATACCTAGTTAGTCCGTTCCATTACTAGTAACCTCAAATTTAATTATAAAAGTAGTTTCAATTAATGTGTTAGTTGCGGCAAATGCCAATAGCTGTAGGGGGGACGCCGACGCATCAATCATTTTCTCATCCACTTTATGTCAGCTTCAAATTTTGATACTAGAATGATGGATGACCGTTTCCACATTGTCACCCATTTGAAATCTTAGTAATGAACTAACTGTCAATGCTCGAGAAACAACTAGACTTAATGAAATGTCGACAATCAGTATTACTAACATAACATGTAAATCATCGTTTATAACTCGTAGATATTGGTTTGTGCCGTCAAAAGTAAAAAATGCACCAAGAATAGTCTCCGTCCGTGCTCCCGGCGGTTAAGGCGACGACACAAAACGAATAAATAAGATTTCTTCCACCACGACTGGAAATACTTAAGGAAGAATTGTTTGAGAATTGTGCATTGTTGTTTGTAAAAATCAGAGAAAGTAATATTATTTGACTTTGGAAATGTAATTTAGAAGAAAGATTGCCAGGCCATTGAGTCTGGTAATCTGACAGATGGTGATTACTCCGTAAGTCGGTGGTTAGAATTGGACAGTTAGTGCACGATTGCACGTGTCGTTCACTAGAAAAATAAAAACTCTCATGAAATTTAATGTGGAAATGTCTTGAAACGACGCCAAACCCCGCTTGAATTATTTATGATTCGCTATTTTAATAGCATCCCTGTTCGTTCATTACTATAAGACTGTTTCTTAATTTTGAATGCGAAATAGGTGTATCGTTTTTTTATTTATTCGACATTAAATTTATTTATGAGTGAATTAAAACGTACCCAAAGATTTATTGCTTGTACATACTTTATTATGGAAATGCATTCATTGTCTAGTACACAGGAAATGTGGTTCTGTCTGTTTCAAGAATGTAATATGTAAATATATAAAGTACAGTTATTTATGGTGATGCTGTGTTGTTTAGCGTGACGTAATTTCCAAAGAGAATAAAAAATATTCTGTCGTGGAATCCAGTAAAAGCCAACTTGCACATTGTGCTGCAGGCGGGATTGTGTGGATTTGCTTCACTGCGAGCAAAAGTTATATGGAGTCACGCTCACGGAGAAAAAACTAAAATAAAAATATGTAGTGAGCTTATTTCTATGTCCGACTGAGGTTACTTTAGTCTGATCGACTTGATTTAATACGAAACTGAAAGTGAAACTAAATATTTTATTCAGAAATTGTATTGATTAATTCATTATCATGTATATGCATACGTAATTTATTTCAGTTGAAACATGATATGTAAGTACGTGGGAATATTAATAGAACTCTAAGTCATTACAATGTTTAAATAAAATTGTTACATTTATTGAAGTAAGATGAAGTCTGATGATGTGTCGAACCAGCCTCCGAATCAATATATTTGAGATAAGGTTTTGGAATATATATATATATATATATATATATATATATATATATATATATATATATATATATATATATATATATATATATATATATATATATATATATATATAAATATATATATCTATCGTTATCGTTATATGTATCGTTTAATAATAATATTATATATAATTGGGTAAGAAGCTACTGGTCCTACTCGTCGACCATTTTTTTATTAACTGTCACTGACTTTTGAGAGCTCTAAGCTATATCGATACTCTGATTAATGTCAGTCTGCCACAAAACTTGGAGTTGTAACTATAGAAACACTAGTGCGCACAGAGTACATAGTTAACAATGAATAGATCTGAGAGAACTCCGACATACCCGTTGTAGATTAACGATTGTGTACTTATTCAACTATAAACTAAAGGAAAGAAAAAGAAGAGAATTAAATTCAAATAAAAAACAATATTAATCGTAGAAGTATAATATTATTATATTGCAAAAATAACAATCTAGATTGAGTATTATATGAGTGACAAGAAGAACGCATAATGTGGGCAGTATTTGCACTGTTTGCGTAGGGTAAGCATACCTATTGTCGTATCCGATCGATGACGATAAATCCATCGCCCACACAACAGGCTCCCTCTGTAACATACACCTCATGTAAGGCTATCAGTTCAGTACGTACATCGTAAATATGACGGTATGTAGCTTATTATTGCAGGTAAAATCACACCATATCCTGAGCGAGGGTTTGTTGTACAATATACCAGATGCATTTTGTTCAAATTATCGAGATTTTCAGAATTTACAATGCATATAACCCTAGTATTCCACGCAGTTTTAACATATAGCAATATGTATGGTACTTTAAATTTATAACTGTAGATTTAAACTTAAAGTACCTATCCTGACTACTTAGTACTTATTTTAATTTTATACCTACAGCTATGACAATAAAGCAGCAGTAAGGAAGTCATGACCATAATTATTTTTGGATCAGATATCATATATTTTTCAGAGATAAATTAAATACTTACTAGGTTTAATAGAGGTAAGCGATCAACAGTCCTATGAAATTTTGCAACTGTTTTAATTTTTATTTATTTACTAGCCTTTGTCTGTGGCTCCGTCCGCGTGTCTGTCGGTTATCGCAGTAAACAGTAGCCTGTTACTTGCTGATAATGTAGCTTTCCATTGGTGAAAGAATTTTTAAAATCGTTTTAGTGGTTTAGGCGTTAAAGCGTAACAAATAAACTCACTTTCAAATTTTAGATTTGTAAAGCATACTGTAAACCATAGTTGTTAGTGATGTTACTTACGCATTGTTTACTCAATTTGGCTTGCTTCAATTTGAGCAGTCATCTGTTGGTCCATATTTCTTTCATGGGCTATAATGTTCTTGTATCGTCATCAATTGGAATATTTTTATTGGAGAAACCATGATGTAACTGTTAATATGTTAGTCATCATTAGGGTATCGCAGTCCACTGCTGGACACAGGCCTCTCCCATTGCACATAAGCAGTATTAATTAATGTACCTGTATAATAACAAAGAATAAAACATCAAACTAAACATTTGGCAAATTCACGTTCGTAGAATACCGCTGGTAATCGCAGTACCTACAAACGGCAACGACAAAGTCGGTGGCACGAAAATGTTATGTAAACACAGGAGCATCTCACCCTGGCCCCGGGTCGTCCTACTGAATAAATAACGCAAAAGCAAACTCAAACAAAAGTAAATTTATTCACCAAATACAACGATTAATACACGATCTCACGACAGATTTATATTTGTACCGGGAATGAAGCTCTAATAATATCTTGAACTGGCTCACTCTACCCGAGTCTCTATTGGAACGGACGTCTGTGAAAATAAATATTAGAAGCGATGACTAATAATAATATCATTGTCTTTCTTCATTCAGTTATTCCATCTGACACCTAACGTATTTTCTAAATAGACTAGACCAGCAATATTTTTTTATTAATATTTCAGTAACGAAAAGATATTTTACTAAATTGTAGACAGGGGTCTTTTCCTATTGTATCTTAGTTCCTGCGGGTGTGTGTTGTCTAAATCAAATGTCATTATAACAGTGACATTATAACATCCGGTTAACAGTTTCAGTGTGAAGAAGTAATAAAGACTCGAACCCTTACACACTTAGACTTTATATAAATATACAATATACTGAATGCAATCACAAGACGGATGCAATAAAATTTACTTATAAAAAAAAGTAAAAACTTTAAACATAGTAATATTTGCTTTGCTTTTTTCATTTATATTTACCTTTGAACATTTATTTAATAATTTTACCAAACTTGTGTGCTCTTTGTATAATGTAAGCTCTCTCCTAAATGAGTAATTAATTATATTATTACACTTTGCAAAGGCCGTCACGCTCTTAGTACGCTAGTACATTTATTATTTGTTGAACTTCGACCACTATATTCTATAGCTATAAGCAGTTTTATTTTTTAAAGCTATCCATAATTGTAACCAAGACAGAAATGACAAATAAGTTAATAAAGTATCAGCATTACACAAAACGTTTTGAACTAAGAAGTCTCAGCATTTTGAACATTTACCTAAGCCTCTCCTCAGTGTAACTGAAAGCGAAGGAAATATTATAAAAGACGCCTAATCTTTGTCCATTCGAAGTTAGGTACAATTCCTTGTAGATAATAGCGCTAAGAATACATCTCATATATTTTTTTGGTATATATTTAAGTGAAATCCAGCGAAGGAAAGTCGGACATCGCTTTCCCACGACATAATAAGCAAATAAACTATGTTAAGGTTGTAAACCTTATTATTTTATAGAAACTTTCCTATAACATAAACACGAACAAAAATTGTTTTTCACAATTCACACCTTGTAATAGCGAGAGAAACTATAAACCTACTAACTTTATTAATATGTAATATTATTGACAATCTGACATTCCACTGACGATCTACAAACAGTTTTTGTAAAACATAATAAAATTGTAGAGAAACAAACTATGTTATATGTAAAAGATATGTGTTTATGTCCATATAAAACTGACACTGGCCACTCATTTAAATGATTCATCAGTTTCATTCAATAACATGATGGTAAGTTTTGTTAAACCTAACTGCAATTTTTTTAAACAAAATATGTTGTACTGTTAAAAATACTTTAATAAATAATGAACACAAGTGACTCAATAAATTTTCATCTTGACTTGGTCGGAACTTAATTTGTTATATATTAGCACGTTACTGTTAGAAAAAAAGAAATAATGGACCCGATAATACTTTTGCGTATAGTTAAATTTATAAATTTTAAGAATAAATGTCCCGAGTGACTTCTGAATTCAGACACAGCTGACAAGGAGACTGCTTAAATTCAGCAGCCGTGATAATCGAAATTATGCACACAAACCATATTATACCTAAAGTTCCTAACTAGAATTGTTTCGATGAATTTCATTAGTATTCTAAATCAACCGTAGAATACAAAATTGTGACAATAAGTATCTTCATAAAAAAGTAAATAAATAGAAGCAGTGTTGCTGTCATAAAAGGAAAATCAGCTTTGGAACGGAAATTGAAGTTCCGTAGCTCGGGGCGCGCGGGCGCAGTCCGGAAGCGCCGCTATTAAGTCCACTTCCAGCGTTTTATACAGTTACAGTTATTATTATCATATAAAAAAAAACAGATTCACTTTTCAAAAACTAGTAAACAAAATATAATATAAAACTAACTGATAATGACAAATACTGTTAAATTACGAGCAACGAGTGAGTTGAGGAGCACTGGTGGGCTGTAAAACATATTACAGCTTTGACAAGCGAGCCACTAAAAGGTTAATTGATGTTTATCACAAAACGTTGCTAACAAAATATATAACTACGAGTATTAGTAAAAACACAATAACAAACAGTTTCTCACAGAGGACAGTAACGGTTAAGTTTATTCTTTGTGATCGGCGGGACTAAGACAAACAATATTTAAGGATCCCGGCCATGAGACCGACATGTGGTGTTATTTCTATTTAAATGTTTTCGAATAACAAAACACAAAATAAACTTTCTGTGAAAATAGGTAACACGTGTGCCCACAAAATTTCGAACAGGATTTTCGACTAATAGCTTCATAAAAAGGAGACCGAGTTAATTTGTTTGGTTACCCATTTATTTGTAGGGGTATTAAGCTTTCGTGCTTTGTGCTGTTTAAATTTGTTTAACCTTAAAACTTTTTTTAAATATTTCCTTAGGAATGTGCTGAGCTTTTTTGTTTGAAACATTTCTGCAGAACATTTTTGTTTTTATTATTTTAACAATAAAGAAGTTTAAAAGTTGCACAACGATGTTTTACGAAAATGTTAGTCTCAAAATTTTACTAAAAACGGGTTGTAGTGTAAGTTTAAACGCCTGAAAATTGTACGTTAAAATAAATGTTGTTGTTATCTGCCTTTCTTGTTTGTCGGTCTGTTAAAAAAAGAGCAAATCTCAAAATGATTTATGGTTTCGTTTCTCAAAAGAAAATAGGAACAGCCAAATGATCACTTCGTTCTTTGCTTGTCGGTCAAAAATTATATTCCTACCAGTGCGAGAAGATATCAAATTACAATTAACATCAATCGAATAGATTACTAATAAATAAAAATCGATAGCATTACTTTCCATATTTTCCAAAATTTTTGAAAAAGTTATTTACAATAGCCTTTACAATTATTTTGAAAGTCATGAACTATTTGCGAAAGAGCAAATGGGATTCAGGAAAAATAAATCAATAAATATGGCATTATATAATTTTTGTAATAAAGTTTTAACGAACTTGGATAAGAGATGCCCTACTATTGCTCTCTTTATGGATATGACCAAAGCATTCGATCATGTAAAATTTGACATACTGTTAGAGAAATTACATCGTTATGGTGTGCGAGGCAGTGCTCTCGAATTAATTAAATCATATTTAACGGATAGACAACAAAGGACTGACATAAGCAAGATATGCAATAAAACAAAAACTTTGACGACTTATTCATCTAGTCTGCGACATATCACATGTGGTGTACCTCAGGGCAGTGTTTTGGGACCATTGTTATTTTTAGTTTACATTAATGACATTCCAACAGTTACGACTAACTCTATGACTCTTTTCGCCGATGACAGTACTATACTTTTTGAAAAATACAAAATAAATGACATTCTTGACAATATTAATCAGACATTAGAAAATACAATTAACTGGCTAATGAGTAATAATTTAATAATCAATCTCGATAAAACCAAATCTATACATTTTAGGAATAGGCAATCACCACAAAAAATAAATATCAAATATAAAGAGCAAGTAATAGAAGAGGTACAGAGCACGAAATTTCTAGGAATTTACTTAGACAATAAAATGTCATGGAAGCAGCATACAGAGCATGTATGTAAAAAATTAAATAGTTATTCGTTTGCTTTAAGAAACCTCATTAAAGTTGTCGACATTTATACTGCCTTAACATCGTACCACGGATATGTATCGTCTACTCTTCGCTACGGTGTTATACTGTGGGGTAACTCCACCAATGCGGACTGTGTGTTCAGAGCACAAAAACGGTGTATTAGAGCTATTTCCTGTCTTAAGCAAACAGATTCATGTAAACCTTTATTTAGAAAGCTAAATATTCTAACTTTACCTTGTTTATATGTATACGAAACAGCTATATTTATTAAGTGTAATTTACATTTATTTGAACACCGTACAAGGCAACGTCATATTAACAAATTATGCATTAGACCATCTAAAACTGCACTACTTCATAAAAGTATATTCTGCATGGGCCCAAAAATATATAATAAGATACCATCAGATTTGAAAAATGAAAAGAACTTAATTTTATTTAAGAAAAAGTTACATGCTATTCTAGTTGGTAAAACTTATTATTCGGTAAAAGAATACATGGAAGATAATATGTAGAATGTAGAATGATGTAAATAATGCACTACTTACATCTTCCTTTGACATACATCAGTACAGAAATTTTGACGTATTAATTTGACATATTATAGTTTGTATTTATTATTATTTGTTTATTATGTATTATTTAACTTAAGAACTGTATTATTATTTAGAAAATGACAGTATTGGATATTATTTTGTTATAATCAATAATTATTGTTAATTTTTGCATGCTGTGACATTCGGCTTAATATGGTGAAACTAGCTGTATCTTTTCCACCTGTTTTTTTCTTTTTGTATAACCCATATTATCGCAAATAAATTGAATTGAATTGAATTGAATTGAATCAAATGTTTATTTCAATGCTCACCTAAAGCTATAAAAAATAAAGCTTCCATTTCAATACACTCAGAAAAAAGTATCTTTAATGAAAAAAAAAAAGTACTAAAATCATAAAATTATGTGAAAATAAAGGTAAACTCAGATCAAGTAAAGGGCAGCTTTGAAAGATCGTTAATTTATTATTTCATATATAATTACTAACGTATATTTTTCACTTAGAAAATTAACTGAGATGAACATAATCGATGTGCGCAGCTATTCGTTAAAAGGCAAAGTTCAATTTGTCTTTAAATAAACAAAAATCTTGGTGAATCAATTCTGGAGATAAACGAACCATCTATACACAAGATGCTATGGAACCTTCGGTATGCGAGTCAAATCTCTCCTGACCTGCAGGCCTACCATGACGTAGTCAATCTTTTAATGGGACTTACTAAACTAAACTGGGATTTACTACATTGACATAAAACTTTTGGTACACTTATATACGTAGCCTCTCTTTAGCTAATGTCCAGCAGTGGACTATTAAATGTTGTTGATATACGTAGCATTTATATTAATCCAAAAGTATGTAATTAACTTTAGCAATAATACTCGTAAGCCAGTGATGTTTTCTTCTTAGAATTAGCTTTTAGAAGGACAGAACCATTACATTATTGAATGTTGAAATTAATAGTCTGTATCATAATACTAATTAGTAATATATGGATAATGCATTTCACATAACATTAAATGTAATATAATGTAACTCGATAATGTATACAACTACATCCTGTTCGAAATTTTAGTACAAACTGAGATCGAGAATTTCGCTCTGTCAGCCGGATTATGGGAGAGCCGCAACTGTCATGTCTGCTCATTGCAATGTCAAAATGAGGTCAGTGTATTGTGTTATTATCGTAATGGAATATCTATGCCAACATGTATCTATACAAGAGATTTGAAATGTACTTTAAAAAAGTGCGATGAGAAAAGTAAAGGTTTAGTTTGTACCCGCAACGTTTCCCACGTTTTAACAGTGCCAATTTATTACGCTATGCAAACTTCTAATGATTGCTGCACATAATGCTTTCAAAATACGCATAAATCTATCTATCTGTAAATGTATGTACATTTTCTACACACCTTCCTTTTTCTTAGAACAATTTAGAGAAAACGCTTTTCCTATGTTGTTTTGATTTTACTGGAAATTTTTATGTATATTCACCAAGTTTTAAAAACATTATAAAATTTACTACGACAATATCATTATATTACATATACCAAAACAGTAAAATTAGAACCAAAATGTACACTAAAACGGTTAGGAATTTAATACAACACCATCTGGAATGCTCTGAGTCTCTATAAATCGCAATTGATTCGCCAAATGGCGTCCTCAGCTTAGTCAGGGAGTCCGGGGTGACTTAGGCACAAAGAAAGAGGATTACTGAGTAATCTCGACGGGCGATGCCGAGACACGCGTCTCTGACTCGGGGCCACATTAAACCTACATTAGGCCTCCATCGATTACGACTTGACATTTTGTTACGTACAGGTTTCTTTACGATATCGTCCAGTTTTCGTGTACTGTCCCGCTTTGTGTTTACCTATATTGTATTTCATTACTTTTGTTTAAATATCTGACTTAAACAGGAATCAGTCACCGGAGTCATTTGTCAAGTCCCAGTGGTAATATTGACGTAAACATTATAATTTTAGTATCTGTAAGTCTGAGAAAAATTAAATAAACAAAGTTCCGGCCGTAACTCAAATAGGCAACTGCATTCATGCAGAGGCAAGGTAATGTACCGTAAACCATGTCAGAGCGTATGGTAGGGGAAGAAACTCCGCCCGCCTTTGGAACTCTGCTGAAAATGAACCATTGATAAGAAATTTTCTGACGAGAGGTTTTTTGGGCACACACCACATCTGCAGGCACTGCACTGTGTGTGCACTCTTTGTGTATAGTGCTGAAGGCAAAGAGGCTCAGGGCTTTTTCATTAAGGCTCTGTTATTTAAAACCGATTTTACCAAAAGTTAAGGAAATCTCTATCTTGCTCAGTGGATCCATCAAAGTTAATTAAGAGTCATAAGTCATAAAGTTATTCCCAAGGATATTTTATTTATATTTCAAATTAATTCTAAGACAGATGTTCAACAATGAGGCGAGTTCATAACTAATGATGATGAAACTATTTTTTTTAATTAAGTACGTTACATTGTCACAAAGAGGCAAAGGATAGAATAAGGCGGCCAAATTGAATTTCTTCTGATAAATAAAATTTTGGCTAAGTTTGACCTTGCAGACATCAGCCGTGCTCCTACATGTTCGATGGAATACAATTATGTAGCAAAAATGTGTTTCTTTGTTTATTTTTTTTGCTTTTGTAAAAATAAACTTTATATTCTTAAGTTGTTAAATTGTAAAACATTGAAGTAGGTAGAATACATTCTCTGTTGAGCTGTGAAGTTATTTGTATAAATATTTATTTAGACAGATAACTTTAACTTGTGTAGACAGAAGTCGTTGGGGCTTACAAAACAGAATATTAATATAATCTTTGATCCGATATTGTCTCCAAACTCAATGTAATATAATTCATTACGATCTACTGACAGTTTATTTGTTAAATATTATTTGTGTTCAAAGAAACTGAAACCATTCCATTCTGACAAGATTCTGCAAATATTATATACAAGTATTAAAAGCTGTAATACTGTTGTTAACTATTAGGGCAAGAATTCTTTCACTATTAGTATTTATTTGTACACAAAACCTTGTGGATTTTACGTTATTTATATTATTAATTTTAAGTCGTAAAATTACAGAATTCTCATACATATTATATGTACGTATATATTTTAACATTGTGAACATAAGCCTATCAGTCTGTTGAGCTTTTACAAAAAAGGTTTTACAAAAAGAGCTTATCACAAAAAAAAACCGCAAGAGATGCTATATTTTTTACTAAATAAGTTAATTATTTACACATTAGACTCAAACTCAAATTTCTTTGTTTCATAAAATTATTAAATTTATTTGAAATTGTCTCTTGTATTAATTAATTAGTTCGCTGTTTAGAATGTGATTGCACAACAAAATATACCATTCGCTTTTATTATATGAGAATCAGTTCGTTATACACCTTAGTTGTTTATTATTATTAAAAAAATATGATGTTTGTATTACTTGCGGAATCAAGTTGAAGACATGTTCTTAATTGCAATATATATGTATAAAATTAAGGTGGAATATCGTCTTATATTGTTGCCGACTGTACAACTCTAGATCTCTGTTAATGAAGTACTTGTAAAGGTCTTACAATTGAGATAATAAATTAATTATGCCTGACCTGTTTCTTGAACTTAACTATTAAATTATTATCGTCTGTTTATGTACCTAAACTTGCAAGACACGACTACGTTCAACGGTATTTCACCGTTATAATGATATCGTCTAGTCTAACTTAATGGGATATTATTTTATACAGCCCATACATAAATCTGCTCAACTATTTACATAATATTCTCTCTAGTTATACGTATAATGAAAATAAACTTTAGATTTCGATCGTATAAGCAAACAATTGGCAATAAAGGCTCCATGATCAATGCTCTCATCATGTAATCGTAATCGTGATATAACTACCTTGTTGTATTTTATTCATTTGATTTGGCAAATAAATGACACACCCTGTTTGGTAAGAAAACTAGCGACATTATTGGAGAAGCTGTGATATGTATGATCAGCAATAGTGTCTAGTTTAGCTCTCTCTACATTGAAATTTTCTATTTTTGTCATACTTTTTACTCTTTATTAGATTTCTACCAATTTACGAGTAATTTAATCTGTAAAATACATATTTTTTGATATTAAGTACCATTGAAAAAAATTAATTATTTACTTAATTTCGTAATTTGATTAAGAAGTAGAGTTTCTCCTAAGAACTAATCCAATATCGCATAAGACCTCTTTAATCTATGAACTATGTAGCTTGCAAAATGTAGTACTTCACAATATCTAAACAGATTCAGTGCGCACTTGATAGACATGGCAACATTCTGAACACAAAGCAATGAAAGCGGCTTAGTTTAGAGAAAGGGGATTAGAGCATAATCTGAACCGAAGCGGTTGACATACGCCCGGGGCGCCACGCGTCCCACTCCATGGCTTTGTATCTACAGTAAATACGGCTACAGAGTACGGACTGATGCTCTATAACTGCTATCGAAATACGCAGACATCAGCTGTTGAGTACATTGTTTCTATTGGTTTCTTTTTATCTCCAGGCAGGGACTACGGATGCCAATAGTAAAGGATAGGATACTTCTCGATACTTTTATAACCTAACGATGGATACTCTTAAGTCTGGCAAGGTTTTCACCATTCTGCATCATGCCCCATTTTGATTGGCGGTATGTATATTTGTCTTATTCCACAAGTAGAATTAGATTCTCCTTACAAATCGTCATGTTTATTAATATATTATGGACTTTATCCGTATAATTAGCATTAAAGCAAAAAGGATAAATGAGATTAAAAATAAAGCGCAACAAGACAGAAAAATAACTAATTCGAAAAAATACAATAATATATGTATTAAATTATATTAATAATTATTAATATAATTATAATAGCCATTTCGAGTTATAGACCTGCTCAAGCTATTGTTTAAATTGTAAAATCTTTACAGGCCATTAGTTATCGTCTGCGGTATGTCCGGACCGATACGAACTTCAAGAAAAGAGCGTACTCCTTCCTAAAAGGCGGGCGACGCTTTTACTACTATACTCATATTATAAATACTTCTATACTCATATTATAAATTTGAAAGTGAGTATGTGTGTATTTTGTTATGCTTTCAAGCCTTTTTATTCTTCCACCAATGTAAAGCTACATTATCAGCGAGTTACATAGGCTACTTTGTACTGCGATAACCGACATACACGCGGGCGGGGCCGCGGGCTAAAGCTATTATAAAATAAACCGAATATTGGCTATTGCAGCCCTGAAAAATTGCCGAGTAATGAAAAGAATAATAATATCCAATGAGTCTCTTGCTTATTTCGATGACGAACTTTCAGTTCAAGAAGATTCAAGGTAGCTCTCTAATAATTGTAAATGTTCGACATATCAAATATCGATTTTATGACTAGCAACTTCGATTTTGCCAGATATTAGGAATTTCATAAAAGATTTTAAATGTTGAAAATTGTAACGTATTTAATAATTTTGACTGTGTGTGAAATTATTGCTTTTGGACGATGTTATTTTCTTTACTTTGCTATAGGCAGACAAAGAAAGTAGCAAATAAGTGCAATTAACTCTATAAAAAGTTTGTCTATCTAAAAGCTCTTCGTATACTTTAACCAAACAAAACTCGTAATGTGCTCAATCAGTTTGACTATGGGTATAGTTTGATTAGCAGTTCTCTTTGATTTCATACTTAATCTAATAGTGTACGAGTTAAGTACCACTACATATTATTATTATGCAGCTAAACTGTTAATTTTTTAAATAATGTTTACCTTATGACATGTTTAATCTGCACTTTTCGTCCAATTCTGAAACAAACAAAAGTAAAATTAAAACTAAGAATACCCGATGATACAGAGGGCAGAGAGTACCTACTCCCTAACTTCTAAATGTTGCCTCAATTTTGTTAATTCATTTTCATAAAAGCTCTCAAATTCTTGATAAAAACAGCAGACATCTTACAAAAATTAGTTGCACATTCTTCTATTGCGTACTAAGTTAGAATAAAAAAAGTCTGAGATAAATGCCATTGTGCACAAATTATCTATTGACGCTATAAAATAAATTTGTTATTAAACCTAGAACAATACGTTACGGTTTTACTCAAATACTAAAAGTCAATAATAATAATATTATTAACTACTTATGTGATTTACTGTAATTACTGTGCAATAAACTACAATATAATTAAGACTCTCCATTTTACAAATAAAATATACACTTGGTTCTATATGTATAAATCTTTATTGACACAACGGGACATTATATTACAGGATGAACTTCTTCAACACAATGATGTTTATCCTCTACTCTATTTCTTAAGCAAGCACAATAAAAAAGTAATAAAAGTGACGATGTCAATATGACGAGGAAGGCATACGTCAACCGATTAAAGTTCAGTCACTGCGTGAGAGCTCGGCCAACAGTGTGGTCAATTGGCCGATAATAGACACCCACACCCACATGCGGGATTATTGACTTACAATAAACGTCACATATTTCTTAATAAGCGAATACCTCAAGCGATTGTAACAACCGACTTCAAACTAACTCTAGAGGCGTTGTTGAAGACAATACAGGCTGTTTCTGTTTTTTATTGCTGAAATATTGGTGATAGCTTGGAATTAGATTATATTTGTTTATTTACAATTGGAAGTTTTAATTAAAACCTTGGAATATTACAAATTTTCATAAAAAAAAATCGGTCCACAATTGACGGAGAAATCGCGTAACAAACATACATAAAAAAAAAACAGACGAATTGAGAACCTCCTCTTTTGTGTTTTGGAAGTCGGTTAATAATACGTATTCTTTGTGTTGTCAATTTACCAGAATGTGTTCCTTAGTCAAATAAAAAATAAAATAACCTACTTATGTATTAGTAGCCAATATATATCTTTCTAATGTATTTTTCATGCTTTTAAAAACAAATTGAATGTGAGCCCAAACTAAATTTTCATGAACATGTACTTATACAATTCTTGAGCTTTGAGTATAAAAATAAATCTTAGGTGCTTTTATTTGGAACTTCAAATATATTTGTCAATATAACAGTTAAAATCAATATCTCTCGAGAATACCTACGTATAATATAACACACAATGTTTGGTTTGTCATTACACTCTAGTGAGAACAAATTATAGTTTTCATAAGGGGATTTCGTGTTTATTTATGTGTCGTTTGATAACCTGTCACACACTGTATAATTATGACTGTGTTGCGGCACAATGATAGTTGTCTGATAATTATTCATTAATGTTTAACTGTTTCTATGAACTCTCTGTTGACGTTTTATATCGTTAATGATTCTTTAAATACCTCATTATAAAAGATTGACTATCTAATATTTTCTTTTAAGAAGCATAGGTGATATATAATAAATAATTTAATATCATCACGTTAATATCGTTAACTTAGAGGAAATAAAAATAATTAATGGTCAATAAACAATCTACTCAAAAGCTCCTAGATTTGTTTTCTCATATTCATGATCCGCAATAAACTTTCCGTCCTGACATGGGGACGAGTGATCTCTATCGACTTATTTTAGAACATTGAGTAGAAGTTCATGCATTTGAAACAAAAATAATGATAACTATTATTTTCTTACTTTTCAACATTTTTCTGCATTTTTTTAAAGTATAAGGTTTAGTTATAAGTATAAGTTTTTTGCAAATCGTCGTCCTAGATTTGTATAGTGTACGTGAACATCATACGAAGTGGTACTATGATATGGGCAAAACATCAAAGTAATATTTGAATATTAAAATTTTATAATTACTTATGACATTTACTACTATACAACTAAATCTACAATAAAAGAGTTACTAAACTGTATTGCAAAACTGTTTAAAAACTTTGAAACTTCCAATAAACAGTTAAAACAGCAACAGGTAAATTTAATACCGCCTTAACATTCCTCATTATATCTTTTAATGTCAGAAATAAATCAGTTTGTCTATAGCTCTAAACCTTCAATCATTGCTGAATGCTAGATCAGAATCGGTTGGATTATTACATTATTCATCTGCTCAAAGTCCAGACGACACTCCATTAGCATTTTAAATTAAGTAATGAATTTGCTTCGCGGACTACAGCCTAAGCTCTGAATTCTACAAACATAGCCGAACACAGGTTTAAATGTAAAGCTTAATGAGTTCTAGGAATTAAAGTAACACCCATTAAAGTCGAATTTCTGTGTGTATTTGATCAATTTATTAAGTATGTCCAGTTTTTGAATAATGACGATATGATATTATATATATATATTTTTATGATTGTAAAGCTTGCCAATTTATACGTCAGAAAAACAGATTACAAGTTTTTATATTAATTTTTATATATATTTTAACAAATACGTTTTTGAATCAATCAATTAAATTCTTAATTAAAATTACTTCAAGCGAAACTGACCGACGACGCTCACTTGTAAATTTAAAAAAGGTGAGGTACATACATGTAAAACATACTTCAATAGACTTTGTTCAGGCTAATTTGTCGTAAAAAGCCACGTCACCTGACTTACAGCATTATAATTACGCTGGCGGTACGTAGATAAAGCTTTTTTAATTTCGTCGGGCTGTTTCCAGTGAAGGTTAATCCCCGCCCACGCCGTGCGCGAGACTCTAATCGTTCATTTGGATTACGATTATGTAGACGAATATGCATGAGGACGTTATCGCACCATTGATTTTAAATGGGATAAGCCGTTGAAAATACTTATAGCGGTCTCAGTGATCATCAATTACAAATAAGCTGGCGTGAATCATATTTATTATTCAACAGGTAACGCTGCTTTTGGACACCTGCTAGGATGGGTAAGTTTCCATAACCAGTTTATATAAGGGTCTCAGTACAAAGCTAACTATAACAAATTTAATAAAATTGATGATAAAGATTTAAATAGTACCCATTATCACGCGACTGCAAACATCAACCAGATCCATTACGTTATTTTTCGATAAACACGTTGAAAGCTGTTTATTGGTAATTACATAACAACTAAGTATACATTATTAAATATACTTTATCGTCATCGGCATTTTAGCTTTAAAATTTTCTTTTAAATAGAATAATTTCTGATTTAAATAAGGACCTAGCTATAAAATAAAAGTGGTGACCATTCGACACCAGAAATGTTGGCCAAACTGCTGAGGTGGCACCATGATGTCGAGGCGGAGGTGGGCTACAGGCGTGACTACTATATTTAAAGGCCTTGCCTGAGTTATTACAATTAAGTTTTACCTTACATTAAAGTTAATAAATATATAATTAAAACAAATATTGTAGTCCTTGAATTCTATAAAAGATACGAAATTAAATAAAAATTACGGTACCAAAAGTTTCATCGCACTAGGAGGGTGTATGAGGTGATGATGTCGATCACAGAAGAGCGTCTGAGCGTTTCTATTCTACGGCAATAAAATGTATAGTTAATTAATCCGAGTTTTAATAATAAAATGACACTACCATTTCATTATAATTTCTAATTAATAGATGATCTAGACCTCTAAATTCGACTCTCCCGAGTCAAATTTTATATCCAAAAAAGTATTAAGTTTCTAGCGTTAATTTTTATTAATCATAATTTATATTCTAATGCTCAGGGCAGATTTATTAGAAGTATTAGCATATTTATGACTTCCTTTAAAATACACTAATGAATATTCGATAGTTGACTCTATATTTGTACATATTGAAATAGGCACAAAACATAATGACATAATAATAAAACATAATTATATGTAAATCCGAGTATAATATAATAACCAAAACTGTCTTTGCACATTTTATAGCTACGATTAGAGACATATTATTCTTATACGATAAAACTATAAATAAAGAGAACAAAATATCAAGTTAATAATAAAAAAAAGGTTTTCCGGTTTAAAAAATGTTAATAGTTCTTAAAACTACTTCACTAGTTTTGGGAGTTTTCGAAGATAATTTAGCCTAGACTTTTTTTAAGAAAGTGACACTAAAATATACAAGGAATGGAACCCAAGTTCTTTTATATTCACAACTTGAAAATGCCATTCACTAGCTTAAACCTTTTGAGTGTCTTATCGCGCAAGCAACATTCAAGTGAATAACATGTAGAGCGCTGGGTTGCGAATTTATCTAAATAAATTAATGCTAATTCGGCTTCATTAAGGTACAAATTTTTGGCTTCGTCTTTTGCCTCTGTAGCAATTACTATGGAAATTGGCGTTAGTATTTTAATGAAGTACATTTTCACTACGTAAATATTGTTACTCTTTACTTTAAAATTATTTTATCTAGCAACAGCGAGTAATTTTAGTTAGCGTTTTAGTAATATTTAAAACCTTTTTATTATAAACAAGACAGCGGTTTTGTTTATCTTTTGTATTTTAAAGACAGATTGTCACTGTAGATAAATGAGATATAACTCAAATAATAAGATCAATATGATGGTTAATAATCGAATAAGCGAGCTTTTAATTTCCAATTTTCGATAGAAATTAATACAATATTCTTGATAGTGTAAATAATAAATAATAAATAAACAAAATCTAGTGAGTAAGTAGCAGTAGGTATGTAATAAAAAATTATAACGCAATAATTACAAGTTATCAATTATTTTGTCTTTAAATCTTCTTTTCTTCATATCATACAGGGAGCTGTTGGTTAACTACAGTGGTAAGCGATCCTGACTGCTAAGCATGGTTGTGATTTCGATTCCCACCCAGGCCAAATATTGTGTGGTGAGCACCGTCATTTTTTTTTTATCGTTTTTTTATATTTTTGTTCTGTGTGTGGGTGTAATGTTATCCACGATTAATATCTTTTTGATTTTGGTTGTTAGAAATACAAATGCTCAGTCAAATACAATGCAATGACGATAATAGGATTACTTCCTATTACGTTAGTGGAACTAAAGTTGTACTTCTGCTGGTAACATAAGGCGCTAGGGTTTGATAGTTCACTGAAGTCTAGCTGCAGTCCTTCTGGAAGCAGTTTAGTTTACATAATAAATAAAAATATACGCGACTCATTTAAGGCCCCAGCCCTTTCAATTCAATTTGGCTATGGTGGGATCATTAGAATCATTGAGAAAGCTCTACATCCAGCAGTAATAATCCTAGGGCTGTCTGCTCTTATATTATTAGGAACTATCTAACCCGCGTTACCGCGCGTCTAAAAAAGACGTAGAGGAAGGTAAAAAGATGGTCAGACGATCTGCCCAAGGGTTGGAGAAGGGCAGCAATGGACAGGCAAATGTGGAGGGAACTTGAGGAGGCGTACGTCGCAAGACAGCCTGACCTGGTAACCGATATTAAATGTTAAGTTTTATACAGAAAAATAGAAATAAGTAGTTTTGTTTTTATTTTTATTATATTACAAATTGTGCAAGGTAGAGTAAAGTAGGTGTAGTAGGTGGGTGCAAAGTAAATAAAGGCTGTTTTTATTTAATTTGTTTATTTATTATATTTATCTGACCCGCGCAACTTTGTCTCCTTCTCTCAAACCCCGTTTTCGCAACATTTTTCATTGATACTTGGCTGTTCTTGATCGCAGCATGATATTACATAGCCTATATCTTTCTTCAATATAAGGGCTATCCAGTACTAGAATTTTTCAAATAGAAACAAAAAAAGCTAACATATCGAAGAACACATATTTTTATACTCGATTATTTGATATATTTTTATTTATGCAATACATTGTCTAGAAATTACTTGATGGTTTCAACCTTAAAATCTCCATTACTAGAATTGAATAATTGTGCCGCTTCATTTATCTTGCCAGGCCGACGTCAGAAGCAGGTCCAAAGTACAAAGGGCTGGCTATATGTGAACCTCGAGGGCGCTGACAATAGCAAAGAGTATCTCACAATAAGAGGTCTAAAATTTCATCGTGTCTCAGTAAAGTAATGAATTGGCTCCATTATTTAGGTTGTCAAGCTGCAAACGACGGATGTGGATTCGATCGTATCTGCAACCGATGATAAGTACTGAATGAGAGCAATCTAATTTTGTATTTGAGTTGGTCGATAAGTAAAGTCTTGCGTTTGATTGTTATATGCAGACATACACTATTACTTGTGTTTGTGTATTTTAAAACACTGGCAATAGCTGGAAATAAGTGACATTATCAAGAATAAGCAATCTTTGAAAATACCAAGAGTCAGATTGAAACAAAGGATAACTATCATAGAATTTTGCACACCTGTTGAAGGTTATTTATTACACATTGAAATTATATACGTCGTTAAATATATGAGCACAAAAAAATGGCAGATGACACCTTTCATTGAGAAAAAATACTATTGGCGAAGAATGATTCAATTAATTGAACGAATTTCTAACAATCATTGTGAAAAAATATTTCCAGTTAAACAAGTTTTTGGAATGATTGAACTGAATACAACTTTGGAAACGGCCTTCTGCCATCACCATATTAATCACGACTGAGCACGAGGCTTAGGCTATATCATAAAAATTCGTAAACCTATCCTAATTACCTAAATAAATAAGTATTGTGACAATCTAATTGTTATTTTTTTCAATCTGCAGTTATCAATGGATATGCTCTCAAAATCACCAGTTATTGACTACATTGTAAATTCGTTGGTTAAATTAGTTTACCAACAAATATCTTCCATCTGAAACTTAACGTAACAAGACACTAAGAGAATTTAATTATTTTTTTTTTAAATGACAACTCACGCATTAGGAGTATATCTTGTGTCGCGGGGGACGATACAACCATACATGAAACGGACACAAAAAACACATAGACTTAGAACAACAATTTGTGGATCACACAAAGTGTCGTCCCATGTGGGGTTCGAACCCACAACACTAGGCGCAGTAGGAAGCGGCGTGGCGACCGCTTAAACCACTACGCCATCCGTGCAGTCAAATGCCCTGTTATTTCTGAAGGGATTTAGTCATGTCTAAGAATCGCAGTCATCATTATATGTAATCAATAATATAGTCATAGGTGTAACACAGTGTCTCCTTTCTGCTAATTTTTTGTTTATATGTTTTTTTTTATGTGTTAGTCTGTGTTCGAGAGAACTAAAAACTGAATGATTTTCACCATACACTCAATTAAAAGAAGATCTTCGTGACTTATATTAATCGCCAAGATAACTGTTCTGTTTCGTAAAGGCGTGAGCGAAAAAAATTAAAGTTAAGATTAGGTTTTTATTCAAATTCACACAATGTGTGTGTTTGTGTGTCTTCAGAATTAAAAGCAAATACGACGAAAACTACTGATAAAATATACTGTCTGAGTCTGATTTTCTGCTGATATAATATATTTATTACGAATTATGTAAATTACATTTATTACAGCACCGTTGTTAAAGAATGTAGAACTTATCTTATGGTACATCTCAAATATCTAGGACCGTTTCTATTATTTCGATGAGGTTTAATCTTATTTACATACATATGTGCGTTTTTATTTATATAAAATGCCGGTTGCCCATGTCCTTGAGTATAATCTATATTTTCTACTATAAATGTCGTATTACGGGTATGAAAAACGTTCTAACTAAGGCATATATATCTCCCTACATGTAACATTAGGCTCAGCATGACGTAATTACATCAGTAAGAGCTATGTTTGTCGGCCCGCACCTGTGATTACCGACTTTTTTCATAATTAATGGTGTGTTTTTACCTCGCTTATCTTATCACTTTAATAATGTAAGATATCTTAAGGCCTGTTTCACCACTTAAAGATATCTTAAAGATAATGTGTCATGTTTTTTTTTGTAAAACCTTATTTGTATATCAGTGACGAGGCAAACAAATTGGATGTCATTAATAGCTCTGACCGCAAATATCCTTTGAATTTATTGGTGTTGAGCAATCACAATCATTAAATTGTTTAAATTATTTTATATAAATATTCATTAATGATTGCAAGATTGTTTAATTTATAAATTGATTGTTATTTGATAGTATTATTTTCTGATCATTTATCGTATAGATAAGGATGAACTTTGTATTGATCTAAAATTTTAGTTTAAAATTAAAGTTTTATGAATTAATAATAATTATATGTATTGTAAGTTAAGACTGACCAATTTGGTAGGCTAATACAAAAATAGTTTCACTAAAAGTTTAGTTCTTATTCTTTTTATAGGCATCGCTCTAGTCGGCGCATCGTCTTGAAAATAACAATGCCTATAATTTATTTTTAAAATATTTGTAATAATATGTATAATTATTTATAAGTCAAATTTAATTTATTAAAATTATCGGTCGACCAATATTACAATTTATTTGATGTCTTATGCTGGATATCTGATGGTAACATCTGTTACGCTTACACTATCATTGAAATAGTTAGTAAGTTCTTATAAACAGGTTTACAAGGTTTTAATCGGTATACATTACAGTGGAATTCTAGTGAATATCTGATATGTGGGTACTGGTCACCAATACATCAAGAGCGCGTGACAAGCCGTAATAATGTCACTGGCTTTATTTCAATTACAGCTCAAAGTAAGGTATAAATGAAATACCCCTACGTGACTAAACCCTGGCGTTTGCCGAATTATTTGCTGAAATAGAGAACAAGGCGACTAATGTGCGTATCGATGTGTGAACGGTTCTTGAACTCAAGATAAAATTTCTAATAATAATGCTTTCGATTTATAGCTTTGACAGTTTAGTATTGTGTCCAATCATAATATTTCCTGTTGTAACAGTTATAACATTTATAATTAGTGTTAGTTTATTTGTGTATAATGTTAGTATAATAGAAAGTAAAATAAAAGGATGTCGTACTTTTGAAAAACGTTTAATTGAAATTATTTTATTGAGCGTAACACAATTTGTTACAAAATCATAATATATCGGACTTTGTTCTATACAACTAATACTTAAAGAATTATGAATTTGTATTCATAATTCTTCCAGTAATGGTAATGGTGACATACAGTGCATTTAGACAATTTGTCCAAAAATAGCCCCACTTTTAGTAAATAGACATAGTACAAAATATTGCAGTCGTTTAACTTTAACTGTTACGTATAGATGGGCACGTGTAAAAACATGGTTCGACTAACTAGAATTTTTGAATTTAAAACGGGTTTTGGTGGCTTTTGCAATGAAATCATCAAAAAACGCCATTGTTTGAGCATAGTGCTTCTGGCGTGCCATTTTTGTTCAATAATTCCAGTTATATGGTCTGCTTAGTTTGGGTCTAGATAGTGATGTCAGGATTTTGTGTATTTATTAAATAAGAATTAAAATAACTTCTCACATCTCACACAGCGGTCTGGCCGTAAAATGTGTATATATATTATATGCATACTAAAACATTTCAGATGTTTTCTTCTTAAACAAAGCATCGATTTTGTAAAGTTAATTCCAAGCTTTCTTTTTGTGTTTTAAAAATTAACATCCAATCACAAAAGGTAAAAAGAATAATAATAATCTACATAGTTAGGTCATTATATACAATAATAATAACATAGGTATTGTTTTTTTTAAAGACAACTCCCACATTAGGAATATATCCTGTGACTATAAGAGGCTGTTAATGTGAATATATATATATATAAGAGCAGTTCAGTTTATCACACAATAAAGCATAATCAACAGCATTTTCCTGGCCTTTGACTATGTCGTCAGGTCAGTGCAACATTGTAAAGCGATTTCGCTGGTATTTTTTGTTTTTTTATTTTATTAAAAGACAACTCCTGCATTAGGAATATACCCTGTGTCGCGGGTTACTTTACAAACATACTCGTACATGAAACGGAAACAAAGAACACCCAGACTCAGAACAACAATTTGTTCAAAACTTCTTCTTGGTATGGTTTATATCCAATATAAAACAAATTTGTGTATTGAAAATTAAGTTAAAACTTTTTGAACATACGCTAACCATCTCAAATTAAAAGGTTTAAAATAAATGCGCCTTACATGATAATTGTATTTAAAAGAACTGATTACTAGCGATAACCATTCTGTCTGTCATTAATTTATCCACTATTAAAGGAAGATAATAAGTTACATTCTAACTTTGAAAGGAAAATAATATTAAATGTTGAATATTAAAATTATTATACAGTCAAAAATTTAATAATAAATATATTCGGATAATGTAACAGGAGCTATTTCGCAACGTATGACCTACTGAATAATGTAGGATTTATCATAGCAGAATTTAAAGTAGTCATCGGAAATATAACAAATTTCATCTGGATGCTTTCGAAGCAGGAAATGTATCGCATCGGGGATTCCAGACCTGATTAACATACTCCAATATGCTACGAATGATTGCACAGCATAGAATTTTGAACGTTTCGACAGGCTTAAAACTATTTGCAGTGCGCCTTAACAATCTCAGTGTACTACTAATGCAACTAGTATTTAAGTTTAATATATATCTGTGGATCTCTCTGAAGTTTATGAAACCGAACGGTGGGGTTCTTTGGTGCAATCCTTTTAAGAGACGTACAAAGTGAATAGATGAGGTGTTCTAGAAATTCATTAATATCAGACGTGTCAGTTTTGATGGCATTTAACTGATACTTTATTCCGTCTTGACACCATCAATCACCATCGTGAACATGTCTGGTGGTATTTTTGTTCATTTATCCTTTGTAATTAATTAATTTGTAAGTAATTAATTGATTAATAATGTCATAAAATTACAAGTTATTGAGTGAAGCTTACTTAAGTTGAGGTAATCATCTACTCGAATTAGATCATTTCAATTCAATTTAGGTGACAACATGTTAAGGAAACCTAAGTTTTCTGCAAAGCGTACGGTTTTTTTCTGGAAGCACTTTTCACTTGTCTTGTGTTTTTTTTATTATTATTAAATTAAAATAAACACTACAACAGCTCTGTTCAAAAGCTGTTTTTACAGTTCAAAATATTAAAAAAATACTGTAAGCATTATCTTTTTTCAATTAAATTGCTACTATAACTCAATACATAACAGGTGTATGTTGTATAGGCGTGGCTAATACATTCCGTTAGTTAATCTCGCAACAATAAAATAAGCGACATTATGGCGTAAAGAACCGTAGTGGGGTGACATCGTAATTTACTACGTTATATATTGCGTATCTCGGATATATTGCGTGACGAGAAAGGAAATGCCACTCGTTTTAGTTCATTATATTTATTATTCTCTTCCATATTAATTTAAATACGTGTAAATTGTTCTGTATATATTTTATATATATAAATAAATATCTACTATTTTTTTCTTATATAACTCTACTCATGTGTGTTTACAGTGCTATTGTGGTGATTTATCTGTTTTTGTTATTCCTATAAAAACAAAACTTGTATAACGTTAGTTTAATCCTATACTAGTAACCGAAAGGCTGAAAGGCCTATACTAGTCCGTGTGGTGACGGATTAAGAATACAAATTGTCACCACCCCAATTCATCCCGTGGGTGTCGTAAGAGCCGACTAAGGGAGCAAACTAAGCAGGACAACAGCACTGCAAAGAGAAGGAAAACTTGAAACGAACCCTATACCAACCCGTCTGGCCAGCGTGGTATAGTAGGCCAAAACCTCCTTTCTAAGGACAGGCCTATGTCCAGCAGTGGACTAGTATAGGCTGATGATGTGAACCGAAAGGCCGAATATCATCTAGGTTTTTATCTCATTGCTCTATTTATTGTTGATTTTGTTGTATTTTATAAATTTCGTCCCCTCGCATAGACACATACATGTATCTTAGTAAGTAAATCTTACGCAAAAGTTACAAGAATGATATCTAATGAAGTAAGTAATGCAAACAGGACATTTATTCGATTATAAGTTTTTATATTCCTTTATGGTGGACAAAAGTCCACTTTTAATTAATAGTGAAGTGAAGTGTAATTATGAAGTCTACAGTACAGATAATAAAATATAGTCTTGTCAAAATACTTTGTAAAAAGTTTTATGAATTCCTCGGTTACTGCTCAAATTAAATATGTTAATTAGACAAGAAATCTATTAATTTTTTTCACATCATTTTTCAATTTTGTTTGATGCCAAATATTTCGTGAATTTGGTTCATTAATTTATAATTTACATATTGAAATGGATCAAGATTAAAATAAGTGATAAGATGAAATGGTGAGTCGTTTTTGTGGATATAAATTTTTATATCAATGGTATTTTTAGTTTCTTTTGCATGGGAACTACCTGGGCACCACCCACTGAGGGTACGACAATGTAATGATGTTGGGTGCAGATATGCATCGCAAGAGCTCTAAGAGAAACATTAATGCAACTTTGAGTTAGTGTGTCTCCATGTTTCTAGTTATTGGTGCTACTAGGCATGCCTTTTAAGTTCTGTCGTTTCCATATTTCCCGGCAATTTTGAATTTGGAACTGTTCTATATTCGAATGTGTTTAAATTTTGAATCTCAAAACAATTGAAAGTATTAGGATTAATGTTATTGTTTAGTCACAGCGTCGATTGGAATCTGTTAGTTTACCTACGAAAATGAATCTTTCTAAGAAAAATGTTCGTGCAATAATTATCTACAACTTTAGAAGAGGCCCGACACGGCTTCAGTGTTTTGTAGAGCTAACATCTGTGTTCAGTGATGAAGCCCCATGTCTGCGGACTGTCGAACGCTGGTATTTAGAATTCCAGCGTGGACATACTAGTGTTAGTGACAAATCTTGCGAAGGACGCCCGAAATCCGCCTTCACTGAAGATAACATCATTGCTGTGAGACAACTAATTCTCGAAGATCGTCATGTGACGTATCGAGAGATAGAGGCACTATTAGGCATCTCAGGGACAACCATTCAGAAGATCTTGCATGAAGCGCTTGGTGTGAGAAAGCTAGTTTGCCGTTGGATACCGCATCTGCTGTCCGACGATCACAAGGCGGCCCGCGTCAGATGGTGTAAGAAAACTCTGCAAAGGTTCAACCGAGGAGAGTGAAATCACGTCTACGATATCATCAGTGGTGACGAGTCTTGGATCTATGCCTACGATCCTGATTCCAAACAACAATCTACAATCTGGGTCTTTCAAGACGAGCCAAAGCCGACTAAAATTGTTCGTGCTCGAAGCACTTCAAAGAAGATGGTGGCGACGTTCGTTGAAAAAACCGGCCATGTTGCGAGTATTGCACTTGAAGATTGTAGAACGGTTAACGCAGAGTGGTATACCACAGTTTGTTTACCACAAGTCATCGCCGACCTTCGAAAATCTATCTCAAAGCGACGCATCATCCTGCACCATGACAACGCAAGCTCACACAGCACTGGTCAAACGATTGAGTATTTGAAGAAGGAAAAAGTAGAAATTCTTGACCATCTTCCATACAGTCCTGACCTAAGCCCTAACGATTTCTTTACATATCCTAAAATTAAGAAAAGTCTTCGTGGTCAAAGGTTCCAGTCCGGTGAAGAAGCAGTCGACGCTTTTATGTCAGCCATGTTGAACACCCCCTTAGAGTGGAGTAAATGTTATAATAACTGATTTGAGCGATTGGAAAAATGTATTAAGCTACGTGGTGAATACTTTGAAAAACAATTAAAAGTATTATAAGGTTCTAGTTGTGTTTTTTTCTTGGCATGCCTCGTAGAAATGGTCCTGAATAGGAGAAGTGGCCAATAAGTCAATGGTGAGCCGTAACCGATATCAGGTTTTTTTGTAATAATTATAACTTAACACATCTCACACACTAGGCACCTAAACCAGGCAGAGCCTGTACTATGGTAACCAGATAGCTGATAAACATCCTTATATATTTTTAAATACATACATATCACAGAAAAATTACACCCAGACACAGAACAAATGGCCGTGCTCATCACACTATATCTGTTCTGGGTGAGAATGGAAACTCTGACTGCCTGACTGAAGGTCGTGGCCTTTAGTCAGGCAGTCAGAGTCACTAACCACTAGCCGAACAGGCCCGTCAATCCAACCGTCAGGTTGATATTATAATTAAACATTGCACAACGCTTTCTAAACCAACGATAAGCATAACTTATACTATTATATGACATAATTATGGTTTGTAAAACACTGATGAAACATAAATAAATAAATTATACAAATTACCAAAACTGATGTAAAAAATCATGCAAATAAATATTAATAATATGCGGGAATCGATTACGCCGATATTACACCGCTCGCGCTGCCCTCGCCACATATGTTGTTAAATTTCTATCGGCATTTATGAAAATACCGATCGAAATTTGTATAAACGTATAAGAAAATATGCATCTTAACTTGTTTAACTTTGTACGTTACAATACAGATAGCATAAAATATGGAACAGATATATCTGACTTTCATAATAATTCTAAAGTTTGAAAGGAGATTTTGAGAACCCGTATATCTGTAGAGTTAGAGTATTCTTAAAATCCATTTCTGCACAACGCATTCAATACTTAAAAAACTGATATCCAGACCGTACAACAACCTATATTGTTATAAAGTAGTGGTTCCACTTTACTAACATTAAATATTATATATTTTTCTAAATTAGGAGTTTTTATATTATTGTTAAGTAAATTATTTTTTAGTTAAAAAATATCCTGTTAAATTTTAAAAGTAAAATTATTTAAACAATGAAATTATGCAAAGAAAAACAATCATGGCAGGATTCGTACCGGACCCCCTAGGTCTCCATCTTTGCTTCCCAAGACCTACACTTGATGTATGCAGCTACTCAGCAAAAAGAGAGTGGATAGATCATCATTCTTGTGAGTGCTTTGTTATATGATTACCTGGAGCACACTTGCAAAGAGGTTTTAAAGGTGTGCTCTATTGTACATTTATGATTACATAAAAAGTGACGCCAATATTCACTAATCCGGCACATTCGTAGTCATAAAATTTTCCGATGCTAACGCGTTTTTATAATTTTAGGGCCTTTTTGTTTGAGATTTGACTATCATTATATACCTCAACATAAAAATTTGAGTGTGTCACTACTACTACTTCAGGCGCGTGTTGATGATGATAGCTGCGAAAAAATGCGTTAACGTTGCAATATGTCAATTTTGGTATACCTAATAAAAATTAAATTGGTAAATATAAATGATTCACAAGGTACTGAGTGGCTTTATCTGTACTTTTCTACATAGTAAGTGAAAGAGCTCAATGTGTACCGATAAAGCGTGACCTCATTTTACATTCCCCTAAGCGAACGATTCAGTGCGAGCCAATAATAAAGTATGAGCCACTCATCCACCTTCGACGGCCCTTCAATCTTAGAGCTCCGCAATGACGAAACAAAATGAAAGGAGAATTATTATTTCCCACATCTGTGTATATTTATCCGCACACATACTTTTAAGTGTACTCTCTTTGTTTCGCAAAAACAAAATGATTTAAAACCACCTTTGTTTATATTATTATCTTTGAATCCGCAAGCAATTTCTAAATGCGAATAAGAAGACAATCGTAGTTTGCACTTTAGAAACCGGAAAACTTTTGTTTACGGTTAAGAGAAGTAAACACGAGAATAATAACACTGGCAGTATATGTATATACCTATAAGAGAAGTTCGACAAGAATATTTGACATATTTCTACCTACGAACCTACATAGGACCATCAAACGTCACAGTTGACGATCCTATGTAAATATATGCTTTTTCAATAGGTATTTATGTATATTGAAGAGTAAAAATCTTTTTTTATATTTTCTTTTTTCAAGCGTTTCTTATGAAAGCTGAGGACGGCTCGATTTATTCAATATTCTCACAGTTTTTAAATTGCGAGGTACATATATCTAATAACGTTACCCGAACAAAAAGTTTTCTTTTTAAGAAAATTCGGTATCCGTTTTTAAGGAAAACGTGTGTGCTGACTAAATTTGTCTCCCACTCACGTAGCGTACAATTCGGGCATGTTAGAGATCCGTAATGCGTTGGTTTTTTACATATTACTATATTCACAGCTCTCTTTTTCAAAATAAATAGAAAGAAATTATTCAAATAGAATTTAGATTGTTAGATTTTTATATACCTCTTCCCTTCTTAGTTACGAAATAAGAGGCAGTTCGGTATTCGAAATTATGCGAATATGATTCATGGTATAAAAAATTACTCCGTAAAATTTAAATGAAATCTTAGACAGTAATTGTTTAAAATTGCGTCTACGAGTTTGTTTATTCAAGAAATTCCTTTGTGATGTTATGAAATAAATTATAATTTACCAACCCCTCGCGTCAGGGGTTGTCGAGACGCGCCCAAATCAGACAAGAAGGGTCAACTTCGTAGGGGAAAATCTTGTGTACAGCAAAAACTCGAGGTGTGCTCACTATCAGCTCATGAAAGTCTACTATAGCACTTTTTGTTCACTCTTTGATGTTAGGAAATACAATTTTATACAAACATTCCAAGAATTTACTCAATTTCATTTACGTGGCCTTTGAATAATACCTTTTTGTTACCGGTAAAAGATAAGTAGGCCAAATATCTATTATTTATATTCGCTGTCTCAATTTAGTGAAATTTATAGAAATATATATTTATGATGTCATCGAGAAACTGATCGTTTGGGTATTGTCTGTTAGTCAATGGGGAATAAAAGTACTTAAAATACGGTAGTTATTTGGATTGTTTACCTCATAAATACAAAAAAAATAATTAAATAATCTAGCACGTTTACGTTTCTATAATGGTTTTTCTAGAGTTCTAGACCAAACCTTCTCGGTTCCTAAATATAATCTAAATTATAATGTTACATACGTTATAATTTAGATCTAGATGCACTTAATATTGTTCTAGAATTAAATAAATGGATATGGTATTCATGAGCAGCGCTTGCATTTCCATTAGTAATACCAGAATTAGCAAGATTCGATATTTGGTTCTAAGTTGAATTAATCTTAAATCTATAACAGAAGATGGGTTGATAACCATTTTAACTGTGAGTCCGCTAACAAAATTCAAACATTAGTTGTAATTAAAGGTTCTTGAACACATTTGACGGCAGTTAAAGCCGATGGTGATTGCGATACGAACAAAACGCTTCCTGGCTCACGTCTCAGTGCTCACGATAATTATGATCTAGAGTGTACTGGCTGTTAGATTGAAAGAAGATTACTTATGATTAACAACAGACGGTTGTTGGTTTTACAAAAACAATACAACTGCTATTTGTTGTATCTCGCTTACCTGTGGTAAGTCAATGCTGCGTTCACGAATAAAGATTAATAATATTAATGTGGTTACTTTAGAACCTTGTTTTGATATTAACGTGTTCATACAAAAGCTATAACTGAACCGAAAACTATGAAACATTTTCTGCTACATTATATCCGTTGTTGATCTCATCTAAGTAGACTAGTCTTTTGAATATTAGTTTCTTATGAAATTAGCTTTCTGTTTGGAAGGTTGGTTTAGGAGTTTTGAGTTTCGCAGACCGCCTCGGGGAGGTGTTCGACGCTAGCTTGGCGTCGGGACGCTTCCCTGAGTGCTGGAAGAGCGGGAAGCTGGTCCTATTAAGGAAGCCGGGTCGGCCTGCCGATTCGGTCACGGCCTATAGGCCCATCGTGCTGCTGGACGAGGCGGGTAAATTGTTTGAGAGGGTTATTTCTGCCCGCATCGTCCGGCACCTCTGCGAGGTGGGCCCCGATCTGTCGGACGCCCAATTTGGTTTTCGGGCGGGGCGTTCGACAGTCGACGCCGTGTTGCGCCTGAGGGCCGTGACCGAAGAGGCCGTGAGCTGTGGCGGCGTGCTGTTGGCGGTGTCATTAGACATCGCCAACGCATTCAATAGTCTGCCATTCAGCTGCATCAGGGAAGCACTCCACTATCATGGGGTGCCAAAGTACCTGAGGCGGCTAGTGGCAGACTATTTAGAGGAGCGTACCGTCGTGTACGAGGACCGAGAAGGTAATTTGAGGTGTCGGCCCATGTCGTGCGGTGTTCCACAGGGGTCTGTTCTTGGACCCCTCTTGTGGAACATAGGGTACGACTGGGCCCTTCGCGCCGATTTCCCCCCCCCGGGCTGGGTGTAATCTGTTACGCAGACGATACCTTGGTGACAGCCCGGGGGGGGGCAAACTTCCAAGAGGCGGCGCGCTTGGCCACAGGGGGAGTCTCCCTGGTGGTCGGGCGCATTGAGGCGCTGGGCTTACGGGTGGCCCTAGATAAGACGGAGGCCCTGTTATTTCATGGGCCCCGTCGTGGCGCCTCAATCGTGGTCAACTCGGTCCTCGTACCGGTTCGGGCCCAGATGTGAATGACGAATGACGGCCGGTAGCGAGAGATTCCCTTTTTCCCGATTCCAGCATACGCTGGCAAATTGCCAGCGTATGCTGAGCCGAGTCCTCACTGCTATCGCAGTGTTGACAGGCGGGACTCAATTCTCTCTTAGCGACCGAGTGCAGGTACTTCTCGAAGCAGCCGTGCCCAAAAAGTACCTACGTCAGCCGGAAGGAAAGGGTCCCGTGCTGCCGCCCTGCCCTCTCGACCATGACCGGCTGGAGCGCCTCCACGGCGGCAAAGCCAGCACGTGGAGCTTCCAGCCGGGATGACCAACGAGCTATCGTGGCTCGACGAGCAGCCTCACGCCACTCGCGTATCTCTTCGGGCGGGACTCAACCGTCCGCCGATATACTTCGGCGAGCACTTCCGCCTCCAAATCCCTATCATTTGGTACTCATGGCAGTGGAGACCTTTAGCAGTTGGGGTACAGATGCTAAGGCGTTTGTACATGAGTTAGGGCGCATTCGCCGGGAGCGATCAGGGGTGGGTTATTAAATATATAAGTAATTTTAGTTTAATTCATTGTAAAAAAATCAGCTTTAAAATAAGACCTTAAAACTGTACGTATTATTTGTTTATGAGGAAGTAAGCGTATTTATCAATTTTAATCATCATATTGAATTCTCTTCTGAGATCATTAACCTACAAGCTTTTTAGTTGGTAACTTAGTCATATATGTACCAAAGGCTTTAAACCTAAAATAAAATTAAATTAAAACTTAAATTTTAAAACTTCAGATATTCACTAAAGAATCTTTTGTCCTTTTCTAACTAATTTTAATGAGGTAAGAGACAAAGAGATAAAATATTAAATCTTTAAGACACTGTTTCAAGATATAATGAATAGTAAAATTTTACTAAGAGAGCTTCAAAGAGCTTTGCTAAAAGAATAGCACCTTTTAAAATTAAATAAGACAAAGATTTCATTAGTCCTTATTTCAAAACCCTACTTAATCTTTAAAAGACGTTTACATTTTATAAAAGGGTTTAACCATTACTACAAGATTTGCATTACTTTTAGTAATAATCAATAAATAGAAAAAGAACCTTAACACATGAAAATAGATCTTCTATTTAGTAAGTGCCAGTGAGACAAGGCCTCTCCGAAATATAATTGTATGAGGTTGGTATGAGGTTGAGTTTTTTAACATGCCTGACAATTTTAGGAGTGATTTACTCTGCCTGTTTTTTGTATTGAAATAAATAAATCCAACCTGTGATAGTTTTCTATTTCATTACGTCTTCAGTGACTACTAAATGACAGTTGTTGAGAAAAAAGACGGTTGTTTGACCCAAAAAAGTAGCAGTATACCCCGACTTCATCTATATTACATTCTTTGTCACAATTGAGTTTGGTGCAGTTGTTCAGGATATTACTTAAAATTAATAAATATACATCATAGGTACACAAACATTGAAATGAATTTACGTACCTATAAACTCACAAGTAACTCAATTTATTTGATTCATCTTAGTTTGTGTTCCTTTTACAATTGTAGCAAAAATTCAATGTGGGTGTTTGTATCAAGACAATTTCTTGTTGGAGGGTGAAAGGGTAGTAAAAAAACACGGTGGTTTCTGTGTCTGAACCTAAAGGACAATGCAAGCAGAGTGGCTGGTAAGAGCAAGTGTGCATTAAGTTGTTTTAACGTGAAATCTGAAGGTCGAGTTCATCGAGCTTTGCAAGTTTTAGTGTAATTGATTTATTCATCATTCAAACATGATTTTTTCAAACATTACCACGTCATAGTCTGTGTCTGTCAAAAGTCATCTTTATATATTAATATTATTAACACCATTAAGACCAGAAATTTTAATTTTAATTGTCTTTTCATAAAAAAACTACTATAAAGTCAAGGTATTTCCCAGAAATAACGTATTCATAATTAAGATAGACTTAACAGATAAAGAAATGTGATCTTTCAGTTCTATTTAAATAGACGCATTTCGGTATCATTCATAGTAGAATCGCGAATGACCTTCGAGGCTTTCAGCTATAAACCAGACAATTTGTAAACGACAGAGACTGGGGATAATTTATGTGTGTCTCGTGTCGTACCACTGAGTCAGGATTATAGCAGTGTTTTGAAAACGTGAAAGTCGCTGACTTCTCAGCCGTCTTCCGGCAAAACACATTCGTTTAGCCGATGGTGTTAGTAGGGGTGATGATTAATGAAGCATTTCTTAAAGGTGGCTTGCCATGCCCCTTCCTTGAATATAAATAAGCGACTGTTAAAGCTGGGAGTTATGGTAATGGCTTATATTTTTTTGGTTTAGCATTATACGCACGGAGCATTCATTTTGCTATATCAAGTGGTACCTAGAATCAGTGTCTATATTTGTGTATGTCTGAATACTAATTATATAACGATTTGTGTCGATATTTGCAACCGTCCCCTAAATACAGAACACGGATTTTTGATTTGAATACTAATAATAATACATTTTTAATAGAATAGTGGACTAACACATTATGACATAATATGTCCTTCCCAGACCCCTGCAACACCAAGTAGTTCATAAAAAATATTATATTTAAAAATTAAATTGTTAAAAATGAAAATCCAGTTGTGAACTTAATTGTGTGAACAATCATAAAGTTAAGTTCAGCTAAGTTAAGTGTCAATTTGAATTACGCATTCTTCTTTGTTTTTTTTACATTTAAGCGGATGAACTTCAAAGTTTTTCAAACAATTAATCCAAATACGGATACACTCTTAATAGTTAAGCTATCATACACAAAAAAAACAAATATACACAGGTTAGCTTGAGGTCCTCCTCTGTATTCCGTCAATTAATAAAATAATGATTGCTTCATATACCTTTCTTCGCACGTCAAACATTTTCTTGTATGTGCATTAGGTATGAAAAATTACAAATAGAAGAGTTCTTTCATATTTGTCCATTTATCTCATGCACTTTGTTACTGAAAGCTTCCTTGCCGGCTGTCACCGGATAGATTGAAAACCATTTATCACAGGATACAAAGAGTTTGCCATCATATTTTCATACATCAATATTTACACATACATAAGCAATTCAATTTGTTTCTATCTTTTTCTCACAAATAGTCTCTAACAAAAATAAAGTTTATTCATAAATAAAAACGAAACTCTATAAATATTGAGATTATATATAGATAGTAGATAATATATAGCTATATTTTATTTGTTCGAACTATACAACATTTTCAAGAGAAAGACCCGCAAATGAAGCGCGATTAACAATAATTAATACTTTCTTTTAACTATTATATATTTATATTACATGTAATTATTACTTTTTTTTTTCTATTTTTAAAAAGGATATAGGTACAGTTTTTCTACTAGTACATTTAATGAAAGTACTACTGTTTTAATACAAAACGACAACACCAGCTAGTTAACCTTCTCTATTATCTTAGAGTTATCTAAGAGTACCACAATCTTTTAAAATGCCGTGTAATAATAAAACACTAAGAACATTATCGATCATAAAATTTTGAGACATGTACTAAGCGATTAACCCACGTAAAACTTAATCTGTATTACACACATTCCAAATATATAGGAACAACATAAAATAATTTGTCTTAAACAAGTTTCTCGAATAAAAATCACAGTAGTGACACAGAGTTGTAGAAAGAACATAAATCACTTAACAAAGCAAACGAATAAATATGTAAATTGGTATAGAAAATTAATGGCGATAGTAGTTCGTATATTATGTGGCTACATCTTAATCGGGTAACAAATATGTTAAGAAAATATAAGGAAGTAGGTGTTAACTAACCTTACTTCGACGGACACAATTTGAGTTACTTTATAAATAAAGCACATAACTGACAAAGAAGATTGAAGAGATAGACAAAGTATTCAATACTGCCTTTTTTGCTCATTTTAAATTAATTTTGATTCGATTTTTTTTTTTTAGTTGAAAGTTATGTCCTTTTCTCTATTCTTGACTTCGTGTATTATGGGTTGAGTAGTTGAGATGTGAAAGGACTCGTTATAACTCGAAACATATGAATGCAGACTCGAGGATTTTACCAGTAGTCACTGAAGGTTTCAAAAAGGAAGAAGGATGCTACTATTCCTTTAAGCTCCGTTATCAGATCAGCTCTTCAGTCTCCAAGTTTTTGTCATCCAAGCTACATATACGAGTACACACAAATACTGATTTCGAAACGACAAATTCTATTTGGGATAAACTTGACTTCCAAGATTTTTCTACATATTATAACTAAATATGTTAGTTACAAATAAAGTTAATAAATCTTGTTAATACGTTGAACAAATGGACGTCGCTGTCGAAGTAAGAAAGCATTTTTAGTTTTTAATATTTTACTTTAGAAATAAAATGCTTTAATTAAATATTCTCGTCTATGGTTATATACTCGTACCTAAATGTGCAGTATCAGAACCTAAATAAAACCTCACACTCTCCACGATATAAAATCTTAACCGAATGTCTGTTAAAATTAAGTAAAACATTATCTCTCTGAGAAAATTTAAAACATACCTTGGCTCGTTGAATGTTCGTTACGTCTTTAATAATTTACAGTATAAGAGCCTGGTTCACTACTACTTTTAAGCAATAAAGTCTAATAGAGAGTGACAATGAACGTATTAGGATTAAATATCAACGTCTAGTTTAATTGGATGAAAGTGTTTTATAGAATTGTAGTAACACAGTAAGGAGTCCTTATAGTGAGTTCGTTAATGGACCATTAAACAGTAACATAAATTTAAGTTAATCATGACTAATTGGAATGACATAGGGGAACATATACACATCTAGATCAAAGTAGCCCAACGACCGGGTGGTCCCATAAATAGCTCCAAGCTTTTATATTATAAGATAATACAAGACTAAAAGGGTAACCACATAAAAATTAAGATAATACTGGTATTTCTAATGGAAAACTAAATAAAAACATCGTTAATACTATCTGTAATAGAATTTTATTCGAGCCGACGATGGAGAATGAAATGATAAAGGAAATATTTTGGCCGTTCCTACAATTATATTTTCTTCTTTGTACCATTTAGGAACAAAATCGAGAGGAATAGAATCACCAATAGAGTGAATTGGACTAGAGGATCTTCGTTTAACTAAAACCCTTCATTAAACTTATCTGACTAGGATCTAAGCCGGAATCCGTGTAACATAATCGATTTCGGGACGAGAAGCCGCGAAGGACAAAGTGCGGTCACAAATTTACATATAAATTCGGGATTATTTTAATTTAAAACGCATTTGGAAAGTTTATTAGCATATATATGAGGGCCCATTAACGTTTCTTTGTCGCAGTCGGTTAATATAGCAGTTCAGTGAATCTGTACATTATGAACTGCGAATACAGTGGGGCTGCAAATACCGCACTTAATACATTTGGTGAACAAACACTGCAGTGAACCTATGTGGATACGCACTTAATAAAATTAAGCAATTTGTCAATGGGCTGCGCCTTTATTTGTTAAGGGTGGAGACATCGTTAACTTGGCTCATTAAACAGATTTTCATCGTGGAATTGAATTACTTAATACATTAATACTGGCCGTATATCACGCTTAATAAGACGTTTGGGATTAATTCGTTCCACCGTTTGTTCGAAAAATAAAAACAGAATACATTCTTTTTATGTCCGCGAAGATATTTACAGACGCATTTTATGATTTGATAATCTGAATATAAATATTTAAAACTGGTATAATAAGATAATTTTTATGTTTGCTAATAGATCCAACCATGTTTTCTTTGAGAGCTTTAATACTGTTTCAATTTAGAGATCAATGGCGCGTCAATTTGTATAAAATATTTAATTATATAAAATTTAACATCAAACGCGACTGAAATAACAGACGAGACGACATTAATTGCAATTCTGCAGCGGTGTTAAGTTATGTATGATGTGACAAAAGATGCTTCTGATCAAGCTTCCAAGACGCTCTATTTATTTGTTCTTTTTGCACTAATAGCTCGTAAATATTTCAGCACAGCCGGCGAACACATATGCGCCACCGAACAAATGGACGCATATAAAATATACGTACCCTGTCACTTCCAACATTCCCATTCGTTAGTTCATTACGTTTCCTGATGACTGAAATAACAATACTGGCCCATTATAACGGTCCCGGTCTTAAAAGTTCAAATTTCGAACGGAAACGCTCGTGCCATCCATCACTTTTGGCCAGCACTTGACAAATGACAGCTGTTTAAGCATACTCTACTGGCGTTTAAACAATACAATGTAATGAACTCTTCAGAAATGTAACACGAAACTGGCAAGTTACTTTACTAAATTTTTGTTGGCGAGCCAGAGTTATTCATTGCCTCGTTTAAGAGACGCTTGGAAGGGGTGCTATATGTCAGTAAGGATTTTACAAGTTTGAATGTTTTACATCACTTACGGATTCAATTTCTTAAATTTATTCTTTAAGCTTTGGTCGTATCGCACAGCAAGGTAAAAGGTTTCCTGTCTCGCTTCTATTTTTGTTTTGTTTGCTTTGTATTTCTGTGAAACATAATATTCAAACATAATTGTGTGTGTTGTGATCTTTTCGACGTACGTTTCAAAAACTGCTTTAATTATTAAGATTATTACTTTATTTTACAAAAACTTTGAGACTATAATAAAAAATCGATCATCACTTTTATGGGATAGTCTTTAATATAGTTGTAGTTGCATCACGGTTATTTAGACTAATTTATCTTTTATTTATCTTTTAAGAAAATAAATAAATAAATATATTGTTCGATTTAGAGCAAGTATTACCAAAATAATTTTAACGAATAATGAGTGAACATACTGTTACAGACGACCAGATAGGCGGGACGTCAATTATTCTTCGAATACGTCTACTAAAGGTTCTACATCTAACTCTTTGAGAAGTTTGAATATAAAATTGGGATACAATACTAAAAATTCTAACTGGAAAGTAGGATGAACAATACAATGTTACATATAACAGTAGGTACCTAAGCAGCATTTAGACCGAGCGAAAAATACGAGAGCTGTGCAAATCAAGAGAGAATTCGATACAGTTGGAGGCATCACGTTGCCCTCGTCTTCTATGAGAAAAGTTAGTGTGCAAGACGAGGATTTATTTGTCAACTTTGCGCTGATAAAACTTTGTTTGACATTTGATTGTGAGGTCTTGCTCCGCTCCGGTTTCCTCGCAGATAAGTTTCAAGAATCACTCCTTTTAGCTCAGATTAATTTCTCTTCGTAATATTGATGTTAGTGAAATTGGTTTTATCGTTTTTGTTTGTTTAATTTGTGTAATTAAAGAGTTGTACTTTTTATTCCACTATAAAAATTCAAAATCGCAATAAGCGATGAAGCTGAGAGCTGATAAAGAAATAGACTTAAAAAAAAAACAAAGGTTATTTATGTTAATTAAGCGTCTTTTAGTAAGATTGAATGACAAAGATTAAGTGATTCAAAAAGCTAGTAAGATAAACCATTAACAACAAAAAGGCGCTTAAATATATCTTAACTTTTTTCATCATCAAAGTTTGGATGAATCAAAATGAAACTTCGTAGACGAGAACTTGATTTGGCAATCAAGATTAATTTGCTTTAGCAAAGTAACATAATAATATTAAGTATTTAAAAGGACCACCCGAAAGTTGAGAACAATATCTCACAGCCAGTTAGCGATCTATTTAGGTACCTGTAAGAGCTGTATGCGTTTAGAAAGACTTCGTCGGTGGGAGTTAACCTCAAAGGAATGCCATAAAAGTTCGGAAGTTGACAAATCTCTTGACGTTATTTCTGTACTAATTAGGGGCGGGGGCGTGAGCGCCGTCAACCGAAGTCACCCGATGTGACAAACGAACATTGAGACACGTACGAGAGACTCACTAGAATAAATACATTTTCTTTATCACCCCTGACTGGCGGCTAACTCTAAAAAGTTTAGTTTGTTTAACACACACATTCATCGAACTTGTCACGTACACTAAAATAATAATGGTGACATACGTTGAGTATTTACTGAGATAATTATCTTTTAAATTTCTTAATGGAATTCACGTGTTATTATGAAATAGAAATTTAGATATCGTGTTCGTTTCATTGATAAAATCATGTTATAAAGTACAATATTAATATTGTATTCTTGTCGTGAATGCTACATAATTAGTGGTTGGCTGAGAATGGTTTAAAGGTGATTATTAAACATGTAATATGTATGTGTCTTCGTACCTCGTATGTCAAGAGACAGCGACTGTAGTCCTTAATGATCTGAAACAAAATAATTATATGTTTAATCATTTTAATTTGAAGTCAATGGTTTTACCGATTGATAGTGTTTGTAGTTTGTACATCAAAAAAATACAGCTTGAAGATGATAATGTGGTATCTCTAGTTTCTAATGTTTAGCTTTTCAAAGTTTTGAAGTTTTCTTTGGTCTTAATATGGGAATGGGTTTTTAAGGGAGGGAGGAAGGGCATGTGATACCACTAGTCTCGGAAGGAAAAAAGGGAATACATTTCTAATACACAATTACAAATTATATATTTTATTACATCAATGAACTGCATATAATTCATTAACATTATTTTGTATGTGTATTGTACAGACGGGAGGCCATGTCAGCCAGTGTCAATGAGTCGGCAGCATTTAAAATTCACAAAAACGTTCCAATTTTAAATTCATTGAAATCAACTTACATTCATTAACTCATTGCGTTATCAACTTTGTATTCATCGTCGTATGCTAATTTAAATTGATGAATAATAATTAATACTTATTCATTCATAATATGGAAATAAATTGAAGCAATATTTTAGAGAAAAAAATTATAACAGTTGATAAATCTTATTTCACAATGTTCCGTTCCAGAGAACCTATAAAAATAGATAAATATTTTCCTTCAGAATCTTTAAATCCGAGTGATAACCGAAAGATAAGCGTTTTCGAACAAAAACTAAATTGTATAGCTTTACGATAATAGTCTATGATACAGTTTTCTCAGTTGTAATGTTTTCCAATATTCATGCATATTAGAGATCAATTTTTTTAAGACGGTCGAATTTTAATTTAAAAGTTTTGTATAATTTAATTAACCAGTACAACTACAACCCTGATTATATAGATTTTTGGATTATGATATTATGTCAAAATATATCAGTTTATATTTGACATTCGACAAGAAGTCCAGTCAGTGACCCCTACAGTTTTATGAAGGCGTTTTTAAATATATTTTAAAACTTTATAGAGCACATATTTTTTAAATTTCGAATTTCTGGACAGTTTTTAAATTGAACTATATTTGCCATATTGTTTATAAAATTACAAAGAATTTTCATCAAGTGTTAATATTTCGATAAAAGTCACGCAATGGCATTGAGTACGATTAGGCTTAGAAAGAAATGGAATTTATTTACAAAGCGTGTATTAATAATTCATTACAGTGTCATATTCAAATTTGCTACGGGTTTTAACTGCCTTCCTGCCGGTAGCAGGAGTTTATTTTTTTACCAAAGACGACAACCGGTTGATCCTCCTTTCGAGTTCCCACACAGTTTTTATCTGATCTGTTAAAATTGGAGCCCTATTTTGACTCATCCTAAACTTAACAAATTGGAGCAATATTTAGTTCTTACTTTATAATTATATAACTACTTCTATAATGTAAAAGTAAATTTTATATTGTTAGTTAATTTTTTATATTGATCCGGAGACATTTTGCAGATCGCAATGTAGATCCGTACTATAAATACGTGTGCATTTATATATATATAATGCATTTGTACCTAAAAATATTTTATATTAACCCTGTCAATACTAGATATCTTTATATATATAAATAAATAAAATTGAAATGTCTGTCTGTAATATTAAAATAATAGGTTTTTGTGATCACACGGTTGTTGGCATGATACTTACGCCTAAAAACCAGTTTTGTCTGTCTGTTTGTGCTGGACCGATTTTGATAATATTTTTCTCCAGGTAGCTGTCTATATAAGGAGTAATTTAGGCTATTTTCATCTTAGAAAACTCTATATAATTCTTCCCGTTCCGGGAATCGAACCCGAGGCCTCATAGACTGCTGTCGCGTACCGTACTACACCACTAAGGTAGCGTTTTTCAAATAAAACGCGAACGAACTCCGGAACCAGCTACTACGGCCCTGTTTGTCAAGTAAACTTAATTTGTTTGTAATTGAAATTATAAAACAATTTATCAACTACACAAAAACAGTAAAAAACATAAAACAAAGGATTAAAAGTTCAAAAAAATTGTTTTAAGCAAAATTTCGGTGATATTTATAAAAAAACTTAACAGTCCAATATCCTGAGAATGGTTATTTTTGGGATATGGTACTTTCATTGTAAAATCTATCAGAAATCATGACAACTACAACTCCTTAAAGTATTTAGGTCGACCTATCCAGTTACCCTGTATAACTAGGCATAGCAGGGCGATATAAGAATAACCTAATATTTTGAATAGATCTAATTAAACATAGCGTTAGCCAACACTTATACAGACAGAAACATTGCCTTGTGCGATTGCCAAATCAGTCAGCAAAGTCACGGATAAGGTGCCTTTTATCCAGAAAAAAAATGTTCCACATGGCAATAGGTAGTTTCTTATTAAACTCTTACTTTGTATTTAATGTATGGGTTTTTAACGTGTAATTTTTTATTGACTTTTATTACTATTTTACATGCAAATTGACTAGAATGCAGGCAAATAAGCCGTATCTTTATTGCTATTACTCAGAGCAACATAAATTATTACTGTCTTTTATGTCTTTTAAACGCTACTAATCTGATTATTCTGCCACACCAGCAATGGGCCAATTACAATATAGGTATGTATGTTCCATCATATGTCACACATTCTTATGTTTACAACTCGTCGCAGTATGGAATAATATATGCCAGTAGCATAGGATGAAATATTTCAAAACAAAATATAATTAGAATTCTAATTAAATTAACTGCGGGAGCTAAGGTTTAACCATCATAATAGATTCATTAATTTATGTAATGTAATATAATAATGTCAAAGTATATTAAAAGATGAGAAGAAATTAAAAATATTTAGGTTTTTAATAGATAAATATTTAGGTTTTTAAAAGATATTAGTAGAAGAGAGTATGATAGAAATCTAGTAAAGATAGAGAGACGTGGAGCCCGATAAAGTCCGACAACAATCTTGAGTCAACCTAGTACTTTGGGAGGTCTGATGGCAGTCGCCAAACGTAAAAAATCGAATTTCAGCCCTGTCGTAGTAGACTAAAACCCGACCCCAACCTAGTTTGGGAGAAATACTTGGCATAAGAAGAGAGAAGACAGTATGATTATCCCTTAACATACATATAACCATGACAAGTAAAAAAGTAAATAAGGACGTTAATAAAAGCTGACATAAAGTATACTCAACAATTATGTTTTTCAGTATGTAACCCAAGCAATTACAGTTAGGCCCGTATTTTAAAAGGCGTATCAAGTATCATCTGAACTCTGATTGCCTGAAACTAGTTTTAAGTGCAGATCAAAACTCAAGTATCGATCTCATTATAGAACGTCATTTAAGTTTTAATTAGTTGAAACTAGTTTCAAGTATTGATTTGAATAGTCTGACATTATTGTTCCGTATTACGCAGCTAATTATTTTCTTTTACCAACATAATTTCTGTGAATTTGTATATAGTATACTATTGGCTAGTGTAGCAATATTAACATATTAACAAGGTTGTTGTTTGTCTAAAATAATAAATATTAAAATAAAAATGACTAGATATAGACTGTAACGGCACGTTCAAGTTTTTTATCGACAATTGTCATGTTAAAATGTCAAACAATGTTTTTATTTTTATATTTCTAAATTTTATTATTATTATAATATTATCATACTTTTAACATTAACCAAAAAATTGTGGTGATTTTAATTCAAACAAGTATTGTATGTGTAAAATGATTGATGAAATTATTCAGAAATAAATCATCGTAAAACACATTCATTTCCCCTAAAATGCCCCAGAAATCACCGCTTGAGACTAGTTTCAGCGTGTCTCACGTAAACAAAGATCACAACTGTCAAAATCTATACCTGAATAAAAGACTTCGACATAAACATCGTCCTAAAATAAGCTATCACTCAATTGAGTATGGATCAGTAAATCTCGTTTTAAGTGACGTGCAATAATAAAATCTCTACTTAAAATTAGTTTTAAAACTAGATTCACGACTGAGACACCTTTTAAATTACGGGCCTTAGAGTAGGAACGATAATAAGTAGTTAGGGCATTATGGATTGCAATCAATAATAAACGTATTATTAATTAGACTGTAAAACAACATTTCTGTGTGTGTGTGTGTTTTTTACTAGACCGCACATGACATTATATTTAGAAAAATAAAAGATAAGATTACATAAAATGCACGGCTAATCACAGCAGAGAATACATCATGATTTAGTGTAAGTGTAAAGGTTGACTCTCAATACACTACATAACTATCTAGGGAACAAAGGGTAATTTACGTTCGTTAGGCCAATTATATTGGTACGTACACCCTTCGCTTGACTTCCTCATGGATTTATTATTAGTTAATAACTATAAATAAAATAGAAATGTAACAGACTTATTAAACACGAACTAAAATGTTAATAATAATATTAAATTATCGCAACTTTGTAAATAATATATTCTGCATCAGATTTTCAGAGTTTTAAAAGTTTAATAAGAATACTTCTCTGAAAGTACTTAGTTAAACAAGGAGAGAAAAAAAAATGAGTGTCCAAAGCACTGATAATTTTTAAATGACACGAATTGCCGTAATCGTAACTTTCCTTTGGTATCTTAGTACTGACGAATGCAGAGGGGTAAATCCTATTAACAATAAATAGAAATGATATACGCTATACATTTCCGAGTATCAAATTGATAATACTAACTTTTCAACTTTCGAGATGATTATTATTATAATTATTTGTACGTACGAAAATTAGCGTGATTACGTTGCACTGATCTGTAACTACGTGGTCGACCTGTGATTTAAACGTCAGGCAATTCAAAAGTATGTCATACCTATTACGCGGTCATTTTAATTCCCATACGTATACACAGTTAAATATCGAATGAATAAATATTTAAAGTAGTTATAAACAATGCATGTTTATGTTTGTTAATAGAGAGTTTTCAGAGGTAACCACACTTAGGTATCTAAATATTTCGGGAATGTGTAGGTACTTCATTTAGGAGGCTTAGTGGTTGGTACGTAAACGTTTTCGCTTGTTACTAAAGAAATAAATTGTTTGAACGTCGCAATTAAGATGTTATTTAATGTAATCTAAGCTCCAGGAAGTCCTTTAAATATTCAACGAAAAGTCAGCAATATCTCGTTGTTGTTTGTTCAGGAAAGTTTAAGTCTCTTTTATGAATACTACAATTTTTTGTATAGTGTCTTCGCACTCAGTCGATTTTGTTTTTGTTTTTAAAAGGTTTTCTTGTAACCGACATTACTAGTATTCCCGTTGTACCCTCCCGCTAAGCTAAATTGCTTGTGTTAGGAGTGGGTTCACGTCGGTAGTATATTGGTCAGGATTCGAACCCACAACCTCTTGATCGCAAGTCCAATGCCTTAACCACTATGCTATCGCCGCTTCTATTATTATTTATTTCATATATTATTATATTATATTCATTTCAATATTATATAATATCATAATAGGTTTATAGTTACACCTACAGAGATAAAACCGCTTTTATGCATATAAAAAGCATCTACTAAAATGTTGATTTTATAATGTATGTGATTATTTCTGATTTCGTATATCCGATCCGATATCGATAACCTTACATCAGTTCTTTTACCCCTTTGGGGGCAAAATTTCCAAAAAAACATTTTCTTAGTGGGTGAGTGCTTGCTTCTTTAAAAATTTGTAAAAAAATATGGCATCCGCCACTTTGTGATTCATCCGTTCCTGAGCTACGATGCCACAGACAGACACACACACACAGACACATCAAACTTATAACACCCCGTCGTTTTTGCGTCGAGGGTTAATAAAAAGCATCAGCTGCATAATTTTTTAAGTTTGTAGCCACAGCGTTTAATGTTCTGCGTTGATGAATCAGTCCGTCAGTCAGAGCAAGTAATTTTACTCGTATATGTTAAGATAAGCATAAACAAGTTTCATACAAGTTTGATGACATTCTCACGTTAAAACTTATATTAATATTACATATTAATTTTTACTCAGGCGGTAATCGCAGTTACACACCATACTAACATTCACATAAACATTTGTTAACACCACAGCACAGCATAGTACTGTAATTGACCAATCCGAACAGTGTTTTAACAACGATACCTCATAATGACGAATAATGTAACAGTATAGACAATCACCTACACTTATTTTATTACATTACATTTGTTTATTGATACCTACAACACATCAATATAATGAACATGATCATATTACAGACTTTTATTGTTCATTTTACTAAAAGAAACAAAATTTTATATTATAAGCTATTAAAATAGTTTATAATATCTCATAAAGGACGATGTACCGTTGTAATTGATTTCCATTTTTACATTTAATCACCATATCCGTTCTAAGAAATGATAAATGAATTTTGAATGTTTTGACTCATATTAACTCTATGTAGTTCTGTGTATCAACATATTTGTAGACAAGGATTTCAACTAAAGACCTCACCTTATTTCTTTCTTTAGTCTATTAAAACTTCTGAGAGAAAGAAATGTGTGCGTAGAGGGTTCTGTAATAGACTTTGCATGGTCGACTTTGTATGTTGATGAGTTAGTCTGATTCTTTATTTTTGTGACCAATAATATAATTAAATTTAAACCATAACATAAATCAATATTTCAAAAACAAGTTGAATTAAAAATAAAAATAGACGCTCAGCGCTTCACACTTACCAAAATCCTCATTTCACGAAACAACATACGACATAAGCTTTTTGTCCCGATTTTGTACCTAATCTCTCTAGCAAACCGTTCCCGTAATACCGACTTACGGGCAAAAAGGCTTACTCCAGACCTACAATGCGAGAGGCGGTCGCAGAAATGCTTAATTAACTCAGTGTCTACCATGTATACTGTATACTCAATAGGAATTACTGAGTGCATGCTTAGTAGGAATTTGCTGGTCAATTAGAATCACATTACGTAGAACAATTTACCGCTAACCGGTCGTGGGGCACCCGATGCGCTCGGAATACAAAATGGCCGGTCAACTTGTACACATGATTTAGAATGTTTTAGAGCTGGCATATTTTTTTCTTTAAAAGGACTAGATTACGACAAGTTTGTTAAAATGTTTCTTTATTAAGTGTAATTATTTCGTTGACTATGACAAGTTTGAAGCTTTTAATTACAATTATTAATGCAATATAATTATAATTATCAATTCAGATATGAAAACAACGTTATTGTTAATCATTTTATCCAAAGTAAAGTATTAAAATATCTTACTAAATGCGTAAAACTTAATGTTCACTAAACAAGTTAAAAGCAAAAGACATTTCATAAAATCAAAGATAAAAACTTTAAAGCAACTCATTAAAAAGTACTTTGTCGTTAAACAATGTCTTATTTACATTCATATTCCTCTAGGTAATACTTATCTGCGTCCTTTGCTTAAACTGCGCAAATCGTTAAAACTGCATTTAAAGCGGTGTTATTAGTCGGTAGTCAAGGCGTAAGGTATTACACAAACCTGTTTCTCTCAATTTCTTCTATTTACTTAAGGGATAAACTAGTTTTTAATCCATGGTCGTCACGGACCATTGTTGGATAGGTAATATTATTTTTAAAATTATGTGGTAGTTTTAGTAACTAAATTCGGTTTAATAATAATCATACCTCACACTAGGTAAATTAATACAAATCAAAAATACATATTACTTTTTAATGCTTTTTAACATCATTCTGAAATTTGTTTTAGGTTCTGTTAAAAATGATACTTGTTAGTTACTTTTCCATACGGGAACGAAATATGTGTTAGCGAAAGAGTAAATATTTAGAAATTTAAATTTTCTTATGTTATCATATAGTGCTTCGAGATGAAATTTACAGGAACCGCGAAAAGTTAATACAAAATTTTCCTCATAAATAAAATTTTCGACTTACCTTTTATGTTTTAGTTAATTACGCTGAGCATTAAAAATATACCTGAAAACAGATTTCTAATTGTATTTAAAATCAGAGAAAAATTAATTAATATTCCATGTTTAAGTTATTTTATTACAATTAATTTAATTTAATTTTTGGAAACAAGTTAACACTAGTTTCCCAAAAATTATGTACGACTTTGTTATCAGATTGCTAACTCTATGGCGCAATCAGTTGAACTTATTGGTGAACATCGCAACCCGAAAATCGTGATCGGACCACCCACAGTTGCTGCGAGAAGGCAAATGAAATAAAACAACGATAAATAACAGTGCCCTCGCATAATTGATCACAAATTAAAACTCGCGGCGCGTTCGAAATGTTAAACGCCGACGTCGCCGAAAGCGAAATTAGTATCTGCACATACACGACTCACTCACACATGCAACAATAGGGTTGTCTCGTAAGGATCAATTGATACATAATTCAACTGTGTGTCAAAATTCTATACCTACTTTTTATCTTCCCTTTACATGAAAAAATTCATTAGTTGCAACCTACAATAAAATTATTATTCTTTAGACACTTTTAAATGCAAATTATTTAAAATTTATAAGTAAATGTGTATATATTTTTGTAAGTTTTATTTCCACTCTATTTTAATAGCTTAGTGGCGGTTACGTGGATGGCAACAGTTGCCACTCAGTACATTTATAATCCTCATGAATATTTACAAAACGCAAACAGTGAGGTTTGCTAACCCTACAAGTCCACACACTGCCATATTTACGACGTCAAACAATGGACTATATTCAGGACAATATGTCAGTAAAAATAAATAGAATATGTTACTTAAGACATTCACAATATTTTATTGTAAGACCGCTTATTGTTTCAATTTGTAAAATAGTTATTAAACTATAAAATAGACGTAAACAAAGCATTCCTTCTGAATGGTATTATTTTGTGACTAGAACACAAATTTGTCACACATAATTTGCTTTTATCGTCGTCTTCTCCAGATGTAGACGGTGGCAAAGACCTTACAATAATAACGGCGACAAATATGTCAGTCATATATACAGTTTAATACAAGGAGCCTCGTACACAGATGTTAATTCAAATTTAAAAGGCTTTGTACTAACATTTCTTTGTAGATTATTTAGCAATATGTCTTTTTTGATTTTCTAAAAGTCAAGCAACAAATATGCGACTATTTCGGAAAAACACGTAAATCAATTTAACGTAGCTTAAAATGTAGTTTAACTTAAAAGATAGTTAAATAAAACAGCAAATCTCTTTCTTGAAGCGAATTATTGTAAGAAAGTGTTGTTTAATATTATCTTCTGCAACAGCATGCCGTTAAGTAAAAATAAATTACCATTAAATAAAGTAATATCTTTTAACTGCATCTAGAGTTTATTTGCGACATAAAATGTACAGAAAAATTGTATTAAATTTAAAACATCCTAAATAACAAGTGACCCGAGTCAATTTTACTTTCTCACTTTTAATTAAATCCCTGAATAGCCACATGTCCCGAATCCTGAAATTGGATACCGATGGAATGAATTCCGAAAAAAATGAACACAGGCCTAAATTAAATAAGGGTTTTTTACGGATTTGTAATGGAAACCACGGTTATAAAAACATGAATTTATAGGTTGGTAAAAATTAAGTTTTCTTTTAATCTGTTACGACATTGATAAGTGGAGAATATGTTTTAATAGTATACATTAGTTTTACAATTCACAAGTTTGATGGCCACCCTTATATTAGTTAGTAAGAGGCTTTATATTATCCTTATAACCTTAATGAAACTGAAAGCGCACAGTTACTTTAAATAAAATTATATTATTTAAACGTATCATAATCCGTTTATGTATTAGCGTGGTAAACCAAAAAAGAAAATCAATAATTTCTGTTTTATAACGATTTGATACTGTAATGTATTCCTGGTACAAGTAGTAAATACATTTTGTGATTATTGAATAATAATGTATTTGAAAGATTAGTATAAATTTATGGAAAAAGGAAGTTCTATATTGTCAGTCCCTTTTTTGATGTGTGTGTTTCCTTTTGCTTTCCTGCAATCTCTTGGAGAAAATTCTTAAAAAAGGGGGCTGAAGTATATAGCAGAAAACGATGAAAGTGCGAGCTATTTATTCATTTGACCCTCAGATGGCAGGTGACATGTCAAATATTACACATCTATTTGACTACTACATAGCTCGCTCGTTTTTTTTAGACCATCAACTTTCTCTAATTAACAGCAATATAGTAAAGGGGAAGTCATTGAGTTCACATAGTTAGAAAGGAGATTTGGGCCTACTATACCACGCTGGCCAGACGGGTTGGTATAGGGTTTGTGTCAAGTTTTCCTTCTCTTTGAAGTGTGGTTGTCCTGCGTAGTTTGCTCCCTTAGTCAGTTTTTACGACACACACTGGATGAATAGGGGTGGTGACACTCCGTATTCTTAAGTTAGACTTAAGTCATTGAGTTATTCTCAATCTGCTTCTTCGTACTAAACCATGAATCGTTATAGCTGTCAACGACAGTACCTATGTACATAAACACCTACGAAGTTTATTCACATAAATTAGCCATTATATAAAGTCATAAATTGGTATTTTATTTACTTTCACCACCAAAAGCTGGTAGAAGTCACTCAACTTGACTTTTATGTTATCATCAACATTATATTCATTGGACATTACAACGATAGCTCTTCTAAACACTGCTATTGCTGACACTTTTATGTGCAACTAATCTTTGCCGTAATATCTATGATGAAACTTTTTAAAATATCTTTTAATCATTCAATTACAACACTTTAATGCGTTGAAGGGATGCGACAAGAGCTAATGATAACATGTGTATTCTATCAATATCAGCACTTGACTACTGAGTGCCTATAATTCAACAACATGGGCGTTACATTAAAATTCATTCAAAACTTGTCTCATATTCTTCATGTGGCAGCATTACTGGTACGATAGCCTCTGTTCCCAGTCTGAATATCAAAATATTACATCGATTTAAGTCCTTATAAGATATTATAAATATGTAGTAGACCGATCTCGCGACATGGCGGAACACAGACTAAGACCGCACACATGTTGTGCGTTTTGACTTCGAAGCGTGGTTCTAATGGTAATCATTTGTATGCCTACTAAACCTTTGAAACCACAATGACTAACTCTGCAACAATAGGGGTCGAGTTGGGTACCTCTGCATATGTCACTCCGGCAATAACTTACCTTCAGACGGTCTGTGTGCATTATTAACGATAATATTGTGAGAAAAGATTTTGTTTTTAAAAATAAAATAAATAAAATATGACAGAATATTTATACTTTATCAAAACTGTAACCATAATATTATGAGTTGTTTCCAAAAGAAAAAGAGTCGCATTTGTAATATTCGTATAATAATTCATAAGGAGTACTGACTCATACATGGATATTTATGATCGCGAGTGTCCTATATAAATATTTGAACTAATATTTCCCTTCGGCTATTCATAACGGCAAAGTTATGAAATTGTGCCCAACCATGACACGTTGTAAAAATAACTAGAACCGTATAAGGCGGATGCATCTTATCTCCGCGTAATAATATGTAGTTTTATTTTAGTTTTGTCCTTGTAGCGGCCACCGAGAGCATCATTCGCGTTCCTATCTCGACTACAAATCAGTACCTCTGTGGAACTGTCAGATAAAAAGTTAAAAAGCAATCTTAAAACAGTGTCTTACGATTGATATTCGTTTAATCTGATAACAAAGGTTGAAGTGCCTCATTCCATGCAGTCAAGCCAAGGTTTATCGAGCTGTGGCAATCTGCAAACACTATTTTGTTATTTTTGCAGAAGTAATGTAGATGAGGGAAGAAATATTGCAGAGTTTGCCATTAAGGAGATATTTATGGACATGAGAAATGTTTTCCTCGGTGGTGTTGAAATTATTAATGGGGCTTTCCAGTGCTGACATAAAAAACTATATGGCAAGAATACTTACTTAGTGTTTAAGTTCCCTTATAAATATAAATTAGAATATTGTTGCAAAAATATCTATGTTCCGACTACGTAAAAAATGGAGGACATCGTTTTTATTTTGTTAGATAACAAACTATTCCCCATAGTATTATTTGGATTTAGATAATAAATAAATTATATTACTCACTGGACTCCTAAAATACTAAGAAATTTAGAGATACTTTGTAAATCGTTTTATACAGAATATTCTTCTTCCATGCTTTGGCAGTCTTAATTATTTATTGTACATCATGTTGTTTATAACAGAAAAACATAAAAAATTAGAGCTTTTAAACACCTTTAATGTATAAAATGTATAAAAAGTGTATAAATTTAAAATGAATAAATTATTTCATCTAACTATTTTATCAGGAACGTATGTAACTATGTACATATATAATGCAATTATTAAATTCTCTTTGTTACGATAAAATCCATACCATATTTATAAAATGCACACTTAACTTTAATATGGAAAATATCCAATAACTCTAAGTTATAAAAAGCCGCCGATAGAAGTGGGGACATAAAAGTTTTATCGCCGTTTTTTGCTAGCAATACCGCAATTATTTGCCGGAGCTTAAAACCGTGCGCGATAAATAAAATGCCATAAGTAATATGGTAAAAAGAGGTATTTTCTACGGTAAAATGTGGTTTCTCTGTTAAGGTGGTGGCGAGATTAAATTATCACTTCGTTATTAAATGCTGTTTTTTTTCAGTGCGTGTGTTTTACGTGTATTAAGGAAGACTAGAGGGCGTCTGGCAGTCGATTTCGCCCTTTTTGAATGTTTTGTTTTGTATAATTAATAAGTATGACCTGAACTGCCATTTTATGACTTTTGTATGACGGGTCAGAATCTATTTATATTGGTATAAGCTCCTTGTAGCCGTTAATATACTTTCTACTTTAAAGCACATACCTATTGTTTAAAAAATTTAGCCGTATGTAACATTTTATATTTGGCATATTTATTGTTAATGTGTAGAAGAAGCCATCTTCTACATCCAACTCCCTTTATTTCATTTTTTTTTTAATTGTTTGAAATCTTTTATGTAGACTCTAAAGTCATAGATCAACACACACAAAAGTAACAATCTCTGTTTTGTCAAATAGTAAGCAAATATATTTAACAAAAATCAAACCCATACAAAATCTATGATATGCCTGTGCTGATCTACAACCGCCCGTTTCCAAGGGGTTGAGCCTTATGAGAAGAAAGGGCAAACAAACTCATGGCCACTCTTTTGCAATTCACAGATAGATACAATGACACTATTAAATATACCGCTACCCTATAAATTTGGATTCCCTTGACCGTCGAAATATGCGTTTTTTTACGACAAAAATCTTTTTTTTGGGTTAACTTAGAAGCTTGATTTTTTCACCACTTCAAAGGATTGTAGACTTGAATACATGCTCTTAATTTTAATTTTAACTCGATACCTCCTGCGTGCCCGAGATGCAGTAAAAGTGCAAATCTGGCTGTCGGTTCCGGCTGTACACTGAACTTATAGAGACTGCTGAAAGGGCTGTAGTACCATAGTCTACAAGGTTTTATATCATCACATGTCATAATTAGAGAGATGAGTGATATAAACGCAATACTTATATCTATACTAAATGATATCAATTGGGAAACCACATATTATAGTTTTGAATAACTAACAAATTTAACAAAGTTGTCCTATGATTTACAACGTAATCAAATGTCCACCGATAATATGGTGGTACATTAATAATTAGCCGGCCTAATGTTGGTTTGGTAGAACATTGAATTAATGAATTAAACTAAATTCTGACAAAGGATTACTAATTCCGTTTTAATTATAGCTGATGAGGAAAACCACTAAATAGGTTTTGATGATACACTTTACACTTCCATTTGCGTTACAATCTACATAACCTCCAACATACACGATTGAAGTAGCAATAAAAACAAAGAACTGTTTACGGTTAAATTGTCTATGCTTTACATTAAAAATTACTGATGATTTTGAAACACTCATCGCTTGCCGACTATTTTAGTTAAAAATGACCTTTGAAACCTACAGAGCAATACATAATAAAATGTATGGTATGGATTTGTCTATGATAAACAACTGACAACAAAATGAAAACAATGATATGCAACTGAGTATTTATTCAACAACAGATTTTGTAGTCTACTTTGCTACTTACTTACTTACGACTTTAGGTCAAATAATTCTTAATGTTCAGACCTTGTGTGTCCGGTGTGTTGGGCAACTAATGCACTTCTTGAAATAATATGTGTTTTTGCTCGAGACCCAATTGAATCGAAATACATGAAACGAAAAATGTCATGATTTGATTATGCTTCAAACCATAGAATCCCTAGTAAATACAATACAAAATTAAACATTTTGATAACTAAATACGGCAATAAAATTATTGTTAAAGAACTGTGGCTCGCGTGCATATGTTTATGTTTTCTGCGCGGATCTCTAATACCAATTTTAACGTACATAAACAAATATTAACATTCATAATAAATCTCTCCGAAATATAAATATTCAAATTTCCACTAATAATGGTCATTACAAAGAAAGCAATGTACATATTATGCGATTATTAGTTGTAAAAAAAACACTAATCGAAAACTTTATCGGTATACAATTTTATTTCCATAATAAGTGTCGTCTTGTTTTTATGGTCAACCTTGTTCAGCGGGTAAGAGATTGTTTTCGGACGTTCTCGCATCGCCTTTTATTACAGCAGCCTTTGTTCGTTCACCATAGTATTAGTTTTTGTTACAAAAACGTTAACGGTCTCAAAGAGCCGGCACACCGCTACATACAACCGTCAGACATCGGTAAGTAATACTCGTATAACGAGAGGTATCAAAACGTGTACACATTTGTAAAAACAAATCAACATTAACCTCTCGACCTCAAATCTCGGAGATTCCTACTCAAGATTACTTCTTCACTCTTTCCGGAGGGCACTCACTGATTTATTTTATGTTAATAGACTCAAATTTAAAATTAATTCGGGAGATGAAAAAATGACTCTCGCGCTTGTAATGATTAAATACGCTTCGCTTCCTGTTCTTTTTTTCTACGTAGGTAAAGTGAACATTTAAAACTTTTATTCAGGATCGAACAGCGAGTGATTTTAATGAACTTTTATTCGCCAGCTTTATTCCCAGTTAGAGAGGTATTTTTATGAAACTAATGAATGTCAAAGAGAACTTAATTTACTTCGTCTATGTTTAGAGCTACGTTGTTTAGCTCACTGATATCAAATCAAAACGCTGGCGATTTTATTTTATTACAAGGTTATTGCTTAAGCCAACGATTCGTAAAATATTGAAGCTGAATTTGAAAAGGGATAATACCTTAGTAAGAGCTGCTTACTTATTCGTATGACGAAGCACCTTTCAACAAATTTGTGTACGTATTTCAGGTGTGAAACTCGATCATAAGTCAATTATAATTACATTATGTGGCGTCTACGTAAATCGTGCGTTAAATTTAATTACAAAACCTGGCTTCCAAAAGAAAATTGTTGGTGTGAGGCAGCGGCGCGGCGGGCGAAGCCAAGGGAATTATACGAAGCATCATAAGTCGTAAATACGCGTGGGCATATTTAGTCACGGGCTGGGTACGTCCTACAATAAGTATAGCTGCTTAATAAAGGCGCTTATGGCGTGTTCACTTCGAAACTATTCCTCTCGTAGAACCGGTTCTGTTGCACCAAGGGGCCACAAGCCACAACGACATAAACGCTTAGTGAGGATGCCTTTATTTCTGTTAGGAGTCGATGTCGGTGTTATTGACTGTCGGACACCATCGGTGACTTGATTTTTGTATACGTTTGAGCGGTGTTAAATTCGATTTAAAAGTCACTTGTCATAAACAGTTCTCACCGTGGGACTGGAGCTCTCTTATTCGTTTTTATAGAGTCCAAGTTTCTTTCTAAATTTGTACATAGCTTTTTTTATGTTGCTAGCGTATAAATTATTATTTAAATCAAAACCCCTAATACGTTTAACCGGTTGTGTAGTTATTATTCTACGCTATGATTTAATATGGGGCGCACACGTAATAGGCTCACATCCATCATAGTCTATTTGTATCAGAATACCCATTTAATACTGTCATGTTACCGAGCTATACAGACGCGAATGGTAGATATTGTGAGCATTTAAATCCAGAGGCAACCTGTACTTTAATGCAATTAAAATTTATTAATTTCAGTCTAAAACCTTTATTTTTACTCTTCGTTAATACGAGGCAACCGGCTCGCTCCACTGCACAGAGCGAACACTAATTTTATTTTACATCATGTTATTGAAAAATAAAATTCAGTGATATTGGGTTACAATTGTAATTAAAGAAAACACAAACGATTTCTTCAACTAAATAAAACCGCGGAGATTTCTTTGAGTGCCTATCAATATCGAACAAACTAAGTAACAAAAAATGTTCATTCTTATCTTAAAGTTTTCTCATACTTGAGTTTCATAAAAAGTAAACAGTTAGGAACTTAAAAATGTTTTTATAAAAAGAAAATACTTGTAATAAGTCGGCAGATTGACAGCATCGGCCGAAAATGGCCGTGGCTGGTTCACGTGACGGACTGAGGATTGTAGACATCCGCTCGGTGTTTTTTACCCAATGTTTTTTCAAGCACAGGTGAACGGGCAACCCACACTTAGGCGGCGTTAACCTGTAATCTAAATTCATTTCTCGATCCTATCCACATCGCCATATCTCTGTTTTTATTATAGGCCTTAAGCCCATTTGCAGGTTTTTTTCTCTAAACAAATTATCTATTATTGTGAAGAGTGGTCGATGTATTTATCAGAGGACAAACGAGTCACTTTTGAGCCTGTCGCTTAGCCGCTGTACAAATTACAAAATATGGACATTTACACTTGAATTTTCAACAATAATGTAAATTGACGTGGTCGTAAGGCATCGCCTGAATCGATTTGCGTTCATTGAATCGAATAATTGCAATGTTTCGTTCAGGACCTCAAATTTATATTTCCTACCACAAAAGTGCTTTATTGTGACTATTATCGGACAGCAAGGGTTTGTTAAATATGTATTAGTCGCCGGGTTATGTCCCACCGAATGACGGTACCACGTATGAATTATTAAGAAAGTATTTACATTGTCAAAATAATATTATGTAATATATTATGGTGGAGACATTTATATAGAATTTACTAGCTGACCCGGCAAACGTTGTTTTGCCATATACATTTTTTTTTTAATGTCAAAAAATAAATAAATAAGGGGTATGAAAAATAGATGTTGGCCGATTCTCAGACCTTCCCGATATGCACACAAAATTTCACGAAAATCGGTAGAGCCGATTCGGAGGAGTTCAACCACGCACACCGTGACACGAGAATTTATATATTAGATAGATATTAAGTATAGTATAACTATCATAAACCAAGATAAGGATTTTAAAGTTCCTGTATTTATATTTAATCGCATTTCATAAATAATTGGGAATAAGTGATCGTTTCTTTTGGTGAATTGCTTATTAAAACTAGCCACATTTACATGCAAACCTGGTTGGATATCCCTATATTAGAATTACGAACACACCGTTCACTGTGTGTTCGTAATTATCCTTCTCCTTCAGGATAAAGGCTGTTTTTTTGCTAAAATATCAATCTCATATAAATTTTAATTTATAAAATTCTAAACGAAGTCGAACGACGACGAAGTTATACAGTTGCAGCGTGGGCTATTAAAACTGAAGGGTTTCTTAGTAGTAATTTAACTTTCGACATTTGTAAAACCTTTGTATGTTGATTCATGTATTAACAATGATACGAAATTGTAGCAGTGCCCGTCCCTCGACGATGTCAATGACGTTCTGAATGTACAATCGTGCCACGTAATTTGAGGAATGTTGCGACATTCATTATGTCCCATTACACAAAGATGTGAAGGCGTGAAGCTCACTAAAAGTACCAAATGTTGTCTGTTCATTTGAGAATCGTTTTACAACCATAATAACTAGAATTACAACTATTAAACTTGACGTTGTTGATGATCCGTGACCGTGACGTACACAACAGTTGGACCCTGAGACGCTTTTTAATGTCGTTTTTGTGCGCTGAAATTGCCACATGACATACTATTAAAGCTTATATTATTATTTTTCATTATGTTAAATTATCTTAAACTTTTTAAGTATCTACTAAATAAATATAACTGTATTTTCCATCCAAGCTTTATTGTTTAACTTTATTATTATGGGCTCGTGGCTAAGTGTAGGTAACCGAGTATTTTAAAACATTGCAAAGTTAAGCAATCCTAGTCAGGTCAGTCTATGGATAGGTGACCATTCTCAACACATTGAGACCCCTCCGTGCCTCAAAGACCACGTTAAGCCGTCGGTCCCGGTTGCGATACGAACACCTTAAGGGTAGTTGGAGCCTTAAAAAGTCCGACGTCAGACTTTCTAGTTATACAGAATATCGTCTAGTCCTTGAGTTATTGAAGTTTGATGGCAGTCGCTCGGCGTAAAAAATCGAAGTTCAGCCTTGTCGTAGTAGACTTAAAGCCGACCCCAACCTAGTTTGGGAAAAAGGCTCGAAGCAAGAGGAAGAATATATACCTATACACACACAATAGAAATAGTTTTCACAAGTTACATTTTGTTTTGTAAAAACGATTTATTTATATTCAAACATACATTTAGAAAACATTGACAATTTTGTGAATTGAAATTGAAAAATGTTTGCTTAAAAGGAGGTCATCATTTTAAGCAAATATGGGGAAATAATCTTGTTCATGTCAATTGTTTCGGAAACTTTTTTCATGGAAGGGGGGGCAGATGAGCAGACGGGTCAGCTGATGGCAAGTGACTACCGCCGCCCATGAAAGACTGCAACTCAGGAGTCAGAAACGCGTTGCCGGCATTTTAGGAACCCTTCTTAAAATCGCTCTTTTCTAGAAGGTTTAAAGGTCTTATCGGTACGGAAATACCGCAGACGATAACTTGTTCAACAGATGAGTTGTGTGAGGCAAAAAGTGTCTTGAAAAATGCACAGTGGTTGAGCGCCAATTATCCAGGTGATGGGGATAAAAAACCTCAAACCTCTTAAATAAAGTCATGTTTTAGAAATGTTACATTTACCATAAATATATTATATACGGTGTAATTTTTATATTCAACTGGAGTTTTACTCATGATCATACGAATGTGGTGTCTATGACATACATTGCATTAGATTGCCACCCTAAAACAGTACCAAAATCAACCAAATGATAGCCTTAATTCTTCACATGACAATTGTTCTTGCGTGATTTGGTCAAATTTAATGTACGTTGCATTCCACTCATTGGTTTTGTCACGAAGTTTCGAATACGGCAATTTGGATTTAAGACAGGAAAATCAAATTACAAGTAATTTTTGTATTAAGAACATTTCTTATTTCCAAAGAGTAAGTGGTTAATACTAAAATATCTTCTGTAAACCGATTTTAAAATTATTTTACTAATGGAGAGCTAGCGATCAGCGAGTAACATAGGCTACCTTTTACAGCGACCAATGAAAAACTAGTAGAATATACATGAATATTGCAATATGTATGTGTGTGTGTGTATTATGTGTGTAAGTATGTACGTACATATTTCAGTATGTTTTTGTGCTTGGTACTAATATATATAATATAATATGCACCCAAGGTCTACACAACGAGACAATAGCTACATAAAATTTAGGTATTTACTGGTAGATAAGTAAGTGTACCTACTTATAATGTGTAACTCGTATTTATAGTTAGTCCATTTTCCTTTCATTTACGTTTCGTAAATATTGTCATCAGTAATAAGTGATTAGGTACTGCTTATGAAATGTGCTTCTTTATTTAGTTTTTTTAAATATAATATATTATTTCTATTTAATTTGAAAAACATTATATTTTAAAAGTTTAGTTTGTTGACTCAGTCATTATTAACATTTAGTCGAAAAAACTGAATTTTAATAACCCAATCATATGGCCTTGGGTGGTCTTGTATATTTGTTTTCTTTATCAAGTTTGCGAACAACTTTGGTCATATAATTCAAAAATACCTAAAATCCTCTAAGTGGTCCATACCAATTAGTCTGGGGCCTCATGCCTCACGCGATGAGATCACCCACGAATCATTTAACTATATAATTACCTATAGCTATACCTACTTATTTTGTATAAGAAACTGTTTTAGATTTGACATCTCATGGCCTGCAATGTCAAAAAGACGCACATCATTGAAGATCTGGTAGGTCGATATGAGTATTTTATTAAGCTGGGAATTATTATTTTTTGCCTTTGACCTTCTCAAATGTAGACATATTTTACTTTATGTTTTATACATTCTGATCGACATGAGATCTAAATAAGACCGTTACTTTTATTTACCAGCAAATAACGTTATGTTGAAGTAAAACCTGGGAGGCGATTATATTGTTTATTTTCAATTTTCGAGTGACATATTTCGTCAATAGTTTAGTTTGGAATTGAATATTCAATGTAATGCAATGTAATTTTGTTAAAGTATATGCAGCTTTATTTTTCTTTATTTTCACTAGTCTTTGATAGACTGTTGGTAAAAACTGACCACTTGCAGAATATGGGATTACATATTAATAAAAACAACTACAATTTATAAAAGTAAAATGAGGATATTTTGCCCTAAAGACCAATTCCAATTCAAAATAATGAAAGTTCGGTCTCAATTCAGTTCCGATCTCACAAATGTCATAAAAGGTATTTTCGTAGTAAAGTATTAAACATCCAACTTTGACGGTAATATGATTTTATCATATTGTAACCAAAAATTGTATCGTTAATCTGCTAATCTTAGTAATACTTTACTATTTTACTGCGAAAATATTTTTTATGACAGCTGTGAGATTGAAATTTAATCGGAACTAAATTGTGACCGAACTTTTATTACGAGAATTGGCATTCTGGTAGCGAAGAAAAGTTGCAATCGCCAAAGCCGAGAGTGACAAATTTTGTTCCCGAGATGTCAATATAAGTCCCTCAATGTATTTTTTCCTTGAGAAAAGTTGCAATCGCTAAAGCAAATTAAACAAAATTTGTCACTCGGTGACAAATTTAAGATTAAGATTCCATAGCTATGTACTTCAAACAAGCAAATTGATATCGCGTATTTGAAAACACGTGCAACAAATTATTAAACATAAATTAATCCCAGTGAAAATTGCAAACGATTTATAAATATTAACGATGCTGTAATCAACAAAGTTATGACTATAAATCAGGGAGTTAATTATTTTAACACAACATTGCCGGGTATAAAATTAAAAGTTTATTAAATAGAGCCTACTAATAAAAGTTAAGTGCTTAATAAAGTAATTGAGTTTGAAAGAAAGTTATTCTAAGTTAAAAAGTATTTTTACGTATAGTAAAAGGCAATCTATGTGAGCGGATAATGTTGTTTGACTTAGAACTTATAGGTATTTATTAAGATAATATAATTAGGATTTTTTTATTGGATGATAAAAAATATAAAAGAGTTTTTATCAAGATAAAAACTTTGACCTAAAAACTTAGTTTATTTCTAAGCACAGTTTTTAAAAAGTAATAAAAAATATAGAAATAATAAATATTTAAAGATAGTTACATTTATTTTCTCATAAGTACTATTGTTTCTTACTTGTCCTTTTTGATGACATCACTATTTAGGATTTTTCAAGGTCAATCGACTGCTTACTGCTTTCCTGTCTAATCCAATACATCATCAGAAATCTATATAAATTTTAGTATATAAAATAAATTGGAAAATAACAGGGACAAGAATGGGATGTAGGTAACAAACTATAGGAGTAGCGACTGATTCCTTGCTGGCAACTGTTAAATTTCTGTCGCCTACGCAGCTTACTACCCAACTTTCTAATGGTGGTAATCGCTAATTTGAAATGTTAAACAAAGCGGTGTATTACAAAGACCTCGCTCGACCAATCACCGCCAACAATCTGCGTTGGGCGTGGCCAATCTCAAGCTTTAATCTTTACACGCTGTTAACAAAGCCGCGCTCGTACAATTCGCAAAGGAATGGAAAATAATTAACGCATTGAGTGCAAGACTCGAGTTTTTTTCTCTGAAGAACCCTCAGATTAATGAAAAGAAATTTGAATTACTTGCATCCCAATTTATATAACAACAGTAAGTACCCACACATACCTATACGTATTTATGTGAGTAAACTTATAGAAAAGATAATAAAGAGTGAAAGCATGTTTAATTTGCACACAAAGAAAGGTGGTTAAGATTTAGGTATATACAGAAATACATATATATATATACATGACATACTTTTATATATTTTTATTTTCAAAACCTACTGAAAAATATTAATATAAATCGTTCACAAACGCTTTTAATTCTGTACATCATTTAAATTTCAAAGGTAAATTTCGTCGTCAAAGTAAAACTCAATACTTATATCATTTGTCACTAGTTCATTACAGTATAGTAAAATTTATGTATAATAAATAAAACCAAACCAGTGCAAAATGTATAAATCAGTTTCATTAAGTATAAAATCATCGCAAGCAAGTATTGGCAAGCTCATTGTTACTTTGTTGAATGATTCATAGATTTATTCTTTAAGGGGCTACTTGCTATCGTTACCTACCCAAGCACTTAAAATTAATTTCAAAAAGCAATGAGTTGACTGACAAGCGGCTATTAACTTTTAATACGCCTAGCTGATACAATAAAAGGCAGCTTTGCCTTATAGTCTAGCACGACGCCCACTACCTACACACGATCCGACGTTCAAAATCATTTACCCAAGTCTAAAGTGTTACTTTCTTCGATAAATACGAAATTTACCTTACATATTGAACTTTTAATTACATAATTTCAGTAAACAAACTCTATAAAATTTAAATACTTAGAACGATGCAATTCGAAACTTGTTCCGCCGTACGCTTTGGATTCAAATAAATAGTTTGAACGATAAATTGTAATGATAGTTAAACCATTAGAGTCAGATCTACCGTAATCATTGGACGAGTCAGTCTACTAAACTACAGGTGGTATTTAATTTTGTGGTCCATTTGCTTCAACCGAATCTCGGATGAATATAATGTAATCATATTATTCTAATGTGTTTCAACCGAACCGTATTTTCCCTCGAAGAATTCGACAAAAATCTGAATTCTTTACTCATTTAAATTTTATTGAGTGAATAATATGAAGCCCGTTTAAGTTAGATGTGAAATAAAATTATTTCTATTACTTCATCAGGAATTTTTTAATAAAGTCAAATGTAATGAATTTACTTCGATTGCAGTTATAGGATTTTTGCCTGGAAACTTAATAAGTATTTCTAATTTAATCAAAATTCTTATAAGTATTTACACTGTAATTCGTTTCATAGGTGCTTGTTAGGCTTATCTAGAGTGATCCCATTTATAAAGGCATACTATTTGAAAGCACCAATAGACGGAGCCCAGTCCAATAATATTTTTTTACCTAATGCACCACGTATTTCGCATACCTGATACAAACAAGTCAGATAAAGCAAATATTTAAGATTTCATTCAAATATGATCACATACTATAAGTATGTTTGCTGTTTCCGTTGGTATACTAAACTAGAAAATATATTACAAAGTCGGTGCATTATATATTACTGTAGATAAATATTGACAGCACATTTTTGTCTATTTTAAATGTTCAAACTATGCTATTCAAACCGATGAAGGCATTCCTTTGAAATACACACGTCTGTATGAGGTCAATATTTAACAAACTAACGTTCACTAATATCAACAGTATTTCTTAAATTCATGTTAACATAATATGCTCATTGCAAGTGCTGCAATGCAAATTGCAGACAAATTGAGATTCAGCACTTAACTTTTGCAGCATAGTTACACTCAAGAGAAAGAGAGCCGCGTCAGGTTTTGTATATATAATGTTTACCAATCACTCTTGTTTGATTGGTAAACAAAAGAAATCGAAATTCAAAATCAAATATAATACTTTTCAAAGAATAAAGAAGGTTTTAATATAGGTTCGTATTAGATTCCTTCGTCAATATAAAAATAATGAATAAGTACTTTCTAACAAACCAGCTTGTTTTGATAACTATCTATATCATTATGCCCTGTTAATGATAACCTTGGTACACAAACTGCCGTAAATCAAGAGTTTGTTCTAGAACCTGATCCGAAAATTGATTTCTGATCATAGTTTTTATCAGGCAGGTGTGTGTCTTGCTTTAAGCATGTTAAATTATAAACCTTAGAAATAAATAATGATTTTGATTACTTTTACTATATGTTTATTTTATGTTTGGTGAGTATTGCGAAGTTGTTCTAGTTACCATAATTAGGGCGCCATGAGTAGTGTATACACTGTAGGAAAGGTTTGTAAACTTGAAAAAATCATGTAAACGGTTATTGGTATTTAGATCCTATCTGAAGTTATGTTGTTTTGTTAGTTCCTTTGTAATAAAAATAACAGCTGTTGCTAACCTTAGCTTAAACTCTCTTTTTTACACGGCTGCCAAAGAAGGGTTAGATTTTTCACGCGTATCTTGTATGTTTGTTTGTAAATTTCTTTATTGTCTCGTATCTTCCAAATGACTGGATGGATTTCGACAGTAAGGTATTGATTTATCCGTCTCAAAAACCCAAGTATAATTACGATGACTTTTTGAAAGAAAATAACCAAATGACGGATTTTAGGCGCAAAATAGTAATAGTTTTATAAAAAAATAACCAAACCTATCGAGCAGGGTATCAAAATCAAGAAATTAAAAGGGGATTACAAAAATATATATGAGGTATATATTTAAATTCAATAATTAATACTTAATTGGTTTAAAAAGTTTTAACTTTAAACTTAAAAAAGTTAGCAACAAAATAATTACAAAAGTGATTTACAGGTTGAAAAAGGTTACAGGTTGGTCCTGACTCGTCGTGAGTGCTACAACTTTCTACAGAATGACTAAATATAACATAACATACACGTTACTAGTATTTCTGTTCACCAATACAAGTAAAGACAATGATTGTCCTTTAATTTTTACACGGGTAACGTAGGACGTTATTATTCATAATATTTGAAGTCCAACGCCTACAGCGTCACATCGCCGCTGCTTTGTATACATATCGTAGGTATATTTGCAATTAAAAATCTCTTTCGACGAGGAGTAGACATAACTATGTAATATTCTTGTTAAACCTAACAAGCAAAATTCCTGTAATACAAGCGTGTTCACATAAAGTTGTTAACAAGGGTCAAGAACTCGATGAGGAATTTTCAAGGTCAAAGTAAGCGTTATCCTTGAATATTCCTCAATTTGTTTTGATTATCATACATTTAGTAATGTTTTGTATTGTACCTAGTATTTGCTACGGGTAGGCTACTGAAGAAAACATTGACTTAATGAACAATAGTGTATTGAATTGTTATTACATAATGTTAGTAATAAACTTAAATAGCAAATACGCAGTCCATGAGGTGGAGCTTTGGTATGTGAGGAATTCTCAAAGGGTTCTCTCTTTTCTTTGTAAACTGTGCGTATTCTTGAACAAGTGTAAGTAAAGATACATAGCTTTTCGGACACCAGAACATTTATTTATTCTGTGTATAGCAGATTTCTTTATCATTCTCGCGAAAACTAGCCCTATATACATGCAAACCACCCTATTCATTTCTTAATAACCAATAGACCAGTATTTGTAGAGAATTGCGTTGTCTGATTTTGAGATGGGAAGAGCGGGTGCAAACCCGTTTTTAGGATACCGTAGCCAAATGGCAAAAAACGGAACCCTCATGGATTCGTCATGTCTGTCTGTCCGTCCGTATGTCACAGTCACTTTTTTCCGACACTATAAGAAGTATACTGTTGAAACTTGGTAGTTAAGAAAATGTATTCTGTGAACCGCATTAAGATTTTCAGACAAAAATAGAAAAAAACAATAATTTTGGGGGTTCCCCATACTTAGAACTGAAACTCAAATTTTTTTTTTCATCAAACCCATGCGTGTCATCTATGGATAGGTCTTCAAAAATGATATCAAGGTTTCTAACTTCATTTTTTTCTAAACTGAATGGTTTGCGCGAGAGACACTTCCAAAGTGGTATTTTATATTATGTCACTTCCTGCTACAGAACCCTTCATGGGCGAGTCTAACTCGCACTTGGCCGCTTTTTTAAATATAGGTAATTTTCTAAGATTTCTCTCTGAAAGCAGTATAGAACACTTAAAAAATAATCTGATTCCAAACGTTTAACAATAACGACAAATTGAGTATTCTCAGAAATTTAAACATTCATAAATATTTTATATTGAATCTGACCTTTTGCGTTTAATGAATCACAGGAAATAAGATTCTGCTAACCGCATTTTATACTTGCAAATACTTAGTAGGCATTCGAATGGCGAAACCCGGATTAAATAAATGGTGCAAGATTGACCCGAGATAAATCTTTCCGTGTTAATTAACTACCGGCTTTTAACTGGGCCTAATTCTGTGACGTCATCGAACATAATTCTAAATTTTAATTATTTTATAAACTAAGTAAATGGAAAGGGATTGTATTATGAGTAAAGTAATTTCAAAACTAGAAAAAGAAATGTTTTATGACTTTCTACCCGAAGTCCCTGAAAGTTGATATATTTCTGTCAGTTCTTCTTACAAGTCTTCAAAAACAATCGAATTTAATGCGAATAATCGTTGTATCGAAATATTATCATATTAAAATAAATATAATCGAACCACTCTAAAGCCCATTAGCTTAATGTCTAATGTCTATAAGGTATTTTCAAAAATTATACTGACCAGAATTGCCAACACTCTCGAAGAAAATCAGCCCAAAGAACAAGCTGGATTCCGTCGAAGTTTTTCAACCATGGATCATATCCATACCCTTAGACAAATATTACAAAAATATAAAGAATATAACAAGATCTACTATCCAGGGTTTTAATAAAGCATTTGACACACTGGAACATGGATATATCTGGGATGCATTAAAAACACAAGGGGTACAGTTAAAATACGTACGAATACTCCAAAACGTATATACTAAGAGCACTGGGCAGGTAAAGCTAGAAACTCTTGGTGAGGAATTCCCTATCAAGAGAGGCGTCCGCCAAGGAGACCCCATCTCACCAAAATTATTTTCAGCCGTCTTAGAAATGATATTCAGGAACCTAAATTGGAGGAATAATGGAATAAACATAAACGGCGAAAACCTGAGTCATTTACGTTTTGCTGAAGACCTCATTTTATTTTCTAATAACCCAGAATCACTGGAAACAATGCTGCAACAACTAGCCGATGAGAGTTACAAGGCAGGGCTAACTATGAATTTAAATAAAACAAAAATTATGTCAAACTCATCACAAACAGAGTCAGTTAAAGTCAATAATGAGCAAATAGAATACGTACATGAATACATATATTTGGGACAGTTAATATCTACCGAAGACTGCATGAAAAAAGAAATAGAAAGAAGAATAATTAACACGTGGAAACGATATTGGTCACTTAGCGAAGTAATGAAGAACAATGAAATGCCGATGAAGGAAAAAAGAAAAGTATATAATATGTGTATTCTACCATGTTTATTATACGGGTGTCAAACTTGGGCAATGACGGAACAACTGGCAAACAAAATAAAAGTTTGCCAAAATAGTATTGAAAGAAGTACAATAGGAGTTAAAAGAAAAGACAGAGAGAAATTAAAAGACATAAAAAGTAAAACAAAATTCAAGAATGCATACACAACATACAAACAATTAAAGTGGAGGTGGACAGGACATATGGCGAGAGAGAAGAAAGAAAAATGGACAAGACTGATAACAGAGTGGTATCCAATAGATGGCAAAAGAAACAGAGGGAGACAGACGAAGAGATGGGAGGATGACTTCAGGAAAATAGCGGGTCCAACATGGATCCGAACAGCAAAGAATAGGACAGAATGGAGATCTTTAGAGGAGGCCTTTGTCGGAAGACAAGTTGAAGAGTGAATACCGTTTGCTTAATGCAATATACTATAACAGTTAATTCATTAATAGTAAATTAATTAAGATAGTAAATAGTTACGAGTACGAATAAAGTTAATAAGTTAGTTAGGCACATATAGATTTATATTTATATATTTATATATATATATATATATTTGTAATTTAAACTAAAAACAACAATAAAGGCTTTTTATTTTATTTATTAGATCATTTATAAGTAGTTCGCAATACCTTCTTATTATTCTGACATGGACCATACTTCCACAATAAATTAACAAAGCGTGAGAAGTATGATATTCAATACGCGGTAAGTTAATATTCTGCGTATAAAACGACATTAAACTTTTATTTTATTTGTGGTTGCCTTCTGCTCGATTGAATGCTCTCTGATACTCCGCGCCGACGCTCAATGGATTTTAATAGGACGACCATACATTAAATTATTATAAGTCACATACCAGCATAATAGTCCCGAACGCGTAGGAGTGACACTCGTAAAGTAGTAATTAATTTAATACACAACGGGTTTAAGCTTTTCTCCTTATAAATCCCGTCGTGACAAAATATTTAATGACGATATTTATTGAGATATCAGCGATTCTTGGCGCATAATCCCTGAGAGAGCTATGTACCCGTTAATATACGACTCGTTATCGAACTCCGACATGAATATTTATCAAGCATATTTACGGCGTCGACTTGTGATTGATAGCACTAAGTGAAATATTATTAAGCGCTCGCTTCGTTAAACAGAAAACAAATGTGTACCAAATAGACCGCAGCTGAATTACACGGGCATCAGCCTTCCTCAGTGTGGCCAGAAGATCATTAATAAAAATTTCGTTAAGGCAACAAGTTCCGTTATCCGTTGTGACTAAGCATTACCGAGGTCTGAATGGCCTATACAATATAGGCGTTTCCAACACACCTCGAACGTGAATGCTTACTTAAATGAAAGCCACTTCCCATTTCACCTCTAACGGGGTATTGACAGAATGTTAACGCTTCATTGTTATGTCACAGTTTTAAAAAGGTTTTTTAGTTGAACCACTGTATGTTAATAATGTAGGGCGGTTCCGGGTGACAAAACACATGTCGATCGTTTGGCTTTTGTTAAAAAAAGTCGAAGTCGACTCCATACGTGAATATTTTAGTGATAATATCTACACTAATATCTACAACTGGTCCTAGTATAACATAGAATTATTTAATAATGGACTTCATAAATTGTTTAGTTCAAATACGTTCGTTTAAAATTCTTTCCTTGAAAGATAAGAAATAAGAATTTTAGACAAAGCAATAACGTATTAAATTTCTAAAATACTAACTTGAATCTATTTGTGGCATAAAGTTTGCAGCAAAATTAATTATAAATGAAAGCAGTCTGCTCTGCTTAGCTGGCTTTACCAAAAGACATTTTGATATACACCGTGGCAAACTTTCTCGGCAGACTAACGTTGTCTCCGAAAATAAAACAAGCGGCGATCACAGCTGTAGATTTATTTCTTCCCAAAATTATATTTCTTTTAAACATTTAAAGCAAGATAATTCTTACAATATTATAATTCTTTTAAGACGCATTTTTAAAATATTTTTCCAGGAGAATACTTTAAGAATTCCATTCGCGATTTTCTTATCTCTCATTTATCTCGAAATTTGTTAGAAAATTACACATCTGAATATATTCTGCTTGTGTTGAACTTATAAAAAAATCAAGTATGTTCAAAAGTTCAAAACAGGGAGGGCTTTTCGTATGCAGGACGGGCACCGTATCCAGTCACCGCATTTCTGTGGAATAAAGTAGTTCAGGCTTTGAAAAAGCAAGACCAAGTACCAGCCGCGAAGAGAAGTTAGATCACGCTTGCACTCAGCTACTACTTTTAACTAAATTGAAGTTGCGGGCAAAAGAGTGCACCCTGATGCACGTGACGCATCATTCCGTCTGTCCGTTTGTACGTACTTTTACGTGAGTGGATTGCAGTAGACTACTTTATTGAATGGCGCGGGTGCATTTTCGAGGACGCTTGTCGTCTCGCGGTTGATTGGAATGACAAGTATTTGCGGTTGGGCATTACGCCATTTTAACTCACCATTCGATGGTTCTTTATTGGCACGAGATCCGCTATACCGATAGCTTATGGCATCAAAGAATTTTGAAAACTTAAACACGTTCGTTTCATTTGTGTTGTGAAGAAATTCTTGACCTGAATGTAATATGACGCGGTAATATCGACGTTTTCTTTATATGCTTTGCCTCTAGCACTCAGTACGGTGCTTACTGATGCTATCATAACTTTTATCTGGCAGTTACAGGGATCTGCTATAAAATTTAATACAATTTCTTAACGGCTAATAAAACATACACAGGCCCTGGAGGTTTAACTAAACTACTCACTCATTTGACTCAAGCGCTGCCTTTATACTCAAATTAACGGTCACTTTGTCTGACAACCCTTACTTTATTTTTTTATTTTCAAGAATATGACATATTTCTTTTTGTTAAGAAAAGTGACCTCTCTTATTTTACTTTTATATATCTATTATATTTCAAAAGTAAAAAGTATACTTATTCTATTTGCAAACAGGCCATATGTTCCTGATAGCTCACGGTTTCTTGTTTATTCTGAACAAATGGGGTTCATCATGAAGGAAATTAACGTAATTAGGAAAGTTATCGCAAGTTATTAATAAAGCCGAAGCTGGCTTAAAATTAGGATTAACATTTCATTTAGTATGACGATGTAACAAGCTACAGATCATGTTGTAATTCGTGTTAAGCAAGAGTATTTTTTTTGCAGTATTTTGTGTATAACAAAATACTTACACCTTTAAGCAGCTTGTCGAAGTAGAAGCGATTGCAAGACTTCTAACAATCAGTTTCATATTATGTTGATACCGCAAGAAGGTCAATAAAACCAAACAAGTGTGAATCTGCTTTACGAGCTACCAGTTTATCAGCACATTGAAGTCTGTCAAATGAGTCGAAAATCTAATTATTCTGTGGTTTGTTAGCCAGGATCCCTTAAAGTGGATTCGCATTAACTAATCAATAAGATATTCAATCTCAAATCTTATGGCCGGAGCAAAGTTAAAAATAATATAACTTCACAGAAAATTCTTGAGCAATTCTTGAGAAGCACTTATCTTGGTTCTGCCCTTGCTAATGTATTAAAAAAAATTGTAATTTAAAATAAATTTTAATTATCCTTAGTATGGTAAAATCGAACTATATAATCCCTTTCCGTCTCCTTTCCAGATACCCTCGGGATTTATATTGTTACTATAAAGTATGATAATACATTCCATTTTCGAATGGACAGTTTTGACTTGTAAAGTAAATTCAGTTACGGGAACTTAAACAAAATACATATATTGATTAAAACAAAACATGTCCTTCAATTCATACACGAAGAAAGTTATGCTTTACCTAATATGTTTCAAGTAAGTTCTAGAAATCTTAACATTACAACATAAACAAACACATTGCGATAAAAGCAAAACAAAAAAAATATGTATGAGGAGCAAAAAAAAATGATCAAATTTCCGAAACTTGTACAAGAAAAGTTCGTTAGCATGAATACTATTCCCTCGTCGGCGACGTAATGAAATGTCACAATCTAGAATATGTAGGTTTCGTCTGTTGTATATCTTTAAGAGTGAAATACGTACAAGAATATGACCGGCAGTTCAAAGGTATTATGTAGTTCTTTTGCTAAGCGATAGCGATCGCTAGTTATAGACATTTCAAAATATATAGCATCAATAACCACTTATGAACGACTTACATGGTTAGGGAAGAGCAGATGTGTAAAACTGACAAATTAATTAACATTAACCACCTCGGTCTTACAGTGAGAATAGAAGTTCGATTTGATGCACTTTAAATGGTTGCGCTTGAGAAGTCAGCAAGTGACACTAAACTCCACTTATAATGCCATTAGAGTGATTATATGTATATGAGGGTATTGTACACTTTATCGTAAAATAGATGGCTTGAAATTAGGCGCATCCGCTTACAAGTTGTGAGGTGTTCAAAACTACATTAAGTGAACAACAAATGGAACAATAGGGTACGGATGTATGGATCAATTTGTAATTATATTGTTGCATTAGAAAGTCGTAACTGTATTCTAAATTTTGAGACAGACTAGAAACCAATTGAAAAAAAAAACATTCATGTTTTTTTTAATAAAATGTCACGTGTAAACTAGATTACAGTATTTAACAGCAAGGGTTTAACGGTTTTAAAGTTCTCAAAACAGGATAAAACAGCGAGCAGTACTTAATTCCGCCTTTACAAAGGGTGCTTGTGTCAGTTTTTCTCTAAATCATAGATATTATTTAATAACCAGTTTACAATAAAAATTATTACGACAACGTTATTTGCTTTCTGGTGGTATGCACATCATTCCAAAGCTCGGGTTCTAGTAAATTTTGTGATGGTTAGCAGTGTGAATGTTACTTCTGGCAGGGTCTTTTCTACGTAATTAATTTTAGAACTCCTAGGAAAATGTATTCGAATAATAGACGAGGGTATACATTGCATGTTTAAATACTAAATAGTAAGTTATCATTACGCAGTACGTCACCAGAATTCAGTAAATAAATTGAAAGGTTTTAATAATAACAATAAGTTAATAACAGTAAAATGTTAACAACAGTAATATTAGAGTCATATTTTAATAGCAATAAAATTTAACAATACCTTTTAGTAACTCCAAATTGTGAATTACAAATAGAAATTCTAAAATATACCATTAATAGTGTAAACTAAATTTCACATACATGTTTCTGTTCGCTGTTGACAGGAGACGGGCGAGGCGTGCTACGACCAACTAATTGACAGCCACACGGAGTCTAACAATTCTCTGCGACTATTTCAGCTTTTACAAATAGATTGACGGTTTTATATTGAGCTTTGCAACTGCCACCCGATATAGTCCCAAATATGGATATAAACCAAAGGATTTTATTCAAACTCAAGGCGTATTAGATAACACCGTACATATATATTTTTTAATTAATTAAAATCGCTTATGTTAAATTTACTGCATTAAAAATTTGTACTACAAAAATGGTAAAACGAATACTTACAATAAAAAACAAAATAATGTCTGACGTGTGTCTATGTGTGCCGAGGGATAAAGATAAATTTATATGCAGTTTCTTTACCAATCACTCAAATCTAAAGATTTTCCCCGAGTCTTCTTTGAAAGACGAACTTGACTTTAACGCTCTTAAAATATTACCTATAAATCAAGATACAAAATAAGTTTAAAATAACCAGCTAAAAATGAAACACTATTCTACAAATAAACATTTGATTTCTTTATTTAGTTAAAAGCGCTTATTCTCTTAACTCGGAATTGTCGCAACAGGCGGCAAATGCCCGACGCCTCGACGTTACCCAAGTCTGAGACTGTGAAATTAGTAGGGCCATGTTACACCACCCTAAACCTCCCTTCTCACCCTCTATTCGAAACTCTTGTACGAGTAACAAGCTGCAAGATGTCACTAGGAACCAGACATATACCGCGCATTTAATTCCCAAATGAAATATTAGAAACGACCATAACCATCCTAGCTGTATTAGGGTTGCAAATTTAGTTCTCAGACGGTTTGAGAGCTTGTTGGTATGAATATTGTTTCAGTCATTCTTAATTATTACAGAACTTACAAGCTGTCATGCTCTTATCATTCCGTAGTGATTAATATGATCTTTGCCCTAAAACTAGACCTCTAAAACTTTTGTAAAAACAACATAGCATAAAATAAACAAACATTATTACCCGAACATGTACACACAATAGCGTGAGTAAACTCTAAAACAATTACCGTTGTTGGCACTGCCAATAACAATAACATTTATCAAATTACTTGGGCGAGTAACTCGAAGGCGATACAACAAGGATGGTATCTACGGAACAAAATTGACAAAGCAAGCAAAAGGCTTTCAAGGCTAGCTCGCGTGTTGCGACGTGTTTGCATCCATAATTTGTTTGCTGGCGGCAGCACATGGCTGACTACATTAATGGATCTGTTCCCGACACGCGACCAGACCGTCTACACCATGCTACTCACTGAACCGGGGTTTATCTTCCACAACTTGCTCGAAAAGAACAAAGACCGCTTTGTCATATAACGCTCTGTCATGTAACTATATTACGTTGCCTTATTTTTGTTCAACTCGTCAACTTTCTTTGTTTGACACTCGAGTAATAGGAATGAATTGTTTTTTTTTGTGGTATCGAGTAGCGGTTCAAATTACCGTCTTTGAAACAAGCAAAGCCATTGTATAGCTAATTATTTATATCTAAAAATATTTTCTAGTGAAGTATACCTTAAACTTTAAAATATCAATTAAGATTAAAAAGCTAACATTTTTAATTAATATAAGTCAAATTTATCAAATAAAAACGGGTACAAAAAGCTACAGGGGCTAGTACATAATGTATGTTTATCATGAACGGAAAGTCTATACAAAGAGACTTCAAGAATAAAGTGGTATATACAATAGAATTGGAAACCCAATGAATTATGAAGCTTTTGTTTCATTACTCACAGTGTCTATCTTTTTTCTTAAAAGTACCTAATACATGAACTGCGGTATTCTATTAGTATTTGTATACTCCAATAACTTCAATTAAGTTCTTCAAGTGTCGATATTGATGTTTCTGAACTCTCCCAGAGTCGGTAGTATATCGTGGACTGAATACATGAAGCCAAAGTTAAACTTTAAACAAACTCCAAACCCAGTCGGTTTCGACTAGACTGTTTCAACTGTTTGAATAATAGTTAAATATAATTAATGTTTTATTCAGACTTATGCAAATTGTAATTATACAGGCAGCTGTCTTCAAGCACTGTTATTACTATTTCTCTACAATTACCTTGACAGAATAGTATTTCTACAATTTCTCGGCGAATTTTTAATGCTGTTGCTTCTTATTTTATTTTTCTGGAGGTATTAAAATTATTTTAGAACATTTTTATATAATTTTATAGGTTGTGAGTCAAATTCTATGTTGTTTTCTGTTAATGGCTAGTAGTGTTGATAAGTTATCTAAACAGTTAGAAAGAACTTCATCAATTGGAATTATTGGTAAAGCCACTTTTTGGTTTTATTTTATCTCATTTAAATTACTGCACCCGATCGAGTAAAATAATTTAGCTAAAGTGGAAACGTATTACTACTATGTATTGAGTACATTGTGATATGTTTATTTCATATAATTATGAATAATTCAATAATTAGATGGTTAAAAACAGGAAATACTACACTTCAAACAGAATACCCTCATTCTAGATCGACTCCATTTATCTATAATATTAACATAATTATCATATCAGATGTGAATTGCCGAACAATTGTCATTCAACCCGCGACTTTTATTATCCACAACAAGCACAGCACAGGAAAGCCATATCCGAAGTATTATCGTTTCAAAATTGTCGCTACGGGTTCTGGAAGCGAGTTTATAACCCTGCTGAGTTAAAAATAACCCTCTCATGTAGTCAAGTGCAGTGAACATAGTGCACATACTTTAGGAGTGTTATCTTGCACGCTAGCCTGTACGTGCGTTGCCGAGCCAATTAAATGGACTTAGCGACGTAATCGTAAAAGAAAGGGTAGCTCTCACGTGGTTCATTGTTAAATGTTAAAAGCAAAATGTTTTATAGTATGCTATATATCGAATTACATTCTTGGTAATGCTAATAAAGTTCGAAGTAAAAGAAAGTGAAAGAATACAAGTTGTAAAACTGTAAGTCTTTGAATAGTTCATTTTTATAGAGTAGGTACATACGGTACTCAAATAAGTACAGATGAAAATAATCAGGACATACGTACCTATTGTATATTTTTCATATGTCCTACTAAGTAGGCAAACAAGATTCGTTGGGATTGATACAAAGTCGCTTAGCGCGTCTATTTGTATGCATATACAATCAGACGTATTTAACTCCTCCTGAATCACTTAAACGATTTTGATGCGAATGCGAATTAGATAACTTTTCAAGGACGATGTTTGTTATATAATGTGCCAACAAGGCTAAACATGAAGAGGTACGTATTTAGGAGTGATGCATATACTGCGCGACTCGTACGTGAGTACAATCGATCAAAATAACACACTTTTAATTTCTTTAAATACAAAAATTTCAAATTCGGTGTCTTAACACTAAGTACAAACAACAATCTTGTATTACAAAAACAACAACACACTGTATTAGGATTCCCACTGTCAACTCAACTGCAAAAGACATATATTTGTTTGGTAGCATTATCGAATCATGCAACAAAACCGTACCCGTGGCGTGGCGGTATAAGTCCCTTGTCGTGTCCTGCCCCTCTCTATAAATCTATCAAGTCAAGTTAAACACTCGCTGCTGTGTTTCCGTTCCCCAGACATCATGCACTTTGATATTATCATTTTAAGACGAAAGTACGAACTTAAAGTTAATCTTGGCATAACAAGCAGGTGGAGTCTTTGTTTTTAAAATGGAGACGCCTGCGGCTCCGCTGCCAAGAAAATCATAAAAAAATGGCATATCTCGGGAACAGTTTTTTTGTATATAAGCTACTGTATGTCACTGCTGTATTACGTCAACGTGTGGGTAAAATTTTATGATGATTAGATTAACGGTACGACTACACAAAAAATACAAAAACTACATTGTATATCCCGGTGGCCTATGCCCATTAGTATATACTAGACCCAGACGGTATATTTCTACTTCAGAAAATGTAATCTTATAGTCAAAGATAAATATTAAAATATGCTGAGAGTAACGTATCTCATTTTTTTTACATTTTATGAAATCTGAAATAGGTTTAACTTGCGCCTGACTTGCGGTTATTTTTAATGAAAACTAAGCGATCTCCTTAAAGAATTGCAATAAATAGCCCGTTTTTATTTCCAATTTTGTTTTGTGTCGCTATTATTTCCAGTAAAGTTATTTAAGGGTTTGCCACTAAATTTTTAATTGACATATTTAATTTATATTCATTTTTATTCGTTTCATTTAATTAAAGTCATATAGAACATTACTGTACTCCGAACATTTTACTGCTTAAAACGTGTTGCAGGTGGACGTTTTATGGACATGTAATGAATTTTAAAACATGACTAAACTTGCGTTCCTTTATAACTTATTGTAGAAGTAATTATGGTTATTTTAAATAAATATTCTACTCGTATGATTAATTGACTCTGTCAAAGATTTTTCAATATTAAATTCTCTTGTGAATGTAATCGTTGAATGTTAGGTATAATTAATGTTCAATGGAAAAAAATAATTTGATACCTGTGACAATAAATGTTTCGAATTAGACACTATTAAGCTATAATTATTCACTATTATAATGCTTATGTATATAATAATCTTATAAAAAAGGGTTTAGTTAAATTTGTTTTTGTAGATTATTATATTTTTTGGCTGTACAGTAAGTAAATACATTCCAAAAATAATATTCCGTTTATGTTATTAATTATGAAAAAAACATATTTCATTATTTTTAAATGCCACGATAAATACGAAAATAAGAGGCATTGCGTGTGTACAAAAAAAGTTGAGTGTTGAAACAGGCTAATTTAAAATTAAGTCAGTAAAAAGATTTTGTATTTACTAGGTTTAAGTACTGAAAGAGCTGAATGGTAACTTTAGCTCATTCTCTGACCAGAACTTTCATTATATTCACCAGCTAATCAATACTCGTCATTAGAAATTTTTAGTGTAATGGAATGAATAAATTCTGTGTAGGTATGTCACACTTCAGGGGCATAAAACAATACATTATAATCGATTCATTAACACGATCCCCTTTACATTTAATAAAGGATTTATATCGTGTAATTCATAAATGAAATAATAATAATAATAAATAATTGTAGTTTTTACAAGTTTTAGTGGTAACAAAAATCAATTTATTCCTCACTATATTCCTTGGCCTAGGTATATTTATATTGATATCTAAAAAAAACTACATAATAACTACTAATGCTCTTGAAAATCACGATCGATAACACATTGTCGCGGCTGCTGTGTTTTCAGTTGGCACTATCATCAACGATGTCACAGCATTCTACAATTATTCTAAATAATGCGTAATGCTATCTCACACTTTATCTTACAGACTATAAACACCGTTACCTTCTCCAAAAAGTACGTAGTTCAACCATAGGTATTTAGGTTAATAGAATTTTAAAATTCGAATTCCTAATTTCCTTACCGTAATTTTCTACAAAGACATCCGTAGTCATAACGTCAAAGTTCAAACCGCAACATTAGATATGTCAAAGACATGTTTGTCAAGTGTTGACTAGTGGACGTGGGGTTTAACATCGCTCTATTCATTATTTATTCAAGGAGAAACCTCAGCACATTGTGGTCCGCGGTCGGGTACCTTAAGTGGAGAAACTTCACACTATGATTTAATAAATGCAGTACTTCGAAGTGGCTACATATCTCGACGTTAATGATGTAAATTAAATTACCTGTGACATCTTTGAATCAACTATGAAGTCTTTCAGATGTTATTAAGTAAGTATTGGAAATCATATGTTGTGGTAGATAAAAATAGTGTGATTTTCATCGTCGACGTCTTGAATTACAAAAAGTGTATTAAATTTAAAGGAAAACGTTTAAAATTTACATAAATCAAATATTCTGAGCAGTAGTCATACTGTGTCCATTATTTGTATGTTTGTCTTCATATGATAAAAAGATGATCACTTAATGCGAATACAGGTATGCGTCAGCAACACAAATAAAAAAAGGCAAAATAATTCAACCCTATAACAGTTTTCATTCCTAAACCAAGTACCCGGAACTGATCTTAAGCGCAAATTAAAATAATGCCACAAATTAGGAAAAGTAAAGAAGAAACTTTAATATGGTTATAAAATCCAATTAACGGCAAACAGGCGTCACTATTTAGGTTTGTAATATTATCGTGGCTTGTTTACTAAAATATTATTTTACAAGGGTGATATGAAAATACCAGTATATGATATCACTACGTTACGTAGTTTACATATTTATCAATATCAAGTTCAGTATTTCAAATTACTGTATCCGTTTAATGAGTAACTATTTCTTAAATATAATTCACAAGTGCGTTCTTAACCTCAGAGGCGGGAGTACGCACCTTTCTTCAAAGTGTGAGGATCATATCTTTCCTGAAATACCGCTGACCATCATTTGTTCCATAAATATCTTGAAAAGTTCAAAGTGGTGGTGTGACAATATGAATGTTAATATGACGATAACATAGTGATAGTTAACACCAAACGGCACAGACATTGGGATTGCGAGGAAGGAAACCCCTATAAAAATACTTCTGCCTAAGTGGCGACAGTGAAATCACCCCTCAAAACCGTCACTCATATTACTAGTGCTTAAGTAAACGTTTTCTACTAAGCTTGACGGCTATTCGATCGATAGACCGACATGTCCTTAGCCTTTAAGCTACCGCCACGTAATACTACCTCGTAATATTACCTTACATACTAGACGGAAATATATTCTCTTATTATTGTTTACATGTATAAAGTTAAAATTTTTGTTCGAGAATACTCTTTCATGTTTGTTGAAATCTCTTTAACAAATATTTTGCGTGAAAATCTCATAGTTTTAAACTTTTAGAAAATATCCATGCCAATAACAAACCAAACTCTTCACTAAATCTTCTTTAATATGCCTCTGCCCGACCGAACTTCGATTTATTTCAGTTTCAAAACTAGCATAAAATACGGATTCCCAGGGATAAGACACTAGCTAGCTTTGGTTTTCGCTCCCGTAAACATATATCGTAAATTTGATTAAACTTGTTGCAACCCTTTCCAAGCATACAATAAGAATACAAATAATAAATGTTGCAAGTTTCTATGAAATTCATTTTATATTACAACTGAACTACTATTGCCATGTCATGTTTACTATTCAAGTGATTTATAATATCTTCTACCAATACATAATTCGGTGTTCTTACGTCATAAATAAACATATGGAAGATCTCAGAGTACATAATATATGTAGATTGCTTAAGTAGTAGGCACTTACACAAAAAAGTAACGAATACACTTAACAAAAGACACACGTCAAAGGCAAAAGTTACATTTAGTTCGACCTTCGCAACTTACCACTTTTATTATAGGTATTCTGAACGTATAACGCTTCTACTTGTTCAAAGTCTTCAAGTTCATAAAGTATTGTTGATTGTGTTATAAATCCTGTTCAATGTGTGAAATATCTTTTTTCTTTTCTATTTTATTTGCCGGTATGGCTGACAGTTTTTTTTTTGTTTAAATAGGGTTAAATATTTGTTGTTGGGTAAATCTAGTTTAATTAAGTACTAATATAAGAAACATTTTACAAGAATTCTACTTTAAGAGAATAGCTTTATAAATTAAACAATCAGTAACTACCACTACAGTATCGTTGCATCGCTTTCATGTAAATTCTAATATCCGATGGTTTTGTTTGGTTTTTGAACGAATTTAAAATTAGAAGATTTTAGAAAGGTTTTCTTTTTATATAGTAATTCTTGGTGGTATAAGTAATATATATCACGCAGGAATCCATCTTGACCAGGATTGCTTAAAAACCGAAGATCTTCATTTCTACCAGTAGTAAACCGACATTTTTGGATTATTTGAAAACAATCAACAGGTCTGTCGGTTATCCTAATTACATTTGAGATCGACGCAAAACGTCTATCACTAGCCATAACACTGCCTACATTTTTTTAACAATATTTTCTTTGGACATCCCTTATTCTTGTTTTTGTCAACCACACATAAAACATTTCGCTTATCCCTTCGCATCAAATGTTATGAGATTAACATAAACGGAAACATGTTTAGCGGGGCCAAACTGCTAAAACCGCGTAAAGAACTCAGAATCAATCTTCCTTCCTACTCCGAGTTTTTTTCCCAAACTAAGTTGGGGTCGGCTCTAAGTCATTTTTTTCAGGAAGCTTCTGCCACCAGACCTCAACAACCCAAGTACTAGGCAATATTTTTAAATACGTAATATAGTTCAAGGTTTCAATTTTGACTAGAATCTAAATTACAGCAACCGCTTACTGCCAGGCCACCGATATTTTAGTTTCCCATCTTAGTGTTGTATATATGTCTAGTGTTACAAAGTATTTTACCAAATTATTATTATATTACATTTATATTTATCAACTATATTGAAAAAACAAGATGACAACAAAGACATGCGTATATTAACGGTGTTTGTGTGCTATTCGATTCGTTCATATTATAAAAAAATGTAAAACGTATCATTTGTGTCTAACACGTACCTAATATATTTCCAAGCGTGCATCACATATTTTCGAATATGTTTTTTTTCACACATAAACATAACTTAGTGGCAATACTTTTGATAAATGATATGTACAAAACGTTTGTAAGAATATTTACGTTACTAATAAAAGTAATCATAAAGTTTACCGCAACTGTTGAACATTAAAGCTTATGCATAAGTCCGTCTTATAAATGTTAATCTATGAAATCTTATCTTCTCAAACGAGATTACGAATTTAAATATTTAAAACGTTTCTTGTAGATTAAAAACTACTTATAGTAGAAAATAACATTTTTTTTTGAGGAGCTATACATATTTTGCATTAATCTATTTATATATGTATAAATGTTAAGTTGGTTTGTGTACGCTTCAAAAACTCAATAAATTCTGCACCGACCGAGCTCAACTTTGACACGAAATACAAACCGATTCAAAGCTTGTTTTTAACTACTTTTCTGTTCCTTATTTCTAATCAATGTAACTACAATATGTCAGAAGGAAGCGTGACATGGTACAGCTAGTGTTTTGTATATTGTGAACGTTATAATAAATGTTGTTTAATAATGATTTTTTGGTAGAAAAAATGTACTTCATTATTAATATTTTCAATAACTCTATTTCTAATTGGGATATGTTAAAGCGTTATGTTTTTCAATTAAACAGTATAAAATCTTGGTGTAATCGCCTAAGACTATCTTGGTATACAGAAATATTAAAAACAAATTTCAAATATTTTCAAGTTTGCATTGACTATGTCATCTCGGTATTTAAATAAAAAACAAGTTCCTCGGATCAACGCTTCTTATTCCTCCTTTGATGTGCCGACCAACCTTTTTTTTGTGGGTAGAGCCATCAACAAAATTGTGAACATATCAACATTTTATAAACAACAGTTTTGAGAACTAATCAACTACCCAGTGGGTTGGTATCGCAAACAGAATTATAATTATTTTCACACTCACTTATTTATTAATAAACTATTAAAGAGAGATGACTACAGGTAAAAAAATTGACGTAAAAAAATAATTAATTTTATATTGTGTCATTGAAATTCATACAACGTTGTAGTGAAATTTATCAAGTTATAAAAGCAATTAACCAATATTTTTTTTAATTTACGTCAATAAAATGTGTTAAAAAAAAAGCTCTCAAATTCACATACTGATCTTTAATTGCGTTGTCGTTCATCTTTACATAGTATAAAATAAAGTTTTCACCAATAGAGAGAGTGATTTAAGATGAAGGTTTATATGTATAATATAGTTTATGCATGCATATTACATGCATATTATAGTTACAACTGTAACCATATTCAGCTTTTAAGTATTACAAATAAAGATGGGTTTTTACGAAGCTATTTTAAACAATACATTATTAATTATTATTCCTTATCTAATTAAATACGTTAGATACATTGTGCATTTAATGTACATTAAAATTGCTTTTACAGCATATCATTAAATTATATTATAATTATATTTTAGAAGATATTAGAGGTTTAAAATGCGGGGGCCCAACGACCGTCGAGCCGTACGTCCGTCCCGGGTGGCAGCGGCCGGCAGGATCGGGGAGGGACTATAAATATTGCATTTAAAGATGTCCTGTAGTACAGTCGTATCATATTAAAAACAGTTTAATTAATTACTCCACACTGACACCGCATTAGTAGTATCAGTAGTATCTACATCGCACCCGCGCGGAGCTGGGACAGATCGCTGGTAATTTATAAATTAATTGCAATATGAACATAGAAAGTTACTATTTCGATGAATTATCTAGAGTAAGACAGTTGCAAGTTGGCAACACGATTACACAATCATCATAATATTCTTTTTCATGATTTGAAGTACGCAAGACCTGCTCTTTTATACATAGCAATCAAAATCTTCTATAGTTTTCATAACTTTACGAATCATGTAAAATCCTTTTCCTTTTCATCAATGCAAAGGACATAAAAAATATAACATTCACATGTCACCGTGTAAATAAAATATGGTTTTGTACAATGTAAAAGTTTTCGTGCACCCCTAAATATTCCATTATGGTTGAAGTATGGACATAAATTCGAGGAGCTAAGTTGCGACGATTACTCAGCGGGACACAAAGCGACATTGTACTGGTTAAGGGCTGCCATCAATATGCATTTCTTTGGATTTGGCTCAGTTTTTTTCAAGATCTCGAGGGACTACCCACTTTTCCTTTTAAGCAAGTTAAAATAATTTAAGTTAGAACGCTTTAGTAAAATTAACGTTTTTATAAATTAATTTTAAACTTCAATGTTCGTAAGGCAATTTAAATCTTGTCTATTTTATTTGTTTAAAAAGTGATATCGTTCAGTTACGCCACTTTGTTGAGTGGTGGTTATGATTCGTTTTAGATGCAGTTACACTATTTTGACAAAGAGTTCTTCTTTTGTAAGGGTTTCACTATTTCGTTTAAACCTGTAGATAAATAAACTATTTGTTTGTATTAATAATTAAAAAGGATCTAGTAATAACTTTTGAATACGGTTCAGTAGTGGTTGCAAACATTTGATAGCTTAAACATAATACGATAACGTATTAGTAAAGATTTTTTGTATAATTATGTCATAACAAAGTATTTGGACAACCCTATGAACGTCCACTCCAAACTACATAAAGTAATGACTTTTACCATTTAAGCAAATATGGTGTGACACCATACCATCATGATTTCATTGTACCATTATTGTTAAGTGGAACGGTATGAAAATTTTCCTTTTTGGCTACGAACCAAGCCTTGAAACAAAGTATGTTCTCTAATTTCATATATTGCGTGTAATATATGTACAAAAATAATATATTTGTCCTGAATTGTATCTGGCATCTCTATAATCAAGGTATAGGTCCCTCTAAGATGGGAAAGAAAAATAAACAGTTATGCGTCATTGCAGTTATGTAAAACGTCTACAGACTTTTATTGTTATGATTTAGTTAAAGTAAGTACATAGGGTCTCCTAAGGAGAGGCCTATGTCCAGCAGTGGACAAATTAATGCTGTTGATGTTGAAGTACATAGGGTAATGAACGATATTGGTATATGCCTTAACATCATTAAAGAGCAAGAAAAATTAATCGTATAAGTATAAGTAAATACTATAGTAGTAAGTAAATAAACAATCGGCTCAATACATTTAGCGATTATAAAACAGCTTTATAAAAAAGCAGATTGCAGCTGCTCATGCATTTTTAAAACATCTTGATTCATATAAACCTTTGCCAGACACTCTTTTGGTACATTTTAGAGTATTGTGGTTTTTTGGGTTTTTTAAATCACAGACTCATTCCCCTTTTTTACGTAATTAAATGTATTTTCAAATGTTATACGTAAAGCAGATAATTTATTGCACTTAAAGTACCTAAAAACAAGAATCTGGGTTAAGAGAACCCTGATTCGAGTCCTTAAAATGTAGCCTATGAGTTCACTTACAGATGTCTGACTTAAATAGTAAAATAATAACTGGTAATACTAGTAGTAGTAAAATTCCTAACACAACAACACACATTTTTTGATAATCTCAATGGAATCAGGATAATTTTAATAAGTGTGGTTATGAACCAACCCCTTTATGTGAAACCATAAAAGTAATCTATGTCATTACTTTAGCCAAGGTGTGACAAACATTCATTTAGTTTCTTTTTACGATTTAAATACCTTATTGTGGTGCAAGCTTGGGCACTAAATCTCTACCGTTAAATGCGGCAATTATTCGGGGAAGGCACAGAGTTTCATTGTGCGCGGCTCGACTTGTTCTCTCACTCCACAATAATATGCTCAGTAAATTTGGATTTTCATGCCTTGTCATCCGACATAAGTGTTTTAATACGGCCTATATTATGCATATTTAATTCCATATGACATTGATGAGATGACGTCGTGCCTCCATTATTTATGCTATTCAGAACATCTCCATTCGATGACGTATAAAACAAATTCTATACTTCGACAAAAAGTAAAATAAAAAGATATAATAGACCGACTAAATTGTAAAGTATCTTGATAGAATTGGACCCTCTCGCATCGATTTAAGATAAGACCCGGTAACCAGAGAAACCTCTTCTCTACGAAACTGCCAATATTAAACTTAAGATAATTCACAGAAAAAAATGAGTCCGAAGATCTAGGAGATGTTTATCGCATTAATATAATACGGCATTAAGATTACAATGGGTCGGCTCAAGAGCGGACCAATATAAGCAGCTCAGAGGCTTCGCGTGCTTTGTTGTGAAAATAACTTTATGCCTGAGAAGGCGGGGGACAGTATAAAGCAAGCACGGCTTTCAATAAAGCCAATGGTCCTTCTTAGATGTTATATTCTCTTGTTCATTTCCTTTGTGCAATAATGCAATGTTATTGTACCCTTATGATTATATTACTTCACTTAAAAGGTTTAACAGCGACTGAGTTTGGAATATTTATGCTGCCTATAATGACATATTATGCTCAGTGACGCTGTATTACTTAAACAGTGTCCGAAAACGGTAATACGCAAATAGCACTCCACTACGCAAAAGGTAGGAAAGAGACCGAGGATGGCGCAAGTAAGATTGCTATCAAACGGCCCGCCTTATACCAGCAGACAATCGGGTCCGCAATTACAAACAAGTTATTTACAGCCCAACCATACGGAGATATTTTAAGGTTATTTCCATCTAATCTATTGATTCACGCACGCAGAGCACCTTGCTTTAAATGTTCTTATTTAGCTTAGTCGGACTGGGTACTAACAAGACAGAGCAGAATTTATCATTGTTTGTAAGAATTATTTTGTTAACTCGAGAGCTTAAACTTTTAAATTACACTTTATGTTTACTTCATAAGGTGGTGTGAGTGAAATCGTAAGCACGATCGGCATGAAAAGATCAAATTTATTAGTTCATAAGTCATGAGGGTTAGGTAATGATCGCCGACAATGGGCTATAAAGAGTTTATAGGCAGTAAAGTTCGATTCACTCGCACGTTGGAGCGCGGAAGTCAACTGCACGAAATTTAGAGTTATAGCCACTGTTCACACGGTACACACCCACAACTCAATAATCAACTTCACTGTAAACTATTTAATTACTCCCGGGTATATCTTTCACCAAACGATTACTTGGAAACTTTGATTGTAACATTTACACGTACACTTTACAACTTGATTGAGTTCGAATCAGCGATCTTGCGCAAGAAGGTAATAAAGAACCTTCTAGAATTACCTACTATTTACGATGTTTGTTTTTAAACAACAGAGTAACTATTTACGTGACTCTATAAAACTTTTACGTCGGTATTGTTGATAAACCATTAAACACTTATAATAATGTTATCCCATTTTAAATATAAATTACATAACCGTTTTACTTTTCAAACTTGGAATACAACTCGTTTAAATTTTTTCAAACCAGTCTTCAAACGATTCAGTTAACAAGAATATTACTTACAGTGTAGTCACTGTGTATCATTTCATCGTAAAATATTCAATGATAGCTCATTGCCTCTATCATTTGGTATTAAGAGATATAAATTACATATTAGATATTTATAACCACACAAGTGGCGTTGTTGGTAAACCAAGAATGTTGCATCGCAAGAACGGAAGAATGTTATAATCTTGTTGCAATACACTGTCATGAATCTGGTGTTTACCAAATTGTTTAAAGTAATTTGTGTAAACATAAAGCAGGATCGTTAAACAATGGTATGGAGGTAAAGCTAACAGCCCTTGGGTGTAGCATTACAAGGAATATAATCTTGCCGCGGCTGGCGGCGAATGTTTAAAATAAACAATGATTCTCGCGGCCGCTTCCTATCATAACATTATTGTTTTGATTGTTCGTCCAGTGCTATTCGAGGGTTATCAGAACCAGTTACATAACGACGAGACCTCACATAGGTATATACCCATTAAAATAAATTGAAAATGAAAAACAGACCTGGCAAATATGTTTTTGGAAATAAAGCTGACACCCAAGTAGGTGGAATCTAGATCCTATTTGACATTTTAAACCAAGATATTTTTAAACTGTTCTCATTGAATATTTGAACAAATACTATTTAAACAATTTTTTTTACCCTAGCTAACCTAGACACGTTTGACATTTTTGTTGACCGATAGCATGGCTATGAGATCCATCTTATTAGTTTACAGAAGAACGGCTATCCCAAACTCCTATTTACGGTCAGATAGAAAAAACAATCCCTTCATAAATCTTTTAATATTTTCGCAATAGTTCGAACTAACAATGGAAGTAGCAGACTTAATTGTAAGCTTCAAAAGCGCTCTACTTAATAATTTTCATTTAAAAGAATATGTTACATCATTTTCTTTTCAACCTTTTAGCAGCCTTAGTAGAAAAATATTATTTCTTTTAAAAGCGCATGGAGACGATTTATTAACCTTTGAAACGTCCTTCATGTTACCTCTCTAGAGGTTGAGAAGTCTATGCCTAGCGTGTATACATTCTCACATCGCTATGTTTTGATTGCCCCGACCACCTCGCCGTATATGTGATCGAAGCCGGCGCGGGCGACAATGGAATGTATTACAAGTACAATGTCATAGCCGGTTTCGGGTCTTACAATGATTAGCCGAAACCCAGTCACGGACTATTGTTGATTAGAATCAATTTAGATGAGTCTGATGTATTACCAAATGCATAATAAAGACCATTCGTTGATTTATGTAGGTATTGTCAATAGCCTCTATGTTATATTTTAGTGCAAACAAAACTGGTCTGAGACCAATTATTTATGCATTCGTAGAACCAATAATTCATTATTCTGTTTTGATTTTTGAGCGGATGTGTGGGTTTCAAGTCATCCATTTTCATTGGATCCAAATATGTAATCAAAATACTGAATGTGTCGAATGCATTTAGGAAACAATAAGAAACGTATAAGGTAGAGATGCCACGAATAGTGATTTGGCCGAATACCGAATATCTTGTGTCTTGTATACCGGTGTCTTTGCATTCCGAACACATTTCGCGGGTTTAAACCTAAATCAGTAAAATTGTCAGCAAACGCAAACAATATCCTAACCTAAGAGAAATTTCTAAGATTTATTTATCATCTCCTGGAAGCAGTATATACAGTGAGCGGCTATTTTCCGAAGCAGGTCTAATTAATGCTGAAGAAAAGTTTTAAGTATTAATATGATAAGTTATTGGTAAAATATAAAATCTTTGTAAGTAATATTATGCATTATTTTTATCGTTTTTAATACCGAATAGTGAATTAAATGGCCGAATAGGCCGAATATTGAATAGTTGTCGAATATTCGTGGCATCTCTAGTATCAGGTACAATTAACCGCAGCAAAGGGGGTGCTCAACCGAAGAACTTCAAAAGTCCTATCAAAACGTAAAGATTTGTTATCCCTATTTATGTAACAGTAGAAAAAAAAACATTTTTTTAATTGAAACCAAATGTTGCTAAAGGTCATGGTGCAATTTCGCTGCTTATAAACTGTTTCTGTACTTAGCTGCAGTTAGATCTAAAATCCTTTATCAAATTGAGAATATTTCACTTTGTTGGGCTCGTAAAGATTCGCTTACCTGCTTGTTTGTTGTGAGTAAGAAAGGGCCCATCGGGTGAACCTTTTTTTGTTATCATTTACTTTTATGTGTGGGAATTTTAATGTGCAGTCGGAACGGCACGTTCTACTGCTTACAGCTGGGCCGCAGTTGTGGAAGACTTTGCAAACACGTGTCTCTGGTAATAAAATGTTGGGTAACACCTATTTTAAATACCAGGATGAAAAACATATTTTTCAGAAACGATAATGAAACGAATATTTTATTCATCAATCATCATCATCAACAGCCTATACTAGTCCACTGCTGGACATAGGCCTCTCCTTAGAAAGGAGGTTTATATTTTACTAGCTGACCCGCGCAACTTCGTCTGCGTCTCTCAATAGTAATAAATTTTCTCTGTTTTTTAAACATTTTTCATTGGTGCTCCGCTCCTATTGATCTTAGCGTGATGATATATAGCCTATAGCCTTCCTCGATAAATGGGCTATCTAACACTGAAAGAATTTTTCAAATCGGACCAGTAGTTCCTGAGATTAGCGCGTTCAAACAAACAAACAAACAAACAAACTCTTCAGCTTTATAATATTAGTATAGATTCGGTACTTATAAAGATTATTTATTGTTTTATGGTGAAGCTGCAGCTGCATGTTTTCAATTACTACCGGATGATTGATGTAGTAGTGTGTATGCAGTATCTTTCTTCATTCAAACAAGTTTATCGCGGCCATCGATAGCCCAGATAGTTTAATATATTATGGATTGTACGCAGCCGGCTTCAACGCGCCAGAAAACGCAACGTCATGTACGTCACGTTGTAGATTCTCAGCTATACCCTTGGAATTACTTCAATAATTTAAAATAAACATCCTTCCTCGAAGTGTGTTGAAGAAGTAACTATGGGTCTCAACGCACCGTCATAAAATCCACTTTGATTTATGATATGGACCGCGATCCTTAGCGTCTGTTGTACAATACCGCTGTTAATCTTTAAAATTGAAAATTTAAGAAGTTGATTTAACTATTTAGATTTGTTTTTATACCACTAAAGCCATTTTGTATTATCTTTCGTCGAGAAAATAAAGTTTTTATAATACTTATCCGATAATACAAAAAAGCTTTATTATATTATTAAAAAAATAAATTGTTGGGTATAAGTATTACTCCCTTTCATTACTAAGATTTAATAATTAATTAATAAGAGATACATATTATAAATCCAAATATGCTCTAAGCCTCTGCCAATATGATCCTAAATTGCTTAACGAAGCAGGCATAGGTAACTAGATATTTTGCCTGTTATTATATAGATAACAATTTCATTTATTCAACTGTAATAATATCACTTTGAAACACAAATAAAACACAAGTATTTTTTAAATAAGTAAATTTAACTTTGTTTCGTGGTTAAACTCATAAATAGTTGGTTAAGTTATATAGTAAATATGAAAAACATATATTTATCTACCCATTCAAATGGTCGCGTATCTACAATCTCCAACTGAGTGTAGACGAATATAAATTACTATCAAATAAGTGATTATTGTTCAACATTAAACTTAATAAAACTTAACAACAGTACCTAATTAAAGGTAATAGAATTAAGGTTTAATTCAACTTATTTACATTTATTCAATTTATGTGTAATAAACAACAATTTAGTTTAGGAACCTCCATAAAGTAAATATTACATTTAATTTCTTTTCTAATCAACTAATAAGAAGTTAGTAATGGTTAAAACAGCTGGATCTCTAGCTGGAACTCGAGCGGGCACCGGGCTCAGGGCGGTACGCTGCGGGACGCCTCGACAATGGCAACCAAATTAAAAGGAACCGTAACTGTTTCCACTTGAGCCTTGCTAAAATTTATTGCTTGGAGTTTTTTCTCTTGTTTCACTTGCTAATGAGATTCGAATGCTGCAGCTGTATTATTTGAGATGCCGAGCGAAGATTAAAAACATCTCGTTGAGAGTTTCTATTTAGGTACGGTATTGCAAGAAAAAATTTATTTGCCGCAAATTAAAACCCTTTGTACCTTTTGTTTGCGTAAACAGATTTTGTTTCATACAGAATTAGATTGCAAACAGTTGTAAAACATTTTCACAAAATGCATATTGAAATTTGCCACGGCAGACGCAAGTAGATTGTAGACCGCCTCACTGCAAGCAATTGATATTATAGACTACAGGAATCTTGATTTGAAATTCTATCTCAATGTTATAAAGCTCTTATTGAATAGAAGGTGCTGCGACGCGGGTGGTCCTTAGGCTCTGTTGGCTGAAGCAAGGCAAGAATGCAAATTTCACTAGTGTTTCTGGTTGGCATGTTCTTGAACTCTAAACTAAATGAATACTGTTACCCACTAGTTAGAGTAGGATATTACTAATTAAGAGTCTTATTATGAGGTTCAAAATTACATAGTACCAACCATTGTGGCATAGTACGTAGCTATTACCTAGCGAATAGCTGATGGTAACAACGATAATGTGAGTCGTGTAGAGAATTTAGTTACGAATGCACGGCACGATATTGGGGGAGTTATCGGTACGATCGATGATAAAAAAAGAAAATGGTGTGGAACGAATGATGCAACACAAATTAAGTACGCCAAACTAGATCGGTAGAATAAAGAGGTGCTCTTTTGACGGGCTGACGGAGCCAACTACAGACAAAGGGACAATAGTAAAAGAGCAAAGTACCGAAGCGTGGCGATCCAGTGCCTGCTTCCGGCAACGTGGGAACGCCTTTTTATTTCTATAGATAATTTCTTTTCTGATATTCGATATTCATAATCCGATGAGGCTCTTTCACAGAGTTTGGATTCAATCAAGTTTGAAAATAACTAACCTAGATTGGAAACTGGTGTGGTAAATATTTAAAATATGTATATTCTATACTTTTTTTTATTGGATAAAGAATAAGCAGTTAAACGTAATGATTGAATTTTTATTATTCTATTTTTTGTGAATGGAAAATAGTCTGCGTTCCTGAGGGAAAGAGCTAGCCGTCAGAGGTCTTTCAAGTTATGTTTAAAAAAAAAAACCATGTCCATTTGCTATTCTATTTTAAACTATTAAATTTGTAGATATCTGCGTCGTTATTAGGGTAGTTGAAAAGTAGAAGTCAAATAAATTATTCGTATCTCTTTGTGTTCAAAAAAGAATTACTTATACTGAAAGATTTTCCAATAAATAAAAATTAAAAGTAATTGATTTGTTATATCGACTTGAACATATTTTTTTAATAACAAAGAAATTAAAATGTGACTAAGTAGCACAAGTGCCTATAAAAAGAACGTCGAGTCTAACCATATTTTTTTTTGATAGATTTCACATATTCTGAGTTTGAGTACCATCTGACTTTAACAATAGTTCGTCAAATATTCACTCATTCGACGGGTCATTTTACGCTCCGTCCACCAAACCACTATTTAGCACTCCCATTTTCTTGACGATAATCGCTTTTACAATCCCTTGTTTTACAACCCATGCACTATAAAATTTTGCACACTCATGTAATTTATAAGTTTTATCGATTACGACCGAGAAAGTACTAGCTCTCCATTGATTTCATGCAGTTCATTTTATCACTCATTATATATACATCACATCACACATCACATCAACAGCCTTTAATAGTCCACTGCTGGACATAGGCCTCTCCTTAGAAAGAAGGTATATATATATACATAGATAAAAGTAATTCAACTCTTATCAGAAGCATACCTTTCATCATCGATTTAATATAAAGTAATTCTTGGGAATTAGCGCTGTGATAAAAATGTTACAACAACGTTAGAGTTGCGTTTATGATAAATATGTGATACTAAACTAACAAGGGGTGGCTTGCCAAATACTACCCTCGATTTCGAAGCTCCTTACAGTTACGAAAAGCATGATTTATTGGCAAAACTTACGCCATTACTCATCTTACCATTCGTTACTCCAATAAAAGAACGTCTTTCAACAATTTATTGGGAGTAGGTACCTCCTATGAATATAGATTTTTATTACAAGCATCTATTTTAGAGTGCACTTTGACGTGCTGTTACTACCTACTTCATAAATAAAAGTTTTGATTTACTATATCCTTAGAATGTCATTAAAACTTTTTGAAACCGATAGTCTTGTGTTATGACGGGTTATCCTTTAAAGGAATATTTATATACACTGCGTAGAGTTTTATTGAAGTGTTTATACATCTCAAGTTTATATACACTAGCAACTTTTATAGGTCTGCTAATGTAGTGAACTGATTAAAACATTTATCACCAAGAAGTATTTAAATTACCATGCTACAATAAATTAACAAAAGTAAATGCACTTTTGAAGATTTAAAAAAGAGCAAACATACAACAACGTTCAAAGCGGTACTCTTAAATATCAAAATAAACATGAGAAGCAAAAAAAATCCCTTAAAAGCAAAGAAATTAAATAGAAATTAAATTAAGAAAAAACTGTAAGAGACGAGTAAAATAGATAATGATAACAAGAGATGACAGAAAAATAAGCTGTACCTGTACGGTTGCGATCATATGGTGTTGAATTGGAATCAGACGAACCTCGAAAAATTTAGCAACTTTTAAATGTTTCGATATTATAGTATACCTATAAGATAACAAATTTGTCAAATAGCTATCATTAGAACACTAAAACACTACTTGAAGATTGTAGTTCAGTTCACTATGCAAAGACGCAACACTTGTAGTAAAATGAAACTTCTCAAAAACTTACACCTCACAGTAAAGTATATTTAAACTACACTCAAAAGCCTAAGTCCTGGCTGAGTAAGACAGTAATCACTAAGTTTGTGTAACGGATCTTTCTTTAATGTCAAAACAACACTGCACAATTATGATGTGTCGCACAATATGTAATCACAAGAGCGGGCGAATGGCGAACCGGTCGAGCAAAATCAGATCGCGGGGCGTCAGCGGCAGCGTTCGTTCGCGGCGGCCGCGCGAGCCTCTCTGCCTGCATCAGAGAAACCCTACGGCGCGCGGGGGCCGCCGCCGATAGACGAAAATGGCTTCACAAGTTAATTTTTTTCTCTTTCCTCCTTTAATATTTCGCATATGCCGTGCGCGGCCGGCGGTGCCGGCGCATGCGTCCCAACCCCGACGGTCCATGTAGGGGTTGTAATGTAACGCGATGCACCCGCACTTTACATAACTTATTGGGCCGTTTATTGAAGCCACTGTTTAATACCCTTTCCATGTCGGCTTTGTGCGTAGCTTCCTCTATGTTCGTATATGAAGTAAGAGAATATTAATCCTCGTTCAAAATATTTTAATATAAACGAAACTGTTCATCAATCTCAATGTAATAAATTGTGTTACACGTAAACTTCGACTTAACCAGTGGGTGTGTAAAGTAAATGGATAAGTTAGTTTAGTAACCGTTTATGGTTTATTCAAAAAGGTAATTAGTTAAGAGAAACTTATCTAATACGCGTATTTTTTTAGATAAAAAACTATACTTTCAAATATTTTAAGTGGCCTAGAAGTAGTTTATTTTTTTCAGAAAAACTAAACTCAATCAACCACTTTATAATTTAAGAAGAATTGAAAAAAAAAAATTTTGTCGGTCTACTTCGAGCTTTAAGTGGATTAATAAAAAATGAATGAGAAAATGTAGCCACTATAAATTATTTAAATTCAAGCACTTGCGCACCATTAGCACGTCTGTAGCAAGAAGGTAGGTATATATTTTGGATTGAACTTGAAATTGACGGTCTTGTTCCGAATATCACTAATTTATTTCATTCAGCAAACTACCAATTACTTTAAATTATAAGGTTTGACTACGTTTCAGAAGAAAATATAAAGTTTCAGATTTGTAAAATGTTAGTCTTAATGTTTTTTTTTTATGTTATAGGTAACTAGTAATTTTTATATAAAATTTAAAAATAAATTCTATTAAAATTCAAGAAGAGGTATTACAAAGTGTTTTGGCCGGTATTTATTCGTTTTATTGCGAAAAAGGTTCACGAATTTTGTTATCAGTATTCTTATTATGGGATATCTTTGGATCACTTTCGTCTCGTCTCTTCTTTTATTATTATCGAAATATGAATATTGAATGAAAATTAATAATAATATGATAGAGTTGAAATAACATTATTCTGTTACAAGATATTATGTATAGGTATTTTGGTAAGTACGAGTATATTATGTATTCTTATCCTAATGATTGATCCAGTCTCAATATTAGAATCGACTTAAAGATTGTTATTTTCAAACGTTATATAAAGAGAGTTACGTAGGTATATCTGATATATTGTTCCCGTGATATCTAAAAGAAAGTTGTATGTGCGTGGATAATTACACAGGATTTCGTTTTAAAAAAAATGTATGTATCTGGGATGAAGAAAACTAGTAAGCATTTTTAAATATACTACGATGTAGTATCAAATTCTTTGCCAATTATATTTATATGCAACAATAGTTTACCGATTTTGTCAAAAAAAATACCGGGATATTAAAAAGATAGCTGGTCTTTTTCTAGATTTTTTCTTCCTCATTTCTTCTGCTCCTATTAAAAATAATTAGGGTATCATTATAATAAGCTTCGGCAAAAAAATAGTTATAACATACTTAAAACAAAAAAGACAGTCCGTTTCACCTAAACTAATGCATTTATTACCAAATGAAGAGAAAACAAACAGCAAATTTAAGCAACTTAATTTTCAAAGCAAAAGTCGTATAAAAGATACGTTGCACCCATCGAACTCATACTTAACACTACTCCCAAACGATTTTCGTAAGTAAAAGAACCAAACTTTTTGTCGATGAGCAAACACCCGATTGTCGAAGTTTTTGCATTTCGCCCACGTCTAACCACCATATGTACACAATGTACACACTTCACTATACACTGGACAGGTACGGGAGGTTGTGTAGCTCGTTGACAGTGCCCGAAATACGCCAGGTGAATTAGCATACAGTTCCCACGTGAGCCGTCAAACGTCCGCGTCCGCTATTTCAGAGCTCTACAACTGCACGCTTAGGTCTTTTATGTCATCAGAACTAAGCTGTCAGTGAAACGGTGTGCAAAAAGAGTATGCACAGAATAAAACTGTTAGTGCTATGAAATCATTAGTGCTCTTTGTTAGTTCTGAACGTGTGACTGAATGTGGAAAAAAGTTTTTGATTTGTAATCCAAATATAATGTTATTATTTTGAAATGATCGTACGTCACAACGTTTTAAGTATAAGATTAAGTCTATGTTTAAGCGAAACAGGGGGAAGAACATACGAGTAGTCTTAGCAAAGTTTCACTTAAGAGTAGACTTAATCCAGCTTTGAATTAAATTATTTTTGTGTGCTACTTTAATGGTTTATAAATATTGTGAGAAACCTTCCCGGATATAAAATGTATCAAAATGGTCATTATAGATAAATACTTCAGCGTCTTTATGACATTGTGTGTTATTTGGAACTAATAACAGCCAATATTTTTCTCTTTTTTTGTTGAAGGAGTGGAAAAAATATCTTTGGATCTCCGGCTCCTTGGTGATGTAGAAGCCAGGAGTATGTGATGTTTCCACAAAAATCCACCCCAACGGCTGGACTCAGGCGCCCTACTCCGAGGATCAAAAAATGCTCCGGATAAAAGGCAAATGACCCGGACCATGTTATTTCAAACGATAGGATCGCATTTTTGCGACCACGCCGCCATCCTATCGCCCTCTGGCAGCCTGCGGCCCTGTCGACGGCTGTTATCACCGCCGATGACCTCTACGCTCGGGATCGGCCCTCTCCCGATCCTTAACATCCAATGTCTTAACAATAGCAGTTCCCGGATCTATCCTATTACAGGCGCAATAGAATTCTAAAATTCTACTTGGATATCTCGGATCCTTGGATATATCGAAATAAAATTCTACTTGGATATATGGATCGTCTAACTAAAGCAACAAAAATAATATCCTTGTTTTGTTTCACCCTCTCGGTGGCAGAGGAAGTTTATATGTATATTAAATTCCTAACTAGTGAAAGATGGAAATATAATGACTACAAGAACGAATGGGAAGCTAAGTGTTTGGCATTGTTCACGGCTAAAAAACTAATGTGAAAACAGTTTATCAGGTGGTAGGTGACTCAACGTTGAAAGTAATACAAACAGCTTAAAAAAACAAAATAATAAATAAGGTAATGCTCAGTAGAAACTTTATTATAAACGTAGTTATAAGTAAGGATTTGAAGTTTCTGTCGTTTACATATAGAGACATAGCGCAAACTCGAAATATTATTTATAATACCATTTGTTTAGTAACCTACAGTCATTCTACTAAACTAAGAAAATAAATAGTCACTATGCGTTAAGCTTCCAGTATCGTTTGATGATTTATAAGAACTAAATAGTTTCCTTTAGTATCTTATATGTAATTTATCCTTCTTTGTCAAGTACTTAGGTAGTTCCAGAGCAAGTACGTTCCTGCATTTACTCAGCCTTTTTGAGCTAATTAGTATTTCAATCTGGTAACGATCTTTCTACACTGTGTATATATGTTTTTCTTGACTATTGTTTTAGTGATGTTGCAATTTTTTATGATTTATATTTTAAAAGACACCTCCCGCACTAGGAGTAAACCCTGTGTCGCGGCTTTACAAATATACGTGAAATGGACACAAAGAATGCCCAGACTTAAAACAATAATTTGTGGATCACACAAAGTGTTGCCACATGTGTTGATCGAACCCATAAAACTTAGCGCAGTAGGAAGCGGAGAGGTGACTGCCTAAACCGCTACGCTATCCTTGCGGTCAATTATATTACCGCAGATTATTACGCTAATGCCCACAAGAGCAGACCCGTACACTTATAAACTCATTTTTAAAACTTTTATTAGCACGTTAACATTTTTCTTGAACACAGATATCCAGGGGAACAAAAACATAGCCAGCCTTCATCATCATCATCATCATCGGCCTTTATTAGTTCACTGTTGGACAAAGGCCTCTCCTTAGAAAGGAGGTTTTAGCCTACTATACCACGCTGGCCAGGCGGGGTTGTATAGGGTTTGTTTCAAGTTTTCCTTCTCTTTCTCTAAGCATTATAAGAAAAAATTAAAGATGTAATTTAATCCTTAAAATAAATAGGATATTATAAGCGCATTGCGATCTTCACTCCCTTCTCTTTCTCTATTTGGTAAATCTACTTACTACATATGAAATAATACGTCAGTAGAGTTGATTAGTATCCGCGGTGGGCTTCAAATAAAGTAGAAAACTCTGTACTACCTTTAAAGGAATCCGAAGTTTCATCAGTCTGAATTTTAATGTGGCAAAGTCACTTAGGACGAGTTTTTCCGTCATCTACTATATCCTTATTAATTAGGTAAGTACCTTTATTCTTAAAATCACCAAATTAAATAATACACTGCTTTGTAATCCAACAATATGTATATCCTGGTAAAACTTCCATTAGTTAATGATTACATAACAAATAGTTCATCAAAATTTTAAGTATCTATAAAGATCACGATAAAAACACAGAAAAGCTACATAGTTTAATAAATAAAATGTTTACTTACCTAAATTCGGCCTTAAATAAGAAAGAACAATAATTGTACATTATTTCTTTGGAAATTGAGTTGATTTAACCAGAAAAGGCATATTGTATTGTCGAGGTGCTAAAATGTAGGTAGTTTTGATATGCATTCATAGCGCCCCAAGCCTGATTGTAGGATTGCGTGTCTCGACTTGATAACTAAGCTAAAAGCGCACTGTGTTCGTAAAATATGGATATGCCGTATACCAGTAATATTTCTTCTCTAATTTATCTCGATAAAAAGCGACTCGGCATTTATGGCTTATTAACGTTACGTATCACTTTTATATCCTTTCGTCGAGTAAGTAATCAAATTAGACTTGCTAGTGTTTTTTTCTTTTCTGTTCAGACTTCTTTTGTCCGGTAAATACAATGATTACAGAGGCATCTATTGTTTTTGCAAACGAAAATTGACTGAACGAAGCACATCGATAATTATTGTGTTTATAAAGGAATTATAACATTACTAAACTTTTTGTAAAAAGTATATTTGAATTTTTTAACGAGTTGTAATTTTTTATTGCTTTATACACAATATATTCATCATCACATCACATCAACAGCCTTTAATAGTCCACTGCTGGACACAAGCCTCTCCTTAGAAAGGAGGTTTTGGCCTTCTATACCACGCTGGCCGTCGGATTGGCATAGGGTTTGTGTCAAGTTTTCTTTCTCTCTGCAGTGCTGTTGTTCTGCGTAGTTTTTTCCCTTAGTCGGCTCTTACGACACCCACGGCATGAATGCATGCGGGGTGGTGAAACTGTAATCTTAATCCGTCACCACACGGACACAATATATTACCATGACTGAAAGAAATTTCGCATACTTAAATAGTTTGGAAAACATTCGAAAACAAAATAACAAAAAAAATGTCTGCGGGCATGAATTGATAATTCTACTTTAGTTATTATACGTGGCCACCTAATCTATCTTTACAATAGGATTTTTTTAAACTCTAGTTTTTACCTCTTATACTTATACCGGGTAGTTTATGGGATTTAAACTAACTCTAAGTAATTAAAACTCAAGAAATTATACTTATTTATAAATAAACAAGTCAAGTAAAAATCATCATCATCTCAGCCAAAAGACGCTGCTCGACATAGGCTTCCCTTAAACTTCGCCACGTCAACCAGGGATGTTGGCAATAATTTAAAAAATACTTAATATGTCTGCATATCCAACTTATCCTTTTTCAAATATTTCCAAGTAGTCGACACAGTCATACCTACACGTCTACGTAGTAACAAATGCCGTTAACAACTGACTAAGCGACGAGACACATTTATAACCTCTGTTTTACCATATTCTATCAAATACTTATTAATGAAAGTACTTACTATTCGCGCCGAGTTTGTTGATAGTAATGTGGGGAATAGAATGTTGTCAGATGGTACTTGGAATCCATATTTAAATTGTTTCTTGGAAATATACAATATTGTAGTAAGTGCACGTACGAAACCCTCTATTTCTCGTATAATTTGCATTTAAAATTGCAACAATTAAATTGTTTACCAACGATTATAAGAGAAAGTTGTTTATAAAGAAAAGAAGAGAAGAGAAGAGAAGAAAGTGCACATATAAAAACAAAAGTGTATTATGTGACATTTTACAGGTGATAGAATCGTCTTTTGCGAACTTAAAACAGATCAACAACGAAAAGAAATGATGGTTCTACGGAAACGGATAGAACAAATTAGAAAGTGTAAACATTTTTTGCCAAAATATGATAATGTTCTGTATGTTTGACATTTGAAATACTGTAAAACAGGAATGCCCAAAGTGGTCGATATCGACCCCCTGGGGTCGAAATTGATTTCCCAGGCGTCGACGTAAACGAAAACTGATTTTGAGGGTCGACGAGGTTTAAAAACGACCACTATTAAATAATACATGTTCTCATTTGAAGCTTTTAAGATGCTGTCTAAGTTTTGTTACGTGTACCAACTTGTTAAAAGAATGACCAATATTTTTGTAGGATTTTACTAAGAGGTTTTAGGATCTCTTAAATTTAAAAGTTCCTTAATGGATGATAAATCCGTACAATAGCATGCATAGGCATAGAAGAATCCAATGTGAAAATGCAAGAAGAGTTGATCACAATCAGCACAGTTGAGGGGCTTAAGCAGAAGATTAACCAAGGCTAACCTGCATTGTTGAATATTTCTGATAAATACCTTATTGCTTTTCCATCATCATACCTAGTCGAAAAAGGCTATAGTGCAGTAAAGAACATTTTCAAAAACAAAGAAACCATTTCTAAATCACCAAAGGCAGAAATTTAAGGCAACTTATCCGAAATCCGGTAGAAAGAACTGGGTTAATCCATCACACAGATTTTTAAATTTTAGGGTTCCGTGCCTGAAAAGATAAAAAAGGAACCCTTATAAGATCACTTTCTTATCCGTCTGTCCGACTGTCTGTCCGTGTGTCACCACCGATTTTCTCAGGAACGGGTGAACCTGGCAAGTTGAAATTTATACCAGATATTGAGGCCTATAGTCCCTATTAGGTGTATAAAAATCAGGGTCCTGAGTCAACACCAAATTTAGATTTAGATATATATAATTTTGCCATTTTGATGGCAGTTTATTTAACCCTTTACTTTGCATACTCTTTTTTTTACAACATTCGCCACCTAATTCTTCTCCAAGAATTAGGTGGCGAATGTCGGTTCTTCGTACTCCTACTCAAAACTTTTCATTTGACCTCCATTACCAGCAATCTATGTTGGGATATTACGGGTTTCCCGGGCACCACTGCAGCCTGTGACACAAACCAATGTATGTACTTCTTTTTATGCGAAAGTCGTCAATCTGTGTGTGGCTACAACTCTTACGTGATCAGATTTTCATGACGTTTTTGGAGTCGTGCTACCATACCAACCATGCCAATCAATTATTACTGCTACTTCCAAACCCCCTTTTCTCCCTGCATTCTTTCATAATCATCATTCGTTGTTCCCACATGCCCATTAAAATCTCCATCTATCAAAAGTTCTTCACTTTCAGGGATACCTATCATAACTATATCAAAATCGCCTCAAACTTTTTTTCTTCTTCTTTTCAACACACCTGCTAGCTACCTCGCTCTTTCAGACATAGTCCCAACATTCCAACTTGCATACTTCAACCTAACATCTCGGGCTGACTTCTTACCTTACACCCAAGTCGGGTGGTGCAACAACCCTTGTCGATTTATTCGCGTAGCCAGGTGCTGCTGCCGCGCGTAGCCGTGATGCAAAGTGAGTGCGAAACTACTACAGAAATGTTTTGGCTGATAAATTTTATGACCGGGCCGAAATGTCTTTTGAAATTTGTCGTTTATAGGGTGGGAAAGGGAAAAATAGGAGACATTGGGGGTGGCAGGATTGGATGAGAGAGAAAAATTAAAGTGGGGGGTGCCGCAGTAATCGGATGGGAGACAGGACCAAAACTGCGGTATGTACCAATATCCAGCGGTAGGAGAGGTCACCAAGACAAGTAGGGTATGGACTATATATATATATATACTATCTGATGACAAACAGTCCATAAAGCCCTTAGTCGCCTTTTACGACACCCACGGGAGGAGACGGGTTGGCCTAATTTTACTCCGCCAAGAACCAGACTGCATTGGTACGTAATCAAAGATACCTAAATATGTATAACTATGTATGTAAATAATATTATCTTTCTCCATCAAAAAGTCAAGTGATTCAGCCATTAAATTTAACTTTATTCCATAAAGTGGCTTTAAATTGTGTTAAAGATTACATATCTATTAAGTGTGTAAATAAAACCCAATCAAAATTGTCCAGTATCGAATTTTACAGCTTTTATTTTATCGTTTAGCTTAACTAGCAAATATCACTAACGATAGTATAAAACCGATATGATAGTGGTTGAAATAATGTGTTGAACTTATTATTGTAGGCTGGGTACTTGTATGCAGAATACATAATTGAAACATGAAGAAATGTCATATTTACTGAATGATGAGAATAAGTTCTACGTACATAGATTGCTAATATTTTAGATGGACCATATAAAGTAGATTTTTTAGAGGTTAACCATCCTACTTTCTGGTCTTGGTTCTTTGTTATATTTTTACGTTTCAGGCCTCTGAAAGAATACAATCACAAAAGTTGACCAATAAATATTAACCTGTTGGTTATTATTTTGTTGTAAAATTAATAAAAAATTCAAGCAAGTCTAAAGACTGTTCCGTGTATCGACTGTGTCCGTGACGGATTAAGAATACGAAGTGTCACCACCCCTATTTATCCCATGGGTCTCGTGTTGACGACGATGATAATAGACTTGCGTATGTTATATATGTACATAACATACGTAAATCTTTAAACTCGTATTCCCTACTTTTTACACTATTGTGTGTTACACTGTTTTATTATATTTTCATGAACGTAAATATTATTACTCTAGGTTGCCAGGGGTTCAACTTTCGACTGTTTTTAATTTCCTGGTTTTTTTCGACGACTAACAACTTTCACTACCATTAATTGATTTTTTTCAAATTTATACCACGACAGATCAAATGAATTTTTTTAACATATTATTGTATGAGTAGATAGAACTTTAGTCTCACAGTTATATATTGTGATTGCAATTAATATATTATTCACAAACTTTTTTGTCTTTTTAGCTCTATCGAACAAGTGGTGCGGCTCCGTAGATAAAACCGACTCCAGACGGTTCTATAAATAGTTAACCAAGAATAAAATACTAGGGACTGGAATTAACACCTCATTAGCCTGTACCCAGGATCTTACTGTGCAAATAAATGTGTATCCATTTACATAATTGAATAAACATTTGAATACTGCAATTTTCTCGTAGGCCAGATTGTACTTAATGTGTCGGACATAGCTGCAATAATTTTATGTATGCGTTGCAATGAATATTTTATTTTTTATTAGAATTAGTTTTTAAATATTAAGAAATGCTTATACTTAAGGAGCGTTACAGAAAAGTTACGTCAAGTTTTCAGAGTTTTGTATATTTCGTTAATATCCTTGGTTTTAAATTATCCCTAATTTAATCCTCTCCTACGAAATTTGAGCTGTTAAAAATATAAAAATCAGGAACTTTCAAATAGTCTTAAATAATGCGTATATCGTTCTCACACCTGTCTTTTTAGCGACGATAAGCGAGGATCTCGGGCATTATTTCGTAAACAATCTACTTACAGACGCGGTCTATGACAATGACGATATCTACTAATGTACAATGTAAAAAATCTGATGTACAATAAAGTGATTTATTATTATTCTCTTTTTTACATTTTTATATACATTTTGATTACATAATTTTTTAAATATAAAATTAAATATTTTATTATGCTTTATTCTAAATTTATTATTATTATGATTAAATAGTTCCCATTAATATTACTATAGACTACAGGTAATTTGTGTAACCCACTTTCCCATCATGATATCTATTTGTGAAGCGGATCTTTTCTAAAATCGTTTAAGTAATCCCTGTTGATACACATGGCACCTGAAGCTATCTTGTTCCATTTTACTGATTAATTCCTTAATCTCCTTGAGTCATAAAGAGATGGCAAGCTCTACAAGTTATTTGACATGCAAATACATTAAGTAATCCACCTTGTGTATTGTGAACAGTTTTTATAAACACATTTGTTAATTAACTTTCGTTCCACTTTTACTTAATGAAATTTGAAACAACTAGATAGCGGGATAATAAATGTAAATGAAATATAAATTATACCGTTTATTGTTAATGTCCGTCCGTATGTCCGTTTATTGTGAATTTTCCCCCTTCTTCTTCAAACCCTCATTGTTCTAAAGTTTATTGAGATCTGGAAATCTGGTTTCTGCCGTGGTAGGAATTAGGAATTAGAAAATGACTGACTACACTATGTGGAAGACCGTAGGTAAACAGAACTGTTTCATGAAATAGTATTTTTGCAGCTAGCTTATGAAGGCTTCGTGGGAGAGGATATATGGTTGGCAATATAACATACAATTGATGATAGATACTGGTAAAGGGTTTACTTTGTATGTGTATTTTTAGAGCAGTTAGATTGTCAAACGGTATGCCATACTTTCTGCACGAAACTGAAGTCCCATTGTGCAATAAAAAGGTATAATTAGCATACAGATGGAGTTAAAAAGTCGTAGAACCATAATCGTACTAACAGATAGACTATTACTGACGCTACTAGTGGAATTTGCTTATTAAAAATACATAGGTTTTTATTGCAACGTAGTTGCACTTTTAGTTAATTAAAGGAACATCGGCGTATAATTCTTATGTTTATTTGTCGTAAAAAGCCTATAAAATGATGCTTTACGTGTATTAATGGTCTTATTATCCGTTGATCATTTACCCTAGCTGGCCAGATATCAATAACAACGCTATAAATTAACTATTATTAAGCCAATAACCCGACCCCATAGCCGATCCATGGTCACGCAGTTTCGACTATTGGAAGTACGTGCATATAATAGAATTTGATTATCACTTGCTTTAAAGGAAATACGTAACGACGTAAGGAAACTTGCATACCTTTAAACCGCATTGAGTTATTGTGGATTCAAACGGAATCCAGTACCTATATTAATTGTAATACGTATAAGCATACCTACTGTAAAAAAATACGCAAGAAAGTTACTAATAGTGTTCCTAAGAAATGATTTGATATTTTAAAGTTTTTGTACCTAAACAATAACCTTCTCATCATCATCATCATCATCAGCCTTTAATAGTCCACTGCTGGACATAGGCCTCCCCTTAGAAAGGAGGTTTTGGCCTACTATACCACGCTGGCCAGACGGGTTGGTATAGGGTTTGTTTCAAGTTTTCCTTCTCTCTGCAGTGTTGTTGTCCTGCGTAGTTTTCTCCCTTAGTCGCCTCTTACGACACCCACGGGATGAATAGGGGTGGTGACACTCTGTATTCTTAATCCGTCACCACACGGACAATAACCTTCTAGCATAATGAAATAAAAATATACTTCAATTCATCCTAACGAAGACACGCCGAACTACGGATTAACTGGTAATTCTCGGAAACTCTGAAGCTTTAGCCGATATTAGCCGAAGCCGAAGCCGAAGCTGGCCAAAAAAGTGAAAAGAAAATAGATGCTGGAGAGTCTCGATCGTGACCACTGGGGTCGCCCTTATCGCGCGGTGCGACAAAAGCTCTCTGATCTTAGGGCCGTGACCGAAGAGCCGGTGAGCTGTGGCGGCGTGAAAGAAAGAAAGAAAACATATTTTTATTTCTGAAATACACGACGGCTTCCACCAACGAATTTTCAAAGCTATCAAAACACGTTTCAAAGCAAACTACACATCACTAACTACATAAAACTTAACTAAGATACAAGTGGCAGCCCTGTGCCAAAATGTATGGTTTCAAATGTGCCATGTCACACACATCAGGCACAACGTGGCAACACCGGCAACGTGGCATTCAGTGCATTGCATTCACCACTCACGTGACACACGGAGGAAATTGGAGGCTCTTGGTATAAAAGAGACACGGCTTAAACTTTTTACAGACTATTTAAGCAATCGGCAACAATGTGTTAAAATAGGAAATGTCGTGAGCGATGATGAAAGATACCAGGTTTTGGCATTCCCCAGGGAAGTATCCTTGGTCACACACTTTTCCTGGTATATATTAACGATCTACGTAACTATAGAACCTACCTACTACTACCTACCTTAGAACATGGAAAGATAATATCATATGCTGACGACACGCCCCTAATTTTTACCGCAAAAACTAGCAACAAATTATATGAGAGCGCCCAGTTTGGCTTTAATATCAATATTGGGTATAAGAATAATCTTCTTAGTTAAAGAATAAACTTCTAACATTAAATGCTGACAAGACTAAATATATTCACTTTTCCTAGCGCAAAAATCAATATGCTGTAAACTAACACTTCCATATACGAGTACGCATACAATTGTCCCCTCTCCTGCCAAAACTTTTAAGTGACTTTGTGTAATTGTCCTACCATCCAGGAAACCCATAACGTAAAATATCTGGGGATCATACTCTACACTATCCTCTCCTTTAGAAAAGACATTAAAAGTTTAGTAAATGGAGTTTGTAAATAAATATATGTATTTAAAAAATTGCGAGCTATAGCAGATTTAAAGTTGGCCGGTAGTAACAGATGTTTCCTGTCTTCTTCTTATCCTTCTGACGTCTTCTGGCAGAAGGAGGCGGCCAAGAGGGCCCGAGAGGACAACCTCCACTCGGACCCAATTCGTCGCCGGCGAACCGGGCGGAGGAGGCGCGCTTACCACCGCCTCATGCCGCCCTGAGTTGAGGCAGCGGGTGGACGGGACGGGTTTTTCCCTCCACCCGCCATAACGGACATCCGCGAGGAGGCGACGTCCGCGTGTGTAGGATGTCGCAAATATGTAGAATGCACCTAGGATGGGTTTGGATATCTTAATAACAGCAGTGCCGAGATCCCTCCTATTTCAGGCGCAGAATGGCACACCATGTGGTTTTAGTCAGTCCGATTCCGACACCCTCCCGCTGCAAAGCCCGGTTGGTTAAATCAATCTAATATGACTGCTTCTGCAATTAGACCTAATCTATTTATGGTTGTAGAAAGACAGTGTTTCGTATTTCGAACACGCCGTTATTGCGTTCGTAAAACCAGTTTTGGAGTGGGGTTTTTAGTGGGTTCGAGTCCGACATAACTACCCCACTGGTGGATGGGTGGTATCCGGTTGGGTTAAGGGTAAAGGGTTTTTCATGTGTTCCTTAGTGATCTACTGCGCTTTTAAGAGCATCAGAATAAAAATCCTTGCTACTGGCAATTTCGCAACATGACCAACAGTAAATAAAAAAAACAAAAACAGGCAAGACTCAAAAAGTCTACATAGGCTTTTGGGTCTTACCTGTAAACTTTTTATAAAAAATATTACATGTGCGAACTTAAATTTAAAGTTAATAGCATAACGTATTTGTTCTCTTAAAACATGCAAAGGCAACACAACAACAGTCCCTAATTAATCACCACCCACATCAAGCGTGATATAAAACACCTAATATTTACCTGCAATTACAATGTTTTTGTTTATCAGTCGCTGTGTGAATAGGGTGCTTTGCTCGCTTCGCTCAACTTTGAGCCATAAAAGCGACGATGACGAACTCCCTTGTTGATATTCATGACGGAGGTTCGCGGACGCGCGCCACTCAACGCGGGCCGTGTCAGCTAAATTACTTTATTACCGCTTTCTATAGGTAAATAGCTACAATACAACGAGCTACTTTGGGTGTCAGAATATGTTGTATGCTTGCTAATTTTCTAAAGATTTGTAAGCTTTGGAGTGTTTCAATGAAATTTAGTTAAAAGTATAGCAAAATTTTTAAACTGGTACGATCGAAATACATACATAATTTAATGAATACTTTATTTAATAAATGTATTAACTATAAAACGGATGAACCGAGAAATGCTCGTCGCCGCAGCTATGAGCCGGACTGGCCAGAGGAAGCGCTCTGGTTCTGTGGCGTCATGACTGACGTCTGTGACGCATCGATACCACGGATCAGGCCGGGGGTGTAGCTTGGGTTCTGTGTGGTCAGTGGACGTCTTAACTCGAGCAGCTTCGCACAGCGTGCTCGAGAGCCCGTCGCTGCTTTCAGAGAACCCGACAAAGACGGCGAGCCGCAGCCGAAGAGATCGTCGAAGTGAGGCGGGAGCACGGCGCCGCCGTGAAGGCTGTCAGCTTCTCGATCGCGGAAGCCAAGGCTCGGTCCTGGAAGGAGCTATTAGAGGGACTGGACAGGGATCCATGGGGTCGCCCATACAAACTTGTGTTGCCGTTTTTTTTTATTAACCTGATAGGCTGCCCTAGACACTCGACTCCATATGTATGGCACATGAATGATAGAGGTACTCAACAGGGTGTAAGGTATCCCCCCTTATGTTAATCTTGCACGCTCGAGTAAATTCTAAAACCCTTTTTATAGCTCCCCTACTATATAGAGTTAGTCAATAGTTTGACTTTTGTCTAGTCTTGATAAATTGATTTACATACCGCCGGCCGACCTTCACGTACCTCGACATGGAGATGATCCACCACGAAACCACGAATAGATAGAGCTGCGACATGGTGCTTCATCACCAAATGCCAATTGAAGTGTCTGGAAACTCTCTTGTTGACTTAAGCCACAAAGAAAATCATAAAAAATCATTGATCGAAAATGTTCATATGGATTACCAGTAATGTTTCAGATCTCCAATAAATTTATTTAATTTAAACTTATTTAACAGCGTTACAAAGGTGAATGAGCAGACGGGTCACCCTTTAAGTGACCAACGACGCCTATGGACACTCTTGCACTTCAAGGGTCATATGTAGGTTTCCGGCCTTTGTAATGGAAGTACACTGTAACATTTTCAAAATTGAAATGTTAAATTAAAATTCATTTTAAGGCCATCTTTAAATTAAATGATAATTAGGTTTGTTCACTATCGCTTTAAGATTCAATTTCAACAAAGCTCTTCAAGAAAAGGTGTAATAACGTATTGTGTATATTTGTGAACATCTTACTCTATGTTTCATGTGTAAGGCAATGTACATATGTCCATTCGCGTTAAGAAAATAGTGACACGTCGTTGTCCACTAATCTACATCACAATAGTACAGTAACAAATTGCTAATATGGTTAATAATCTATCCGTGTGGTGACGGAGTAAGAATATGGATTGTCACCACCCCTATTCATCCCGTGGGTGTCGTAAGAGCCGACTAAGGAAGCAAACAACGCAAGAAAATAGCACTGCATAGAGAAGGAAAACTTGAAAAAACCAGGCCAGTGTGGTAAAGAAGGCCAAAACCTCCTTCCTAAGGAGAGGACTATGTCTAGCAGTGGACTATTAAAGGTTGTTGATGAAAATTAATGAAAAAGTTAACAGGTATGTGAACTACGCGGATACTCAGAATAAGAGTAACTGTGATTCCGACTAATGAGTATCATGTCATGAGGTAATTGGTATTATTATTTCAACGGTAGTTACTAATTTAAGCAATATCATCTCTCATTTCTATGTAAACATGAAAGATAAGTGACAAATTCATATGTATATAACCTACCTGTTTGTGACGCAAATGACACAATCTTGTCGTCATCTACCAACTGTATAAATGTAAATGAAGGAACATGATACATGAATAAAAGACACCAAATGGACGAATCATGTAAGCAAGGGAATCATAAGAATGTGTAATGAAAACCATAACTTGGGAGAGATGGACAAATGTATATTTTTTATGTATTTGTCTGCGATACTTCATTTAATTTTACAATCTTAATTAATGTTTTATGTAACATGTGCAAAACTAAAGTCGTTTAAATACAAACAGCCCGCTAATATCTTCAGATTCTGTACACAAACTGTTTTGTTTTTCAATGACACGAAAACATTTATTAGTTCTTTCGCGGAAATCCACAAATCTACTATTGACCCCTTTTCTCAGTTTTTTAATATATTTAAGAATTCATTCAGGAATATTTATATTAATTCTACGGCAAACAGCAAATAGTACATAGCCATCTTGCTATCTATAAGACTATGACTAGATTAGACTATAACATATATATATTCAAAGTTTTAGTTGTATGCAACTAAAACTTTCAATTTATTTATGTTTATCCAACATAATATTTATTAGTTCTTAGCTTATAACGTAACATATTTCATAATTTATCTATTTATTAGCACATTTTTGCAGTACATGCACTAATCAAATAACATTTTCGTCAAAATTATAATAAAGATGAAATATAAAGAAGATATTTTGGGAGGTACTAAATTAAATTGGATATAAAGAGAGACGTCACACTGTACAAAGTTTAGTGCTTTGTTCACAGTTTTATTATAGAAACAAAAAAAGGAAAAGTTCTGGTGGCGCGATACTTATTGTTTTGGCTGACCTCTGAAATTAGAATAGCGCGAAGCAAAACAAATTGTGAAAACACTGTGACACCCATTCAACGTGTTACAAATACGATGGATGCTTCTAAAATTAAATTTCTTTGTTGACCGGAGAATGAAGTAAAAAGCAACTAATCTAAACTAATTGGCTTCAATCCAAATTACTTTTTATTATTATTTAAAAATAGATTTATATTTCAACAAAATTAGTTGAAGCTTCGTAAAATACAATCTTTACGTCTTCCCGAGCTTTAGAAATACTTCTGTGAAAGTAAGTCGGTCTTGTGTAGAGTGAGTCACCTAGAAACCTGGTATGGTCCACTCGAGTGATTGCCGCGTTAAGGAGTCAGCAAGCTAAAAACAAGAACGATTTTGAGGGTTTGCTAGAAATGCTTAGGCAATTGTCAAAAGGAAGCCATAGAAAGAAGCCGGTCGTAGTTTACATCTGAATTTGCACTTACATATAAGTAAATAAAATTATGACATGTGTTAGTAAAACATTGTAAGTAATGGTCACGTATAAAAGCAAATAAGTTTGAAATTAAGGCACGACTTTCTAACATACAACAAAAACAGCATAGATCAACAACAAAATTGTTCACAGAAACATTTATTTCACAGTCAATCCACAAAAAGTCTTGTTTTCAAAGCTAAATGCCTAAACCATTTCGATTTGTTGCATTCATTGAGAATCATGAGCGCGCGTGATTACTTGTTCGCGTGAGCCTCTTGGTAGTTCTGTGCTCGGTAAAATAAAAACCACATTGGTTATCTACTTGTGTAACAAATGAACGATCGCCACCATAAATAATACAGCGTTATGATGCTTACAATATTAAGTAATGGTATTCGTGACCGACTCGTCTATTATTTTCAACTAGTTACATTGTTTGTGATGTATGGGGACTTTGTTATCGAATTAGACAATGAGATGCGATAACAATACTGAGTAGTACAGATTTAAAACGGAAATACTGTTAAATAAAGATTAGTTGGTATACAAGGAACGTTAGTTAAATACGCAAACCTAGCAGCAGATAATCTAAAATACGTATATTGGAACCAGATGAAACAGATGTGTAATACTAACTTTTAAAATGTAGATTAAAAAAATGCACAAGAAATGAACTATATCTTGTGTTTAACGTGTTTGATAAACATTTTATAGATCTAAAAAGTAATGTCTACTTTAATTCTACTATACTTAGGCACAACAAATGATGTTTGTTACAGGCGTTATCATTGGTTAGGCATTTTGATAATTTGCTGTTTCTATTGTGCACTATTACAAGAATAAGGCGACTGAAAAAAATAGTTGTTCTTGGGGTAACTAAGATTCTCAATAGTATGTGTGTAATGGCCGTAATGAGAGAATAGAATTTTCGGACATCTTACACACAACGCCATTTAGTTTCAAACTAAACAGAACTTGTACTATGAAAGCTAGATTGGCTGATAGAATACTTATATACTTTTTTTTCTTGTAAATACATACACCTTATTCATGGAAAACACCCAAACTAAGAAAAAAATATTTGCAGATCAGAATGATTAATTAATCTGTCACAAAAAAGTGTTCATTACAAGCAGCCTAATACGAGTAGACTGTAGTTATCATTTACCATGTACGATATTTATACTCATTATCCAACTTTACATAAAATCTTGAAACGATTTCTCAAAAACGACGTCGAGATTGCAACAATATTTAATGCAAACCTCTTTTGTATAGCACTTTACTACACATTTAGTGCTAAAAAGCACATACACTACATAATTCGCAATTTCGCAAGAGGCATTGCTTAGAATTCGTTGTAACTTAGACTATTTAATGTAGTGCTTCAAATGTCTCAGAGAATGCTGTCATTAATGACCTAGCTTAAAACGTTTAAAATATTCCTTGACAATTTGCCTAAATTCTAACAAAAACCTTAAAATTCCCAAACCACACTCTTGTTTTAGAAAAAAATGTTAAATAATTTTAATTAAAATGTTGTTTAAACGGGTTTCATTCAAAAACTAAATTAAACTGAAATTGGTAACCGCTTCTTTGATATTTGTTTTCGTTAACGGAGCACGGAGTTCAGATGAGAGAAAATTGATTTTAAAACCTGTGCGTTTTGATACTACGCAGTAGGTGTAAAAGATGGTACAGGTACTAGCGACGTGCCTTTACAATTATATTGTTTCCAACTGTAGCTACGCTGTCTGTGCGTTTTGTAAAGGGCGAGTAATGCTACTGCAGTTATTACAGCATCGACAGGCGCTCATCATTTCGCAACTTGATATGAAACAATCGGTCCACTACTGACGAGTTAAACTACATACCATTTACCAACTGTATCATGGTTTTCCAACTTAATGGCTAAAGATCAAGTAAGTTTGAATACATATAATATTTGGAGAGTAAATTCTTATGAGCCATAAAGCAACACAGGTCACCTACCGTGTTGCTCTATGTTATGACCAGTAAATTGTATAACATACAAAATGCGCGTGAATGATAACAAAACTGAAATACATAATATATAACTACTGACAATAACATTCGAAAAAAGGAAAAACAAAAAACACGGCGACACAATTGCCGCACCCAAATCAATTCTACATTAATCTGCCAACTCAGAATGTACTTTTGAAGGAATAAATGCAGAATCGTAAGTAGGTATTAATCTGAAAAGCCAGCCGATCAGATAAGTTCCTCTGTTGTACATTGACTTGTACGGATAGCAACGGCCGTCACTGAACACTTAGAAAATTAGTAAGCACCTGGGGAATGAAACCTTTCAACAAATACTGAATAATTAAGCAGAAAGTTGTCGAGCTTACTTAGGAAGAACCCGCATAAAAACATTAGGAATTTCGTATTTATTACGAATAAATAATGTCTCTTCTTGTTTAATATTAAATAGTAACAAATATTTTTGGATAGTTTACGAGATACACATATGAACTATATAGGTCACGTGAATGGCTGATTTAGTCAACTCTAACGATACATTGTGTATATCATTTGGTACTTATCTCTAGATATGTATATTTGATTTGCTGCATGCTTTTAAAATTGGAAATATATTTTTAACACAGAGTATTTTTGTGACATTGGATTAATATTTAAATTATTTTCTATTCTTTTAGTCTGGTTTTTGTAATACTCTGTATTTTTTCATGGAGCTCCTGCAATTGCATAGGTATGTATATAGCGATTTCCCGATTGTACTATAGAACAGAAAGACGACGCTTAGAAATAATGGAAATAAAAATCAATAACTATTAGTCCAAAAGCGGAAATATCTTCTTATCCTAATAATGAGGGAAGGCTTCATTTTAAACGTTCTGTTTACTGTGCCTACGGGTACGAGTACATATGTCGAACTAGAATAGAATATTTTCTAGATCAGAATGTATTCATACCTGTATTTAACTGAAGTCCGGTTGTCCACGTCCTTTAAATTATATTTCTGATACCTTAGGAAATGTGACATCACCACATTCGTCGTCTGGCTAATCAGTTACAATAAAATCGCTTACTTGTAGTATACGACTTTATTATTTTGTCTTTAAAATGCTAAACAACATTAAAATCAAAACAAATTACAAACAAAATGTAACTGGTTTTAAATTGTATATTATCATCATCAACAGCCTTTAATACTCCACTACTAGACATAGGCGTCTCCTAAGAAAGGAGGTTTTGGCCTACTATACCACACTGGCCGAACGGATTGGGATCTGGCGTCCTCAGAGGGTATTGGCGGTTAAAGGCATATGCGACTACCGCACCGTGTCGACGGAAGATGAGACGATGGTAATCACTTTCCATCAGGTGACACGTCTGCTCGTTAGACCCCTATACCATAAAAAAAAAATTGTAACCCATACCATAAAAAACATATTGTAACATTTTAGAATGTGAAAGTTTTAAAGTTAATTTTTATGGTGTAGTTTATAAATTATTTCAGTGAGAAATTCACAACAATCGAAATTTTATTTACATGTTACTTAATACAAACATATAAAATAATATAGGCATTTCTACTAGGAAACTGCATACGATTCTTTAACCAAAAAAAGAGCCCAAACATGCATTATTGTATTTTACTATGTGTTCAACGAATTTCGGTGCTGACTATACGTTTGAGGAGGCATTGTCACAGTTGGCTGAGAGTCCGGCGCGCTTGCCAAATATGTCGCAACAGATAGCGTGCCACCGCGGAGCGCTGCCGCCCCGCGTTCTACCAAAGATTTACTACTGAAATTCTGTCACACTCCCTTCCCGACGCGTCCCATACACGCTTTACACAAACTCAGTCTTCAATACACCAGTTTGCGAAGTTCACTGATTTATTTTAAAAATTTTAAAGAACTTAACAACAAATGTTTGATTTTGGAATCGTTTTCGTTGCTTTTATACTACATATTTCGTTCAAAGAATGTTGATATATTTGAACAGTAAACTTTCATTACTGAGATAAGCTTTATTTTAGTTATGTAATAGTTATTAATCACCTGTACAGTCACCATAATATATATACTACATATCTAGTGGCGAACTGGTTCGCCACTAGATATGTTCACATTACAAAATTTACGTATTTTAAGTAATTTAATTACATTAGAAGGTTTCGAACGAAACTAAATCAAGATGGTGAGGATGGTTTAATAACAAGATAGAGAAGTAACCTGCAATCTGTAGTCTGAGAAATTTTGCATTTTGTATAAATGTAGTGTATCTGTATGTGGTATGTTTTATTATAGATTTAAAAATTTCAAAACTAACGTTATAGTTATTGGTGTCTTATTGTTTAATAGATAAACAAGGACTATCCTTTTTATACTAAATATTTCTATATTTTAACTCTCGGCCTACGAAAATGCACTGATTTTATAATACATCAATAACAACGAACACATATACATAAAACGAAACAAATGATTAGTAGATTGAGATACTTATTTTGACTAAGAGAGCTTTACTAATTTAATCTGTGGCTAAAACATTATAAAACACAAAACTTTCAAGTCTAAAACCCATTACGTATCAAACGTAAAATACATAGCAGAATGCTCAAATAGTGTTCAAACACGGAAAAGTGCAAGGACGCTGTTATTAATCACGGGCACTGATATGCACACGCGAAGTTATTGTGGCTTTAAATTTGGAAAACTTTTTTAATTTGCTGGCTGGTTTAAGCACCAAAGTCACGCAACCACTGAACGCTCAGCAAGCTTGTGGTTGAAGGTGACGGAATCATAATATTTTCCGCTCAACTCCTGCCGTAGTATGGTCGAGCGAGCACAAAAAGCGAGCGCGGATTCAACTATTCCACAACTTGCCGTTCCCTCGGCAAATTCACGCATCGCCTCATTATTTCGCTTCGAGACCGTTCCCTTCTAAATAAATGTTATTAAAATGCAAGAGTAATATTTTTATACGTCAAGTGTAAACGTTTCGTTTGACCAGGTGCTTGCAAGCACACATGAAATTCTTAATTGCATGTGTGCTTCGTTCTTTAAAGTTCTTTAAACATATATTTTTTAATGTTAGGACATTCAGTAAGAACTTAATAAAAATTATTTGGACATATATGTAAACTTAGTGGAGAATATTTACAAATTATTTCAAGATATTGGTGTTATTGAAATTTCTCTTCGTACTTTTCACAAGGTACAACTAAACTAAGACTTGGTCATCATTCTGTGTCGAAGGCGCTTACAATGGGATGTCCTCAGGGATCGGTGCTAGGTCCATACTTGTGGAATATCGGCTTCGACGATTTTCTTGCGATACCAATACCATCCGGATGTACTCTGAACGCGTATGCTGATGACGGCTTATTACTGGTGGAATCTGATACTAGGGCGGGCCTTGAGAGATTAGCCAATAGATGTTTGAACTTGATATCTCAATGGGGTGAACGTAATCGCTTAACTTTTGCACCCAACAAAACCTTCCAGCTACTTTTAAAAGGTTACCTCAAATCACCGCCGAGCATTAGATTTGACAATGTTACTGTAAAAAATAAAACCACAGTGTGTTATCTAGGATTAGTTTTAGAAAGAAACTTTTCATTTATCGAACATATTAAAATAGTTAATGAAAAGTCTAAAAAGAGTTTCTGTGCATTGATAAGGATATCAACTGCGACATGGGGTCTATCATTTAATACATTAAAGATCATATACGGAGCTACTTATTTAGGTTCTATGTGCTATGGTGCACCTGTATGGGCCGATAGGGCGACCGTAGGCGCTGTCCGTCGCAAACTGTTACAAGGCCAACGACTTGCACTGATATTCTTGTGTAAGGCATATAGGACGGTTAGCACTGAGGCTTTGCCGGTGTTGGCGGGTGTGCTTCCGGTCGATCTCGAGGTGCAGAGACGTGCAGCCATGTACTATTCAAGACAACAAAACATGGAATGCGATTTTTTGGGCGCGCGGGATCGCGGTAAAATTACAAGATTGCTTCAACAGCAGCCCGATGTCTATAACGACCTCATAGACGAATGGCAACAACGCTGGGATGAATCATCCAAGGGGCGCCATCTTTACCAATTCTTTCCATCTGTTCGCGAACGGTTGTCGAGGATATGGCTTGAGGTGGATCTCTGTGTCGCTCAATTTCTTACGGGTCATGGTAACTTTAAGAGCAAGCTTTATTCATTTAAATTAGTCGAGTCACCATTGTGTCAATGCTCAACACCTAACTCTCACTATGAACAGTCTGCTCATCATATCCTCTGGGAATGTAGTCTTTGGTATAATGAACGTAATATAATGCTGAATAGCTTGCAGGTGACATCTGGGGCGGTATACTATGGGGATCTTGTGTCAACTAGGGTGAATTTCCGTGCGTTTAGGCGATTCTGCCATACATATTATAGAAATCAAACAAAGCTCACGTAGGACCCGTAATATTTGTGGCCGTGGTGCTTCCCTGTTTAAAAGGGTGTATGCCCATTTTACTTCATTTTGTCTCTCGCTTTGCTAAGGAGGGAAGTGGATTTACTGTATTTCCAACTCCTCCAATTTTCTTCTGATTAATTTCGTTGCGGGTTCCAAGACAGTTTAATTTCTTCCTGGGACTTCCCGAGTGTCATAACTCGGTGTGTTCGTGGGTCACTGCTGTGGATCCTGGTGTACAGGAGTTACAGTGGTGGGCGTGTGGGTGGGATTAGTCCCAATGTTATTGAAATTTTTAATCTATTTATTATTGTTGATGGTTGTATTGTTGATTACTATTTCAAATATATTAATTACCTTTTAACTATATCACATTTAGTTTTTTTAAGGCCATTCGTTTAGTTTTATAAGAAAGAAAAAACTTTTTCCAATATATCCTCCATATAACCGAAATCCTTAAGTCTATTTGTACAAGATACGTGCTCAATTTCAGTTGTCTTTATTTGCTTTAGAAACAAAACAAAATACCCTTCGCTGAAACAAAGGCGGTAGGTAACGATATGACTTTCCTGTACCTAAAGTATTAAATTAAAAGCTATTCCTATGCGAACCAAACGTTAAACAGGCCAAGTTTGCAGGATTCACCACTGTTGCGAAACTCCTAAAAACAGCCTGATTGAGATAGAAACTTTCTGGAATAGTAATTAGTTTTTCTTCGTCTTAAGCTCTGCGATTTTCATAACTGATAAACTTGATTGGATTCGGTGGCTTCTGTTACAGTTGTGAAGATTTACAAGATCTAACATAATCTAACATAAACTAACTACGGGAGACCATCGTAAGTACTATTATTTGCTGAGATAAAAGAATTTGCTTCTATACTTGTTTTATGAAGCGAACTGCTTTAAGGTTAGATCACAGATACGAATAAAAGTCGATAAAACTTGAAAACTTTTCGTATAAAGATCTTCGCTTCGGCACAGATGACCTAATTTTTCAACACTGTAAAGTTTTCAGACCATGAGACTATAATAAAATACTGTTTTTTTAACTGTCTTTGTTTACTGTGAAAAAAATAGTTTTGTTAAAATAAAATTCTCAAAATAAAAAATACTAGCATACAATAAGTATACTTTTTAAGAAGATATTATTAGCTCAAATTCAAATAAGAAACGTTTCTATTGAATTATTTCTCTTAAAATTAGTATCCTCCAATGTCTTTTATCTTTTAAACCATAGATTTACTATATCTGCTGTCATTAAAAAGTTTCTAATATTGTATAATTTATTTTATCGAATATAGGACAAACATTACACTAAATATGAACGTGCAATCAAGCACTCACAAAAAAAAGGTTACAGTTCTGGAGGCGTCCATTTAGAACAAAAACCTAGGCGGAGCTTCCGTGCCCGACAAAAGGAAATTCAATAAGAACGAATTTCCTTTAATTTACTACCACTATTTCCTCGTTAAGTCTTGGCCCTCGAGGTGTGTGCTCGAGGTTTGATTCTAAAGACAATTTAGTTACAATTACTATTGGAATACCACCTTATTCACTTATTTTTTAAGTCGCGGGAAGAAGATACGTAGATTTATTAATGTTGTGAAGTTTGACTGTAGATAGTTTTGATTTTTTAAATCAATTTTACTTCAATTTTTTTTTATTCAATTTTACTTTTGTTTTCTTTGACTTATTCACGTACAAATTTTCGATGTAGTTGAAATAAAACTCCGCCAAAAGAGTGAAATTAATTGGTTTTAAAAGTACAAGTAAGCAGTTTTTAATGAAAATACACGCTTGGACTCAGAAAAATGATGTATGAACCTAAAATAATTCTATAAGTGGATCGAACATACAGCAGAACACACTGTGGACTACTGTTCTCTGAGATCAGGGTAGATATGCTATTAAGGAGAACAACATTATTGTTTCCTAGTGTCAAAACTGCAATAACTATAAAAATAGATAAAAAAATAGACTCAAAAATCTATCACAGAATCAGAACACCTATCACAAGAATTCATAAACTGTACAACTATACAGCTGTACTGATATAAGTATAAAAATGTCTTTACAGGTGGAAAACTTTCGAAATAAGTATATTACCCATATACTATTTTCGTTGTTAGATTTCTCATGTAGCTCTGATTGTTCTCATTCTGTTTATCACTTGAGTGTAATCTCATAAAAATAATTTTAGACTTTCACTCTTTTATACAATGGGTAAAATGGTGCCGTAAAATCTTGTACAAGAAAAATTAGGTCCTCAGAAATAGAGCTTTGAAATCGCCCAAGGCATAAAACTTTGTCTAACAAGAAAGGACTAAACTTGGCAATAAAATGTACAGCTTTATATTTTTATTGAGGAGCATCACACAGGAAAATAATTCTTAATAATGGTGATACGTGGGATATTTCCTATTGAAATAATGTTTATATTTTTTTTAGATTTAGGTATAGTCCCGTGCTATTATGTCTGTCTACTGTTTATGGTTTAAAAAATTTGGAAAGTGATTTGACCGACTTTATGTGATAATATTTTTAAGGAGTTTCGGCCTCCCTTTGCCGACCAATGTTACGAGTAAAGGTTATCAATCCACAAAAAGTACATAGCCTGGACAAGTACGAGTTTGGCTCTTGCACCGATTGTTTTGTACAAACTCCTTTGAGGATAGTTTGTCCAATTACGGGAATCAATTACGACTAATGTAATTTTGCCGTTTTACAACTACTTTTTGTCACATTTACATGTGGTTTGAAAAATTGTCTGTGAAGCATATGGTCACAGTATTTTCTAGCCGTAAAATAGAAGTTTGTAATGTTTTAGGTCATAAAACAAAAAAAGACTTGGAATTTATTTTTCTCTGATATGTTGCTGGTCAAATTTCCTTTTTCAAAATCAACTGTACTTTTCTTTTGCCTGCAAAATGTTTTGTAAAAGTGTAACATTGTGAATATTGTTGCGCCATAGGATTAAATGGTTCGATTGTTCCCGAATTGTATGGAATGTCGAGGACAGCGCCATCTGGTATCGAGTAAAGTACATCTATTAAGATTGTAGTTCATAGTTCTGATTCTTACAGCGCTAGATGACGCTGCAAGTAACGCGTGACTGATTCTGGAATATTCTTGTTTGTCTGGAACGGACTATCGAATAATAGGGACCTTTTTAGTAAATTCGGTAGCGGTATAAAAGCGGAGCGTGTTAACGTTAAAGCAGCGAATTAACATCGTAGTGAATTTCTAATGCGACTAACGAGATATATAGTGATTTCTAGTTCATTATAGTGAGTGTTTGTAAATACACATACAGTGCAATAAAGTAATTAACCGACAACTTTTATTTGTTATATAGCCCGCTTGTAGCATTTAAATAAATAAAATATTCACATAGTCAAAGTTTAAAATTGTGTTAACTTAGAAACTTGATTCTTTGCAGCTTGAAGAGACCACAGATCTTTAATATTAAGAAAAAGATATTGTCAGACAAACAGACCGACAGAGAGACAACGAAGTTAGTTTATGAGGTTTCGATTTTCACTTCTGAGAACGGAACCCTTTATTCCTGTTAAGAAAATGATGTTATTAGTCTAGGGTCTAAAATAATAACTGAACTAATTATAATATTGTAGAATACTATTAATATACGCTTCTAAAATGAATTATATATAAATTTCAATTCTATCTTTTATCATAATAGGCTATTTGAAAACATCGAAAATATTCTCCAAATTATGGTCATCCTATTAGATAATAGGATAGAAAAGCATAATTTACTTTATTTCACGCTAATTGGTGTAAATTTTGAGTTTTTTTTTTATGATTTTTATCTCGGGGTCGTCTTATGATTGGACACAAGTCTGTGTCAGTCACAAGTGTCAAAAGTGAACCATAGATTAAAAGTTATGAAGTGAACAAAACAAACGATCGCAATTTATGGATTCCTTCGACCGATTTTAGGTGCGCATTTTATGTTTTTTGAGTGTTTTAGTTATTTCTAAAAGTAGGTTCTAATAGATTCTGAAAGAAGTGGTATAAATATCGCTTATTGCTAATTGTTACCTCAGTTGTTGTCTTTTGGGATCCTTTGGCACAGAAACAAATAGTTTGTGTGTAGTAGTTTTACACTTATTTTTACATTTTGACACTATACCATTTATACGCCATGTTATCTAATATATCTTTTAAAGTTTAATTGCGATTGCAAACAGGTTTACATAGTACCAATAATCCGATTAATCTCTCTTTTAGAACGCTGCTTAAAAAGTAGTTGCGAAGACATTCCGGACGATTAATCGATTGCTGGCATTTCCCTATTAAATATTCATGTACCGCCGTTCAATGAATGTAAGTCGTAGCAGCGTTAGTAGAGAATAGAATTTATTATTCTTTTCAATTCTCAAGCTCGTAAAATTATATTTTGATGCCATACCCATCTTATGGATTGTTAACTGAATGTGAGACAAAAGTATTCAGTTTGTCGGTCACAGAAAGAATAAAAAAGATTTGTATACACATTATTCTTATACATAGAGATATGCAGTTAATGACAAAATGTAATAATGTTAATATTTTAAACGAACACCAATAAACGTCCAGACCAGGTTACCTAGACCTTTTTTATGCACTACCATAAATAGCGATCATAACAAGCTCGATCGTCCCCATAGCTCGATAGACAAATTCAAGAAAATTTCTTCTGTGTCCTTGGTTCTATCGGTCATCAGTTGCTGGTCACATACTGTTTACAAATTGCTGTAGGTGCCTTTGAACCCTGAATGAATGCTTGGGCAGTTTTTATTTTATTTATTATATTATTAAGCATACATTTAGACTTGACTTGAATAAAGTTGAGTCTCATTACATCTACATTGCATTACATGTTCATCTACATTGCATTCTCACATAGCATCTAATAAGATCTGCTTAAGCAATCTTGAGAATTAAATTTTTATTTGGTTTATTCCTAATGCCTTTTCATGTATCAAATTGTAGTATAGTAATCGGTAACAAAAAGATAATTGTACCAGACACAATTTAGATAGTCTTACTCCTTTTCTATTAATTTAATTTGTTACAAGATAAATATACGATAATAAGATAAATTACAATTTTTATTTAAAACGCACGTAAGGGTATATTTCACAGAGACCAAATAATGGCGAATGAGAACGTATGTGACGTAATTTATGTCTAAAATTTCCTCGTAAAAACTTCGCTCGTCGCCTGTTTGCCGTTACATTGAGTTTGTCGAGTAGCCCGCTCTCTCTCTGTTGTCGTGAGTATCATTAAGTCACGATTTTAAAACGATCGCCCTTATTTTTTGTTTTGTTTACTAGTACACTCCATATTTTGTTCCTTAAACACTCTGCTGGGAAATCCTTTGATAGTCTGAGAGCCTTAAGATACTTGAAAACCTTTGGGTTGTTTCGTTTGTGCTATGTGTAACAAAACTGAATTTTTGACGACAAATTTTCAGATTAGAGAGCTGAGGTGGTTGCGAATTGGACTTTTCAAAAGCAGCTCTTATGTTGATGAGACAAAGCAATTGTACGCCGCAGTACCAAGCCACGTATGTTATTTTATTTATATTCATGGATCTTTATTTAATAAGTGCGGCTCTCACAGTAATTCAACTCTCTAATACTCGTACATTAATTTATTGTTTGTTCATCGTCTAACTTTTTTATCCACCACATTTAAATCTTAACCAAATACACCGAAACACTTTTGTTACAAAATTTTTTCTAAATCTATTAAACAATAAAAGTTGTAAAACTATTTAAAGCCATATTTTTAAATATTTTTCTAGAACTTAGAAAAATACTTTACATTTCCTTTGCATGAGGGAAAAAATTGCAACGACTGCTGCGACTACCATATCCACCATAGATCTCAAAACGTTAATGTAATAACAATAGGTTAGAAGACCAGAATATAGCTGATACCCGACGAAGTCAGGACCGTGTTCTGCTGTTAGCCCAAGTAAATTCTACACGTCATGTATCAAGCGACAATTAATATGTAATTTTCTGGTTGTTTAATATAAAAATATAACTTATTTAATTGTTTATGTAGATATCAACTCATGTGGTGAAAAAACACGAATACCGTCACCCATGACTGTAAATAATAGTCCGAAAAATAATGTTAGCTTTTTATTTTGATGTTGAGAGCACCAATACCATACAGCAGTTCTTTAAAATAATGTGACATTAGTTACAACACAGGGCATAAATTGAATCTGGAACAGGATGGACAATAGGTATATTGCAATTTTTTTACATTACATACAGATATAATCAATATCAATTTGAAACACAGCTGGTTACAACCAGCTGTGTTACAGCTGTCCAGGTTACAACCTGGACAAGGCAATCTAATAATTTCTTGCCCCGGTTATAGAGGTCCTAATATTTTTTCCTATTGATAAAGTGCATCAGAAAAGGTCACAGAGATCTCGTCAATACTCTTTGATCAGGGTCTATCAAAGTTATCTAATTAGATAAGTATAAGCGTATACACAGTCGTTTAAAATCAGCTATAGCTTTGTCTACTAACAAATTATTTCTGGTATTAATAAGAAAATAACAGTAGTAAGAAAATGTATAATGTTTTCTTTTCCGATAGATAATTGTAACTATTCAATGGTCGTGCGGCAGACAGCCGAATCTCACGCGATCCTCTTGGCACGCGGCACGGCCGTAGCTTGAACACCACTTAGATTTACATGGCAAATGTTGTTACATTGTAAACATCGTAGTAGCGGCAGCGTGAGACACGCCAACAGAAATATACCAACCGAATGTAACCACTATTGGATTAAAATCCTGGCAGTTTTGGAACGTTTGACTGAAGTAATTGCCGGTTTACTTTTAGCATACATAAACTGCTTAAAGAAAAACAATTATTTAACAATCTTTATAACCTCGATTTACTGGCAAAATCCATACTCATCCATACTCATATTATAAATGCGCAAGTGTGTCTGTCTGTCTTTTTGTCGGTCTGTCTATCTGTTACCTGTTCACGCTAAAACCGCTAAACCGATTTAGATGATATTTAGAATGAAGATACTTTGATTCTTAAGGAAATACATAGACCACTTTTTGCAGTGATAACCGACATTTCCGCGGGCAGAGCCACTGGCAAAAACTAGTTTTGTATAAATTTAAAATAAAGCATTGCAGTTTTTTGAAAAGAATAAAGAACTCTTCACTACTGATAATGCGACTTCGTCTATAAAATGCAATGTGATTTTTATAACAATATAGTCTAAAATTAGATGGTATATTTGACATGATTGATGATTGACATAAGTGCTTGGAGAATCTTAAATAATCATGTCCTAAGTACCTTCAAGTATATTCAAATTATATTTAATATGTCAACGGGCCCGATAATCACTGGGTAAGTGATTAAAAATTAACTATAGTGTAATGCTGACCTATATATATATATGGGTCATTGTCAAATTTTGCGCAGGTAACTGTGACTTAACAAGATAAATAAAAAAAAAAAGATCAAACATGAAGTTTCTTTTTCTCCATGTCTGTCAAAATAACTGGACTTTGATACCTTTCAGTTAAACTTCAGTTTAACGAATGATTACAAATTTAGTAGAATAGGATGTAATAAAATACAACTCGTTTATCTTATGTATGAAATTGAACAATAAAGTCGCAAATATTTTGGCATCACTATTAATTACAGTCTTCTTTTCAATTACAATCTTAAAATCAGATTAAAAATTACGACGTTTTATTTAAGTTGAACAATCACAATTTTAAATACTAAGCAACTCTGTTCAATTGTTTGTTGCTACTGGTAATTTAATATGACTTCGACAAAAACATTTCTCTCTTGCGGCAACAGTTCGGAGCAAAATATAAAATGGTTTGTATCGTGTATGTGTTTGTAAGTTTTGTAACTACATCTCAACGTAGGGTTGAAGCCTATGTACAAAACTTTCGTTTAAAAGATAGATAAAGGTTCTTCATATTATCGAGCAAGTTGCGCTTGTACATTTTATTCTTCTTTAGAGAAACTGTTTCCTTTTTTCCGGCGGTCGCTCTTGATATGTCGTCACGTTGAAAAAACTTATTGATTTTGGCAGCTAAAACCTTTTTTTTTAAAATGTAACCTTGGTTTACAGCAAGAAATTTCTGTATGATTTCTGTTTTTTTTCCTAGAACATTTAATAGCCTTCTCTTCAAATATCTTTTGAATAGTATATTTCTCCTTCCGATTTTTAACATTTTCGTAGCATTCACATTCGTAGTGTTTTTAATAGTGTCAGATAGGACTTCATATTTCTTCAATTTTAGATTTATCTTTATTGTATCGTTTTTTTTTCATGTTATCTCATTAACTATGATCTGTTTCATTTTCTTTCTTTACTTTTTAACTAGCAGCTGCTAATTTGATTTAATTAGCAGCTATTTTAGAAATATAATATTAAATAAAAATTTTTTTTTTTTTTTTTTTTAGGTAGGTTGTTATAGTAGAAAACGAAATTATTCGATCTTCGTTATTACGGAGAGATACCAGGGACACATAGACTTTCTAAGGAAAACCATTATGTTACATAAAATGACCCTAATGTTACTTTAAAAAAGAGCTAAGAACATCTAAACAGAGTCTTTATTTTGGTAGTCTCTATTTATCCTATGTATTTAGTAATTAAAGAAAATAAAATTAGATTTTTTATAAATATGGCTAATAAAAAAAAATAACACCCTCCTTTTCCTTTCTAATAAGAGGCCTATGTCCAGCAGTGGACTAGTAATGGCTTTTGATAAAAAGAATTACCTAGTTGAAGGACAAGTTTACCTGCGCAAAATTTGACAATGCCCCATACATTACTAGCGATCCGCCCCGACTTCGCACGGGTGCAATGTAGATAGTACTAATACTACTAATGTAGTGTCAGTGTGGAGTAAATAATTATACTATTATTAAGATAGGACTTTACTAGAGGAAATCTTAAAATGCAATATTTATAGGCCCGCTCTGATCCTGCCACCCGGAACAGACGTACGGCTCGGCCACTGCATTTCAAACCTTCAATATCTTCTAAAATTTTCGTTTTAATGATATGCTGTAAGGAGCAATTTTAATCTAAATTTAATGCACAACGTATCTGACGTACTTAATTGGATATGGAACAATAAGGTATTGTTTAAAATAGCTTCGTAAATAACCTACTAATTTTTTTTTGTAATATTTAAAAGATAAAATGTTTACTGTGGGTTATCCTTAAGATATACAATTGCTACGGGCACATTATTTTGGTCTATCTCGGCAAGCGTTTGCAATGTAAGCGCACAAAAACATGTTTTTTACGACATATTTTTAAAATTTTATGATTTTCTCTACCAAAATATGCATGTTTGCATTTAAACCTCCCTCTTGAATCACTTTCTCTATTGGTGAAAACTGCATTTTAATCTGTTGCTTAGTTTAAAAGATCTAAGCGTAAAGAAAAAGATTTATTATAAATTTATTATAAATTGAATAACATCTTAAAAATAATGTATATTATCTTACTTCATTGAGCCATTATTTACTGATTTAGATACTATTAATTACAAGGAAGAATCTATTACTTTACAAGCATATTACATTCTATAAATACAAATATGTCACAAAAACTATAACAAATGGTTAACCAAAATTAACGCAGTGTAAAAGTAAGTTCTCGCTTGTGGGTAGACCCTAATCTCGACTCGTAAACATTTGGCACCGCCACCAATAGATCTGTGAACCGCAGCCATGCTTTAACAGCTTAATGAATACGACCTTTATATACACGTACAAATAAAACTAGGAATATTTAACTCATATAAACTAGGCAAGAGCCAGACCTATCTTTGTCGTAGTCAGGTAAGAATACCAGTGACCATGATTTATTTTTCCCCTTTTAGCTCCTGGAACTGATAAGTTTCCGCGGGATGACACCTGTCTAGATAAGCTGGAAGGTGAAACATGTTACAAATGCAAAAAGTTATCTAAATAGTTTCAACCTTTTCTGGGAGTTAAATATAAATAAAACATAAACGCATACCAAGCACGAAATCTGGTAGTTTAAAACTATAGAATGACGTTCAAATGGTATTCGATCGATATAAAGTTCAACTAGTAAGTGACAGTAGGAAGACTTGATTAACCACGACTTTAGCATTAAAGTATAAATATTGTATTTCTGCGATTATGTTCTTGCGAAGCAGACGTCACATCTTCTCAGGTTCCTGAAGAGCCTGTTGCTGTGTTTGTTGAACCATTACACTACACTTGTTTGAAATTTTATTGTCTAAAATTTTCTTCTTTTCCATAAAGTATTTAGTGTCATAAAAATAAAATATGACATCTTTGATGAGTTTTAGATGTAAAATTGACACAAAATGTGTGCTTAGTGAAGTCTTCGTTCGCACGATTGATTTGGAATTCTGGAATTCGAACAAAGTGGAAAAGACCCGTTTGAAAATCGTTTCTGGAAATTTGCCAGGACAGCTCTAAAAAACAGAAGTGCTTTTTCTGATGCATCATGATGCTTCACTGATGTTCCTATTATTTCTTCTGAAATGTACGGGGAATACATGGGCATCTATATGAGTTATTTCATGCTGAAGGTACAAAAACTCTTTAGTTAGTTTTTTGTATTCTATATTTTGAAATTGTGTACGGTCTGTTTTTTGAAAATTCAGATTATAAGTAAAATCCCTTCATGAGACACAAGAGCACAAATAATATTTATCTTTATACTCTTGTTGTTGTAACTTTCAAGTATGAAATTTAATAAATTAAGACAGTCAATTACGTTCTTGGTTAAACAAAACATTGAAACTAAATTAAAACACGTAAATTGTATGAATGAACTATAAAGTGATTACGTTTTTTATCAACAGGCATATTTCTCCGGCTACCGAGTTTCTTGAAAACAAGACAAATTGCAAATATTTAAAAGGTAAAATAGGAAACTCTCTGTTACTGCTGGGCTCTGAGTAATCTTATTATAAATATTCTTTGTTTTGCTTAATCAAATTATAGCGGAGGTCAAACCAAAGGTTCAAGGTCAACAACTATAATTCTTTGTAAAACAATAATTTTTTTTATCTATAAAGAGTTTTGGAGACGTTTTTTATCTTTGAGAAGTCTTTTGTAAGATATGAGAAACGTGAACAAAATATGAAAACCCTTAAGTTATTAGTTTTATTATAAACATGGAGCAGTACAGCATTGTCCCTTTCACAACAAGTAGAATAAACACACTAAATAATAGATGATTTGGAATTGGGTACTTAGTTATATTTTAAGTTATAATAAACTAATTACCGGGAATAACCCCTTTAATAATTATTACATACCTTTTACTTTTTGACGACTCGCCTGTGACTAGGCTGCTCGTCTATGGCCAGTGTAACCTGGTCGCAAAGTTAAGCGATTAAAAGATGTAATATAATACATGATATAAATAATTATTTACCAAGAAAAGTGAAAGTTTGAAGGTTGTATACGATAAATTGTATTAAATTAGTAAATCCAGAATAGTAAAATTGTCAGTCTGTTGCTCCTTGGCAATACGAAAAGGTTGACCTAATGGCGAATAAATTATATATGCCATTGGAGAATAATTATTATATGCTATTGGAGAAATAAAACGTAAAATGTTTGTAAGAGCAGTTAATTCTCCTACAAAATGATTTTATAAAAAAGCCCACGCAAATCATGTTAATTGAATCGTTCGCCATAATATACAAAAAGTAAGACGTAGCTTTAATGTATGTGTGACTAGCATTTTATAAAGATAGAGTTTAAAGTTTAAGACTTTAAAGTTCTGTGTATTAGGAAATAATTTAAAAGCAGCATGACCTCTTCTTAGTGATAGGTAAAATTCGTATTTCTAGAATCGTTATATATTGCACTATTTGTAGCCCTTTAAAAAATGCCATACATTCTTCTTTCATTTAACAAATTCTTCGGTAGATTGCCATACAACCAGTAATTTATTCCTAACTCGAAAATGCAAAAATATGTGTATCTGCTATAAAAGCTTAGTTATAAACGACTCTCTTTTGAAGTCTATATAATGAAGTGGTGATCTATACTGGGTCTAGTGTTTTGAAAAGTTACTAATTAACTATTTCACTTCTCATCATCAGCAACCTTAAATAGTCCACTGCTGGACTTAAGAGAGCTCTTTAGAAAGGAGGTTTTGGCCTACTAAACCACGCTGGCTTTACGGGTTGCTATAGGGTTTGTTGAAAGCTTTCCTTCTCTTTGCAATACTGTTGTCCTGCGTAGTGTGCTTACTCGGTTCTTACGACACCCACAAGGTGAATAGGGGTGGTGACACTCCGTATTCTTAACCTCTCAAAACATTTTCCAGTCCATGTCACATACGTGACACATGTCAAATGACAAAACATGTAGTACATAACATGTTTTTATTTTAAACGATCCGAATAAAATATAAAAGTGTGTATTTCGTAAACGTATCTTAACGCATGAGATCCGATAAGTCCCGTTTTATGCGACACAGTAAAAAGTCAAGTAGAGTAAACGGTGTGTGCAAAGTAGTATGAGTATAACATGGGTGGTTAAATCACAACGGCTTGGCTTTGAGATTTTTTTCTTTTTTTAACCCTACTCTAGGACTCATCATAAATAATTAAAAAAAATCTCTTCAAAGCATGAAGCGGTGTCCGATTACTAATGTTTTCGTTTTACTTCAAAAAGTGTAAGTATTCTACTTCTATATAAGGTAATAAAAATAAGGAAAATAACTTTGCCTGAAATGAAAAATAATGTAATTAGGAAGAATTTTGGTAACAATTTTGACAGTCGCATCGTTTATCAAGTTTCGCAAGAAGGTTATGTGACAAATGTGATCTAAAATCACGGTCATATCCCTCTGGTATAGGAATTTCTAATAAAAAACCTTCCATTGTCCTGCCCTTCTTATGATTGATGCAATGTTCGCGTGTCGTTGACACGAGTCGCACCCGAACTCTCGGCACATTTGTATGTATCTCTACACAACCCGCACGAATTTGTAGTATAGTGCACGACCACTCTTTTACGCTAAAGTTTTACTTAGTTTGTTATAAGTATATAAATATTTAAATAAAAAAAACACATATTTTCTTTAGTATGAGTAAGTGAGTAAGTAGCGTCTTTGCCTGCAGAAGTCAAAAATATCAGAGCACCGAGCAAAAATTCATTGATCATATTTTCATACTTTTGATGCTAGCTATGAAGCTTTGGACCTGAATAAAGGACGCAAATCCTCGGATTATAATGTAGTGACATAGAAAACACACAAAATATTCAATAAAAGTAAAGGTGACGCAAGGCTACTATTTGTAAAAGTCTTTAGGATAGGCCTACACGCGGCAAATAGACATCGGTTACAAAGGCCTCTACTGCTTGTTATGTCCTACTACGTTTTTCGTGTGTTAAGCCGTATGCATAGACTGGAATATGTGGCTTGACCATTTTATATACTTCATGTATGAATCGACATGACCCATTATAGTTTATTGTGATATTATCTTAGCATTTATTTTGAATAAAATCGAACTTATATAAAAATATCCCAATTTACGTCATACGCATATTTATAGCATCACTTGCACTCTCGTTCGATTTTAGGAAATACAAATAGAAACACGAGCAGCACTTGTCTATAGAATTTTATTGCCAACGTAAATTCCAGGATTTGATGGCAATTCCCTTCAATTTGAATAAAGATGGTCGTTGCAATGATCCAAGCGAGGGTTGGTTACAGAACGTAAGCCGCTCACAACAATTGCTGCTTTTGAACTCATTAAGGAAGGATTAACGTTGACTTTGACTGATCATATCTATTTTTTGAGAGGCGACGATCAGATAGTACGGGGTGCTAATCAATACCTTTTCGTTCAGGATTCTTTAACACCATCTAATTAGCAAATGTCTCTTCTTTCTACAAAATATCAAAGTTAAATTGCACTACTGTAGTCGTTAATTACGTATTTTTGCTTTTTACAAGTTCGAGAATTTTGTAATGTATTAGATTCAGTTTGTAATGTATTAAATGAAGTGACAGACAAGAGAATAAGTGTAAAATAAATAGTCCATAAATAGACGGGCCCTAGGTGAGTTAGTTTTTATTCCAAAAGTATTTTGAACTAAAAGACTGGATCACATGAAAACATATTTGATAAGAATTGTGATAACTATTTAAAACTTACAAGTTACACAACACGTACACTTTTAGAGACGCTTTCGTCATATTTTACAGTCCTTTAATTTACTTTACATACTGATTATTAAGTATTGTCGCCAGCATATGAAAAGACTGTTCTTTATTTACCGTTTCAATATGTAATATGAAAAAAAAACAAATAGCACGAACAGAAATATATTAACGCAATCGCAAAATAAACAAATAGGGAGAGAAACTGTATACGAAGGGACGCCCCTCTATGCTTGCAACTTAAAAAGCGGCTACAAAGTCGTATCTTCGAAGTTAGATTCTATCTGAAGCACAGGGGAATAGGCTAGGTACGCGACTCCAGCCAGTGTCAATATTGAATCAGCACGGTTCGTGTTTGTGAGAGGAATAAATTGCGGCCAGCCGCCGGAAACTGTTCGCGTCAGACGAATAATTTTCTTATCTATCTTTTCTATCTTACTTTTTCTAAATTGTTTGGAAGTGATCATGGTGGTGCGTTATTTTTAATTTTTGTAGTCTTTAGCTACGAGTCAAGCTTTTATATGTTAATGTTTTTTATATGGTTTTCCATTTGAAAATTTTAAACGTTTGTATTTTATTTTGCATGTGTTTAGTTGTACAGTATCATGTTACGATCTCTAAAGTCTTAAATGTGAGATTAAAGACATAAATATTTATACTAAACATCATTTTGGCTCTTAAATAAATAAAATGATTCGTAGGTTAATATTTCCGTCATTCATTCTCAAGTATTTTCTTTGTTAAACAAGATTGTAATGAACATAAAGTAAAAAGTCTGTATTTTATCAATTCCAAAAGTGTTATTGCATGACCATATTATGGGGACAGTATAAGAGGCACTTGTGAATGGAAATTGAAGGCAATTCAACAATCTCGGGACACAGTGCTGATAATATACTTTACTGGTTTTTGAAGAGCCCTCATTCAGAATAGTGGCTATTCTTGTGGATGTAAAGTGATGTGACTCTTCCTTGGAGGAAACGAACCTTGTTCAATGTAGGACGCGAGATTTGTTCGAACGCGGATATTGAATGTCTTGAATAAATTTGTATATTATGATATTACAAGTGGAAATAGAATGAATATTCCTACAGGACTTATAAAAATGTATGTTTTTTTTTAACTTCAAATAATTCTTCAATTCGTATCTTCAGTTTAAGACCTTCAGTACCTTAAAGTAGAATATGTTTTCAAATTTAAATAAAAAACCTTTAGAGTACAGCCATTTCAAATGTATAAAAAGAATCAATGGAAACGGTTCTCAATTGGCGAAGATATCGATAAACCTTTTTAAAGTCATACATTTTTAAAGCCGTACACTTATTAAAAATTCATACGTTCATTCATTCATAAGAATTATTTGTTAGGATTACGTAGACAAAAACAAAAAGACAAAAAGATGTGTCCTAGTGGTTTTTATTTGACTTTCGATGCGACCGACAACGAAACTGAAATACTTACTTCAATGCCAGTGCGGGTAATCTTTCTTTATCAAGTATACATAAAGGAACTGACAGCCCTAGCATTATCAACATTCTTATGTGACAGTATCCAGTTACCACCTGATTTTATATTAAAAAAATACAATGACACATGTAACTGTCTACATGTATTTGTAGAATAGTGTAATAAAAGCTAAACGATCACTGGGTGTATCACTTCCAGGACATTTGATGCGCTATTGAGCTATAAATGGGGACATTTGGCCCTCCCGTCTCTTCGAACTGCCACTAACCGACAGATAATATACTATAAACAATTTGTTATTGTACTCTCGCACGTACATACATCGATAAAATTATTCACGGATGAGAAGTCTCTACAGGTTTCTCGTGTTGTATTCGGTAAATTGTGACCTTTGCTAAAGATTTAATTCTGCTATGGGAACGCAGCTGCTGATAAACATACTTATATATTTTTAAATACATCTATATAATAGATAAATTACAACCAGACACAGACCCAATGACCGTGCTCATCACACAATATTTATCCTGGGTGGGAATCGAACCTACGACCTCCGGCTTAGCAGTCAGGGTCACTAACCGCTAGAACAACAGGCGCGTCGTACAGCATTTATAATTGAATTTATTAATTCGTCGTCCTGTTGATGTCTTTTCAACAAAGTAATGCTGTTGATATCTAGCGTAATTCATCTTTGTTGTTCTATAGATATTATATAAACTTGCTTTTATCTGGCATAACTTTGTTCTTGAACTTGTATTACCAAGAAGTAATGACCGAGGTATCTGCTAAGTCTGATGTAGTATTGTTGTCAGAATTAAAAATAGTCATAGTAACTATAAATGAGTAATATAAAAACAAATTTTGCTCGCTGTGTAGGACGTTACCATACCTATTTACGACCAAACTTCTGTTTTTCTTGAACTAGTTCAACTGAAAAACTTGCGCCACATAATACAAAGTACATTTAAATAGCTCAGCCAATATAAACTCAAAACCAAACTTGTTAAATAGGATATACTACAGGGACTTTAGAAGAAACACATAAAATTATAAAAGTGAATCAGAATAGTGTGAAGTGCTTTTGCGATCTGTCAGTCCAGACAACTTTAATAAAAAAAGATTTAGACTTAGATCAATTTTAGTATATTACATAAGTAGCATACATCACACATCAACAGCCTTTAACAGTCCACTGGTAGACATAGGCATCTACTTATTAAGGAGGTTTTGGCCTACTATACAACGTTGGCCAGACGGGTTGGTATAGGGTTTGTGTCAAGTTTTCCTTCTCTTTGCAGTGTTGTTGTCCTGGGTAATCTGCTCCTTTAGTCGGCTCTTACGACACCCATGAATGATGATGGATGGATGAGGATGAATGGGGGTGGTGACACTCTGTATTCTTAATCCGTCACCAAACGGACAAAAATCACATACACTTATTTCTAATTAATTTCAATTTCTACTTAGGTATACGCGAGTGAAAATATTCAGTTTATACAAAGTAACTCATAAAAAGTAACATAGCATACGTGGTAGAACCATACTTCGGAGTGATACTGGTATTAAGCAATTTTTACGTTTCTTTTCAACGAGCGAATGAAGTTACTGGAGCCCATAACACCCCCCCCCCTCCCCCTCCTACTCTGGGGAAGGGCTCAAAGGGCAGCAAAACCACGTGTGACTATTAAGTTGCAGGTGTCCATGGGCCTTCAGAAAAAAATACTAATTGTATATTTTACAGATGAAATGTTATTGACGTCATTGCGTCAGACCGAGTTTTTAAGTAGTATTAGAGTAAAAGAAAATTACAATATAGACACACGCTCCACAGACTATACCTGCCACCATCAATAATTAAAGTACTAAACCAAAGCCTCTACTACATGTCTGTATAAAAATATACAATCAATTACCTATCCACATAAAACGAAAACAGATTACACTATTTATTAAAAAACTAAAAGCATTCATAACTGAAAAACTTAGTCAAAGAATACCTTGAAGCAAAACACACATAACAAATTACATATCTTTTTACACGAATGACAGAATAAACATACCTAAATAAACTTTATAAAAAGAAAAATTGGTTTCGGTTCACAATAATGCTAAGGAAAGTAGAAGAATATGTGTTGATGTAAAATGTCTAAATATATATATATATATATATATTTTAATGCTATAGGGGGCAAACGAGCAGACGGGTCACCTGATTGAAAACGACTAACGCCGCCCATGAACGCCTGCAACTCAGGAGTCACAAGCGCGTTGCCAGCCGTTTAGGAAAGAGTACCCTCTTTGCTTGAAGGTTTGAAGGTCTATCGGTCCGGAAATACCGCAGCCGATAACTTGTTCCACAGATTGGTAATGCGAGGTAAAAAGTGTCTGGAAAAGCGCACAGTAGTGGAGCGCCAATTATAAAAGTGGTGGGGATGAAAATTTTGCCGTGTGGAACGATGGCGGAAGGTTGCGGCTGGTATTAGTCCGAACAATTCCTCGGAGCACTCTCCATTGTATATACGATAGAAAATGCAGAGCGAAGCTACATCTCTACGTAACGCCGAAGGGATCGAGCCGGTCGCAAATCTTTTGGCTATCGACGATTCGAGTCGCTTTTCTTAGGAATCGATCCAGAGGAAGAAGCTGGTACTGTGGTGCTTTTGTATTTTGAATGATTTGTTCAAATTGTTACACTATATTATTTAGTCACTAATCTAATTTTCATTCTAAAATGGTTGTACTTGAAATGCTACAATAATTTATTTTTGTGTATTTTCTCTCAATTTTGCAATGCCTGGTAAGGGCTACTAAGTTCAGATAAATTATTATTATAAGACCATTTTACACTTGGTTGGCTAATAAAGATTGATTGATTGAATTATTTATTGTCCATATGCATTTTAGACTCAGCAATGAAATTTAATGCATATAATACCTGGTTAGCTATGCACAAAACATAAGATCTTAAATACGAGTGTATATAAAAAGGATATAATATTCACTCAATTCAGTGACTAGTAATACAATCTACAAAAAATGATTTGTAAAGGTTAAAATTGGGGTGGGAGATAGTTTATGAGAAGGAGACTTCAAATAAGAACGCATATTGCTATTGTTAGCAAACTCTGTTAATAAGTTCAGTCAACTTTTAAGATTATATTAAATAAATCTATGTCAATACGTTCTGTTAACACTATAACTATTTCCAAACAAGAGTATCTATCTAAATCTAAGCATATATACATTGAATATTTATACCGTCTCCCGATAGCCCGGTGCAGTGCTCGCAACACACATACTTTCCGGAACACATCACTTTATGGTCACTATAGACGACTTAGCATAGCATTTAATGCCGTCTGCATCCCATAACATTCGTATGTTGTAAAGATCTTATATTAAAATGAATGAGTTGAGTTTTGTACAGGGTGTTCTAGGTATTGCATAACATTACAGCAGTGCAACATCCTCTTGCTCTCTTTTGCAAATTATTCAATTTGATTGCTAGTTAAGTGTTACTATTCAAAACTTTAATTATATATCTTACATTATGAGCTCATTTACAAACATTTAATAATTGTTAAATATTGCTAACTACTTGGCAAGAGAATATAAACATATCTTTTAGATGGCATCGCAAACTTTAGATGGATTTAAAAAAAAAAATTAGACTGAGGACTTATCTGGGTTTGCTATAATTATCAAATAACAGCTTTGATATTGTGAGCTTTATCAAACTGAAACCGCATTTGGCAGGGCATTTGTGTAATATAGTCTAAAGGTGGTTCAATTCCATTCAATCTAATAAAAGAAAATAAGGTACTACTTGAATATGTTATAATAATATAAGCCTATAACCTTCTTCAAAGAATCCTATATCTAAGCTATTAAGCAAATAAACATCCTCTAGCTTTGTTAATATATACAGATTAAATATAAGGTAGAATTACAAATTAAACTAAGTATGCATGTGACAAAGGTATCAGCGCCGTTTTTTAAAGCATTTTTTATAGTTATTGAAACAAAAACCTATCAATTCAACCCTTTAGTTTGAATCTAAATCTAAGTTGATATTTAAGCATTCCTCTGGCACTGAAGTATACGAGTAATTTCCCATTGATCTTTGTAATAATATCAATTTTAATATAACGCGTGTACTTGATTATGTGAAGTGTACTGTGAAGTTTATTAAATGTAGGTAATATATATAAAATAGAGAACAATTATAGTTCTGTAAACAAAAGATTAGGAGAGAGGAAGAAGTCTAAGCAATAGTAACTTAATATCCATTTGTGCACACAATTAAAACTAATTTTCATATTTTTAAATAACGAGTAACTAGGTACATATACTATATATAAAATTACTAACTCTACGATGACTAATATTTAATTACTAGTATTGTCAAGTTTTAATATCATTACAGTCTAATTAGAAATATATACATTAAATTTGTGTGGATTCTTGGAGGCAAAATAGGTAAACTTTTAATTGAAGTCTTGCAACACTGTTAAATAGCAACTTTCAGATATGTCCTGTACGTTTGTAATTTATTACAGGACAAAATACTTGAACATTTCATTTACAAAGAAACAAAACGTTGCCATAAGGTTTTCCATTCATCATCTGGTACAAAGCACGAGACGACGCGATTGGATCCCGACGGTACAACTTTTAATTAAATAGAAACGCTCTTGCTCGCACTTGGAAATTTGTTAAGTCTCAAGATAACATTATCTAACTGTAGAATAGCAATGAATGAACCATTCTCTGAAAAAGTTTCAATGGCAACTATTGCTCGAAATTTGTAACAATAGACAGATACATTCCAGTTTTAAATTACAGACAAATGAGAGATACTTCTAATTGCACTCGATAAACAGGTAACCTACTGTATAGAATACAAATAAAAAACTGTAAAAAGCGACCAGTAGTATCGCAATACACAATTTCTTACAGGCAATTATTAGATGGACTATATTGTATACTAGGTAATGTCTATTACTTTGTGGTGCATAGTACAACGGACTGTTTCATTGTTAACTCGTAGATAATAGTGTAATGATAAGTAGAGAATATCTTAAACATTATTTTAACGTACGTGTCCTCTTTATTCAAACTATAAAATGTGATTTTTAGTATATGGAAATAAATATTAAGGAATTGATATTATTGTAAGTTGATTAAACTGGTATTAGAGTCTGTGTCAAATCATGCTTTAATATTTCATTCTTATTATTAAAGACTAAAACTATATATTTTCTCATTTGTATTTGTAAGAGAATATTGCTATAAAAAGGATCGTTGAGATTTAATTTCCCTGAAGGTTTCTTCTTTCTTCAATTCTTAACGTATACACAACACAGTTATAACGTGCCCTGAGGCGTTTTTTAGACAAGAATTTGAAACGAAAATACTTTATACAAAGGCAAAATAATAAACAGTTAATTTTGTAGCATATCTACATTTGTTTGTTCATTTGTTTCTTACAAATCAAGGTATGATTAAAATAACATCGTCTTTTTTGATTTGATAAAATATCATACGTGAAAACATAATTTGTATGAAAAAAAAGGAAAACCGTGTCTATAAACCGAAGCGTAAATAGAGAGATTTTTTGTTTCTATTTATTAACTTTTTGCGTTTGATGAGTAATATCTTCAAGGTATTTTTTATGGAAGACAGGGCAAACGAGGAGACGGGTCACCTGATGAAAAGCGACAACCGAAGTCCATGAACGTCTGCAACTTAGGAGTTACAAGTGTGTATTATGATACTTAGGGCATACTGGATTCTGATAAATAAGACTAGAAAGTATATTCCCTTGCATTAATGCATTTTTGCATTCGCTGAAACCACTGTACAAAGCAGTTGGACCAGTCTTAAACTACTGTGAAAGTTAAGTCATGCGGTATCCATCGAGTGCAAAGCTTCCGAACCTTCAAATGCACATGTAAAATGTTTTGACTTGGCTCATTCCAATGCCTAACGAAGCACGAATTTGTTGGCAAGTAATTTTTTTGTGAGTTCATTCAGTTGTCGTACGGTGTCAATATTCTGTAATCTGTAAAATGTCTGTAATCGCAGTCGCTAGCCTATCTTCAAGTACCTCGTCTAACTTCTCCGAACTGCTGCTGCTGCGACATGGTGCCTCATCACCAAATGCCAATTGACTTCAATTCTTCGTATCTTTTTGGTATAATTACCACCCATATATTAAATAGAAATACCAATTGGGAAAAAAAAAACATGACAAGAAATCGATATCATAGACCGACTTTACCTTTCTTTTTAGGGTTCCGTACCTCAAAAGATAAAAAAGGAACCCTTATAAGATCACTTTCTTGTCCATCTGTCCGTCTATCGGTCTGTCCGTCTGTCCGTGTGTCACCACCGATTTTCTCAGGAACGGGTAGACCTAGTAAGTTGAAATTTATACCAGATACTGAGGTCTATGGTCCCTATTAGGTGTATAAAAATCAAGGTCCTGAGTCAACACGATAAAAAGGTATGGGCAAATTTCCAAATTTAGATTTTCAATTTTTTATAGACTACTAGCTGACCCGGCAAACGTTGAATTGCAAAACAAAAAAAAATTAGGGATGGGTTACCCTTACCATTTAGGGGTATGAAAAATAGATGTTGGCCGATTCTCAGACCTACCCGATGTGCACACAAAATTTCATGAGAATCGGTCAAGCCGTTTCGGAGGAGTACGGGAACGAACATTGTGACACTAGAATTTTATATATAAGATTATGACATTACACTATTAATAGCAACAGAACAGAGAGGAGCTAATGATAAAAATCAACTAAAGTGGGTTGCGGTTGAAACCGCACCGTAGAGAAATGGTACTAACCGATGAATACCTGAATAAATATAACTATTGGTACTAACTTGGTAGCACCTACAATATTATGTAAACATTACCAACACCAAGGCAGATTGACGTAAAGATGAACCATTCAAATCTCTTGTCAACCCTAAAGCTCGGCCATTAAGTATATAATTTCTAAATTCGGAATTCTATCATTTAATACACATAAAAACACTTAGTATAACTAAATAGTTATTCTTATAAAGAAAAGAGTTTTAATTGATTTATTTATTGATGGGAAACTCAACAGCTTTTTACATTATACGTTCATAATGTACATTAAATTAAATTCTTGCTGATTCTGCTCCATCTTAGAAACAACTTTAAAAACCCTTATATCGAAGAATCGAGCTAAAAATGTGTTAAAATCTAGAAACTACAGGTAAGCAATACGAGTATAATTTATTATGTATTTTATGCAAATATAAAACTTTTTACAACAAATGAATTGGTCAATCGCAACGTTTAGAATCCACTTTCTCAACAGGCTGATCAAGGCTCGAAGTAACGTTTAATAAAATTATAATAATTTAAGTAATTCAATTTGTCACAAAGAGAAATTGGATTAAGTTCGATAACAAGTGGGACCCGTCTTGAGACCAATTTTCAAATAATATCCACTTTAAATTTCCAATACGACGTTCTCTTAACACTATAGTTTGGAATTCTGAACCTCGATTGACGAGGTTAACTACGAGTAAGTCTTCAAACTAGAAAATTAACTTTGATAACTAACATCCTCTATGCGCTGTATGTACTTTCATTAGCTTCATACCAGCCCCCACAATGTTGACGCTTAATGTACCTGCCTCGTTGTACGTTGGGCGATTTATAATTGTGCCTTTTGGCATGAGACTCGATGCGACTTATCTTGTGGGATTGTCTATAATACTGGTTTGCACTTCATGGGGCTTGCTTCAGGTTCTGATAGAAAAGTAAGCAGTTGCGACGACATGCTTAAAAAAGTGTGCTCTACTACTACTTTAGGCATTTAAAACATTATGTGTTCCAAAGTGTGTATTTTTAACTTCGTGATATTTCTTCACTCTTCTTTCTTTATTTGAAATTAAGATATAGACATAATTATTAACAGGCTTTTATAAACTAATTAAAATGAGTAATAAAATAGAATTAAAATATTTGGGTACAATATTTATATTATAACATATTATACAATATTTATGTTATACACAAACGTCAAAAAAAATCTACGCATCATCGCCTACTCGTATCGTTCCCAGAAAACCGGCAGCATCGCCACGTTGAATGGCAAGGCTAACTCCCTGTTCTAGAAAAAGGCAGGCCTTCTGGTCATTAGAAGTCGATCATTTTCTTAGCTAGCTAGCTTTATGTATAACGAGCACTTGGACCCCAGGACCGTTTCGACCCTAAACGGCTTAAAAATGTAATTACCTATTAAGTTTGTTATTTACGCCGTTTGAGGCTTTTTGCAGATGTAGAATAACCAGCTGTGCTCGGAAGATGTGATGGCGCGAGGGTGTCGACGCAAGTTGCGACTCACCTAAAGGCTTACCCATCTTACATGGCAGTAACTACATACCATCTGGTTTCTTCTCATTGTCTCGTAACAGATCATTAGGTTCACATATTTGTAGAAGTCTTACAAATGTTAATTAAGACTTAACCGGCTTTCCTATAGTTAAAAATCAGTGCACAAACTCCTTGTTATAAAATATAGAGAATGTGGTTAAAAAAGCAAACTTATTCTTTTCTATATTATTAAAGATGAATTTTGATTATGATTTCACTCCACTCGGCGTTCAATCACAATCTTTTGATTAATCTTTTTCAAAACACGTTTCTTTAAAGACAGGTTCAAGAGTTAGTGAAGTTAGTTAGTCAAGTGTCCTGCTGGCGGTAGTATCGTGTTCCGAATTGCTTATCCGGACTATATCATGACCAATATCATTTCATCATTTCATTTCAGGACCCTACACCTTGACCATGATTAAAATATTTCTAATTGAAATTGAATGTAAACAGTGCATTTGACCTTACTGCAAGTAATGAGGTACTCATCATATCATATTAATGTCGTAAAAATATTGTAGTAGAAATTGTAACAAAAATATTTATGAGTCACATTTGCCAATATACGTGCCAGTCCATCACAACGAAAAACAAATGTTTTCCCTCTGCGGAACCCTTGAAATTGCGGTAAGTTTAAATTTGTCATGACTATATTGTTAAAATGGAATTCTAAGAGTGCTTCTATAAAACAGAATTCATAAACAACGATCTTTGTAGATTTTATGATTAATACCTACTGTCGAAATGACGCGGACTTCTTTTATGTTTCTATTCTATTATTTTCTATTAATATCGATCACTTTTCTATTTTAACTACTTACGTAACTATTCTTCATTATGGTACTTTTTTAGCTAGAAGAAACAAAATAATTGAAGATTGTTTAATTATAATCTTTATAATCTTAAAGATAATACAGTTATATATATACAATACAGCTACAAAATGTCTTACTTTATCAAATAACAGAAGCACACCCGATCAATCTAAACAAAATTTGCGAACTGAAACGTACAACCCTATAATGCTACGCTAAATGCTTTAAGCATAATGCTGTAGCACCGAATAAGAATGTGGCGAAGTTGGTACTGGCCCTGTGTCAGAGTAACCACTGATTTTCATTATGCAGGTCATCTAACATAAATGAAACATATGTCCACCAAGTTTTGCGTGTATACGAACCAATGTAATAAGAACTTTTATTGTATTATACAATTGCAGTAATATAAATCACTAAATTATTCGATTTGCATTCATTAGATGGCGCTTCTCAATTCTCGTTCTGTAAAAACTGCTACATCGAATTAGGTAAAAACGAATTCTTTTTTACTACGTTTACTGTGTTAGATTTTATTATTGTTACTATTATTTCAGGCGATTCTATTAGCCTGAACTTCACACGTCAAAAGCCAAACAATCGGTTAAGCGCAGCCTTTTTGTTATATATATGTAGTGTAGTGGGTTTATATAAAAGTCATCGCAATACGTGAATATTGTCGTTTAATATCGTTGGTTCGTATAATCCCTTACATAGGATATTCCCCAAGGTGTAACTAAACGTATCCTTACTATCATACACCCTTCCTCTACCAACAAATGTAAAGGTAAACTTCGAAAAGGTAAAGGGGCGACTGTTGCTATTTTAGGGTTCCAAACCTAATATTTATTTTTCCACCCTGCACTAATGAAACGAACTACCATTCGTATCAATAAGATTGTATAATAGATCATGAAGTAATAGATATAACCAAATAGGTAATTTCTAAATATACTTACAATAACTCTTAAATATACAGACATTACCTACGTTACGTATCTTTTTTGTCTTTTATGAAATATTTTTATACAATATCCACGCTAGTGGCTCTTGACGTCCATAAATTCCCGTCATTCACAGTAAGACAAATAAAACTTCATAACATCAATTGTTCTGCCTCGGCCCGCTTCGCATGTTCATCTAATCTAGTCTCAGTGTGGCAAGTCCTTGTGTAGGGGTTATCACTCATTAAAGTCGATATCTTATCAATTACGTTAAAGCTGCTTTATGTGAATGATCAAAATATACGTCGGTATATATCATATAAGTAACACATGAGTAACTAATTATATTGATCGTACTGAAACTCGTGAAACTCAAACATAAAATAACTAATCATAAGATTTACTGACCCGTGAATTAAAGTTATCTCTTTGAGGAATAACATATTACGTGGATACAAGGAGCATTATTACATTATGTTCTTAGAGCTAAACTAAATCTCTATTCGTGGCAGTTATTTCCATTAACATAATATATCAAATATACAGGAGCGTTCATGATGTGGAGAAATGAAAAAAGTAGCGGAGACAATTTTAGGGCCAATAAAAAGATGAATCGACTATGTGATCTATCAAATTATTATCTCTTCCTATTATTGACTGAGGCAAAATAAGGACGCTTTTGTATGAAAATAAAATTGCTACACACATAGGTATCACAGAGAATCCCCTGATGGTTGAGCTGGAAATTACGGTTTCTGTATATTAACTAAGAACAAAATTTGGAAGAAAAAACAAAATAAAATTGTTTTACTAACAGTAGAGGTTAAAACTATAGTTAAACCGCCGTAAGCTTGGCCCTCCTGATGGTTTGCGGGACGCGGGGCGGGTGATGCGCTCGGCTATACATGACACGATGTACTAACTCTAAATCTTCAGATTTATTTGTTTGAGATTTAATCTACACACGATGTAATAAAAATCGAATTTATTTCCATGTATTAGAAAATCAGTGTATTGTAAGTTTTTATGATTAATTGTAAAATTTAATACTGTAAAATAATTTTAATAAAATCACCTTATTTTCATCATGTAAATTATATTCAGATACAATTTCAAAATTAAGTAAAATAATAAATATTCTTTATTAGAACTTTAACAGTAGAACCTCTGTAAGCCGAACTTCAAGTTTTTAAATCTTTTTGTGACGCAGAGTCGGCAGATTATCCATGTTGCAAAATAATACCGTGTGTAGCAGTCTTAAGAAAAATAACACGTACAGTCATGCTTTCACTGCCGGCGGACAGCGACGCACTAGCTAATTGGTTGAATGCACCCCCGCCCCGCGTCCCCCAAACCATCAGGAGGGCCAAGCTTACGGCGGTTTAACTATAGTTAGGTTTTAGTTAGACATATCCAGTTTTGAAAAAAAAACTAACTGAAGCGAACTTTACCGATATCATTCTTACAAGTCTTGTTTACATATGATGAAATAAACTTATACCGAACAAAAAAAAGATACAGTCGAATTGGGAACCTCCTCCTTTGTGTTAGTAGCAGTCTTAAGAAAAATAACACGTACAGCCATACTTTCACGTCAGTCACTGCCGGCGGACAGCGACGCACTAGCTAATTGGTTGAATGCACCCCCGCCCCGCGTCCCCCAAACCATCAGGAGGGTCAAGCTTACGGCGGTTTCACTATAGCTAAGTATATAGGTTGCGTAACTTTGTGTGATAGTATTTTCGAGCATAACATAATAGCACAACAAAATTTATTAAGAAAATTCTGAAAATGTGTTTAATAGTCAATTTTTGTCTGATTCTTCATTTGCTAAATTAAATTACATTTAAAGTTGCTGACCCATTACACGATACTTACCAACATAAAGAAATGAATGTGTCACTTTTAATCTTGTTATAGTTTCATATAGATAAAAGAGAGAAAAAGCCATGCTTCGGCACGTACCACGCACTCATGGAGAACCGGTGTTAAGCAATTATTTTGCTGCTTTTCAGTGCAGTGATGTTACTGGAGCACAAACCCATTCTCCCCCTTTTTTCTCGGATACCACCCACCGGTGGTTATTCTCGGGTACCAACAGCCGGGGAACCAGGTGTACCCTAGAAAGGAAATCCCTGGTACCCCGACGTACCTCGTGCCACTTACAGCGAGTAGATGACCCCCTCCTGTATCGCACGCGCGCGTTCCGCAGATAGATGGCCTCACCTGTCACGTCGTTCTGCGACCTCCGTCCGGTGATATCCAAGGAAACCGCCAAAAAAACTTCGCCCCGGGAAATCCATTCTCCCCTGATTCTGGGGGAGGACTCAAAGGGCAGCAACGCACTTGTAATTCTTGAGTTATATGTGTCTATTACCGGCGATACTTACTCACCATCAGATAGCCCGTCTGCTTATTTACCAACCTAAAAAGTAAAAAAATCGTTCTATCATAAGGCTTGCTCGCTATATTTCCTTATCTTTGTTAACGTAGATACTACGTGTGTGTGACACTATATGTGTAACACTTATGTATTTTCTATTACCGTGAAATTCAATAATTTATCGATTTTAAAGCTCATCATATTGTTAAAATATCATTAGATACACAGCTCCAAGAGAATACGAGCAGATCTTCCCGACGTCAAACACAGAATAGAGTGTAACACAAGCACGGTGACGAACTAAAGACTACCTTAAGTGCACATATCCATTCCGATACCGTTCGTAATGGAAGCTTTCATCGTTCTACCAGCACAGATAAATGTTCCATACTTGTGCAATTTGCTTTTGAAGTTTGCCTCGTGTGTGCGAACATGGTAATGCACTAAAGCACTCGCCTCGCCAATAATTTAACTATTTAAATTTAGTCTATCTATCGAGTACTAAAATATCCTGCGAGATGCACACTTTCAACATGACTGCTTGTTACATATTCATACGTACATCTGTATGCAGCCGGAAGCGAGGCTGCCACAGTTTCCAGACTGTGTAAGGCTTCTAACTGACGAAGTACATCCAACTAAAATAAGTAAAGTAAGAAACTCTAGACAACTTGATAATACAAAGCGTGGAACAAGCTTTTCCTTTAATCACAGGCTTTGTTTTGCACTTTATTAATAATAAAAATCCAGTTAGCCCAAATTACTAATGACATGAATATTGAAAAAGAATAAGTAGTGTTTACCTAAATTTATAGCTTACTTACAAGGTGTGGTCAACAAAGCCTGCACTTGTGTCAACATTTCCCGCCGAGTAAATGTTATAATATGCAGCAATTAAACTTTAAATAATCTTTCTCACAAGTTGCGCTCATGAAATTGTAAGCGGGAGTAAGTTGTTTTACAAAAACTTTGCTTGTTCTTTGCTTATTTTATTTATTTGCGAAATCAGCATACTTTTCTTGATTTATGGCTGCACTTAAATACATTACAGCAGTAGTAAGAACGATTATTAGATACCATTTTATTTCACTCTGATTTCTAGTGTAGGTGCAATTGCCTTTCAACTCCACTGCCGGTTCGGGAAATAAATTTTAAATCGTGTTAGTACCTCGTGTGACACGAACGGCGTTAGTTAAATGGAAAATATTTCTGTATCGCCCATGGGTACAGGGGTGTGAAGTGGCTCGGCTCATGTGATTTTCTCGACTCTTTTCTCGTCGGCAGAGCCGTTGTGATTTTAAATTTTTATTTGACTTTAAGAGTTATTTTAAGTAAAATATCGGATTTTTGAGTTTATTTTATAGCCGTACCCGATGAAACACATGGTAATTGAAAATCTAAATTTTAAAAACAAAATTTTAAAATGTTAATTTCTCTATACCTTAGCTTCACGAATGTGACGAACAGTGAGCATAAGAAAAGGATGTTAATTTATAGGACTCAAAAAAAGTGAGATTCAAAAATTGTTGTTAGTACAACATAATTTCAAATAAGTAGCGCTAGTATTTTGCTAACACCTAATGATCTCGTGCCATTTTTACACCAAAAAAAGGACTATAAATATCTAAGCACCGTCATAAGTATGTGCACTAATTTCGATATATGCGTCTTTATACGAGGGGCTTCTGGCAAGTCCACGCACGACTGCAATTACTGAAAAATATGTTAAAAGTTACCTCTAGTACCTATATTTATTTATTTTATTACTTTATACACATATAGGCGAATATGCAAATTATTTAAAAACTTATGTATGTAAGTATATCTTGTTTTTTTTACTTTAATACCCACGAATTGGTTAAGATAACTTCCAAAAGAAGTTTGACTCTTAAATTCACTTTTTACTTAGAAACTATTTGTAACAACTCTTGTAGTAATTTAAAAATACAATATTTGTGCACACTATTATTTATCAAAAAATTTCAAAGTTGTCATAACTGTTTTTTTTTCCAATTTTATTCACAGAAGCAGTCAAAATTTATTGCAGTGAACGTTAGTAGATAATTCTTAGTAAATCAATGTAACACTGAAGATTTAATATTTCTCAAAAACTTTCAAGTTTACCTTTGTCCTAATTGTCTAATAAATTCAACTGAATAATTTGGTACAGTTAAAACTTCTCAAAAAGTGATGAGCTTGCCAGGTGTGCATCGAGTGATCAATCAAGAGTCATATAAGCATCGTTAATAGGCAACAACGATAGTTATTTAAAAGGACTAGGCTAAATAAGTATCTAAATATTCTATCATGCACATCTTTTAGCAAATCTCCAACTAAGCTGTGTTAAGTTTGGTTGGAATTTGAGAATAGGTATGTGCTACAGTAAATTAAATTAACAGTAAAGTAAATTCTTTACTAATCAGTAGTAATCAGTTAAACATTAAACATAGTTTATAATGCGGGACCTGTGCCAGATCCCTGTAATTAGGCCTATAGTAATCTATAACTATAATGATGCAACACTTTAATATATGTAGAAAATAAAAATAATGAGTCTAATAAATAGGTCACAAGTATAATTTACACTATTCAATAGATTCTTTAAATTATGACGCTTTAAATATAAAACGAACGTCACCAAAAAAATACACAGAAAAAAGTCTTTAGTGTATTTATGCTCGTATATGTTCACCGTGCTTATTATTTTACGAAACTTCAAATTGAATTTGTATGAGCGGTTAAATAGCATTTAATTTTTGCCTTCATGTTTATGTTAGGCAGTTGTTTGGCTTAATTTTGAACAAATAAGCTTTCTGCCTCTCTGATGATAAGTTATAAATGGTAAACATACATATTACGGTGCTTTGAAATAAGTAACAGTCATTTAAGATATTACAAGTTAATATGAAATATGTAGATTTTTTATAACAATAACACGCTTTATAGGTTTAAGGCACAAGCAAGGGTTTTTTTATTATACAGATACGGTTAATAACTACAGAATAACAAAGTTATTACAGGACGAACCATACTTAGATAAATATATATAGAGCTTGGTACTAAACTTTTTGCGTTTATTGTGCGGGGAGGGTAAAATCCACATGAAAAATTAAACAAGTACTGTCGCTGTTAAAGTGTAAGTAGTAAGTAATAAGTAAGTAGTAGTAAGTAAAGTACCTATATATATTCATAAATTCAAACAGAGTAAACTCATATCATCCAAACCCTCTCCGATAAAGTAGTCCTTTAAAACCATTGAAATCCATCGGTATTTGTCTCACCTCTTTCATGCATTCGTGAGAAGGATTGCCTTCGTGTTATGTGCCGTCATTCAGAGCGACGTTCACAAAACAGTCGATAGTGCGCACAGTAGACTTTAATTTCGCTCAAGTGGGCCACTCGGAGACGCGAGACCCAACGCGACACCAATCACAAGACAAGTGTGTGCAACATCCCTCCCCCAAGTCTGCCTCAAAAATAACATTAGAACCTATAAACACTTACACATCCATGATACCGTCTACGTGGGGTAAATTTCTCGCGACGCGTCGGAGGGCGGCTTATACAACTTCCAAATAGAAATATGTCAGGGAAATTTGTAAGTACTTTACGAAATTTGCAAGAAAACGTAGTTTAAAAAAATAATTAAAATAGTTAAGGTGTATGAACGGAAAATAACTTAAATAGCACTGGTATCAAGTCCTTTTGCTCGTCTGTCTACTATCTTAATATGATCTCATCGAAAATCAATCGTAAGCTCACCCTTAAGGTTTTAGGAATAAAAAACTTTTACTTTTTTGTATAATTACATGTATTAAAATACAATCTCTTAAGGTAAGTTAAGTTTTAATTGATTTTTAAAATAAAATAAGTTAGAGTTTTTACCCGGCAGAGGAGAATTACTTTTCATCAAGAAACTTTCATATAAATCGAAGATTTCAGTTTGTTTGCGGCAATTACTATGAATTCCATTAAGCAATATTTTTCTGTTAATTTATTTAAATTGAGTTTTTTAGGTGAGATGTAAAAGGATTTAAGCTACAACACGTATACATAATATTAGAGTTAAATAATCAGTTTAATGCCTCTCCAACACAAAGGTACCTCCAACATGACGAGGTGATGATTACTGGCATCTGGACCGTGACCCGTTGTTTGATGTTAGACAGTTGTATATATGTTGTATAGAATATCTGAATATTCTATGCAATACCTAGGCAATGTAGGCACCCAGGGAATGTATTATCCCTACGTCTATTATATTATCCCTAGTATATATAACAGATTCCCTACGTCTGAGCTTTACAGTATCTGTAAGGTACTAACGGTGCGGCAATTATATATACTGCGGGCTATTCTGCGTAAGCGTACTGCCTCCCCGTATGACATTAATTTTATTAAAAATACACGTAGATCCGACAGAGTACATTTTAGTATACCACATAGAACTGCTCTGGCATCCCGGCAGTTTTACTTTCTTAGCCCCAAACTATATAATAAGGTTAATAGGTTGCTAAATATATATCCCCTAACCTATAAAAAATGTAAGCACAAATTGATAGTGTGGCTTCTTTCCTTAACGTACAGTCAGTCTGAAGACATCATAGCATGAAAACGTATACACCTTACACTCATCACACGTACACTGACATACACTCGCCTACACTTAACATAGACTCGAACACCATTTACACAAGATAGGTACCAAAACACATTTAATTACTCATTGTAAAAATTGTAAACTTAGTTGTAAGTACTTGTACTGTTGGATTCCGATGTGGGCGTTAATGGCTACGACACAGTTTATACTACTGTAGCCATTATCGTATAATTATTGTGAAAATGTAACAAGGTTTTGAATAAAGTATTATTATTATTAAATATTATAAATAATATTATTGTCCATTATATTCTTTGCCTAGTTATGAGTTCTGACTGTAACATATACAATTGAAAGTTAAAATATCAATCAATCATCAACAGCCTTTAATAGTCCACTGATCCTAGGGCCTAAAGGGAAAGGGCCTAAAGGGTTTTGGCCTACTATACTACGCTGGCCAGACGGGTTGGTATAGGGCTTATTTCTAGTTTTTCTTCTCTTTTCAGTGCTGTTGTCCTGCGTACTTTGCTCCTTTAGTCGGCTCTTACGACACTCATGGCATGAATAAGCGTGGGGACACTCTGTGTTCACAATCCATCACCACACTGAGTACATATATATATATGCCTACACTTATGATAAATTATTATTTTATAAATTTAACGACCCCTGCAAATAATGCCCGAGGCGGTATCGTTAGCAACATAGACGAATGTATAATTTCTTGTCCCTCGGTTGCCCTCGGTTACCACCTGATCGTGACCTATACCGATTGTTTTGAATATGCCTTAATATTTCGCCTGATAATGATAAATGAATAGTACAAATAATATAATTTAAGCGCGTAACAGATCCTTTATTGACCCAAAATCAATGAATTTTTAGCGGTAATAGCGTGAATCTGATGTCTATCATCAGATTCACGCTATTACCGCTAAAAATATAAATGAGAACGTTTCACCCCAAGAGCGGAACAATGGTGGCATAAAAAAAGAAATCAAAGAATCGAAGAGAGAAGAAAAAGTGGATTTTCTCACAAAACAAGCTGAATCGCCGGAAGCGACAGGCACTACTGGTTCCGATTTAGAAAACAATATAAAGCTGACGATGGTTTTCCGTCCAATATTTCTCCGATAATGATGTTTATATGTATAAGTTTCTCGACGCGATGACTCAGTTAGTTTCCTGTTAGAGATCATATACACTGAATCTCATAATTTTTTTGTTGAAATTTTTTGAATCTAAAAATAGCTAAATTTCACTTATTGTTTCGCTTGAGAAAAAATAAATTTGTCAATCTTCGAAACATCTTTTCTGGGTGGAATGAGATTGTTTCTATTAGAAAGCTGTAATTTTACACAACTATAAATATCAGGCACGCCAAAAAATTTTTTACCATTTTGTTGTTTTAGAAAGAAAACTTTGTTATAGTCAAGTATCCTTTCCTTCCCTTCCTTTCTTATCCTTCCAAGTAAACTATGTTATAGGACGTACCACCCAATGTGTTGAAATTCTGAAAAAATAATTTCTCTCTGCAATTTATTTCAACTAGAAAACTGACACGGAAGATTCTCTATTTTTTGGAAACCCTCGAGATAATGCATGTGTGCAAAACCGCAGTGTGTTGGTTCTCCATTCCTAATCTTAGAACGAAATCTCTTGATGTTAGTGAAGTGAGAATATCAAAAGCTGCAATATTTTAGACCTTTTCATTGGCTTAGTGGTCGATTCGGACCAATTATTTTATAATTATAATTGAAAATGAAAATTTTAGTTTAAAAGCAGGGTCTTACAGCACAAGTAAAGAGAAAATTCTGAACAATGAAAAAAAGGTGAAAATTGAAGTACATTTTGGTACTTACAAGTTTTCTCGAAAATCGAAATGAATGGTATAATGACATAAAACAGGAAATAAAACTATACAGTCGGTATAGTGCAATAATATCATATAACATGTGTGCAATAATATGCATTAAACTAACATAACATAACTAATATGTTTTAACTATTATTACATTAACTTTGTCTAGATATAAATCTTCCTCTCTCCTTACATTGTGCTGTGCCCGACAGAGTCCATAATTGTAACCTAATTATAAGCTAGACATCTGTATCACATTATGGAATGCAATAAATGTGTTGAGTATTGAGTATTGAAACAGAGATTTAGCTGACTAGTAAAAATATCACGCATATTATAATATCATCATAATAATAAATAAAGAAATGATTTGGGTTCGCTGTTAATGAGGTGACATACATAGTAGTAACAAAACAATGCGCGTGTAATGTGCTAACAATGTTGGAAAATAACCGTAAAGCTTTGACAGGTGTAAAGAACCTAAAATAATTACCTAAAACTAAAATATTTTCAAAAAATTTTAGCATAAAAAGTTTCGTTTCTCATTTAGTGTGTTATACATATATTACTAGCGGACCCGACAGACGTTGTCCTGTCAAATTTGACACTGCGATGGTAGCGCCGTCTGTCTGATCCAATGTAAAACATTCCAAAATCAACAACTACTAATAAATTAAAAATTAATTAAAAAAACATTGTCCAGCGGACAAAATTGTGAATCTAAACCATTCCCAGATCCCCTTGAACACACACAAAAAATTTCATCAAAATCGGTCCAGTCGTTTGAGAGAAGTTCAGTGACATACACACTCACAGAAGAATTATATATATAAAGATATAGAACTTAGAATTTATAGACTTATTAATCTTTATAATAATATAACTTTCGTCTATGTGTATGTGACTGAACTCCGCTTAAACAGCTGGACCGATTTTGAGGATTTTTTGTGTGTGTTCAAGTGGATTTGAGAATGGTTTAGATTCACAATTCGGTAATATTCACAAAAAAAAATACGGTACTAATTTTGCCGGTCTCGCTAGTATATATATAAAATACGATGTATAAAAGTTATGTCAAGTTTCAAAGATACAAAAGTAGTACATCAATAAACGAAGAGATTCATCTCACTTGAAGTGATGATGAAGTTACATGTGATAGCCCCCTTTTTTGTACAGGTTATATCGTATAATGTAATTGTAGGAGAGCCATTCCTCGGCACATATGGGGAGAGGGGCTGCAAGGGCGGCAAAGCACTTGTGACTCTTAATTTGCAGGTTTCCGTGGGCTGTGGCAGACACTCACCAGCAGGTGACCGGTCCATACCATAAAACAACACGACGTTTGCATAGTTGCTATCATACAATCTGAAAAGAGTTATAATTTTACAAAAAGTAATTAACTCACTAAACAGCTATCTTTAATGGTTCCTACACACAACGCCATCAACGCACATCAACTATGGTTAGTAAGTAACGAAATTCGAATGTGATAGGTATTTTAACAACGTTTATTGGTAAAAATATCAGTGCACAATCAGTTCCCCGTGCTTGTTGAGTGACTAAGTTGCCTTAAATAAGTTGATAAAATATTTATAATGATCTCTTATTACTTAACTCATTTGTTCTTATCAACTGTTGTACAGACTTAATGGCGATTGACAAAATGCACCTTTGTGAATTCAGTCAGCATTCTCATAAATGAGAGATTTGCGTGACCTACGTATTGCAGTATTCAGTCTGTAAACTAGTTGGATGAACTGAGACATGCGGCATTTGTGTTAAATCTTACTTTAAAGCTATCGTTACGTTACAAATGCTGTCATAAATATTATTCATTTCGGCGCATTTTCTTCTTCTTACATAATATAAATACTAAGTGTTTAAATTGGTATTTAAGCATTGGTCCAAATAAGTATTTGGTAACATTTTCTGGCACGTACACAGCGAAGCATTAAAGCGAAGTGTCTAATTAAATTTGTTAGATGTCAACATAAAGTTTCGTTTCGTCTGGCGGCGTCCGTTGAGTTACATTTGAATCGCCGCGTTAGGAAGTCTGTGCACGTCTTACACTGAATCAATTTCGCGTCAGCCTGAGCTCCCTCCGACAGTATGTCGACTAGTTCACATAATGTCGCCGTATTTGACGCTACAAAGAAATAAAGTAATGAAATAAATGGAATACAATTGTTTCAATTACGTGATCGAGAATGCTCTTAAAGATACTCGTATTTTCTCAACTTTTACGTACTTTTTAAGTACTTATTTATTATGTACTCACTACAAAAAATCAAAGAAAATAATATTATTCGGTTTCTTAGTTTTTCCTCACCATGTAATATATTAGCTATAAGAGAAATCTTGTGCTTATTTTCGTTTAAATACAATCTGTCACTCATCACCTAGCTGCTAATGTTACCATAAACTTGCTTGGTGTCGATCGTCTGTCAAAATAGTCCTTAGTATTTTTTCAACTGGCATTAGAGCTAAATGGACTTTTAAAGAGTAGGGCTAAATATATATTTAAATTGGAATTGAAGTAGTTAATATGATAGCCACAACGAATATCAGGTGGGTATACTGTTTCTGCTAGGAAACATATTCCTTGAACTATCAATAAATAATACTTTAAAATAATTAATCGGATCGTTACCGAGAGTACCGCGCCATAGGTATCCTGTAGCCGGGATGCACTCACCACTATAACGGGGCAATAAATTCTAAATAATGCTACTATCTCGGGTAATGTAAACGTTCTTTAGTTAAGCGGAAAATATTTGGTAGCTACCTATCATGAACTGCGAATAGCTCTAGAACCAAATGTATTTTTATTCTAAATAGAAAATACAGTTTACGGTACTAAATTATACACAAATATATGTTATAATGAAACTTAATGAGCTCATAACTGAGGAAAATCTATAGCAGTTTTTTTTATGGAAGAGGGGGCAAATGAGCAGACTGGTCACCTGATGGAAAGCGACTATCACGGCCCATGAATGCAACTCAGGTGTCACAAGGGCGTTGCCGGCCTTTGGGCTCTTTCCTTGAAGGTTTGAAGGTCGTATTGGTACGGAAATACTGCAGACGATAACTTGTTCCATAGATTGGTGTTGGAAAAAGTGTCTTAAAAAGCGCACAGTGTTGGTGTGACAATTATCCAAGTGGTGGGATAAAAATTCTGCCGTGTGGAACGATGGCGGATAGTTGCGGCCGGTATAATCTGAACTTATTCCTAGAAGCACTCGCCATGATATATACGATAGAGCATGCAGAGTGAAGCTACATGTCTACGTAACGCCAAGGAATCGAGCCGTTAGGAGATATTTTGACTATCGACGATTCGAGTTGGTCTTCGTTGAATACGGTCCAGAGGGAGAAGCTGATACTGAGGTGCCATTACATAGAGATGTAGAGAGAGTATTAGAATAGTATTCCATATGCGGCCGGACTTGCGCCTTATAGAGTTGGAGGCGGTGGGCCGGAGTGAAATACTGCCTCGATCTGTTCAGCACGCCGAGCTTCTTCAGGGCAATTTGACCATACGTGATAGCCCAAACCTGTGTCTTTTGCAATACCTATTGCAAGCTAAGGTAAAAGCTAGATAAAGTTTGTCTATAAATTAATTAAAAAGCTATAAAAGAATCTCTGTAATTATCAGTTTAAAACGAAAAAAACATGTTTATCATTCGTTAGTGTATTATTTATGTCATTTTACACTATGTAAAGAATTTCAACACTGAAGAGAAAAGACAATGCAATTGAAATAAAAACAGATATTTTAATACTAATGTCGGTGACAATAAAACAACGCAGGTGTCACCTCTTGTCTGATAAAACAAATACATTCTTCGGCAAAATCTAGTTATATACAATTATAGATTGCGCCATCTTCGTCGTGTATTTAAAATTAAAAGACTTAGATAATAATTAGGGTACTATGATACGTAGGTCACTATATAAGTTTTGAAATGCTCGATATTTGCAAATAGAACGCATCTGTATCTTAAACTATTAAAAAGGATATCGTTTTGAAAATCGAACACAAATGGTCATTTACAGCAATTTTTTTAAATTAATTGTATTATACTGTTATCATTTCCCGCTTTTACGTCTGCTACAATAGCTTATACGATAACATTTGCGATTTGATATATTACGACTTTACATGTGGTTTACCTGAAGGTTTAACGTTTAACTTAGAACGTTTAAAATTAGCTTTAGGTGAGTCTGTTAATTCTTGGGCAACCATTTTTAGGTGGTTTAGCGAATTTAAAAGGGGGAAAACTAGCCTTGAAGATGATGACTGCTGAAAATGATTGAACTACTGAAGTGCTTGTGCGTGATGACCCACGAATTACATACAGGGGCATAGAGAAAATCTTAGGCTTAGAGTTCAGTTAGTGTTCACACCATATTACATGAATATCTTAAAATGTGGAATCTTTGTTGTCGTTGGATACCTTGTTTGCTCTCCGAAACGGAAAAAGAAGCCCGTGTGGAATGGTCCCGTGAGATGCGTCTACGTTTTACAAAATCGGAGGTCAATACGTGTTTCTTAAATCATTACTGGCGACGAAACATCGATATATCAATATGACCCGGAAAGCAAAAACCGTTCCTCGGTATGGGTGTTTCCAGATGGCCAGTTGCCAACAAAATTGCAAAGACCGCGGAACATTGGCAAATAAATGGTAGCCTGTTTTTTTTTCCCCGGAGTGGATATCTTGAAATATCAATACTAGAGAATTGTAAATCTGTTAACTCTTAGTGAGTTTTCAAAGCTGTGTAGAAGAGATAACCAAACACCGGGCTCCGGGGAATGATACTGCACTACGACAAAGCGTCCTCGCACTCTTCCCTCAAAACAAAGGCGTTTATTTAAGAATCGGGTATGGAAACCCTACCTCACCTACCTTACAGCCCCGACGTAGCTTATTTTCACTTCATTTTTTTTAAATGCCGAAGTAGCGGTGGCTGCCTACGAATCAGCCATTTTTGACCTGTCATAGGAAGACTGGAATAATTGTTTCCAGGACGACTTACGGCGGATGGAAATGTGTATAGAGAGTGATGAAGAGTATTTTAAAATAATATAATAAAAATTGTAAGATATATTGCTTACTTTATGAGTGTCTCAAAATGTATATAGTGACCTACGTAATAATAATAGTAATAATAATTTATGAAACCAGAAAATAATTGCACCAGTTAGTTCGAAGACATCCTGAAGGTTCGTAGCAAACAGGAATAAATGTGTAATTCTTATGTACTTAATAATGAAAAGGACTTGGGAAAAAAAGGTAAGTTATGTTTTCCAATTCAGCTTTAGGCTGTGACTGTTATTTTAGAACTCTTAAAAACATGACCTATTTATAATCATACTTTATCAAGCATTAGCCTTATCAAAATTAAGCAATAAGTTAGCGAAAATAAATAAGATTTTTATTACATCTCGTAAGCTTTGCCGCAATCAACTGAACAGGGTAGTTACAGACTAATTCAGTACAAGAAATCTTGTTTTAAAAAGAGAGATTCACACTGAGCGGCAATTCGTTGCTTGGAGTATAGTTAAGGTGTAGAGTAGAATGAAGTAGCTTATTCGCGATTCTGCACACCTTAGCTGCAATAATCTCTGCATTACGGGTATCCCAAAGGAGCTGTGAACAGTCTCAATCACTGTTTTAAGAGCTTTGTCTTTACAGCTATTGCTAGGTCGTGACTACGTTCGGAAACAATAAAATCTCTATTAGTACTAAGTGTTTCAGTTGCAGCGTTTATTAAAAACATTTATCATAATATCGTAATGAAAAAGATTTTAAATAAATTGTTTTTTTATATTATGTTTGGTAGATATCCTGTTATGAAAGTTGAAGATTACAAAATATTATTTTAATTAGCTTTCAAGATATTTATGTATTATACACGTAAAACTTTCTCTCTGTTATAATCTTAGAGGGCGGTATGATTGCTGGTTAGGAAGTGTTTACCAGCAGTAACGGTTTCCATGTACCTAAATATTTAAAACATAGGCACTAAGATCTTGTCTGTCACAAATTAAGCCAAAGTACATAGCAGGTTTGCAGTAAACTAAATCTTTGAATTTAAGCAAGCAAAAACTTCAAATAACTTCTTTTATATACAAATCATTATGGTGACGTTGAGCAGCGGATACAATACCATATAAAATAACGTACCTACAGTTCGTAAACGGTTCTGTAACTCAATAATAGTTTCATTCCCGGTTTATTCCAACATTTCTATATGTTTAGCACGGACCCAAGTTCTAATCCAGGATACAATAATTCAGTTATTAATTTAGTTCTGATTTAAAGTCTATGCCCGAGGATTAAAATTTTACTATTTACCATTCATATGCTTTATTTCTACGAAATTCGCGATACGTCACATCAACATAGGGCCTATACCTTCACAAGTGTGTACACAGACAATATACATATATAAACTTTAATAAAATTATTAACATTTTTCATTTTTTCTATACCGTTTTGGTCCTAAGTAAACGAACGAACTAGAAAGTCACCCCTAACCCTTATGGTAATATATATATATCTATAGTTATGACGATATTAAAATTATATAGTTAAGTTGTTATCGTAGTGCAGTACAATAAAAACATCCCCTAGGAAATTCATAAGTATTGCACACGCGAACAAAGAGCACATGCGTGCTTACATCTAAACAATGCACGTCATCGCTAGCAGCTCAAGTGTTAACGCCGATAATATGCTGCTGAGTAACGATCTTTCTTACGTCATACACAGATTACATACAGAAGAAAGAAGATTACATCTAAAACCTATAGTTGTCTTTTTTTTGGCATAAGGGGGCAAGGTTCCACCACCCACAATCAAGTGGGGAGGAAGTTAAGCTCCGGTAACCTCACTCCCTTGGGAAAAAAGTAGAACGCCGGTTTTTTGCACGCACATCTGTTATGGACCGCGCGATACAGGACATATTCCTAGAGCGGAAGTCATTTTTAAAAAATATCATATCAGAATATACTTTATAATAATAATTAATTTGACATGAAGCCTGTATTCACATAATTTTAATGTTGTTGTGAATATACGATGATTGTGCAAAAGTACAAAAAGTAGATGTATTTTTTTATAGATTTAAATTATCACTCTTTTACGCAGCAATCCACCTTTCCTTTTGACGTCCTACAACCTCTTAACTTTGCTCTATACCGCATCACATTATTATACATTCATAAAAAATATACTCTATTAAAAATAATTACGCATATCCAGACAGAACCACAATAAGAAATCCACGAATTTCTATAATCTTCCGATATTCGGATTTATATCGTAATTAAGAACCATAACCATCTCAATGCGTAGCGCTCGTTGTGTCCACTTGATACGAGATGGCGCTGTCCCCAGACACAAATGAACCACGTAATCCTATGGCGCAACACTGCCCCCTCCTAAGACATGTTCGTCCCGAGCATTATCGGTCCCATAATATCGCGCCCATCAACACACAATCTTTCGGGCGTTTCTTGGACACTTCTGTATCCGGTAAGTGACATCATTGATTTTTGTCACCACTCGGTGTGGTCCATCCCATTTGGCTTGTAGCTTCAGAGATCTCCCTTTACTGTGAACTGGATTCTGTACCCACACTAGCGAACTCTCTTCGAAACCCTTATTGTTCACTTTCCGGTCATAACGCATTTTCATCTTCGCAGACATTTCTTGGCCTGATTGTATGACATGCGCATTAATCTCATTCAATTTGTTGCGCAAGTCATTCGCATACCGTTATACTGCCCGGGTCATCAGGAGGTCTTTCAGTAATCAAGTCTGCAAGCAACCGTGCTTCTCTTCCGAAGTTTGCGAAAGTTGGTATTACTGAAGTACTTTCGTGGAATGCACTTTGGTATGACAAAAGAAACGTTTGGATGTTTTTGTCCCGATCTCTTTGCCTACTTGCCACAACTTTTGCCAGATAACTAGTGTTTAATTAAATCGTTCCGCCATTCCGTTCAATTTTGGGTGGTAAGAGGTGGTTCTGGTTTTGTGAGCAGCCATCACTCGACACATCTCTTGAAATGGTTAAGACTCAAAATTTCTTTCTTGGTCACTGTAAATTTCTAAAGGCACTCCAAAACGACAGAAGATTTTGTGCAATAATTTATCCTGCAACTGTTGAAGCCTCTTGGTTGAGAATCGGGAAGACATCTGGCTACTAAATAATCCATTACAACCATTAAGTACTTGTTTCCGCTTTCACTTTCAGGAAACGGTCCCGCAACGTCCATTGCAATTGAAAAAACCAACATTGTACAATTGCAGCTCCAACAGTCTCCAACATCACCACGACAATGAATTCGACAATCAATCCTAGAATCTCTCCCTTATCTTTAACAAGGTCCTTTTAAGTCACTTATGGCCTCCTGAACATCCGTTATGGTAGAGCTGCAGGACGGCCGCTATCTTAGCTTTAGGGACTACTATTTGCGATTGACAATCTCGTGCGTTTTCCCATTTCCGGCACAAGACTCCGTCCTGGATGACTAAGCTATCCCATTGAGCCCAATAACTCTTCTTGGTGGAACTCATTGACGCAACATCGCTCCAGTGAGGCTTAAGAGTCTCAGCCTTAATCCACTCGAGAATTGGTTTGATAAGAACCATGGTCTCAATGCATAGCGTTCGTTGTGCCCCACTCAATCCTATGGCGTAACAATATAATATTGTTTAAACTTTTAACTGTATTGGTCCAGCAGATTTAAGATGAAATTTACTAAATGACGGAAAGACAGATACATAACTGTTTTTATTCGGTTTCGGCATTTGTTTTCCAAGTCTAGAACTTTTAACTGTCAACAAAGTCAAATGAAAAGTATTGATAGAGATGAATATAGCAACTTGTATTAAAAAAATCTATTCATTAATTTTATTATTTATGGTTAAAATTTAATATTAATAATGGTTCAATCAGACGTACGAGACGTCGACGAATAAAAAATGAGGTTTGACAGAATCAATCATTTTATATTATCCCTTAATAAAAGACAATCTCTTAAAGTATGATAAATTTTCATATTTCTTACGGAAAAAAGGAAACAGCTTGATTAATTACTAAACGCACCATTTTAGCTTCGCACTGAGTGAAACATAGGCCATGTTTTTGAGGGCGGCCCTGTAGCGGTGCGGCGCTCATAGAGTAGCCCACTTACGCAAAATTAGCTTCTTCTGTAAGGCAAAGAACACTATCGGATGTTTTGTGCCTGCACTGATACGCCCCCCGTTTCACAGCGTATAAAAGAAAGGGTGCACAAGAGTTGGTGTCCCAATACACATCGTTAATGTGCTCCCTCGCTGGATGTATTTCAGGTTTGCATAGTATTGATGAATAAAACTATGTGTTAGTACTTTTGAAATCTTTGGAGATGAAAACTTTTTGAAATCTCAGCTGACAAAGAGCGCTTCTAAAGCTAATATTTTAAAACAATTGAGTCATATACGTGTCGGTGAGATCGCAAAATGTGTGAGACGATCAGTTTGCAATACCGTGTATTTACAATAGTAACTAAATTCTGATATTTAGATATGTATCTAAATATCAGTATTATATGTATAATAGAGATATTATTTTATCAATCAAGATAATCAATGCTTTCTTCCTCATATAAAATTTAAAAAATATTTATAATCGTTTATGAGATGTGTGAAGTATTATTATTATTGGGGTACTTAATTAAATCTGTTCATACATATATTATCATTGCGTATTTCAGATTAATGTTATAGTAAGATTCCTCTCTGGCGGACTACTCACCGGCTGACCCAGTGGAGAGATTGATGAGATAACCTCAGGGCGCCTTTATAAGAAAACAGATGTGTGTGCGTGTGGGAAACCTACGGGACTCACTAGAGGAAAACAACTCACACCTCAGTCATACATACATGTATATTTCAAAAAAAAGTAGATCAAATTTACAATAAGAAATTAAATAAATTAATCAGTGTGGGTACAAGAAAAAGAAAAAAAAACTGCAGCGGAGCGCGTTAGAGCCGAGCTGATGGTGCTCGGTGCCTCCTCGTCGTCCCTCCAGGAGGTTACTTCCTCTTCCGCCCGAGTCGGCTATTTATATTAGATATGGATAAAAGTTTAACAATTTGCAATTATAAGTTTAAGTACGTAACTCTTGGGTACGGCTGTCCGCTTGCGTCGTGAGCCGCGCAATCACCAGCTTTGCCAGAGGGTATCGAGAAACTTGAGTCTGAACCAGAAGGCCACAAAAGAGCAAGCACGCCGTCTGAGACTGACCGTCTTGACCCCGAAATCTGGGACCCTACGAATGGATTAGCACTCATATAATTAATCAGGTTCCCGAAACAAATAGGTTTAAGAAGAATTAAGACCATACTCACCACTTTAGTGGGTAGATTTGAACAGATAATATATTACGAAAATTAAATCACACAACAATCAAAACACTATTTAAGATTGGAAGACACGAGATAGCAGAGTGTCTCCCGTGGCGGAAAGCCGGACTTATATATCCTAGGTTCAGGAAGCTTCCAGACTTTATCCCTACTCAACATTTTACTTTGACATTTAACATCAGTGAACACAGAAGATCAATACTGTAGTTATAAACTACCTTAGATAAATCAACAACAATGCAACGCGGCCAATAGATGTAGCTTTTAACAAGACCGTACGCATTACAAATGTACAAGAAAAATAACTGTTACAAGATTATAAATAAAGATAAACAGATTACGGTTTTATATTTCAGGAGAATCTTCTTTAACTGAATCAATACAATCTCGGGCCTTGAAGACAGGATCTACTTGGCCATTATTAAACAAAGCTGCTATCCAAGTTTTGCATCTATCTGTAAAAGGCAAATTACCTAACATCAACTTCATACCATCCTGACTTAATAACTAGTGCATTTCTAAAAAGCTCTAAATGCTTGCATTTCTAAAAAGTTCTAAATGCTTTACTCAGTTTACTGAATGGTAATGAGTCTCTATATAAGCTTGCATTTTAAAGTAAACTTTAGACAAAAGCTCTTAGAAAGTAATATTTATTAGTCTGACGTCCACCTGTGATTATATTAGTTGGCTGCACTTAGCTGTACAAAATAATGGCAATTAGCTATAATTAGTACATACCTGTTATTATGATTTATGTTAAATAAGTCGTTAGTAACTTTTGGAGCTAGTCTTGAAGCCTTAAGGATGTGGATATATCCTGTGTTATATATTGAAGTTTATTGACGACCGAATGGCGTAGTGGTTAGTCTAACGGACTACTACTTCAAAGGTAGCGAGTTCGATTCCCGCTCAAGTCAAACATGTTTGACTTGAGCATTTGACTTGTTTGTGTGCATGAACAGATAATGTTTGATTTGGTGTGGGTGTTTCTATGTATAATAAGTATGTATTTACAAAAAAAACTATATACATATGTATTTATATCAGTTGTCTAGTAGCCATAGTACAAGCTTTGCTTAGTTTGGAACTAGATAGCGTTGTATAAATGTGGTAGAATATTATAATCATGTTTAAGAGCAATGTTTGAGGAAATAAATATTTTTGAAAAGAACTCCTAACGAAAACTAAAGTTACCTGTAATAAGTAAGACCCGTATTCATAAACAATATTTCAGTAAGAGGGTACGCAATGCTAATACTTAGTTGAAGCAATCCATCTGATTTAAAAAGATACTTAAGTTACTATTCACTACGTGAACGCACCGTGTTCAATGCCCGTACTATGGTTAGTCCATTTAAGTTCATTTGTTAGTTTCGGTATTGTTCTAGCAGTTGTGTGTAGGTACTTTCACAGTTCCCTGTGATTTTGTACCATATCTAGCATGGGACAAAATCACAGGGAACTGTAAAAGATCAGTGATTTATCACTAGATTTTTTCGTACGTAGGTTAGGGTTACTACTTACTATGGAGGATTGGCTCGAGAGGCGTCACGGGACCCTCTCATACCGATTGACGCAGGTGATCACTGGGAAGGGATGTTTCGGAGATCACCTGTGTCTGATCCGCAAGGAGCCAACGCCTGAGTGCCACCACTGCGATGGCCAGACCGTGGACACGGCTCTCCACACGCTGGCAGAGTGCCCGGCGTGGGTTGAGCAGAGGCGAGACCTCGTGGCGGCCATCGGAGTGGGAGTTCTCTCGCTCGATAGCCTGATTGCGGCTATCGTGCGGAGCGAGAGTGCGTGGAACTCTGCCGTCTCCTTCTGCGAGCAAGTTATGCTCGCGAAGGAGACGGCGGAGCGGGACCGGGAGAGGTTTAGAACTCTCCCGGCCCGCCAGGCCCGGGTACGGGCCAGGCAGCGCAGGCGACTCAGGCGCCGGAGGTCGCAGAACGACCTCCGTCCTCCATAAGCGCAGGCCTGGGGGTGACAGGTGAGGCCATCTGTCACCCTAGCAGAAGCAGGCCGGGGTGACGGCGAGCGCGTTGCGAAGCGCGCTCGCTTCCAGGGAGCACAGGGAACATGGGGTTCCCACACGGGGGGGGGGGGGGTCGTCTACTCGTCTGTAGATGACCCGAGGTATGTCGGGGCACCAGGGACTTCCTTTCCAGGGTATACCTGGTTCCCCGGCTATTAGTACCCGGCGAAGGCGTGCGGTTTTAGTCGGTTCGTGTCCGACATGCCACCGACAGGTGGTATCCGAGGGGATTTCCGCACGGACAAAAAAAAAAAAAAAAGGGTTACTACTTACTCACGCGTGGTTTTCAAACGATGCATAAATACCCTATTTCGCCTATTCAACAGTAAATATAGTAATTATTTTATTACATATAGCTAGCATTCCCTACATAATAATTAAAATAATACTAGATTTACTGTTAAATAGCGTCTAACCTACCTACCTAGCAACCCTAACCTACGTACGCAAAACTCGAATGAAAATCACAGTTCACTGTGATTTTGTCCCATGTCTAGTAGGTGAAACATAAACATTATATAGAAATGTTTGTGTGATAGAAACAAGGTGATATAGCATGAACATTGTACATGATGATATATTACGTAACATAAGGGTGCAGCGAGCGAAAATATTCGTAGACATGTAGAAGGAATGAGAAGGGACATGAGAAGATATTTTGGAATAAAGAACATATTTTCACTGTCATATCAGGATTTGTTTGGACCACAAGAAATTAATAAGTAGGTGGAACTTTAAGTCAATATTATTATTTAAAACTAATAAGTAATAACAGTACAAAAGGACAGTATTCTTTGCAAACCTAAAGTATCTTTTAAATTCTTCTTCACTGTGCCATTAAAGGAAACGACCATATCATATACAAGAATCCATGGTATACCTATAAGAAAAGACCATCGATTCTTGTTTTATTTTACTTGATTGTTACAAGCAAAAATAGAAAAAAGCACCACATAAACAGGTAACTCACATCAATTGTTACTACCGCTATACATTAAAATGATAGCTGATCATCAAAATAAAAGTCATTACTTTTATTTCATTACTTACATATTTTCACAAAAACAGTATGAATTGGCGGACTCAACACTTGAATATGATGCCACTAATGAATCGACTGCACGGATAGCGTTTAAAACGGTCAACTCGCCGGTTCCTACTGCGCTGAGTATTGTGGGTTCGATCCTCACATGGGACAACACTTCGTATGATCCACAAATTGTTATTCTGAGTCTGTGTGTTCTTTGTGTACGTTTCATGTATGTTTATAACGTCAACGCAACACAGGATATATTCCTAATGCGGGCGTTTTCTTTTAAAAAAATATATTCAGGTGACATTTGTTACTAATGATTATATTTGTCAGTAAGAGATATTACGGTCATATTACTGATATAACTGCAAAACAGTCTATTCGACAGATGACTAAAGTCATTTGATGGCTTAGTGACGACTTGATGGCTTAGTGGTTTGTGTAACGGACTGCTATTCCAAAGGTCGCGGGTTCGATTCCCGCTCAAGTCAAACATTTGTGTGCATGAACATTTGATGTTTGATTTGGTCTGGGTGTTTCTATGTATAATATGTATGTATTTACAGAAAAAAAGTATATATATGTATTTATATCAGTTGTCTAGTATCCATAGTACAAGCTCTGCTTAGTTTGGGACTAGATGGCGTTGTGTGTATGTGGAAAAAAAAAAAAAAAAAAAAAAAAAAAAAAAAAAAATTAACGATTCCCTTTTTTCGTTTATGATGATTTTTAATTTGTGTTTGCCCTTAAATTATGTTATCGTTCACCGAATACAACTTTTCAATATTTAATCTCTAATTTATTTATTTGCAAAATTTTGTGATTATGTTACTATGGTCATACATAGAAATCTGAATATTTATATTATTTAATTTCATTTTATTTTAATGCACTTAAAATTTACTATGGGCTTAATGCCATAGGCATTCTCTTCCAATCAAAAAAAACAAGGTAGCTCAAATTTAGTGCACCTAATCACTCATTTCTACACTACGTAGAAATGAGTGATTATGTGCACTAAATTTGAGTAAATATACAAAACTTGACCAAGAAATACATTTACACGAAAAAAGGTTTTTTGTATGATATAATAATACGTTAACTGCTCTACTTTTATAATATTGTCGTAATGTCTGCAACTAGTGAAATACTCATTTTAAAAAAAATCCTTGTAGATTCCACCAGAAAGCTAGTAGAAAATGTTCAGTTTACTTTTGAACTTTGTAGAACGAGATCGGCATTGTTTGTTGGTGTTAGAACTCCGGCAAATCCACATTTATAGCAAGCGCCTGCGATTCAATTACTAGCAAAGTGCGGCAGCGGTGCGTATTGCATCGTAAACTGTCGGCAATAAGGCGTTATGACGTCGTAAGAAATAAAATCTAGCTACGATGCTAGAAGTACCTGTGACCGGAATAATTCCCATATAAGTTTAGATGTTGTTGTTATTAAAATATTATATAGTTAACTTATCAGGTACCAATTAGATACCAGTGTTATTTTATTAAACTATAGATTTAATTTACCAGCATATAATACGGTAGTATACTAGGTCTACGTATTAAACATAAGTAATCTGTGTTAACAATTCTATCTTGAACGATTTTTTTAAATAGAATACTAATTAATTCTTCATTTAAAATACCCAGAAAGATTTTGGTCCTTGAGTTCTCTAAAAATACTACGAAAATACCTTTAATGACATTTGTGAGATCGAGGGTAGATCGAAACTGAATTTTGACCGAGCTTTTATTATTCGAATTGGCTTTCTGATATAAGATACAATACTTAGGTATTTTTTTTAAATTGTTACATAAATACATAAGCTAAGTACCAAGCAGTTAAACAAACCTCCCCACTGTGTTTTGGGGCAATTTTAGTTTATTATGGAAACAGACGTTCTCGTTCGTATATTTTTGGTTATTGACAGTAAGCTTTTGCCAAGGTGTACTGTGTGGGTAATCTCTTATTTTTAACAGGAACTGAGAGATATGAAATATCCACAAAAATAATATAAATGCATAAATTTATTACCCGTAGAATTCGACCTTAACCTACTAAGTGCAGTGGACAAGACATTAACCCCTACCCGACAGTTCCATAACTTTAAAACGTAACGAGCAGAAGTGGTTATTATTAGAGCTTGCATGGTAAAGAACCTGAAAAGCCTTGACACACATTTTGACAACCATACTCAAACCAATAGAGTTACAGAGTTTACTCCACAGAAAATAGTGTACCTAACTATAAGAAAGCGCATATGCAACCTTTTTTGCCATTTAGTCTAACATATTGCAAGGTATAATATGTGACCTAGGCATAGCGTTTCACCCACTATAAATATTTTGCTTCATGAACGACACTCTTATGCTGTAAACAGTGTTTTTATAGTATTTTCTAGTGTTTATTGTGTTCTAACTAACTAAGAAATGTCATCATTTTATGGCTGAAATCATAAAAACTTAATAAATTATATAATTAAAAAAAACATTCTTCATAATATTTTTGAGTGTATTCACTCAAAATTTTGTCTTGTCTTGAAGAAATTACGAAGCTATACTAACTTTTTTTTAAATTACTTTTTTTATAAAATACACTGAAGATTCAGATTTTAACATATAAAACATTTGAAAAAAAAAAAACATCCGAACCGATTTTCTAAACATTCTTACAAGAGAAGTTTAAAATAGCATTACACAAGTATTTATCCTTGATCAGAAGGCTCTTAACTAAATGGCAAAGAGAATTACAAGAGTAATACTGGAATAAATGAGCGGTACAAGCGAAAAGTCACGTTCTACGCCCATCCGTGCCTCATTTCCCAGCTATCGAATGACCTTAACATTGTTTTCCATATCGCCTTAGCGAAAGGACGGCTACGCAATAAATTATCAATAAACGTTTAGATTTTGTTAAACTTTCAGGATTTGGGAAAGCAAAGTGAAATCCCGTTTATATTTTGATCGGTGCACAGTCCCGACGGAACCGTAGTCATAAACTTACTCCCATTGTAATTTTGTTTTGTAACAAAGTTGCCGCCTTTAGGTCGACTCGAAAGGAAAGTTAGAACATTTACTAGACTACCAACAATTCACATAAATTTGTAGACCTCAAAATGAAATTTAATTGTTAATGTCATATCGTCAGCTTGTTTTAATTTAAATGACTTCGAACACATATATATTTATATATTCCCCTTTTCTATCCCCATTTCTTCACTTAACTTTTCGTGTAAATATATTTCCTACTTAAGTTTTGTTTTAATACCTTTTAACTTTTATTCAAGATAGTGCACCCCCGTCCGACATAACCATCTTACCGGTGGGTGGTATCCGAGGAGATTTTCGCGTAGAAAAAGGTGCACTTATTTCTACACCACCCCAAGGTAGACTAGCGTAATGCCTACGACATTAAGTTCAAATTTGTACATTTTTTGTGCATAAATGATTAAATCAATTAATAAATTTACTAGGAATGAAGAATACAGTTTATAATTTAATTCATCATAATGAAGGCGTATTGTAGTGTGACCTTTAGAAAGAAAATTATAGTATGCTTCCTCCTTGCTATTTCTATAAAAAGATCAAATGAAGGAAGTGCTATTTTCATAATTCGTTATGGTGTCTAATCTATGATCATAAAATCAGGTTCGAACTGACTGTTTTTTGACTACTACTTTAAAAACAAACTGAACATACATTTGCTTCGAAGTACAAATCCAACAACATCTAGTAGGTAGATTAATGGCTCAAGTTTTATTGTAAGAGTAATATACATTGTAAGATTTGATTTTGGTATTTTAATGTTTAAAAACACTGTTTTGTTTACAACTCTCCCCTCGATAGACTTGTATAAATGTAAATAATATATACAGGTTAAAAAAAAATATCTAGAAAAACTCAAGAATATAGGTATGTCAAATTCATCTTGGACTATTCGAGAGAGTCATGATCCAAACGTAGGCAGGTCCATTTAATCCATACAAATGCCCGCCACTGGTCAGCGGTGAAGTTTTAAATCGATTGAATAGTGGTATCTGTGTGTGAAGTGGTAGCAATTCGTCAACGTCCCTATATAATCCCCCCTCAATGAGTTCTAAGCCGGGCTAGAGGGATGTCGCGTCATCCATCACGTAGAGTAGTTGCTGCCCGCCATACCCACAACGATTCGCTAAGTCATCGCATAGAAACTAACATGTTCTAAAAAACTTCAAGTAAAATTAAGGTTCAATTTTTCCCACTTTGGTAATCTTTTGAACATTATTGATATAAAAATATCTTAGTTACAATGTATCTTATGAAATGATAGGTATGGTTCAATGTGTCTATAAGGATGAATATACCTCAATATACTATTTATCATGAGATTACAGAAAATCTTGCAATAAAGTACTGTTACTATGACATTTTTAAAGACAACTCCTGTACTAGAAATCCTGTGTTACGGGTGACTTTACAAACACTCACGAAACGGACACAAATAATACCCAGACTCAGAACAATAATTTGTGGATCACATAAAGTGTTGTCCCATGTGGGATCGAACCTATAACTCTCAGCGCAGTAGCCAGGGGTGAGATGACCCCTTAAGCTACTACGCCATTAGTGCAGTCAACTCTTTTAATGGTTTGTTTAAAGATTTTTTTTCTATTTCAGTTTCTTGTACAATCACTACTCCTACGCCATCATCGTAATATATGGTTGTTCTAGGAAGATACAAATACATTTATAAATAGATCTGTTTATAATCCCTCAGTCTTAAACGGTCCCTGGTAGTATTGTCATTCTATTTCGTCACGTCTCTTTTTTACGCGTACAAGATAGAGCTAAGAAATAATAATGTCAAAAACGAGGGTGTGTGGTCGTGTACAGGCAGTGTGCACATCTGGTACCAAATCAATTTATCGCAGATACGTGATGTTAGCTCGGTGAGCGGGAATCCGTGTCAATGAAATACTCCTACTTTACTTATTACAATCTTCTCAATATCAACAGTTTTATTTATTGAATACGCTCATCATCCATCACCTCTATTGAATGTCTTCTTGTGAAAATTTATCTGTTTTATTACGCGAGTTGGGAAGTGTTCTGAGTTACGATATTGCAGTGTTGACCGTTGTGTCACGACCGTTGATATCCTTCCGAACTTTGTCGTGAATGTGAGATTTTTGTTACTTCATAAACTTTGACAGTAAGTTTTAGATTTGTTACTTATGACAAGGAGAAGTTACACAAATACAATAGTTTTACAATAGTCGGTACTTTCAGGTGAAAACCCTATCTAACAGTCTTAACATGCTTAAATCCAATCCATGAAAATTAATTTTTATATGGATGAATATATCATTTTGTAAGAATATTTAAAAAACTGACGCATTTTTGGTTACTGCTAATGAATGGTGAAATTCGAGACGAAACTTTTTAAACTCACCTTTCCATATTATAAAATAATGGCTTACCGCTTAAAACAGTGATGTGGAAATATGATGCTGTAGTTGCAAGATAAAATAGAAAGTTTGACATTATTTATATTAAATTTATTAATTTAAGATAAATCTAACTTAAGTGATTCATATTATTCATATGTCGACGCGCAATCGTCTCGATTTGATAATTAATCAATTAATTTAACTAAACAATTTAAGGATGTTAAGATTACAGATAGGTTTTGCATATTTTTGGGTCAAACTAGCAGTTGATTTATTTATTTTGAGTCGAGGGTAGTTCTTTGTTACGGTTTCCATTACTTGTGATTAAACAATCACAAGTAATTAGTTAATAGTAAGTAAGTAAGTAAAGTTTATAGATTTAATTTAAAATAGATAACAGAATTCTTATTTTATATCTCGATTTATAACAAACAATCAAAGGTTTGTTTGCTTATTTTATGTAACTAAAAATTAATATAAACACTATTCTAAAAGTTGCTTTACAGCATTTGATTAATTTCATCAAAACAAAAACAATCAGCGGTTAAAACTAATAAACATAATAATTGTAAAGCGGTTAATATTTACCTTAGGTAAACATTTTGTGATTGTGACGGTATACAGAAAAAGTGTATTGACTTTGTATTCAGATTCGCATAAAGGGTCATTTTTGGGTTGGACTTGGTGAAAGCAAGAGCTCTTGTGAGTTCTAGTATTGTTACTTATATTGTGAACCTGTGTCAGCATTAAATTATATTGTGTTTTGTACTAAACCTGTTTTTACACGGTGTTTTTTGGTGACGGATTAAGAATACGGAGTGTCACCACCCCTATTCACGGGTGTTGTAAGAGCCGACTAAGGGAACAAACTACGCAGGACAACAGCACTGCACAGAGAAGGAAAACCTGACACAAACCCTTTTTTTTTTTTCTATCGTGTGGAAATCCCCTCGGACCGTCACCCCACCGGGGTTTGCGGCGGGGTGGTGTGTCGGACTCGGACCGACTAAAACCACACGGTGTGCCACTCTGCGCCTGTAATAGGAGGGATCCGGGAACAGCTGTTATTAAGACATCCGGACCCCTCCTAGCGCCGGCCCGCTCCTGTTGCGGGCCCCGTCTCAAAATTTTCCTCTCTTTAGGCGACGTCCGGCACACGCGGACGCCGCCCCCTCGCGGCTGGCCAAACTAATGCGGGTGGAGGGGAAACCCACCCCGTCCACCCGCGGCCACACTCAGGGCGGCATGAGGCGGTGATAGGCGCGCCTCCGCCGCCCGGCGCCTGACACAAACCCTATACCAACCCGTCTGGGCAGCTAGGTATAGTAGGCTGATGCGATGTGAGATGAATGATGTCCTCATATTATGTAATCAGTGCTTTCAAAATCCAGTTCTTTTAAAATCTACAACATCTACGGTAATATTAGTTCAGAATCCTATGCAACTAAACACATGAACTTTACATCAAAGATAAGGCGGTAACAAACAAGCTGACGTACTCGTACCGGAAGCTCGGCGCTCTGTCAGTTTCCTGATTCAGCAAGTGCGGAAATCTACCGCTAGCGCGATGTATATGGACCTTTAATTCGAAGTGTTTTATCGTTGCCTAGATGATAATGAATTTGAAGCAAAAAAGCACTTTATCTTGTTATCCTGTGTTTCACTTTAACTTTCCGTAGTATGTTGAATATGTTTATTTATAGAGCTCCCACGATCTGTCTAAACTAAGTTTGACTCGAGGCTGTCTGTTTTATTTCAAACGAATTATAATACGACAATAGGAGCGGTATTTAGAAAAACAATTCGTTGTAACAAGTGAAAAGGATAAAGGATAAACAAACATGTAAAACACTTTTCATTTTAAAATCCTACGTGGGCTACATATTCTGTATAAGTGCATGTGGGTTTTAGGAATGGGTTCACATAACATTTAAAAAAAAACGAAAATGTTTGTTTTTTTCGTATTACTTTCGTATCGCTTTGGGTTGTATCCCAGGGGAGTTTTGCACAGAAAAAAAAACTCTAATTGTATTATTAGCCTCTTGTCACTAAAAGTGAATAACTTGTCATAATGAATTAAATGAACCAACACTGGTTATTCAAAAGTAGCTATTCAAGATTGCTAAAATCAACCCCGCTGCTATTTTATAAACCCTCATTCCCAAATTGCTAGTAGTAGTCAATTGGATAAATGGAAGAATCCCAAAACCAAACACCACCAACACACTTTCATCGTAGTTGCTATAAACATTGTAAAAGTTGTAATAAATAGAGAATATCATAGTGAAACGACACATTAGCCTAGCGATCGTACTTGAAGAAACGAGTAATTTTAGATGCGTGTTTTATTGATATGTAAAGAAGATTGATATGTCTGTATTAGCGCCGACATATATGATATAATTGGACATTTCAGGATAATATGGAAACTGTGACCTATTTTACATCTATTCAACGAGTATCCAAATTTCATGACGATCGGTTGTACCAGGTTTGTATACATGATCAGTCAGCCCAGCACACGCTGGCGGTTTGCCCCGCATGGGCGACGCAGCGCCGGGCCCTCACTGCAGTCATCGGAGCAGATCTCTCGCTACCGGCCGTAATTCGCTCCATGGCCGGTAGCGACGGTTGTTTTACCGCGGTCGCAACCTTCTGCGAGATTACCTCCTCGCAGAAGGTTGCGACCGGCGGCGGAGAAGGCCCGGGAGGACGACCTCCACTCGGACCTGATCCGCCGCCGGCGAACCGGGCGGCGGAGGCGCGCTTACCTGCGCCTCATGCCGCCCTGAGTGTGGCCGCGGGTGGACGGGATGGGTTCTCCCCTCCACCCGCATTAGTTGGCCAGCCGCGAGGGGGCGGCGTCCGCGTGTGCCGGACGCCGCCTAAAGAGAGGAAACTTTGCAACAGGAGCGGGCCGGCGCTGGGAGGGGTCCAGAAGGCGATAACTACCTGGACCCCTCCTAAACCGGAAGCGCAAAGAGGGCACATCGTGTGGTTTTAGTCGGTTCGAGTCCGACACACCGCCCCGCCGAACGAGAGCCCCGGCGGGGTGACGGTCCGAGGGGATTTCCACACGTAAAAAAAAAAAAAAAAAGGTTTGTATACATGATAATAGCGTAACAATTAGACGATCGGATGGCGTAGTGGTTTGTGTAACGGACTGCTAATCCAAAGATCGCGGGTTCAATTCCCGCTCAAGTCATGCATTTGTGTGCATGAACAGTTAATGTTTGATTTGGTCTGGGCGTTTCTATGTAAAAAAAAGTACTATGGGTACTAGACAACTGATATAAATACATATAGTATTTATATCGGTTGTCTAGTACCCATAGTACAAGCTCTGCTTAGTTTGGTACTAGATGGCGTTGTGTGAATGTGGTAGAATATTATTATTATTATCCTAAGTCTCTTTTAGATCTAAGAGTATAAATTATTGAATTCACTTCTTCTTATCTCCATTTGTTTATGTATTTGTCTTCATCTCTAAGAAGCTGTTAGCTTTTAAATGATGTGTACAGATATAAATAATAATAATAATAATAAGAAGAGGCTCGCGTTAAGCAGTTGGATTAAGGGTCTGATGCAGAAAGCAGTTCTTCTCGATACGGCACGTATTGTGAGGAAGTTTCTGTCTCTGGAGTCCTAACCACCGATATCTTGGTCTCTGTACCCGATACCGATGGGATACTATTTTTTATATTTTTAAATGAATTTTTTTTTTGTTTTTGTATATAAATATATTTAAAAATGTAATTTATATGTATAAAGAATAAAATAAAGAAATAATAATAATATATCCTACACACTCACACACGGCTGTCTGATCCCAAACTAGGCAGAGCCTGTACTATGGTAACCTGACCGCTGATAAACATACTTATATATTTCTAAATACATACATATTATAGATAAATTACACCCAGACACAGAACAAATGACCGTGCTCATCTCATAATATTGGTCCTGGGTGGGAATCGAACCCACGACCTCCGGTTTAGCAGTCAGGGTCACTAACCACTAGACCAACAGGCCCGTCAATATATAATAGGATATCAGGTGCATAATATGTATGTTAAAATGCTGTGTAACATAATCTGTTGTCTCTTTCTGAACCTGTTTTAAGAAAAAAGAAAAAATAGTAGCTTGAAGTGACTTCCGATGTTTTTTTATATATTAACAGAGTAATTAACCATTAGTAACAGAGTAAGTACATAGTAAATTTGTACCTTTACTACTGTACTTTCCAATAAACTGTTTTTTACTTTTGTATGTCTTCTTTTTCCAAAACCTCTTTTGTAAGGAGAGGCCTATGTCCAGCAGTGGACTATTAAAGGCTATTGATGTGTGATGTGATGTGATGTCTTGTTACATATAAATCTCAATCTGTACGATTACGGGATGTACGGGATGTACAGTCGCGGTCATAAGTCCAGTAGCACTTTTACAAAGTTATAGCATTATAACTAGTTGGACTTATAACCTTCTTCTATTAAAGTATATCACACACACATATACACGCTACATGCGTATGATTATAGTAAATAATTTCAAATCAAAATCTGTCGGTCTGGTGCCGCTGTGGACGCTTTAATGTAAATGCCGCCGTTTCAAACATCTTGCAACCTTACAGTAACTTTTTTTTAAATTCATGGTTAGTGGTTATGAGTGCAGTATTGTAACGAACGTCAAAGAATATAAATCTTTGTATCAATATATTAAACTAGTACTCACTAAAAGTTGTAGATTTGAAACAAACTATTCTACCTATTGTTTCAAAAACACCCTCAACTTTTGACCTCGGTTAGTGAACTTACATTTTACATTTTTACATTTTTTTTTTTTAAAAAGACAACTCCCGCATTAGGAATACATCCTGTGTCGCGGGGTACTTTACAAACATACATGAAACGAACACAAAGAACACCCAGACTCAGAACAACAATTTGTGGATCACACAAAGTGTCGTCCCGTGTGGGGTTTGAACCCACAACACTCGACGTAGTAGGAAGCAGCGTGGCGACCGCTTAAACCACTACGCCATCCGTGCGGTCAACTTAGTTACGAACGTTTGTGTTATTAATTGCTACTGATGGTTATATTGAATATATGTATTCCAAATTAAAGCAGCAATGCAAATATTAGTATTAAAGCTTGTTTTTTACGTGTTGAAACCCCCTCGGATCGTTAACCCACAGGGGTTTGCTGCGGGCTGGTGTGTCTGAATCGGACCGACTAAAATAACACGTTGTGCCACTCCAAATTGCCAGCGTGTGCTCAGCCGAGTCCTCACTGCAATCGCAGTGGTGACAGGCGGGACTCAATTTCCTCCTAGCAACCGAGTGCAGGTACTTCCCGAAGCAACCGTGCCCAGAAAGGACCTGCGTCAGCCAGAGGGAAAGGGTCCCGTGCTGCTGCCCTGCCCACTAGAATTAGTGCAAGATATTTTAATGGATTGTGTTTCTGTTGTTTTTTCTTTTTGAAAAAAGCTGTTAGACGTGCACAAATTATTAACCACTCGCCACTTGTTAACCGGTTTCATCATCATCATCACATCAACAGCCTATAAAAGTCCACTACTGAACATAGGCCTCTCCTTAGGAACGAGATTTTTGCCTACTCCAGTCTCAGCGATGCTTAATGATTGGGGAAAGTGAAGCAAATGGTTTCAAACCAACTAGGCTTTAATTACGTCTAGGTTTTGAACGACATAAAGCTACCTAGTGTGCTGTGTGCTACCTGTTTATCCCGTGGAAGAATTAAACTTATTTTGCGATATCTATTAACTGCGATACACGCTGCTTTTATTATTGGTGAATTGTTTCGTCAATATTCGAATGTTAAGGTTATTCCATGGCGATATCCCCTGATTTAAACAGTATAGAAAACGTTAGGTGTTCAGTGGCTTCCATGCGTCAACATCATCATAGTTGTATTATCAAAACAATTTTTCAATTAAATTTTTTGTTACTTTTAAGAATTTAAATTTTAAACATCGCTTGTAACTTTGTTCGCTTGGTTGATTGTATTAATTTTTTTTACTGTGCTTGCTGTGGTCTCCTGTAAGTGAAGGAGTACACCGACTTTAAACCCATTCTGTTAATTACTGTTTTTTTACTTGTGTATATCTTTCGTAGGAAATCCTAATAAATAAATAAATAAACAATCTAGAAAACTCTGTCTTACAAAAAATAAATATAACTTTTTCTTAGGGCAATTTATTGGATGCGTTGGCTGTAATAGTAATAAGTTAGTTTATGATTGTAATATAGAGGTTAAGTTTCGATCTTTTTTTCCTTGAGAAAATGAACAAAGTAAACTGTCAACCTCTATAATCAACGATTTCTTCGATTGATCTTCATTGTTTTTCTCTGTGCACATATGAGTTACGTTACGATCCAGATCTAAACGATGTATTTATGATTTATGTTTTAATTGATTGTAATGTGTTTTGTGCATACAATAAACAAAATAAAAAATATTTTTTCAGATATTTTTAAAGTAACAGAATTCAAAAAAAAATAACCTGACATGAAAACAAAAAGTTCAAAAAGTGATCAGGCACCACTCGCCATCAGGCAAACAGTTGAAGTAAGCTAATCGTACTATTATGTAACTGGTTAAAATGACTATTATTGGTTTGACTTTTAGCATCGCTTTCAAATAAGTGCTACCACTGGAAGTTCAATACGAAGAAAACGTATAAATACGTGTCTAGGTATCTAGTGTTGTGCACACATGCATCTGACCAACCAATATTATACGTCTGTATTATAATGTTTATAAAATGTGTGTGCATTGAAATATCACACACAGAGATATGCACCGAACCGGCGTGCGAATATGAACATTATGGTGATACTGCATTTATGACCCTTGATTGTACATTTAATTAAGGTTATACAAAAAGTACCTACGCATGCTTTATTTTTATATGATAGCTTTTTCATAGAGCAGAAAATCCCGCAGCAATAAGTCTGGATTATATGTACACTACTTACGGTATAAAAGTTACGAAGAGGATTAGGAATTTTATCTGTTAAGGCAGTATTTCCTCGGCTGTTAATGTAAAAAATAGTTTTATGGACACTTACGTGTATGTACGTAATGGGTGATTGCTATCAGAATAGAGATATACGTTATAGAGTAGGAAGAAATTATATACTAATGTACACTGAATTATTTAAATGATTTTGAGACAGTTAAAAAACTTACATCTCTTTTAAGACGCAGGTTACTTCAGGTTGAAAAATAATTACCTGTGTGTCATGTCAATGAATTACTTTCATGGAAGCGAGGTTTGTTTTACTCTATTTTTAAAGACTTTAATAAAATGAGTCATACTCTATTGCTTAGATTCTTCTTAATCCAATTAAGCTTATATTAAATTAAGACACATGAGTTACATACGCATTAGAGCAAGTAGTCTTGTATATAACATAGTTTTATCTTTACCGCCATAGCCCTTAGAGTCTAGGTCTATACATTTTTTTACACACACATTCGGTATTAACTTATTGATTTCAGACTAATACAATCATCATCAAATTCGGAATCTTCTCAGCTCGAGCTCAACCATTACTATAAAACCAAATTCCTATTCTACTTTATGGATATCTATGTCTATCAAACAAAGTACAAAAGTAGTAAGTACTAGTAGGTGCAATAACATTGTTGTTTCAACGACAAAGCAGGGATACCGCAAATCGTTTAATGTCTTTTTATGGGCTATTGGAAACCTCGGTTCAGTTTTATGTGTTTCTTGTCAGTTTGTTTTTATTACCTTTCGAATAATCACTTGTCAAACTCATCGCCAATACTATATACTTATCATGTCTTTGCTATTGGTTATACTGAATCTACCTACTGGAAAGCGGCGCTGACAATAGATATTTACTTCTAGAATTATATTTTTAGTCACAGATTTTTAAGAATTTTTAGCTTAATGTGCGAGATGACTTATGCTACAGCTTAGTAATGTAATAAAATAGTATTAATTTCAGGCTTATAATTTACAAAACAAAATAATTATTGTTCTAAATGTGATAAAAATGAATTTAAATTCTAATTTTAATAAGTTTTTTTACACGTTTTAATATTAGTTGGTAGTAAATTGGATAAACGCATCTCGATTTTTCATACTTTTAAAACACTAAACAGCTATGCATACTTTCATAGACTCTATGCATATATTCATAGACGGTGACCGAACAAATTACCGAAGCAAAAGTCGTCAGAAAATATTGGCAGCTAACAAATTTTGTTTCCGTCAAATATGTGGGTAGTAACACAATTTGTGATTGATTTCCGACGTCGCGTGCGTTCTCTCCGCAGTCAGGTGTTCAGGAAATATGTTAGAAATTTACAAAAAAAAATGTTTCTTTTATCGATAGGTTTAAATTTGCAAGCTTTTTGACTTGTAATTTTTTTACAAATTAAGGATATATCATTTTACTCATGTGTTTTCATGCATTTCGGAACCGAGAGACACCTATACACTCACAGTGTTGCGTTTATAACTGACTTGCCAAGATGCTTCATTTTTGGATACGCTAATGAATAATATGAAGCTATTATTTCATAGAAGTTATCGTTAGTAGATTTGTGTCATTAAAACCTACAAACATCGTAAATAATACCTTCACCCTAACATCATTATTTTTAATTTAGTACTCCTTTAGCACAAAGGAGGTTTTGGCCTACTATACCACGCTGGCCAGGCGGGTTGGTATAGGGTTTGTGGCAAGTTTTCCTTCTTTTTGCAGTGCTGGTGTCCTGCGTGGACCTTTCCTTCTTTTGCGCCTCTTTGTCGGCTCTTACGACACCCACGGGATGAATTGGGGTAGTGACATTCCGTATACTTAATACTTCTTTCTAAGGAGAGGGCTATGTCCAGCAGTGGACTATTATAGGCTGTTGATGTGTGATATCACGCTGGCCAGAATAGTTGGTATAGGGTTTGTGTCAAGTTTTGCTTCTCTTTGCAGTGTTGTTGTCCTGCGTAGTTTGCTTCCTTAGTCGGCTCTTCTGATACCCACGGGATGAACAGAGGTGGTGATACTCCGAAATCCACAATAATGAATAAAAATCCACACGGACATCTTCACACTAACAATAAATATTAACTACAAACAAATACTTTGTAAATATGTCGTTTTTGGTTTTGCTTTACACAAAACACTCTGTAATCCACAATAATCAATAAAAATCCACACGGACATCTTCACCCTAACAATTAATATTAACTACAAACAAAACCTTTGTCAATATGTCGTCTTTGGTTTTGATTTACATAAAAATGCTAACACTTTAATGTAAATACGCGATGAAAGGTATAAAAAATAAAATACATAACATGTAATATAACTTCCCATCGTGCGTTTCGAAACTATAACGTGATGTGAAAACTAGTAGGAAATGCTACAAGGAATTACATTTAAGTTGCTAAGTGCTGATTTTGTTGGTTAGCTTTCAATATGTTGTTGATAAATGTTTCACGTTATAGCTGTTATTGCGCAAAAAGTAATATCTTGGCATCTTTATATGTACGAGTATTTTATACAACTTCATGTGGTAGATATCACCTAATTAATTCCCTAAATCCTGCTAGTAAAATGTAGTATTAGAAGTGGTGGTAGTCATTCTAGTAATAACTATAACAGGAGTTACCGACTTCCCTCTAAATATTAACATTTGCTTATATATATATCGATGGAAAGATACACTTTACTGTAACTGTAGTACTAAGAAAGATTATCTTTACTATCGATATTTTAATATTGACAAGGTATAATTGGCGACATTATCGCGATCTGCAATTTTTTCTTCTTCTGCAATTGGATTTAGTGAGAGGTTGATAAAGATTTGAAAAGTTGCAATTTACAGAGAAATATGAACTAAAAATCAAAAGCAGATGCTGAAATCATCATCATCATCATCAACAGCCTTTTATAGTCCACTGCTGGACATAGGCGTCTCTTTAGAAAGGAGGTTTTGGCCTACTATGCTGCTGATGGATGCTGAAATACATATACTTAAAATTAATAATAATTATTATTATTATAATTAATAACGACCGTCTGGCCGTGTGTAAAATGTGAAAATATTAGTACAGTAATAACAAAAAATAGTACAGACTCTGCCTGGCCAGGCAGCAGATTGAAAGATGCTAATTTCTCCGTTTCCATTTTATTTATAGAAGAGGGGACAAATGAGCACTTCCTTTCTAGGGTATACCTGGTTCCCCGGCTATTAGTACCCGAGACGGCGTGCGGTTTTAGTCGGTTCGAGTCCGACATGCCACCGATAGGTGGTATCCGAGGGGATTTCCGCTCGGAAAAGAAAAAAAAAACAAGGGGACAAATGAGCAACTAGACAACTATGTTACCTCTTATTTTGTGCTGGGTTGTGGTGCATAAACTACAGAGTACAACCCGTGATAGAGCTAACAAGAGTTTAAAAAAATATTTTTCGAACTGACAAGTATTCGTAGGTCTAAGCAGAGTCAAAACTTTAGAAGAAATATCTGTATCTGATTTAGAACCCTTTAAACTATTCAGTAAACCGTACGATGAACAAGCTTTGTCAAAAATGCACCGATTGAGGAATCTCATTTCTGACGAAAGGTAGACACCGGAAGGGAACCTCCTCCTTTTTTTTCAAGTCTGTTAAAAATAATTTTATTTTTAAATTTTTTGTTGCAAGTAGATGTACTTTGTTTATGGCTATGGCATGACTATGGCATGATAATCTGTAGAATGAAACCGCATGATACGACATGCTGCGGCGTCCCGCGGAATGCCAGAACATGCCGCGGTCTAATTGTATCGAAATTAAGTAATATGATTGAATAACGATACTCATTGAAATAACGATAATAATAACTTAATCGAAAATTAAATTCATAACCACGACCGGCTGTCCGGTGGTGGTTATGAACAGGTATTGCACGCGCCTTAGAGTTGTGTAGTACGGTAGGTAAAGCCTCGGGTCCGATTCTCGAATCGGGCAAAACTTTATAGGGTTTTTCTGAGAGAGTTTTAAACCGACTTCTAACAATACTAACAAAGACACTACATACCTAGCAGCAATCGCGGTTGATTTGCTGTCATTTTTTGATAAGTTCCGTTGTCTGTCTCCAAAACTCATCATCCGATCTGTATGAAATTTAAATAGGATGTTTTGAAATAAACCCGTTCAAAACAAAAAAAATATTGAAAATACGTGCATATATGATGGAGTTATGTAATACATAAAATAAAATATAAACATCCGAATTAACAACCTCCTCCTTTTTGACGTCAGTTAAAAAAATAGCTTAAGTTACTCCTTATATGGACAGCTACCTGGTAGTGAATTATAACAAATATCGGTCCAGCCGTTAAAATAAACCTATTATTTTGATATTACAAACAGACACTTCAATTTTATTTATTTGCATAGATATGAATTTGAAACAGTGATCATATTTCTTAGTCCTTTAAAGATCGCAAAGTCTTGATCCTTGAACCTTGGAAACCTATACTTAATCACGTTACATATGACATAACATTACGAGTTATCAGTGATGCTTCATAAAATCTACTATCATAACTCGTTAATTAAAATGTGTTATTACAAACGTCTCAAACACGTTCATCCCTCAGCAGAACAATGAGGCAAAGTGGATTGGTCGGTTTAAAATTAATGAGAATCATTTTGAGGGCAAAATTTTCATCAAGCAAAGTGGTTACCTGCTTAATGTAGTGTAAGGAAATGTGACTTGGGAACATCTACAGAGTTAAGTGAGATAGAGATTTCTGATAGACTGCGGTATGCAATCATCGTTGTATGCTGAATGCTTTTAGTAATCGCTACTTTGACATTAATTTTGTTTATAAATGTGTTATAACTACGTTGTCTACGAGATACCTATATTTTAGTATCTAGTTTCTAATAATCAAAGGCGATTACTAATGTGCCTGTTGTGATTAAGGTACTTAGTGCGTATAAGTAAATAACAGTAATAACGTAAAAAAATACCATTAAAACTTCTGTTGATATTGATGGATAACCTATAGAGCTCCGATAACTTTATACTGATAGCACTAATACACGATCTTCAATTGTGCCGAGATGTTTCTTTAACTTATATCGCTAAAACTTATAACAATAAAACGAATTCCTTGTTTATATTCATCGAATATCTATATAATATCGAAGATATAAATAAAAAAAATGAAAATACCAACTATTTACCTGTAACAAACTATTTCAGAGTTCGAATCCCGACAGAACTACTTTTAATTAAATTGAGCGCTCTTACCGGGAGTTTCGAAACACTTTTAAGTGATTTCGTGATAAACTTCGCAATAGACTGAAACAATACTTAGCCACTTACAATGGAAATAATATTTTTATGACTTTGCATTTTATTAAAAACTTAAATTAGGTATAACAGTTCGCAGTTTTTTATTCCCTAAATATTTTCGGGATAGTTTTTTTGGAAAGAGTTTAGTTAGAACCAAACGAGAAAATATACTTGTTTATTAGCATTGAAACTTCGTTACTTTAGATCGATATTACGCTTCATAAAATAGCAGTAAGTAAGGTCCCAGACAGTTGTTTAATAAATAACCGTAGTAGGTTTAAAGGTTTCTTTAGACTAGTAATGAGATACTAACTAGAGAGTGGTAGTAAATCGAATTCTCAATCAAATCAAATCATAAAGTAGGAGTTTATTTTGTTTTAATGTTTAGTTAGTAACAAAGAGGTGATGGAATAAATAGTTAATATTCTAGTGCTTTTGGTTTAAAAAAGCTAGAGTTTTTTGCTGATTCCTCTATTCATTCTTTACTTTTCATAATAATGAGGCAGAAAACTTTGATAAAAGTTATGAAGGACCCTTCCATAGGTTGGAATTAAGTTTCGCCCCTTTCAGTGGAGAAAGAGAGGCGGACCGCTGTTAACGAATCTCACCATTTTAGGTTTAGTATTGAACACTGTCTGATCGTAACACTTATTAGAAACCCCGGCAAACAGACAGTCTGGGGGATTTAAACACACACAAAAAAATTGACCAGCAACGGAATTACATTTTTCTACACAGTTAGATTTTTGACTTCCTCAATAGTGATCTCCTTTTGTTTTAAGGCATCTACCGTTTTAATCACACATTTTATCACGCATCGTATTTAACAAAACATAATAATCAATTAAAAAACATGTATAACATCTTATATATTTAGCTACTGAGATGGTAGTCAATTTAATTCTGCGAAATACATTTTCATAAGACTAATGCTGTATCATTCGGCCAGTCGGATATAAAACGTATGTTAATAGCGTATCTACTATTGTAAACAAGTGTCGAGTGTTTATGTATGCAGATGATATGTGCCTGGTATATGCCTCGAAAGATGTATCGGAGGTACAAAGGTGCGTGCAAGAGGACTTTGAAAGTATTACCAAGTAGGCACTTGACATTGTAATTTTCTTAAACATTACAAAAACTAAATATAAGTATAAATATTCGCCATACAATCAACGAGCAAAAAGTATTAAGAATGTCTACATATGAATAAGGTTAATTGCAGTTATACTTTTAAATATTTGGTTATACTCGTATTATATTAAGGTCAGGAAAATTGGAAGCCACATCGCTGATACTTGTGATAAGCTGAGACCGGTATTGGGAATGAGAGAGAATATGGAAAACTGTTTTGCATTTACAAAACTGTATTTTTATGCTGCATTTGCAACTTGCAATTGCAAAATTTTACCTATAGATAGGAAAGTTAAGTACCTAATAGCTTTAGAACATTACTAAAGTAATGAAAAGTAACTAACAAATAAATACAATCCAAGAAGTGTTATAGAGAATTTGTTGGTTAAACCGACTGTGTCGAACTATTACGGAGAACGAACGTATAGTAGTAGTAATAGTTTTTAGTACCTAAAATATTCAATTAAATTATCTTATTGTGACAAAACACTAAAATAAACAAAAATGTGTTAAAACAAAATTGAGGGATTTAATTCTTGATGACAAAGGGACCGTCGAACCCACTGTTAGCGAGAGATGGGCCCGCAATAATAATTTAAGTATATAATATAATATTGTATAATTTTAAAAGTAAGTATTTAAGGATTTGATTTAGTGTTAATTACCATAAAAATGGCGCATCTTGCCATTGACTTAATAATAATTCAAACATAAAAAAATCAAATTCTTTCCATTTTCTTTCAAATAAAAATATTTTCTTTCGCTGGTCACAGTTCTAACTTCACTTTACCCAAATGATTCACTAACAGTAAAGGGGAAAGTTCGTTAGGTTAATTAAAGCCCGTTCTCTACGCTCACCCAAAGAATTCAATAACAGTAGATGGTACCTGACGCAGGTATATAATATATAAGGTAAAAAAGAAAACACAAAAAAATATTAATACACAAAAATTAATAACAAAGTGGACGTTTTGAAATTACATTAAACGTTATTTATGGCCTTTGAATATATATGCACAACTGAATATTATACTAACTGAATCAGAATTTTAATTTTAGCGGTTTATTCGAAGAATTGAAAATAGGAATTTCGTTTTTCGAACCGAGAACTAATCGAGCATTTGATTCTACGAACTTATAAAAATCGGCAAACAAACACATCGCATTACATTATGACTTTTTGGAAAATAAATTTCGTGAATTTTAATAATAGTCATTATAATTCTTGTGAAATTCAGACTTTTGAAAATCGGAATATCGAAATTCAGAATAAAATATTTCGGATTATTTTTGTGTTCCCTTAAAATATACCTACACCCATAAATCATTTGCCTCCTTGCCTGATTTCATGTCTTGCTAAGAAATAAGGTTACGTGCTCTGAGTGGTATAGACGAGTACACGCGCTAATCGCGAGGTCGCGTTACAGGGTTGATATGAATACAGCTGATCAAAATTTACACAATGCATGTAACATTTAATTAGCTAAGAAAATTTTTAGCAAAATAATTGATTACTAGTTTTATGTTGTCCGTGTAGTGACGGATTAAGAATACGGAATGTCACTACCCCAATTCATCCCGTGGGTGTCGTAAGAGCCGACTAAGAGGCGCAAAACCACACAGGACATCAGCACTGCAAAAAGAAGGAAAACTTGACACAAACCCTATACCAACCCGTCTGGCCAGCGTGGTATAGTGGGCGAAAACCTCCTTTCTAAGGAGAGGCTTTAATAGTCCACTGCTGAACATAGAGAAGTGGACTATTATAGGCTGTTGATATGATGATGTGATGTGATGAATTGTGGAATCGGATCTTGACTGTGGTATAGCTACCACAGTCAAGATCCGATTCCACAATTAAGTAAGAATCAATTTTACATAACGTCATTTATTTGATTTCTGTTTTAACATATACATGCGTGTACGTATAGCCATTATCACTAACTAACATTTAATTACACCCAAGCAAATTTGTAAAAGTGTAGGATTACAATATATCTACACTTCACATACTACAATAATCGTAAACATTCTTGTTTAATGAACGCGTTGTTAAAGACTAGGGAATAAGTTAGTTACTGACTGATACTCTGACATAAACTGTCCTTCCACACTGTCTTTACATAGTTACTAATTTAATTATGATATCCAATATCAAAGTTCTCTGGGTCAAATACATAATTATACAACGAATAAGCTCACTTGGCTTAAGACTCAAGTTGCCCCAATAATTTTGCTACTATAGACATAATAATATCGTTATGCTAGAAGTTGTACTAGTGCTTAGGTGCCGTAAAATTGTTATATTACTTGCTACAAAAACGGGATAGTGGGTGTAAAACCTACGCGACATTGTCGTCAAGCCACACTGACCACAAAAACTTTAATGGGTTCTTTTATCGACCATTTTGCGATAGGCTACAATCAAATCATTTCAATACCAGTTTTAATATCATAAGTGATATGAAATTTTGCAGTACAATCAATTTTAGTAAAAAATATTTAAAGGTATGTTGTTATATTATAAAAAAAAAGTTGAACCGACTTCAAAAAACACCGACAAAGAGCACTAAAAATTAAAAAATAATTACAAATCTAAGTAAAAAACTATAATAAGTACCCTCAATGTAACAGGTAACATTATAATACCAATAGTCCCTTCTAGTCAGTTTGAAGTCGGTGCCAAGCCAAATAGGTGCTTGATAGGCATGGTAGAATGTAGCGCGGCAGCTGCAACAGTCTTCATGCTGCGCAAAACATGATGAACGAGCTAAAGTGGACGCACATCTCCAATTATATTATTATTTTGAATTCTTTAATAAGTTGTTGATAAGTTTGCGCACGTAATTGATCTGGTTGGTCTTTATTAATTAACAAAATCTTCGATTTTTTAATTAGAATTATTTTGAATTCTTAATTTTTCATTGTGCTAATATAAAGCTGACATAGACCAGTCTTACTTATTGTACATCGAGCTTGGCACCGACTTCAAACAGACTAGAAGGGACTATTGGTATTATAATGTTACCTGTTACATTGAGGGTACTTATTATAGTTTTTTACTTAGATTTGTAATTATTTTTTAATTTTTAGTGCTCTTTGTCGGTGTTTTTTGAAGTCGGTTCAACTTTTTTTTTAAAAAGGGTTTATTTTACCATTTTTAGTGTAGGATATGAAAATGACATTGGCGTCCAAACTGATCAAGATCAGCTTAAATTCTTTTCTAAGAAACAGTCAAATTCTTGTGAGTTGCAACCGAACAAAATAACTTCCGATTCAATTGACACTGATCTCGAAGGTGAAGATAGGGAAGCTTTAGTGAGACTACTCAACAAATATGCTCAATATTTTATAGAAGGAGTTCCAACTAGAAGGGTTAATACTAGTATGTTAGAAATTAACCTAGTTGACCCACCCAAAATTTAAGAGTTTTTTCCAGAACTATTTTAATAAATTAAGTATAAAATTACTTACAAACGAAATACGATGCCATCCATAGCAACAAAACGTCTATCCGAATTATTTTAACAAGATAGAATACAAAATTTCAACCTTTTCTTCTTAATACAACGAAAATTACTGTGGTGACATAAATACTGCAAGTTCTCTGCGCATCACATCGCGCAGTCTATGACAGTTGCCATGGTTTATTTGGCTAAAGAAATACTCGTAGCTAAAACACGTTGTCGGGGCTGTCAAATTCCCAATAATTGTGAGGGTTTCACTCGATTTCTCTAGGATCCCATTATCAGATCCTGAATTGGTGGTAATGGGACCAATTCGGGAGCATACCCTTTCGATTACAAAAAGAATTTTGAAAATCGGTCCACAATTGACGAAGAAATCGCGTAACAAACATACATAAAAAAAAAATACAGACGAATTGAGAACCTCCTCTTTTGTGTTTTGGAAGTCGGTTAAAAAGAAAACATACTGTCGAATCAAAAACCCTCCTTTTTTGATGTTGGTTAAAAATCGACTAGCATGAAGCTCCTAGTCGAGACGAATCAAATGAGCACAAACACGGCGGAATTGCTTTATTTTATTACAGAGTTCCCATGGCTATTTACCGTCTCCATCATCAGACCCTGAATATCACATAGGATCGGAGTTCTTATTAATTAGACTCAAACACATTCAAATTCGATGGTATTACATAATTTTGTTACAGAGATCCCATACTCCTAAACCATTCATCAACAGCTTCATCATCAGCTCAGCAACATCAGATGGTGACCATTAGATGCAAAAATCTACATAGATTAAGATAATTTCTGATAAACAGTGTATATGCCTACAAAATTTGAGGGTTTCCCTCGATTTCCCCAGGATCCCATCATCAGATCCTGACCTGGTGACAATGGGACCACCTCTGACGTATGACCTACCAAATAAAAAAAGAATTATTCAAATCGGTTTATAATTGCCGGAGTAATCGCGTAACAAATACACAAAAAAAAAAAAAAAAAAAATACAGTCGAATTGAGAACCTCCTCCTTTTTTGAAGTCGGTTAAAAAGAGAGATGAGGTCATTATGACACTTGACAGCGCCTGCTAAGATTTCTTGATGCAAATATGTTTCTCCACAAATGTTTGATATCAGTAAGAATCACATGGGTCACATCGATCGATCAATAACATTCGAAACAAACTATTAATTTTTAGCAATTATAATATTTTATTTTTCAATGTTGTTAGTTAATATTAATGCTGAATTTAAACAAAAAAGAAAGATGACTCTTGCTTGCACACGGTCTTTTTTACGTGAACGTTTTGACCAAATGTAAGGAGTTTAGCTAGTATATTAAATCCGTTATACGTTGACCGAATGCTACGATTGTCAATGTAGTGTGAGTAGGTATTAGGTAGATTATTAACCGACTTAAAAAAAGGAGGAGGTTATCCATTCGGATATTTATATATGTTTCCGGCAAAACTCCGTCATATAAGACGGATTTTCAAAAATGTCTTTTTGTTCGAAAGGGGTTTATTCCGAAATGGTCCCATTTAAATTTCATATAGAACTAATAATTTGTTTCGGAGACAGACAACGAAACTTAAAAAAAATGACAGCGAGTTAACCGCGATTACTGCTAGGTTTCTGGCAGTTCTTAATGCTTGTGGCGCCCCACACATACAATTTATTTATTTATTTTTATTTATTTATTATTGATACGCCAACATTGTACATATACAACATTGATCAAAATGCAGTTCAATATAAAGGATTGTTCTATTCTCTTCTATATGTAGACCAATTACAATGAAACAGAAACATATTACATCGCCATCTAACGAAGACACACCGAACTACGGAGTAACTCCTGCATGAGAATTGCTAATCCTGATCGAGATATGAAGAATTCTAACGCCGATTAGCATATATACAAATTATCAACATCAACTGTTGAGCCACGGCCCGACAGCTACGAGGGGTGATCAATAAGTAATGATAATCGAGTATTTCTAGAACGCACAAAAACCCAAATTATTTTTTTTCTGCTTGCTTATATATCCACTACTTCAGCTTCAAAAAAATGTATAAATAGGACACCATTACCGGGAGATACATTCATTTGAATACGAACTGTCGAAGAGAAAACATCAAAATGGAGAAAAATGAAATAAGAGCTGTCATCAAGTACCTCTGCCTGAAAAAATGTCTACCAAAGACATACACAGCGACTTAGAGGAAACATTGGGGGAGTCTGCTCCTCCATATTCCACAGTCGCACGCTGGGCAAAGGAATTTAAGCTGATCAGAACCTCCACTGAAGATGAACATCGCGAGGGACGCCCTTCCACGTCCCTTACTGGAGAAAACGTCAAAAAAGTGGAAGATATCGTGTTGGCCGATCGAAGGGTGACCGTAAGGCATGTAGCTGAGGTCACAGGGATCTCCTATGGCAGCGTTCAAAAAATCATTGTCAACAAAATGCATATGAAAAAGGTCTCTGCGCGTTGGGTACCGAGAATGTTAACCGACGAGCAAAAAAAGAAACGAGTCGACATTTCGAGGGTGAATTTTCAAAAGTTCCAGGCCGATAAAGAATTTTTTTTGTCGCGTTTTGTGACCATGGATGAGAACTGGATCCACTACTTTGATCCCGAAACCAAACAACAATCAATGACTTGGAAACGAGCTTCCTCACCAACGCCGAAGAAATTCAAAGTGTCAAGTTCAGCGGGAAAGGTTATGGCGTCTGTTTTCTGGGATGCAGAAGGAATTATTATGGTGGAATATTTGGAAAAGGGGGCCGCTATAACAGGCTCTTACTACGCAGGCCAAATAAGAAGATTGCGAGAAGCTATTAAGTCAAAAAGACGCGGTAAACTGCGCGCTGGAGTGCTGTTTCACCAAGACAACGCCCCGGCTCACAAAGCCGCAGTTGCGATGGCTGCCATTGAAGAAACGGGGTTCGAACTGCTCGAACACCCTCCCTATTCGCCAGATCTAGCTCCCAGTGACTTCTACCTCTTTCCTCGGCTCAAAGAACACCTCCGGGGCAACAAATTTGAGGACAATAGTGAAGTGATGGCCGCAGTAGAGGCATTTTGGGAGGGCCAAGACAAAGAATTTTTTTCTAAGGGAATCATGGGCTTAGAAAAAAGATACACTAAATGTATTAACTTGCAAGGAGACTATGTTGAAAAATAAAATACTTTTTTTAATCTAATAGTTCTGTTTCATATTGATTATCATTACTTATTGATCACCCCTCGTATGATCACCTCGCCTGGTCGGAGGATCCTCTTTTTGTGTTGGAGGGACATGACATCCGTTCTTCCACAGTGCTCTTTATTGTTAGTATTGTTTGATGTCGGTTCAATTACAAAAAAAAGGATTTATTACTTAGTATAAACCTTTAACTATAAAAACAATTGTTCCGTATTGATGGTGTGTAGTTTTCAGGTGTGTAAAATTAGGTTGTGGAATTATTCTTTCAAGCAACTATTGCCAAGGTTACCATTGAGCAATAATTATATTTAGAAACACAAGTTGCACTTAAGATTTTTTACGAATATAATAAACCATCGTATAAGTATTTTTGCTACTTTCATTATAACTTTATTAATAATATGCAGGTAGAATAGTTGGTTTCGTTCCTAAATAAACCAACGAATTTCTGTCTTTGTATAACGGGCACTTTGGGAAATAATGATGAGGAAATTAGAGGTTACTTACAAGGTATGGGTAGGAAAAAGGATAGCTATATAAAAAAAGCAATATCTTGAACAGTACAGTGCCTTTACCAGAACAGTTACTGGAATTGACTGTTCTCGGGTTGTCTGAGTCGAGTTCCATGATTTTGTGATTAGGTATTAAACCTGCAGGGAGTGCGATTGTGTGCGATTCGAACCTACGACCTCTTGCTCAGCAGTGAGGACTACTAAGCAACAGATCTGTAGTTACACTGACTTTAGAGTCACGAGTATTTATATATTATAGCAACTAAGCACCACAGGACTTATATTCTGTTAGAACATTTATCCTAGCTAACGTTACTATACGTAAAGCTATGACACACATTCACTGGATTAAACTTTGCATATTTCCAAAGCTATTTCTCCACAAACCTTACTCTGATTACATATTCAAGTGATGCAATAAACTGCTGAGTTAGCAACGGACACTTGTACTTACACTATATATTTTCCATTACGTTGATTTTAGATGCATAGATCGATCCTTGAATATACCTTTGCTTGTCTAAGCACCTCTTGGTGTTCCGTTATTATTTTTATTATATGGAATCAGCTACTTCATTTCCCACAAAGCCTGCTTGCTATAACTGGAGTAATTTAAAGCTTAAGATTGCCAAAGTACTCAAGAGGAACGAAGTGCAGCTTGAAGATTATTGCGTACCTTGAGTACTTGTCTGTTTTTTGCTATCGTACAACTATAGATCACCGTGCCCCAGACAAGGTTATAATATAAGTATACATACTTTACGATGGGCCCGTAGATAATTCTTGCTTTATATTACTTCTATTGGTCTGTCTCAGCATCAAACTGTACTCTTTACGACCTTTATACGCCTAAATAATTCATTCACCTGCGCATTCACATGCTGCTACTGATTTCATTATTCAGAACATTTTTGTTACTAATATTTACTAATTAGCATTTGATTCATTTAGGTAAAATTCCATTTTACTATCGCTGGGAAATAGCACATTTTTCTAGATGATGTTATTCAAATTCAAATTCAAATTCAAATCGTTTAATTCAGACATAGTCCATAGGGTTAGTACAAACAAAGAAACTTAAGAACTAAAGTTAGTAAACACAATCAATTATTTTGGTGACCGGTGTGGATCTTTGCCCAGTGGCGCAACAGAGGGGAGTCCCACCGATCCGTAAACACCTTCAGGACACTGTTAGTAGCGGTGCGCAACCGGCCGGCCATGGATGCGGTCCTCTTTCTTAAAATTGCGTAAAAGTCGTCTGTGTGCGCCTCCGCAAACATACCGGACGCACTACAACGACAGCCCCAACAGCATCCTGAACGCGTTATTATATTGGACGCACAGGTCGCTGTATGTCCTCTGCGTAAAACTGGTCCAAAGACTGCACGTGTAAAAGGACTGGCAGAATGCTTTAAAAAGTGTAACCTTTACTTGATTTGTACAGCGTGAAAATCTTCGAACCAGCATGTTACATCGAACAGCCAGCGACCTGCGCTCCCTCTCTATATCTAAACTATCCTTAAGATCATCAGTGACCCAATGACCCAAGTACTTAAATTTAGTCACCCACGTTAAAGGGGTGCCACATATCGTGACACCAGGGATATTTGAATATGTTATGGCCCGCGCTTTAAACATAATAAGTTCGCTCTTCTTGACATTGTACTTAAGCCCATGGGCCGCTGCATAGGACTCACAGATCGCCACAAGTTTCCTCAAAGCGCTGATCGATGGGCTCAGCAGCACCATGTCATCGGCATAGCTAATGTTATTAATACAGACGCCATCAATATGACACCCAACTCTGGTGCTGCTGAGGTCACTTATAAGCCGGTTAATGTATAAGTTAAAAAGACGGGGCGAACTCAACCCCCCCTGTCTCACCCCGCACTCCAACCCATACACATCTGATTGAGCAGCTGCCCATCTCACACTATTTGTCTGATTATAGTACCAGTAACGAAACAAGGACGTAATTTCATTCGGTAGTGTCGTATCCCTCCGCACTCTATCCCATAGGACTACATAGACTATAGTTTAAAAAACAGGCAAAAATAGGTGTCTTTCTGGAGGTATAATATTGAACAGTTTGCTTAAGGCACAGAATGGCACTCTCAGTAGATAGACCAGGTTTGAAGCCAAACTGCTCGTCATGGAGTTCAATATGTTTAGCCAACTGTTGATCAATCAAACTGTCCAAGACCTTGGCGATCATCGTGGCCAACGAAATATATAACGTTATATGTCTTTATTCCTGATAATGTGTTTAAAAAGATTATCATAATATCCGATTGAATTGTTTAGTTGAAAGCGTTTCAACCAAACACACTTTTACATTTACGATTACAATATTATTTAGAAGGTTTGGATGTGATTGTGAGTTCATTTGTTTATTACAATTACATACATTAACTATTCAACAACAAATATGTACAGAGAAACATACTACCTTCGGTTAAGAAATTATGGGTAAATGTTAAGGAATCTTGCTGTCTGTCTTTAAGGATTTGCTCCAGTAACGTAACCAGACCAGAAACCGGATAGTTAAAGACATTTTTTTAAGACAGCTCCCGCGTTAGTAATATATCCTGTGTCAACAACAATTTTTGAATCACACAACGTGTCGTCATATGTGGGGATCGGACCCACAACACTCAGCGTAGTAGTGAGCGGCGTGGGGACAGCTTGAACCACTTCGCCATCCGTGCAGATAGATGTAGGTATGGCTGTGATAACTGCTAGGCTCGACTCTACGTATTTGAACCACTGTTCAAAGGTTCATTTAGAGAGAGACTAAAGTTGTGTTTTAGTTATTTTATTTTAATATTTTTATCTTTTAATTTTTATCTTTATTTTGTATCAATTTGTATGGGTCTAGGATACCTGAATAAGAACATTAAATTGCACCCCCCTGTTTTTTCTCAAACTTTTAAAAACTAACATCTTTATAATCACTTTCTTTGTAATCTGATTCACTACGATTTATGAACTAACATGAATTGATAAACATTTAATAAATAACAGGAAAATATTGATATAAAAATAGGAAGCTTTTAAATACTTTAAATAGTTTTCTTGGGAATTTCTTTAAATATTTTCATAAATATGAATGGTAATAAACTGAAATCCGACTTGGAAAACTATCTTATACTTAGTGGTCCATAACAGTTTCTCCTTCCTATATAAAACACTTTCCATCGTAACATTTAACCATGAAGTAAAACTAAAGTATAAACGAGGCTGGCCACATGAATCTTTACGCACTGAGTAAAAACTGTCGTAATTTTACTTATACAGAAATTGTTATAGTCAGGCTTAAAAAACCTACAAAGTTTTATTCTCAAGATAACATTCACGTATCATTATAAAGCAACCGACGGACAATTTGAACTCGCCGGGACAACATATTATAAGGGATCCTCGCTGTTATTTTTATGGCAAGAACCCTAAGTGGACTACAAATCAAGATAACAAGCAAAGATAGGAGCCGGACGGAAATATTTACACATTGTCCTCTATTGCTCTTTTATTCACTACAGCTAAATAATTAGTGTTTGTTTGAATTTATGACAAATCATTACTTGTTATAAAACAGTAAGGACTGAAATACAGATACTGCCTATCTGACTGAATTTGAAAGCTTATAACTAAATATTATATACATCAACATCACATATTTGAGAAAATTTTGAGAAAAATTCGTATAAAGTACGTGTCAATAGACGCCATGATTTGACAGTGATTTTATTATATACTGTTGAAATTTGTACAAACGTGTTGCTGTAAAAATGTTATACTTAGTAGTTTTTTTTTATTTTAGAAGTTTATTTTGTGTAAATGACACACTTTACTGTCTCTCTAGTTGTCTAGTCATTACATCGATTTTGGTTGTGATTGTTACTTTATACTCGTAATTATAATTCTTAAAGCAACATGAAGCGTGCGAATACTCTGTTTTTAGTTTTGTACAGCGGTTGCGTTCTGGGGCATATATTGTGACATACACACAAAATTAGATAATATATTACATTGCATAATGACTATTTACAAGTATATATTTACAACACTATTTCATCACACTCTCTCTCGACAGAGAGTGCGTTCGGCGTTGCGATTCGTGCAGATTTCAGTGCTGACCAATCGCAGCGCTAAACGCACTCACTGTGATGATCGACTAAACGTGAAATAAACTCACACTTGAGCCTCAGATTTGCATATAGCAAGCGTAGGTGTGAACGGTTTTATAAGCAAGTGCCTGGCTATCGCTTATCGCTATCGTGCTCTTCTTTGCCAAGAAGGTAAACATCTTTTTCTCACCCCTACACGATACACGAATTATTGCTAGTCCGGGCTTTGTTTTTTAAGAATAAAAAGATGTACATATTTACAAAAAAAATGTACCATACCACAAGCTCTACTTATTTTGTATCTTAACAGTGTTGTGTTAAATGTACCATAATATTTTAAGTTCAGTGGTCAATAATTGGTATTTCAAAAAGAAGAAGATATTTATTTGTAGCAGACAACATAAACGACATGTGGGATAAGTACTTCCTTTTCATAAACTGTGTTAAAATATTTTAAAAAAAATATGAGAATACCACGTACCAGTTACCAACGTAAAATATGTGCCTTTCCAGAGTAAACAGGGTTGTTCTTAGGTAGGTAAAAAAGTAAACAATACTCTTTGTCTATTCAGTTCTTATTACTTTAAATAACTCAACTGGGTACCACCTGTTTATAAAATCTACTTTTTAAAAACATTCGAATCAAATTCAATACTGTCAAATTTTTGAAAACTGAGTGATATACTTAATTACTTACGCAACTAGCTTTTCTACTCTTAAGTAAACTTTGAGACAAAATAGGGCATTTAAACATCAAATCGGCTGACTGGTTTCGTGGAGGTACAATGGAAGTACACTGGGAGGGTTTTTGAACTGAGTTCAATTAATAGGTAGCTTGTTGTGTGAATTATTTATCTAATTTGTATATTGGTCAATGAATAAGGGCAAGAAATTTTTCATAAACCCTCCACTGAAAACCATTTTGCAGGTTTGTTCTTGTTCTAGAGACTTAATCGAGTCTGTTTTAGTTTTAAATTTTAATCCTTGAAGAGATATGAAGAATTAACTTACTGATTGCATCGATTTGTTTTTTTTTTATCTTCTAATGTTAATGATATTGCAATAAAATAATAAATTGATATGATGTTGCATCATCATCTAGAATCAACAGGATGACCAAATCTTCACCAATTTATAGCAAAAATATTGTCTTTTAACTTAATAAAATAATCTCTGATTTAGTGAGCGAAAGAAAGTACTTAATTATATTTTATCGAATTTCTTTTTCAAGTTTTAATAGAAATTTAACTTTTATAAAATTTAATACAATAAACAGATAAAGTTATTTGTCATACCTGAGTAATTTCAAGGGCAAGGTTGTGTACAAAAATTTTGTGGACATTAGAAAACAAAAATTGTATGAACGCCTGTTGGATTTGCCTTGACAAGATATAGCTGATATCTAATGTCTGGAGACGTACTTATTATATTATACATACACGTGTATACACATTTATATCTGTAATAATATAAGGTTATTAATGAAAGGTCAGAATCCAAAACAGTTTGTGGGCGGGCAAACGAAAGGTCATTCAATTTACGTAGGCGTATTCTCTTCTGTTCTTGTAGGAGCATTTCAAAACATGCTCTGTTTTCTAAACGACGAATGGACGGAAGAGGTTCTTAAATCAAACCGTATATGACCTTGATAGTGGTATTTTATTGGATCGGCTTTACTATAAAATTGTATCAAAAGATTTATAATGATTACTAAAAAATAGGGTGTGATTGTGAACACACTGAACCAGCCCATTCATTAATAAAATTAGCCACTAACATATTATATGCAATATTGTACACATTTATATTTAATACCTTGTCTTACCTTATATACCATCATCAACAACCTTTACTAGTCCACTGCTAGACACAGGCCTCTCCTTAGAAAGAAGGTTTAGGCCCACTATACCACTGTAATTTACTGCGTAGTTACATATATTTAAGGTAAATATCCCTTACTGAGCAAAGAAAATCGGTCGCAGATTCTACCTATATATACAATAATTATTTTACTTGGTGTATAATGTTATACACTGTCACTTAGAAAGCTTGTATGTATGCTTGCATATCTTTAAACTGTATTATCATTGTTAGAGCAGTAGTTGAAAGTTTCACCGAGTAGTGTTCTTTTTTATACGAGATTTCTTCAAGAGGTCTTTACGTCTCTTCGATTAAACAATACGATCTGGAAGTCTTTAAACTAATATTCTGACAAATTCTATTGCATACTTTGACTCGCTATATTTATTAGTATAAATATTATACACTCTGATAAGAAGAGGTGTACTCACTTTTTACTGTTGTTTAATAAAGAAAACATTATGTCAAAATGAAACCTTATAAAGGCAGCCTTTTTTCTCAAGAAAAATAAGCGATGTATGTTCCGCTGATGCTGTATCTATAATACAGCTACAGACAAACATTAATATGAGAAAATAATAATAGAATACAATATTTTTCTACGATAAAACCGATGGATATTCGAGTTATGTTGTTTGTAGAAACAGTCGGGAGAATGTTTGGTTACCAAACATAACTGTATGAAATTCCCTTTTATTCATCATAGTAGTAAGTGAAATAAGTATGTCAGTCAAGATAGAACGCCTACATAATATTTCTATTTTGTTGTTCAGTTTGAATCATATAAATTATTATCAGCTAAATGAAGACGCACGTATGTAGAAATTTTTAATGGACTACAAGGAAAAATTGGTTATCACATTTTTGCTTGTCTTTTATATTATATGAGACAACAATGCAGATTATATTGTTATATTTCAAAGCAGGACATAGTTCCACAAGGACAAAATTTCTGAAAATTGTCTCTTAATTGAGAACTGAGAAATGCTTCATAACAAGTTAAACATTTTTTGAAACAATAATCAAAAATATAATTTGCTGAGCTGGATTTCAGTCCTAATACACAAATCGATACTCAATTCTTATAGATTTTAACACATGCTATATATAACTAGACATTGCGGCACACCTCGAATTTCCACTAAAGCCTACTTTTCCACATCTCTTGAGCAATAAATACAACATTTGTCATTACAACTTACAAATAACACCTGAAGCACGAATGTGTCTCATTAGTATTCCAGAAAGTACACAGTTCCACGCTTAAAATGCAAATTATAAAACGCTTAGGTACTTTATGAAACCATTCTACGATGCAAGTCAATAGAATTCAAATTAGACAAATATTATTACCATATACAAACAACACTTACAGTTCTCTTACTTGGTATAAGATAATCAATACTTTTTTAGATCTGGTACCGGTTATTTACATTCACATAGTACATGATGTACTTCATTTGTCTGGATAACAATTTCACGTAGGCAATAATAATATCACAAAATACTAGGCAACTTCACCGTTTCTTAGGCGAGCCGCGTCGTCTCATGCCTGCCTGCCTTAACTCACTTTGCCTCGCACTTTCGTGATTAACTTCGGAATAAGGCAATTCATCGAAAGAACAAGTTTATTACTTTGAAGTTTCCCGTTCAATACGAGAAGGTCGTTGAAATTCACTCGTACAATGGGCCCAATTACTGAAATCGTTAAGATTTGGCAAATTTCAGCAGTTTTCATCGTTTTTCGGCAGTTAATTTAATTTTGCAGAATTCCGATTATTAGTTAAGTTATGAATGCTCGAAACATTATTAGTTCGAGTAATTTACGAGAGAATGGCATATATGCTTCCATAGTGCATGCATTGAATATACCAAATATTGCAAATTCGACATACTACTGAATACTTTGAAGAACAAGAACTAAATAATTAAAAGCGCTTAATTAAATTCTATGCCTCTAAAATAAAGTGTAAAGTGCGATGAATTTTTTGTGAAAATTTTGGTTGAAGCCGTAACCAAGAAATATAACTCCATCCTTTCATAGCGAAATGAAAATCTTTGCAAGAGTCATATTTTTGTTTTTTATGATGATAATCCGGTAATTATGATAACATGATTTGGATTTTTGCATAACTATATGCAGGACATATTGTACTTTTAAATTTTGGTTCATGTAATGTTAGTACTCATTGATACATACATATATTTCATAAACCAATGTTTTTATGTAGTACCACTTACTCGAGAATAGAGATGGCACCATGTAGTAGTAGTATTTCAGGCAAAGAAAATCTAATAACCAAAGCAAGTAAAATATTTTAATTTTTACAAAGATAATATATTGTATTTTATGACTGTTAATTGTAGGAATACATTTTTAACACCAAGTTGCACACCTAACTTTCATTGACGGACGTTTTGAAAAAAAAAACCTTTTACATAATAATCTGTTCCGTAACTGGCTGTAACTATTTATTGTTGGAAATTTAGTACGTTAAAAGGAAAGTGAAGCATAGTCTTGATTATAGGTCAGTGAAACCACAGGTTAACAACATTGCTCATTTTCAGGCGGTTAACACTTAGTAGTAATGTGTAGTTTTGATGTAAATGTTAATGTCATAACGAGCGAAGCGAACACTACAGTCAAGATATCTAAGCTTATTAGCGAAACATAACATCGATTACGATATGTTATCTCTCTTTGCAATTACATATTATGGCATGTTTTGCTTTTTGATTAGTTTCATTTTTGTTCAAATAATAAGGCCGAACTCGTGATGTTGATGATTGAACTTTACATTAAAGTTTTTCAAATACTTAAAAGGAAAAATAAAGGAGACGTATAATGAAACACAAAATATTACAATAATCATCGCGTCCCGTCGCATCACATCGCATTCTAAACATACTCGTATAATAATTGAAGGTAAAGTAATGAAAACCATTGTTCGTAGACAACGGCGTATTCTGTTTTGAGGTAAGAATATAATGTACTTATATCTATATTCGTTTTATGGAACTAACAGAAAATGTTTTAAAAACATTTTAGAGAACCTTTTCGCAAGAAATCCTTTATTTATTACGTGTACATATTATTAATTAATTATAAGGGTTTAACTGGAAAACAAAATATCATGGAGAAATCTGTTTGAGGAGAATGAAGGTTTGTGGAGAATGGTTTGTCTGAATATGATTACTCTCCCTCTACCCTGCCTCTTTTAATTAGAGAAGAATTATGTCAATCAATGTTTCTTTACTAATATTTTAATGACTTGGTAATTATAACTTTACAATATGAATAACAAAAATGTTTGGTACTTCTAAAGTAAAAACATTCGTAATATGTATGTTATAATAATTATAATGATTATAACATGAGATGAGAATAACATGTATTTTTCAAGAATGTATAGTAAGTACCATATTGATGATATTTTAAAAAAATAATTTTATATTCTACCGTAATCATCATCATTATCAACAACATTTAGCAGTCAACTGGCTGAACACAGGCCTCTCCTTACACAGGAGGTTTGGCCTGCTATACCACGCTGGCCAAACGGGTTGAATAATGGTTCTACCATAATAATGTTACGAAAATAATTATAAACCAGTCGTTACTTACAATTAAAGAACAAGCTGAAAAAAAGTGGAATATACGTTTATAGTACCCTATAATACCCTAAATAAGAAATCGCGTTAATTCCCGTTAAATAATATTAAATATACGTTTATGTTCCAAAGACGATGATAATAAACTTATTATTGTAAATATCTCTTCCGTAGTCGTTCCCCTGCCTTCAATCTTCTTGACATTAAAATGATGTAATGTGAGCTACTACGTTTTATTACGCTCATATAATATATCAAACTGAACGTATTAACAGAGCGACTGCAGTAGAATACATAATGAATTTGTCACAGACCCACTCCTTGTTAGCAGTCGGTATTACATCCAGTCGTTAAGTTGACGATTGTTGTAAGCGCCAGCTATTCTATGGAGCTTTGTTTTATGACGCTACCGACGCTTTAGCTATTTGTTAAAAGATTCAACTAAACGTTAATCTAAACCATTATATAAAAGAATGTTCATTTAGATCTAAACAACACTTCATTCCTTAACAGAACTTTATGGAGTATGGGTTCAATTATATTAGTGACGATCATAAACCTTTCTTAAAATCTTTGTCATACCTAATATATTCAAATGTGACAAAGTTCTTATTAATTTTTTGTATAAAGAATACCACTTATTCAAAGACATTTACCAAGAATATGTTAAGAACCAAAAATTAACTCACAGTTACTGAAGAACTCATTTTTAAATAATACTAGCTGACCCGGCAAACGTTGTTTTGCCATATACATAATTACAAAAAAAAAATGTCCAAAAAATAATTATTGGGGTATGAAAAATAGATGTTGGCCGATTCTCAGGCCTACCCGATATGCGCACAAAATTTCACGAAAATCGGTGGAGCCGTTTCGGAGGAGTACAACTTCTAACACCGTGACACGAGAATTTTATATATTAGATGTAGAAATATCAAGTAACCTAGACGTTAGATTACTAAAGGCCACAAAACGAAATTGATACAATCACGAAATGGATTTGCATGAAATACACATGTACAAATCGCCTTACGTGTTCAAATTTCAATTGAAATCTCAATATTCAATTTCAAATTCATTTTGCTTAAGCGTGTATTTACGTGAGACCACAGAGAAAAAGGGAAACTGCTCAGATATGCAAAAACTCTTTATGCATTTCAAGGGTTCACCCTATGCTTATAAACCGCAGAACGCGATGGAGGAATTGAAAATAGAGCCCTTGTTATTTCGAGTAGATGTGGAGTGGAATACAAAGGGGAACATTGTCTCTACTGCCTCGTTATACACCGCTTCAGACGTTCTGATAACAAACCGCGAGTGAGCGGTGCATCGCATAAAAGTATTATTATATTTGTTACCCAGTTAGCTTTTACGTCACTGAAAACATGCGAGTGTACATGTCGTAATACTGTGCAATTATAATTTTCACACAACACCGTATTGAGTGCAGTTAAAAGACATCACATTTAGCGTAATTCCTAAAAAGTAAAATAAATTTATTTTACCTATTAAAACATATAAAAAAAACTCCACATTTTAATAATAATTTGAGTTTAGTATTAGTAACATACAAACAAGAAAGAAAACTCGACAGACCAAAGCGCCGACGTCGATGGGCAGACGACATTGTGTATGTGGCAGGGAGAAACTGACTCAACCAGGGCAAGAATAGGGAAAAGTGGAAAAGGTTGGAGGAAGCCTACACCCAAAAATAATTCGATTCCATTAAGGTCCATGCCCTAGAATAATTAGATTTAATGTAATTACTTTTAACTAAAACTAACACTAGATATTAAGTACATCTATAAAAATATTAACAATGGATGTAATGTAAAATTAAGGGTTATGGAATGGCTTTATTATTATTAGCACGAACAATTCAATCACAAAGACGTTATTTTTTATCAATGGCGTTAACGGGTAACTGAAGTACCTTTGCCGGTTAAACTGGTAGTAAAGATAGGTATTTATTAGAGTTCGGTAGTAAGTTTAGCGTACCGGGAATCATCTGACAACAGGCAGCAATCAATTTTTATCATGTCTATTCCCTGTCAAAACCTACTGTGGTTGTGCTGACTATCAATTATGAAACATCAAGTCGATACGTAAATGAATCATCCAAATATGTTTTCTTAATTTATATTAATAAAAACAAAACAGCGTGAATAACTGACTGTAAGTACTTATTTGCTAAATGTTTTCATATTTTCAACCGATCACATTCCGGTATTAAAATAATATTTGTGTCGAATTGCGCCATAATTACTCGTAAAAAGCAACTTAAAATTGCACAGTGTAATACTTAAAAGATGTTGTTATTTTTTATTTATTTAAAATTCTACTACATAAAATATTTCCATTGGTTACATTCTTATTTTTTTTTTGATCCCTTTTTTCTGAATTTACATTTTTTTATGGGCACTCTAAAGACAATATAGCCCTCCAACATACACTACATCTCATGCTATATCTATATCCATAAAAGAATAAACAGATTCACTGACTGATCGATCAACGCGCAGCTGAAACCGCTGGGTCTAGAAGTATGTGCCAAATGTTCCTTAAGTGCGGTAGGTGCGGTTGGAAATTTATATGAAACTTCGTTATTTCTGGTAGCAGCGTTTTTAAACTCACAGTGAATACAAACGCTGGATGCGAGAAGCCCAAAATCGATCTAAGTGGCGTGCAATGGGAGAGGCCTATGTCCAGCAGTGGACTGCGATAGGCTGATGATGAATACAAACTCATTATTTAAAGTCTTGATGACAAAAGACACAAATTTTGATTTATTGTATCCTCTACGATGTTTGAGGTCGACCACCACGCGGATGAACTCGCGGGCAAAGGCTAGTATTTAGATATGTGTTCATTATGATCTAGTAATGGATGTGGTTCTAAAATTATTTCCGTGGAGTAATAACTTAACCAGCGTTTTCCTCTCAAAGCCATCAATGTCCAAGTACATGATGTACCTACGAGTACTTCAACTACAAACATAATTACAATCATCTATTTAGTTAATTATGCTAATAAACCATTCCACGTTAGTACTATTTCTTTGTGATATATAAAGGAAGATTTTTCTAAGGTGTTTAAATTCAATTATCTGGATTGCTTAGGTTTACTACCCTAAATGCCGAACTAGATTTTATTTATCATTATTGTTACTTTCTGTCACAAACGTTTTATATAACAACGAAGTGTAAACCTTTAAAATGTTACGGTTAGAGTAATTACAAGATTGCCTACGATTTGATAAACAGACAGAATATCTGATGAGTAGTCAGTCAGTACTATCATTGTGCCATTACCTTATATTTAGGCATAGATTTATACAGGGACTGTACTTAGACATTACATTTTACGGCTTAGGATAGGTAAAGAAGGAATAGGAGAGTTTAACCGAAGGCCGCCGTTAAAAGTCTTAAGAGGCCGTATCCCTCCTATTTAATACCGTGTGATTTTGACACACCGCTCTACCGCTAAAGCCCAGTGTGGTGATCGTCCGAGGAATTCCTCAAGTACAAAAAAAAACGCAAAGAATATACTATCTGATGCAAATAACAGGAGCAAACCTTCCAATCCTTTCCTCGATTCCCTGTAACCACTGTTCTAGATATGGCCAGAAGCTCTAATTTTCACTAATGAAGAGGGCATAACATACCTAGGCATATTTTCAAATTTCACACTTAGTAGCTATTTGTTACGCTCATTACCAATCGTCATAATAACACAATTTCAAATTATAATGGTGAAACTTTATCTGAAACTAATGAAATTTCTTTTCTTGGTATAACGTTGGATCATACATGTAATTAGAAAACACATATAGACAACATATGTAATGAAATTAATAGATTTTTTTATGGAGACTAACAAAGATTGCCAACAAACAAACAACATTTGAGGTCTATCATGCATTTGTGGTATCTAAACTCAGATATGGCATAGTGCTTTGGAGCAACTCGGTAAATATGAAGAAAGCATTTATTGATCAAAAGCAATGTGTTAGAGCAATTTGAAACGTAGCACCCTGGATATCCTGTAAGCCTCTGTTCCATAAACTTTCATTGTTGTCTGTACCATGTCTTCACATATATGAAACATGTATTTTTGTTTAACAAAACATTTACTTATTTATTTTGGAGAAAGATATGTAAAAATTTAATACACGTAATCATGTTACCTGTTATGTTGAGGGTTGCACTTTTTCTGTCTTTTCAATTTGATTTCTATTTAGGTATTTTATGATTTTAGTGCCCTTTGTTAGTTGTTTAAAGTCGGTTCAACTTCATTTAAAGGAATTTTAAGATCTATTATTTTGTGTTCATCATTCTCATTTATTCTTAAACTTTTCATTGATGTTTAATGTTACAAAATTTATTAGTATACGATTTTTGCATAGAATCTGAGTCGGTTGTTATTTCAAAAAACTATGACCATAATACTTACCATAAATAAAATCTGTAATCATAATTAATTAAATTTAAGTTTCTTGTATATTGATACATAATATAAAACTCATTAAATGTGTTACGAAAGGCTAAAGTTAAGTAGTAATGATGTTCTTTGACATTGCAAGTATGACTGGAATGGGTAGCGTTTCGGAACAGCAGCAGGATCCAAAGAAATAGTGCTTCTCATGCCGTCCATCTTTTGTAATAGAACCAACTACTGTGCTGACCACAAGTAAAAGCATGATGACAACGCATGATCCCAGGGTTGATCTATCGTGCCAACTGGTAGGAAAGCACCCTATTCCAATTCTGTGATCTCCATACGAGTACTTTAATACAAACACAGTAATCTACTAGGAGACCGGGCTCATCAGTTATAACCTCATCAACTTGTACATGAGTCTATGCGAGTAGCATCTAATGATGCAGGCCACAAAAAGGTGTATTACCTGAATATTATACTCACGAAAGAAGGATAGAAATGGTCATAGTAAGTTTACGTGTAAAAGTAACAATATAATCATACGAGTAGAAACAATTATTTCAAGATATTTGTATGACCTTCAAATTTATCTTGATGTTCTATATTTATTTTTATTACGCCATATTAAGGCGAGGTTACAAAGTCAGGTCAAAGTCACATTACTATCGATCGCAGTTACAATATGTTTATTAGCCACTTCTGAAAACATGGGACCAACTTATTACTGCAAATGTTTGTAATCAGCGTTTGATACTGTAAATCAATATGTCAAAAATATAAGAGATATATAAGACTATCAGACTATCAGGTAAATTTCGCCTCAATTTGTAAACTTTCAAGAGAACGAAGCTTTATAGTTTTTGATATTTTGATAACTCTCTATAATAATAGTAGAAGAATAGAATAGAAGTGAAAAAATACGTGTTATCTTATTTTTTTGTACATTTCCTGAAGTTATAGTTAAACGCACGCAACGCATTTGTGACTCTTGGGTTGCCGCCACCCTTAGACACCACCTCCATGAGTGGCGGTATTCACTTTCCATCAGGTGACCCATCTACTCGTTTGCTCCCCAAATACCACAAAGAAAACACTATTGTACCAAAGTATTACTTTAAATTATTATCTACAAACTTTTTCCATAACTTTATGTCGGTATGATTTCCCCTTTTGAAAATACATACAAATTGATGGTAGTTCAAACTATGAAATACCGTAAAGAATACATTTTCATCAATTGCTGAACTTTCCAGACACCGTGTCAGACACTACCAAGTAAATAATTCACCAGCGGCGACACACAACCCCTTATAGCGAACAAATTAATAAATTATATTGCTGTAAGGGACACGGATGCAATTTCCCGTTGCTGTGAAGTCCCAAAGATCCCAGGAGGATAAATGTAGGTAATGATTTATTCCCCGGCATGCTGTAATATTTACGCTCAACAAAGTGAGACTTAGGCTGCTTCATCTATTTGCGTTGAACCGTGACTTTGGACTAAGGGTTGTAAACTTTAGCAAGTTATTTCACCTTATTAAACTATTTTAGTATTATATTTAAATTAATTAAAAAGGGGAGCGAGAAGTGGTCGCCCTTTTTATTGGTTTAAAACTATACTCATGGTTGATTAGTTGCTAAATTTACAATAATAAAGACCAAGTTGGAGTAGTTGCTCAAACTTGCAAGTTACGAAAGCCTCTCTGAGCTTTCATCAGTCCCAGTTTTATTACACTTGCATAACTCTTGATTAATGCTTCTAATATCTATGGATAAAATGCAAAAAACCTAAGTATCAAAACCACTCTCAAATAATGATTTGAGATTATATATGATTTATACTGAAATAAAATGTATCGAACACGCTTCGTAGGACTCCGTAAGTCAAACGGCAACTGTTTACAAATCCCCAGCCTGTAACATGTAACCTCATAACCCGTAATGTTTCCCACGACCAAGTCTTACAACGCGTAGAACAATACTCCATTTTGTGTCCAATTCCCCTTTGAGTGACAGGAAATATTGTTTCACTTACATTTACAAGCAGGGTCAGGGTCTTAAAAGATAGTCATGGTGCATTTTGGACTACTTGTTTTATAAACTTCATTTATAATGAATAAAATATTTGGAATTTAAGCGTCACGCTTAAATAGCTTGCTAAGTATCTGATACTAGTATGTTACCGTAAATTTGGTATTTACCGATTAGAATCCATCTGTTCAAATAAACAGACTTAATTTTTTTTTCTTTAAGAATCACCTGCTACCACCACTACTAGCTGTAAGCGTTGAAGGAAAGGCGGAGGTATTCATTGTCCTTAAACTTATCCAAAGATTCTTATTGTCACATTTAATGTATAGTCGCGTGGACTAATTCAATTGAATTCTTAATTTATTGATGTTCTAATATAAAGCTGACATGGACCAGTATTGCTTATTGTGCATCGGGCTTGGCACCGACTTCAAACAACTAAAGGGGAAAATATACTCTTCCAAATAAAAATAATAATTTAAAATCGGTTTACAAATGAAGGAGTAGTGAAGTAACAAACATGAAAATAATTGCGTAACAAACATTTTTCTGTCTAAATATCTGTAATCTCATAAATTACTCTTTTGTGCATGTATCTCTGTAACCATCAAATATCTTGAAAGAAAAAAACAAGTTCAATACATGATTAGATATTTGAAAGAGTTATCTTCTAACTCCTAAAGGTCAAGGACCGTTCCATCATCAGATCAGCAACATGACATAACGACTACTAAACGCAACTACCTATAAAGCTAGACAAACAAGCTAAAACACTTTGGCCTGTAAAATTTAAGGGTTTCCCTCGATTTTAATTTTGTAAATCGGTTCACCATCGACGGACGGAACAAACATACAAAAAAAAATACAGACGAATTGATAACTTCCTCTTTTGTATTTTTGAAGTCGTTTAAATAATGGAGTTTCCACGGGAATGTTCTCACTGACACTTACACGTGTAAAATTAAATAGATATAACAAAGTGTTTTTTATTAAATGAGTTATATATACTTGAAATGAAGAGATTTAAGTTATATCATACTCAAATAGCCTTAATAGCACGTCTACATGACAATAAAACCTTTCAAAATGCAAAAATTATACTATGCGATCATAATCGCATCGTTGATTATTAAATAATCTTAAGTAGACCGTATAATGTGAGCTGAACAGTTGTTAAAAATTTAATTGACTTTAGTGTGATAAGAAAGTATTTTCATAAAATTGAGTCAGTTAGACGATAAGGAGGAATTGCATGAAAAACATTAAAGAAGCTGGTGTTTACTACTTTTACTGATCTTTTTTTCTTGGTTTACTGGTGCTTATTATAACTTGTTTTCTCACTTAGAAAAGGAGGTTTGATTAAAAGTGATAAATTATGTAATGTATTTAAGCTTACATATATGTATATAATGTTTCTGACTTCTAAGTTATATCAAGACTAACTTAGCCGCGCCTCCGGCCGCGTGTATGTCGGGTTTCGCGGTAAAAACGAGCTTCTGCTCTTCTTCCTCAAGAATCAAACTATCTCATCTAATTCGGTTTAGCGGTTATTGATTTCACCCTTTTATGGGATGATTTTAGAAATTTCATCTAATTTGGTTCAGCGGTTTAAGCATGAAGAGGTAATAGACAGACCGACAATCATACTTTCGCATTTATAATATTAGTGTAGTGTATGGATTATCATGATCCAAAAGTTAATACAATACAAAATGTATGAGTTTAAAAAATGTCAGTTTTCCTGGTTTCACCTTAATGCAGTCTATTAATGAAAGACTATTAATACAATAGCAAGGAGGTTAAGCACTAAAATAGTAGCAAGCAAGGAATTTTTCAACTAGAAATGAGGTCATTTAAGCGGCTACCGACTACTGAACTTTTTCATCTTCTACGTCAGGTAATCTTTTCTTTGAGAGCAGTAAAATTCCTCCTTGTAGAATCAGATATGAAATCAGTTACTTTCCAAAATACAAGATCCTCTATGACTGCTGTTTCTCATAAGAGGAGAGGCATTTTTATATTCTGTTTGGCTATGCACGCACGAATAACTAATTCATCTAGATGAAATAAATCAGATTTTTTTTAGCCCCTTGATATTCTTGCATCAATAAATATCATGCATTTCAAAAACGCATACATAAGTTATATTTCTTATTATATGCATTTAAATTGTTATATTAGAATTTTACGTTAACTGGAAGTATAAAGTGTGCCAATAAATAAAAAAAAAGAACAGTATTGATAAAAAAAATTAAGGTTCAAAATATTTTTCGTAGCATTGTATTAATATGTTAAAATAATATTACGTTCAAATATTGTACAACCGAGTTTCTAGTTTACATTTGTATCAAATATTTTTATTTGATTATAACTAATATTATCAAAGTGCAGTATTTGTACAAAATACCTGTGTTAGCTTAGCAACACCAATATTCCGAAGTCAAACCAATATTAAGCATACGCAACGTAGAAACAAAGTATATATCGTATATCGTATCTATAATTATAATATCAATTATTGTTGATCATCGCTGTCATCTCGCTAAAACCATCTCGCTAAAAAGATCGAATAAGTAAAAATACCCTTAGCTTTTAAAAAATTGAATACTAGATAGGAATCAATTAATAACGTCAATTGGACAGTGCGGTACGGCCGCGCGACCTAAGCTCGAGTGGCGGCCATTCGTCACTGTCCAAAGTAAAGCCCCTTAAATGCGTTCTTAAATACGCCACCGCGTCCGCCCTCCCACGAGCCGCTGTCCACTCTGATGTTCACTACGATCGATAACATCCTCTGCTATAAAACTATATTTCTCATGTTTTCTTGTTCGGATCACAAGAACATGATAATCATGGTTAATAAAATGTTTTGGTTGATTTAAATCACACGAAGGGATTCTGGCTCTAAAAGCCTAAGTACCATAAATGACACCTATGCGCATATGCAAAACAATTACGAAGATCATGAAAACATCGGTGATGCTGTCTGTCATTTAATTTAGTAAGTTTTCTTTAGTTACAGATATATTTCAACTTAATATTTATTTATACAAAGTATAAAATAAAGTAGAGTTATCGCTCAAATGGTGGAGTCATGTAAATAATATTCAAGATCACAATTAGTAATGTATCAATTATCCTTATGAGGAGGAAACACATAGCGTTAAGTTAAAATTGATTGTAATTTAAGTGGGCAAAAACTCAAATGAAAGACTCGTTCCAGCCGCAGTGTTCCGAGACCTCTTCGACCTAGACGTCTTATGACTTTTCGAACATCTGATACACAACGCTATCTAGTTTCAAACTAAGCAGAGCTGTGCTATGAAAGCTAAACTGACTAATAGAATACTTACTTACTTTTTTTGTAAATACATACATACTATACATAGAAAACACCGAAACTCCGAAACAAATGCTTGCAAATCTCAGCACAGCATAAAATAGTAAGAAATCTTTAAACTTGACTTGTTAAGGCGGTCACCTCGCTACTTCCTACTGTGCTTAGTGTTGTGGGTTTGAACCCCACATTAGACAATCCACAAAATTTTTCTGAGTCCGGGTGTTCCTTCTGTCCGTTTAATGTATGTTTTTGAAGGGAGTTGTCTTTTAAAAATACATTTCTTACATTATCGTGGCCCTTGAGCACAAGACGATTCAAAATCAAATTCAAATTGAAAATATTTTTATTTCATAAAAATAATAATTTGTTTGAAACCTTATTTTATGTAGACTCTAAAATCGTAGATCAACACATACACACAATAGCAACAATCTCTGTATTGTCAAATAGTAAGGGAAAAAAATGCATATACAAAATCTATAATATTTCTGTGCCTATCTATAACCGCCCGTTTACAAGGGGTTGAGTCTTATGAGAAGAAAGGGCAAACAAACTCATGGCCAATCTTTTGTAATTTACAGATAAATACAATGGCATCATTAAATATACCACAACATTGTTCCGATGTGTGGAGGTATGTCCATTATTAACTTATAAAAGATTAAAAGGTAAAAAGATAATAAAGGGAAAAAGATCACAAGAGAAAGTGAAGTTGTCTCTTGTTTATCTTTTGGAGCCTAGAGGCAGGTACTACAAGTTTATTTCTGTTTCTGTACATCATTTTTTTTCAAAAAGCTATCCTTGTTTTTATGAACATATTTTACATTTTCATGTCATTATATTTATTTATTTAAATTTCTGCCTCAATGAAAAACAATTGCCTAAATTATGAAGTGCTCGAATCGCTCTCTTTTGCAGCACAAAAATAGTTTGAATGTCGGCAGCATTCCCCACAATAGAATACCGTACGGCATTATGCTGTGAAAATAACTGAAGTAGACAAGTCGTGCTATATCAATATCAGTCAACTCTCGAATTTTTCTTACCGCGTATGCTGTTGAGCTGAGTCTACTCGATAATTTATCTATATATGGGCCCCACTGTAGCTTAGAATCTAGTGTAATACCTAAAAATGTCGTAGTATCCACAAGGTCCAACTCGACATCCGTAATCAGCACAGTAGTTTTCACTGGCTTGACGTTTGGCATAGTGGAATGTATATACTGAGTTTTTTGCTCATTTAAAAGCAAATTGTTGACGTCAAACCACTTTCGAAATGGCGCTGTTTACTTCTGTGAAATTAGTAAGTGTCCAAAGATGTGTATAATATATTAGTTGATATAGGTCATATGCCGTACCGTACACGTACGAGCCACTTGAAACCTAGTTCGCATTTCATTTCCTTCAACTAAAAGGTAACGGGTGCAAATACTAGGAAACTAGGATATTATATTTACTTGGGTCATATGTGATTTGTATCAAGTAATATTTATTACTTTTGAAACAGAAGCACTCAAAATATTCATAAGCGTTACTGCATTGATAGTGAGTAATTGTTTATCGATTAACTCTCTATCTAAACATAGACTAATACCGCTTTTATTTTTTTTTCTAACATGAACACGAGAAGTATGACATGTTTAATATTTAAAGTTGAAAAAAAAAGCTGACTGCCTTTTTTCAACAAAGTGTTATAAATTCATACTTATTTGAAAACGACTACAAAATGCTACACCTATAATAATATATACGAGTAGAGACCTGTACGGAAAGTCTTAAACTAGTCATCGCAATATAACCAAAATTTAAAAAAGGTTAGATAAAGAATATATGTAAATAGATTCACAGGTATAAGAAAGCTTTAGATGTCAGATTACATCTAAATATTTGAAATGTGTTATACAAACATTTTGATATTGTTAGCAATACAGATAAAATTACATCTGTAACAAACATGAAATCTATATAATCTATAGAACTTTATACGCAGTCTATACGAGTGCTTTGGATTTAAAATGTTATTAATATTGGCCGATGAAGGGGCGAGAACACGGTGTCTGTATTGCGAAGATAGCTTGTATGTTCAACAAATGAGCAAATAAATCAATTACACACCACCAGGCGGCGCCACGGGAAATAATTGGATTTGTACTCAAGCGCCCTGGGGGCCGATCGCGGGTTTATTGTCTAACATTCCTCGATTTCACGGAAAAAACTGACAGCGCCTGAAATAGAAGACATCTTCGTGAGAAATTAGATTTCATATTATTCGAAAAATGAAATGATATCCATGTCACAAGTTTGGCTCTTACACCAGGATTGCAAGCTTGAAGCGTTTCTTTCTTAATTACATGAGTGTAAATCCTAATTATACCAATTACCAGATTAAGTCAAGGTTTAACAGCGTTATAGTAAATTGTTTCATTAGTAATCGCGGGAGTTATTTAATTAAAACTGTTTGACGCAAGTCATAAAACTAAGCCTGAATCTTTGTCGTGCGCGCTCGTCCGAAATTACTTGAGAACTTGCCTCCAACTTGTACCTACATTCGTTAACTAACAAGTGTAAAAGTTTTAACTACACTTCAGGCGATTATTCCGAGGCTTTTACGTTTACAATGTCCCGTATGTAAATAGAATTCACTAAATTATTGAAATAGTTTTTAATGTTTATGTTTTTCTTGTAATGGATTGAGCTATAAAATAGAACTATAAGCAGAACCATTTACCGATGCATCTTCTAAAATTATTATCATCATTTAACTTAGATGTTTCTATATAACTATGTGAACTCAAAATTAATGATGGACCCATAGTACAAACTTTGTTGAATTTAGTTCTCAACAGCCCTATGTAGTTTTACAGGATATTACTCATAATATTAACAAAATTCAATTCAAATTCATCTTATCTAGTTGAGAAACATCTTTTTTTAATACATTTCAAAAAACAGTTTTTTAATACATTATCGCCTCTATTTTTTTTTTAAGGCGTAACAAGACTGATGAATAGACGATGATAAACAGAGAAATTTTTCTTGAATTCTGCACTGAAGAAGACTTTTTGACATACAGGCCTAAAGAGAGAACTAAACGTTTATGGTAGAACGTGGAATGTAAACGCATTTTACCATACTAATATTTAAGACATACATAAAATTTAAGATTTAGTCTCGGGCGTAATACTATTACAAAATCTCATCTAAGTATTTTATTTTCAATCTCAACTACTGCAAAACTTATGCGCAACCTCCTGTATGTTGTTAAAATGTAAACTGTTCCTGAAGTATGTGGGCATATAAACTTTTAACTTGTTTTAGATTGTGTTTGTAGAAAACCTCTTTGGATTTGTGTTTTAAATTACAATATTAATTTTAATCGTTGACTTTTTGTGAATATACCGACCGAAGGTTCGGTTTTGGTTTCAGTTTTGGCCAGTTTTGCCCAAAAAATTTAGTTTCGGTTCGAGTTATAGTTTCGGCCACAATTGGCTTTCGACCGCACCGAAACTCAGTGTTCGTTAACTTCGTTGCTAAGTCGTGGAGACCAGCTCTAGCTAAGTTGGCCGCCGTCCAGTGCGATCTTTTTTATGGTATTTGGGGGTCAAGCGACTACCCGTGATGGTAAGGGCGGCCATGGACACCTGCTACTTAAAGGTCACCAGTGTATTGCCCTTCAGTTCCTCCCCAGAAGATCAGGGGAAAGGGTTTAATCATAAATAATTTTATATTTTTTTATTTTGCTTGTAACTAACATTATTTCGTATAGTATAGTAGCTTCGTTCTGTTGAGTTTTATTTATATATTAGTGACAGATAAAAAAGATTATGTTCGATGCAGGAATTACTTAGGTCGTATTACAGAACGTTCCTCAAAACTCGCTTGAGCGTAGTTTTGTAAGGTGAAAACTAACTTCAAGCATTTGTGGAGTTTCCAGGCTCATTTTGTAATACGACTCTTAGATTAATTAGTTTCTAAATATTTAACTGTTGTTGAATTACATTCTGTACCCCTATTTTACCATTTTTAGCGACCCAAAAAACTTATACTACGTGATATCTTCAGTTGCTTAACTTTAACTATGTGAAAACGCGTATAGTCCCTTCAAATTACCTAGTCAGCTACCTTGACCCGTTCTTTCCCGCCTATCACGTGAGGTACTTATCTAATTAATTAAAACAGGTGAATTCCTAGTATTAAGTGCCTAACTACTTTTTTTTTTATCTACCAACCTAAATTCATTTTATCTTAGAATTTATAATTAATGCCATGTGTTATTACAGTGGTTTTAGGTGGTGTGTAGGTATAAGCAGATAAATAGCTAAACAATATACCAGATTTTAGCATACAAACGATTTTTTTAAATGAGTTGAGTTTCGGTTTCGGCTGAAACTGAGACAAGGGCCGAAAGTTCGGTTTCAGCTGAAAAACCTGTTTCGGTCGGACACTAGCAAAGAAGTACAATAGGGTTGCTACAAACGTAAAAGTAACTAGAATGTGATTTTATTTTAATGAAATCGAAACGCCCTAATGCAATTTGCTAATTACATCGTATGTATTTGATCATATCTTAAACAGACACAAAATTTAAAAAATTAAGGAAGGCAATTTAAATCTAATTTTAAATCTTAGATTGGGTCAAATTAGCAGATGAAAGAGCACAATACTTAAAAATATCAAAATTATCAAAATCTATTTTTTTTAACTATGTTTATTATTTTAGGTACATAATTACTATCAGTAATTTTTAAAATCAAATGTAAAACCCAGGCTACTATCATACTGTATTTTCTTACAAAAACCATTATATAGTATTTAAATTCAAATGGCCTTGCAACTCCAAAGTGCAGTTACCATTCAGGGACCTTGCGTTTTAAATGCAAATTGTTTGTGAGAGTGTCATCACAAATTGTGTGAATCTGTAAATATGCATCGAGGGTTAATTGTGTCCAGTATGGGCGGGGGCCCTGAAGGCCAGCAACGTCGCGATACTGCGGCGACCGCAGCGAATGCTGGCCATCAGGATCATAAGGGGGTACCGCACGATCTCCTTCGAGGCGGCGAGTCTCCTGGCCGGAACTCCACCGTGGGACCTGGAGGCGAGAGCCCTTGCAGCACTGTATCAGTGGCGCAAGGAGGCGCAGGAGTTGGGTCGATACCCCGAGATTCGAGAAATCGATGACCGGAAATCCCAACTCCGCCAGGTCATCATAGGGGAGTGGAGGGAACGACTCGGGCAACCGAGCGCCGGGCACGCCGTCATTGCGGCGGTAAGACCCGTTATGGAGGATTGGCTCGAGAGGCGTCACGGGACCCTCTCATACCGATTGACGCAGGTGATCACTGGGAAGGGATGTTTCGGAGATCACCTGTGTCTGATCCGCAAGGAGCCAACGCCTGAGTGCCACCACTGCGATGGCCAGACCGTGGACACGGCTCTCCACACGCTGGCAGAGTGCCCGGCGTGGGTTGAGCAGAGGCGAGACCTCGTGGCGGCCATCGGAGTGGGAGTTCTCTCGCTCGATAGCCTGATTGCGGCTATCGTGCGGAGCGAGAGTGCGTGGAACTCTGCCGTCTCCTTCTGCGAGCAAGTTATGCTCGCGAAGGAGACGGCGGAGCGGGACCGGGAGAGGTTTAGAACTCTCCCGGCCCGCCAGGCCCGGGCACGGGCCAGGCAGCGCAGGCGACTCAGGCGCCGGAGGTCGCAGAACGACCTTCGTCCTCCATAAGCGCAGGCCTGGGGGTGACAGGTGAGGCCATCTGTCACCCTAGCAGAAGCAGGCCGGGGTGGCGGCGAGCGCGTTGCGAAGCGCGCTCGCTTCCAGGGAGCACAGGGAACATGGGGTTCCCACACGGGGCGGGGGTCGTCTACTCGTCTGTAGATGACCCGAGGTATGTCGGGGCACCAGGGCCTTCCTTTCTAGGGTATACCTGGTTCCCCGGCTATTAGTACCCGGCGAAGGCGTGCGGTTTTAGTCGGTTCGAGTCCGACATGCCACCGACAGGTGGTATCCGAGGGGATTTCCGCACGGAAAAAAAAAAAAAAAAAAAAAAAAAAAAAAAAAAAAAAAAAAAAAAAAAAAAAGGGTTAATTGTGTCACTTAAGATACGCGACACGCGTGTAATGTGAACGTATTACTTGCAGGTGGCTGGGGGGTTGAGCTACAGCCGGTAATCAGATTACATGAAAAGTAACTACTTATAAGAAAGAGCAAGATATGATATAGCTTTTTTTCCCGCAGCTTCAACCCATTAGTGCTATTTAGGCAGTAGTTTTTAGAACGTAAGTATGCGAACCATGATTGTAAATAAAAAATACCTAAATAAATGATACATAATTTTTAAGTAGTTTGTGACTTTAATTTCTACTCACATCACATCAACAGCCTTTAACAGTCCACTGCTGGACATAAGCCTCTCCTTAGAAAGGAGGTTTTGGCCTACTATACCACGCTGGCCAGACGGGTTGGTATAGGGTTTGTGTCAAGTTTTCCTTCTCTTTGCAGTGCTGTTGTCCTGCGTAGTTTGCTCCCGGAGTCGGCTCTTACGACACCCAAGGTATGAATAGGGGTGGTGACACTCTGTATTCTTAATCCGTTACCACACGGACAAATTTCTACTACTGACTATTAATAAATACGAGTATACTTATAAAATTTGTAATCGTAATCTAAAACCATGTGATTCAGTAAACATTTTCACTTATATTTATCTAACAAAAAAATTGTTAATAGTATTATTTGTACTGTACTGTTTCCTAAGATACTAAACTTTACCGCATTTTTTAAGCCACCGAGAGAAGCTTTTAGTGCCTGAAAGAAATCTTATTTGAAATCGTCTTATACCAATCCTTCAACACACCCTTAAACAATAATAATAATACTATTGCACTATAAACAGGTTTTAAATAACTACTAAATTATCAAGAGCAATTGGTTACCATTACTACCTACCAATAGTTGACAGTTAAAATGTACTAACAAAATATAGTTTATATTACCGTCCCTTATAAGAAACATTTAAATGTTTGTTAAATTTAAAACTTTACTTAAACTTGGCCAATTTTTTATACAAACGGGCATGTTTATGCTTGATGATAAATTATCTACCAATTTTTGATAAGCTTACTCGTTATTAATCTCTTGCTTATTACCTATTTTACTTTAGCTCCTTCAGAGGACAGGCCACATTAATCAAGACGTGAAACACAATGGAAAGCTACGAGTTTTTTGCGATCGTGTCTAAAATCCAGTCGGTACTTACTTCCTCTGACTGAGTTCAACTATCGCCCTAACTCCTACAGTTGAAGTATAATATTTATTTATTTATACTTCCTGCAAATACGCAATGTATTAAGTAAGTAAGGCGGACTTAATGTAATAGGCATTTTCTTCTTTTTAATTTTTCTTCTTTTCATTGAAATTTGTGTGTGGCAGGTGTGCAATGAGATAAATTATTTAAAGTTATTATCATAATAATAACAATAATAACGTTTAATTTTTCCAAAAACAAATTTTATAAATGTACCAGCACACCATTGTTTAGCAAAACAACTCTACCGAACATAAAAACCTGCTGCGAACTATTAGCCAGTACATTAGCAGCGCTACGACACGGCCACGAGTCAGTCGACTAACTGAAAATTGCGGCAACAGCAGGCCACGTCGCTGGCTGCCAAACGAACTGTGAAAATAATGGGCACACAGTAATGCGCGTCTTAAATCGACTAATGCACTCGCCGCAACGTCAATGTTGAACTATAATTTACCAGTAAACATTACACACGTAGAATAACAAACTTTGAACTTGTTTGTGCAGTGCTAAAATAATATTGTGGAAGCATAAGAAGTCGATAAAAATGAATAAAAAAATATCAAACAAACTATGCCCACACACGACAAAGTATAATGGTAAACAAGGAACCAATTAGTACGCATTAACTCGTTTACTTGTTACGCTTTATTTTTATAGTTGACCCTTATACCTAGTATCTCAATAAATTATCTTCTCAAAAGAATTCATCGCAAAACTATTATTCAGGTCTGGTAAAAGACACTGACATCTTTATGATTTCGGCAAATGCACAGACATTTTAATGTTGAAATAATCATTTCTTTTTCCACACAAAAGCAGAAAAAGAAACTATTGTATGGTTACAGCTACTATTATACTAATAATATACAAGGCTCCTTATTTAGTAATAGGTGTGTAAGTATGAGACCGCCCTTTTTTGTTAAAATAAAACACATTTGTTTTTTTTACAAAATTAAAGAAGATTTTATTAAAAGTATGCTCCATTTGCAGCTACAACCTTCGCCCATCTTTCAGGTAATTTACGTATTCCATACTACAAGAATTCCTGGTGTTTTGAGCTTATCCAATTATCAAGCCAAATTTTGATACTTTCTTATTATGAAGTAAACTGTTTTCCAGTAAGATCTGTCTGCATCGTCTGGAATAGGAGGTAATCCCAAGGAGCTATGTCTGGCGAATATGGCGGGTGGGGTAATACTTCCCAGTCCTGTCCCTCTAAATATTTTTTTACGACTTCTGCGGTATGCGGTTTGGGATTGTCATGTTGAAGAATTAATTTTTTATGTCTATTCACCCATTCTGCTCGTTTTTCTTCTATGTTTCAGTTTTAGAAGGTTTGAGTAACTCATAATATACAACACCTTTCTGATCCCACCAAATACAGACCATGACACAGTGAATAAAATAATTATTTTTGGCTGTGATGGGACAAGTTCACCTGGTTCCACCCAAGATTAAGATATTTATTTTTCGTCCCCTATTCGATGTGGAACCCAGTTAAAAACTTTTTGAATCATTCCCATCATTTTGAAACACTTTGCAACAGTTGAACGATCAACATTTAATGCTGCAGCTAATTCTGATTGAGTTTGACAAGAATCGTTTGCCAATAATGCTTTCAATTCAGCATCTTTATTTTTTTTGGGAGTTTTGCATGTTCTTTATCCTCAGTGATAAAAACTTTTTATTTTGAAATCATCGAAACTATTCCTTACAAGTTGTATTAGATGGAGCATGCTAACCATAAATCTCCACACACAAACGATAAGTTCCTGCGGCAAGTTCTTCTTAATAAAATAATGCAATAATAAAACCATGTACAAAGTAACGATTTACCATAGCATGCCTGGAGAGGCTGTGACCAAGATCAAGTGTAGATTGCCTTATCCTCGGCATTAAATAAATGTTTTCATGACTACCAATTGTTAGAAGGTACTTACAGATGTCCATGAAAATGGGACACTAGCCTTAAACACACTTGTAGTACTTCTCTTTGCCATTCAAATTTAAATAAAAAGTATTTGTTTAAAAGTTCTAACCGTTTATAACTTTTGAACATATACTTTATACTTTACTTTAAACATTGATGGGGACATATATGAAATAATATATATATATATATATATATATATATATATATATATATATATATATATATATATATATATATATATATATATATAAATATATATATATTTTAGAGCTGATAATATTTTATTTTATTTTTATTTTTACTTATTTGGTACAGTTACAGACAACAGATCATGCCTCACACAGTAATAAGTAACAGCGTATAATTTCAAATCTGAAGTCCAATCAAAACTAAACAGATCATTCACAATCGCGGTGATAGAGCTTCAATTAGGTAGGTAGGTACAAACGCAAAAAAAAAATATTAAATAAGAAAATGAGATGCAGCAAATTGACTAATTAGTTATATCTACAAATGTGTTACTATAATTTTACATTGATGGGTTTATACATTTCAAATTTAAGTAAAAAGCACTTGAATATATTTATACTATCATTAAAAATCTCTATTTGAGAACATATATCGTTATAACGACTACACATTCGAAAAACCGGATTGTTGCGTGATACATTGTTGTTGCTAGTTGGTATAGTAAACAGTTGTGGTGTGCGCACAGATCGCGTTGGCGTCCTGAAGTTCAACATATCAATAAGTTGACAATCTAGGGAACCTTTCACAATTTTGTGTAGGGTACACAAATCGCTCATCCATCTCCTTTTCTCCAGCGTGACCATTAAACTCCTTAAGTCGATCGTTATACTCTTTTAATTTTCGTTTCAAGCCAAACTTAAAACATAATGCTCTCACAAACCGCTTTTGTATTGCTTCTATTCTTTCTATGTGAGCATTGTAGATAGGCATCCATACAGACGAGCAATACTCGAGTAAACTTCTTACCAGGCAGTAGTATAACGTTAGTAATGAGCTAGCTTTTTTAAAAGGTCTCGCATTCCGAAGTACAAAAGATAGTATTCGGTTTGCCTATATGAAGGTATTCAGTTACAAAAAACAAACAATTTGTGATTAACGTAGTAGGCCACTTTACAACAAAAATAGTAATTAGCACATTAGGTTTAACAATTAATTGGTTGATAAATGATTACAGATACAGTATATACATCCAGTATACCTACACATTACAACACACTCATAATACCTTTTCGGAATGTGGCAAGCGAGTCTATGAAAGCAGAGTAAGCTGGGTCAGCTATCTAAGAAGTATAGCTGAGTCAGCACCAAGTGCGGTTCTACGAAGCGGCGGATACAGCGGAGTTATGGGTGATAGGGGATTTCTAATGGGAACACGAAATTTAAATTTGTTCGTTCAATTTTATTTAGCAAGAACTTTAACATAAACATAGTGTCAATTATGTCTGCAACGAAGTCATGTTAAAATGTGTTAATCTGCTATCATATGACTTTATTTTGTGAGCCTTTATTACCTGGGGTAACGGACAAATTCCATAGAAACATTTTCTGCACCAGCTCCAATCTTAAGCTATGGCAAGCGTAATGTGGTCGCCAGACTGTACTACAATTCTCCAGTATAGTTCAAACGAGATCTATGAAACGAAACAGTAGAGTATGATCTTTTTATTGTGCGATTGAAAAACTCTGACGTTTTTAGGCAACGCATGTGTGGTACAAATGAAAGCTTGCTATCAAATAACACTTCCAAGATTTTTATTTCGGTCGGTAATACATGGATGGCAAAGGGTAGGGCTTTCTTTAGAACTTAATATGGTAACAGTTCTTGGTATTAAAGCTCATAAGTTGTTATTGCACCAATTAGCAAATATCTTATTGTCCTCTTGCAACAATTTTACATACTTTAAGACTACTGTTTTACAGAATTTAAGACCATTGGCAAACATATAATAATTAGATGAGCGGAAGCAGCGAGTAACAATATTGATATAATAATAATCATAGGTATAAATTAAATAAAATAATCGGTCCAAGATGCGAGCCCTGCGGTACGTCAGAAACTATTATATGTTTGTCTTATTCAAATCTATTGACTGCCACAAAGTAAGAACCAATCAAGGAAAGTACTGGTGACGCCATACATTGCCAATTTATAAAAAGCATTTCATGCGGTATTTTATCAAACGCCTCACTAATAATAATATATTTATAATTATTTGTAAGTATATACTTGTAAAATATGGGCATATATACGTATAATGTATGTACAGGTTGACCCTGAATATAGGACATACATATATTATATTAGTTCAGTGCAGATGCAGTGTATCCTCATAGCGATGAAGTCATTTTACCTAAACTACATGGTTTTGTCATTCGGCGATCTACTTGTACTATCCTTATGACTTTTGTTGGGTATTTATTTTCAAATATGGATAAGCAAGTGCAGATAGATGCCGTATATATAGATTTTCAAAAAACATTTGATAAGGCCGAGCACACGTTCTTATTGGATAAAATTGCTTTAAAAGGTATACGGGGAAATTTTACTTCGTTGGTTTATGTTATATATTTTTAATAGAACACAAAGGATCGTTCTTAATGGATACTGTTGCTAGTTCTGGAGTTCCACAGGGGTCGATCACGGATCCGTTACTTTTTATGATTTTTATCAATGACATGAAACATTGTTTTAAGTACTCGGACTTCTTAATGTACGCCAACGATATTAAAACAAAGCTACTTAAAAGATACATTTTCAGAACCGAACTTTTTACTTTGTTACTGTATTATGTTATCCGGTTAGTTTCTCGCCTCATTTTGTGAGTTATTTGTATGTACGTGCCGTTTATTTGTGGTGTCTGTCATACCTTCACGTTGTTGATAGCCAGTGCGGGCCCAACAAACTATTATATGTCCTTGGTGAGACACGCCGGAAATTAAAACTGTAGAAAAGTCTAGCGGGACATTAACTCGTCCGGAGAAAGGGATTTAATTTAAAATTTGTTGCTTTTGTTGTTTGCGGAAGGTGAATAAGTGCTGGTACTTTCCGGGGCCCGACGCAAAATGTTTTTAGTGATGGTTGTTTAAAATATTTCTTGTTTAAATGGCTTTAAAATGAAAGGCTGAAGTTAAATAATTTATAGGGATTCTTTCGCAAAAGTTATTTATTTGGATAAAGTGTTATAAATCTAAAGTTATAATATTAAAGTTATAAATCTTTTTATGCAATTTCTCTGCTTGGAGTGTTGTGGAATTTTGCTTGCCATTTCGAATTGACGCAATTTAAAATTCTTTGCGTAGTTACACAAGAGTTTACATTTATCGGTTTAATATTTTTCTGGAAAAACTGATTCTATTTGGTTTCACTTGGTTTCTTTTTTATTCACTGCGAAGTTTCTACTTAACAGCGAATCAGAGGCTTTTAAAAGTTTATTTAATGCTCCTAGCATAATAAACAGCCATCAAAATTTGAGAAACATATAATCCTAACTCGAAGCTAAAAGCCGCTAACAGAAGCTAAAGTCGTCACAAAATAAGATGCCCGTTTTGACGTTTCTCATTTGACATGCCGCGATAACTTTGTATGAACGTCGATGTAAGAAATTGAAAAATCAAATTCATAATCCTATTTAATTACTATGTTACCTATACACTATCACAACGCGTATCATAAATAAGCATCAAGTTAAACTTTATATTGAAAAAATGCACTCAAAAACACAAATTAATCGTTGATTAATATTCCGACAGGACTTTACTACAATGTCATGTCTTTGGGTTGGTTGCCGTAGTGTTGTAACCGTTAAAAAGCCGTTTTATGGCCGAATAAAATAGGATTTCTGAAAATCGTTTACAAAAATTACATTAAAAAAAAGAGACAAATGTGTAATTATAGTGTATTATTTAATATTTAAACATATAAAAACAAAATCTGATCACATATAGTTTTAGCTTTATTTTGATATTTAATAAGAATATTTTGATATTATACTAAATGATTTGGTTAAAAAAGCCGTACATAATTTGGTTCCTTTCTCTATGTACCTATAGAATGGTTTGTCTATGACCAAGCGGCACGTGATCCATGCGCGTACCGCGTACTGCGCAGTCTTTTGTTCGACATCTTGTGAAGTTGACTGTGCGCTCGTTTATGTTTGATATTTTTTCTAGACTCGGCTTTGCTTTTGGACTGTTTTTGTTTACTATCACGTTGACCTTGGCTCTTCTATTCCGGACATTGATTAGACATAGCGATTTGGACTCGATTTTGGTGTTTGTTGTTATATTGTACAAACTCTGTTTCAACATGTCGAAAAGAGGACGTACAGTCAACAGCCAATCACGCGAATTGGTTGTGAAGTTAACCGAATACTTCGAACGCGAATCAGTTAATGGTGGACCATTATTACCCGTAACTCAAGAGCAAGATCGCGTAGCAGAAGCACTTGGAATCGGCAAAAAAACAATTCGAACCATTGAAGGAAAAGTATGTGTCTTTCGGTACTGAAGAAAATGTGTTACACACGCCTAAGAGGAGGAAGAAAAGCAAGACTGTAACAGGTATTGACACATTTGACGCAGATGCTATTCGAAACGACATATATGCTTATTACACGAAAAGTGAGTACCCAACTGCAAGTAAGTTGGTGGTATCACTAAGAGAGGCTGGCCTGTTTAGTGGCAGTGCAACATCTTTAATAACAATTATGAAGCAAATTGCTTTCAAATACAAGAAAACCGACAAGAGAAAAATTATGATGGAACGATATGATATAATTTTGCACAGAGTATCATTCTTGAGGGAAATGAACAAAATTACAAATTGGGATAATGTCATATTTATCGATGAAACTTGGCTGAACTCGAATCATACCGTGCCACAGTCATGGACGGATGATACCAAGGCATCTTGTTCAAAAGTGCCAATGGGTAAAGGTGGACGCCTAATAATCTGCCATGCCGGAGCAGCCCGGGGGAGGTTTTGTACATGATGCTCTACTCGCAATCGAGTCCGGAAGTACAAAAGAATACCACGAAGAAATGGATGCAAATAAATTCTTAGAGTGGTTTACTAAGTTGTTAATAAACCTCCCCGAACAGTGCACAATAATTATGGATAATGCACCTTACCATTCCGTTCAAATAGATAAGGCACCTACTCAAGCAAGCAAAAAGGCAGATTTAGTGGCGTGGTTACAAAGAAAAGGCGTAGAAGCTGACATGAATTTATTGAAAGCTGAACTGCTGGAATTAGTAAAACAAAATAAACCTGCAAAATTAAGATATAAAATCGATGACTTGGCACTTCAACATGGTCACAAATTGATAAGAACGCCGCCGTACCATTGTCAGTATAATTCATTTCTATTCTGTCACAAAAAAAATATCGTGAACGTCTTCCACGTGCATAATTATTATTCTGTGAGGTGAAGCATGGCAGTCACGCTAGAGGAATGTACCAGAATCCTAACTTTTTTGGAACTTGGGCGGAGCCAGCGTGAAACAGCCAGAAACATTGGTGTATCTTTGTCGACTGTTCAGCGGGTAGTCCAGCGGTACCAAGAGACCGGATCACACCTTAGAAGACCAGGAAATGGCAGACCAAGATGCACAGTGGCCAGGGAAGACAGACGACTGGTGGCTACAATGCTCCGAAATCGTTTTCAAAACTGCTGTTGGTCTAAAAACTCACTTTATTCGCTTTGGAGGTGGCAATTTAAGCGCTCAAACAGTAAGAAGACGTCTTGCTGAAGCAAATTTGAAACCATTGAGGCCCGCAAATGGCCCCAAACTGGAACGGGGACATCGAATTGCAAGACAGAGATACGTGCGCGAGCACCTAACTGGACACAAGACGATTGGTCTAGGGTAATGTTCACGGACGAGTCTAAATTCATGCTTTATAAGCATGATGGGAGGAAGTTGGTGTACAGAAGACCAGGGGAGCGCTTCCATCAAGCGTGTGTGGAGGAAAAAGTGGCGTACGGTGGAGGCTCCGTACAAGTTTGGGCTGGGATTTCTACTGAGGCCTGCACCGAGCTGGTACTCATTCAAAATGGAACTCTAAATGCAGAGAGGTACGTGAAAGAGATCCTCAATGAACATGTGATGAACTTTCATGGCCAGGATGGACCGGCATGGCATATTAATGCAAGATAATGCGCGTCCCCATACCGCCAGAATTGTACATGACTACCTTGAAGAGGTCGGTATCGAACTCATGCAGTGGCCAGCGCGAAGCCCGGACTTAAACCCCATCGAGCACGCCTGGGACGAGCTTCAGAGATACGTGAAAGGTCGAAACCCCCCACCAATCACGCTTCCCGAGCTCAAACAAGCACTGGTGGAGGAATGGGAAGGTATGCCTCAGCACCGGCGCCGAAATTTGGTGTATAGCATGCCTAATCGCCTGGAAGCTGTCAGAAGAGCTCGTGGAGGCAATACAAAGTATTAAATGAAGAAAGTGATGAAAAACAGCAAAAAAAACAATCATAAGAAAAAGACGTGTGGCACTCGGGGACTGCCGCGGTAAAGCTATTGCATAGCATTTTGTATCAACTTATGCAATTATAATTATTTATTTATTTTATTTATGCAGTATTTCTTTTTCTTTGATACTAATTCAAGTTACACTTTTTGAGCTTGGTGACCGATAAAAAAACATTTTTTTTTCTTTTATTAAATAAAAATATTGAAGCATATATTACAATTTGTTTTTAAATAAATAAATAAAAAATATTATTATTAAATCAAATTACATATCCATGTAAGATTTTTCTGCATTATGTTGACGAAATTTCCTTTGACGTTCAGCATTTGATTTTGGTACTGTTTTTTGTTTTGTTGTTAGCGTGAGGTTTTTTTTCGTTACGGAATTTCTGGATTCGGTCCCCGCGCTCAAGGCCCTCGATAGAAGCTATGCAATAGCTTAAAAATGTTATCTTAAGAAAAATATGACTACTTTAGTTTTTTTTAATTTAGAGATAAGTTAAGAGTTAGAGAGTTTAGATTTAAGTTTTATTTTATTTTTTATCTGTATAATTAAATTCTCAATTGAACAGTCTTCGTTTCATTAGGATGGCATACGTAGTTCGGGAGATATTCGGGTTTATGTGACTGACCCGTTATTTTTGGAACCGAGTTTATATAGTGCGGGAGTAGTCTTTTAATATAACTTATAAATAATAATTATCTTTATTACTGTTTGAAACTTACTACTCATGCTTTTACTCATATTTGCAAATAATCATAAACTGCTAACAATGGGACCACAATTGACTCTGAATCAACTTTAAAACTAAATAGTTTACTGATATCCCTAGCAAATTCATTAATCTGGAAAATGTTTACAGGAAATCGCAATATTCTAAGACTACCTATACAACGACCCCGTCAAATCTCCAATATTTTCAAATTAAAAAGTTTTCTTGTTGACTACCAAACTATAAAATTAGTTTGTACCCACTTTCGTCCCACGTAAGAACTGATTTCACGATCACAGCACTACAGTAACTAATTTCAGTCTTCAAAATTATTGGTAGGTCATTTTACTATCGTAAAGTAATATAAATAAGGTTATCATTATCTTCCCCTATCATGGTCACTCAAGTATAAGCGCATGTGATGAAAAAAACGAAAGAACATAAATTGGCAGTTAGCGGTGTATCATTGTGAGAGACACACTTCAGTCACAACTGCAACCATACCACGTGAGTTATAACATCAATATATATATATTGGTGTGTAGATATAATATTATATTATTTCAATGTTTACGTAACAAATTGTAATGTTTCTGTTATTGCTGCAACACACGGAAATAATGAAAACAATCACCGATCCAAACAGACTAAAATTATTACTTACATTTCATAAATGATTCCCATAGATAATCTTCCTGACAGAGCAAAAGGAAATAAAGACTTTGTCGCAACGCAGTATTGCGCAGTGCCATTTATCTATTCCACACATAATATATTTATCCCGAAGCATAATGATCGAAAAAGCGAATTTCATAAGTTTAGAAATCAAAATATTTAGTCAACAGACAATATCATGGAACTCTAAATTTGCTTCGTAATTGTAAACATCCCCAAAAGTTATAAATATTTTACATGTCAAAAGATTTGTTCCTTCTGGATTTAATGTCTTTGTGTAAACTGAACTGCAAATCTCATTGCAGTAACCTAAGGACAAAAGAGAATTTAATGACAAAGGAGGAATATGAAAGTGTTCTTACTACTTTTTCTGTAGTTCTGACCGAAGTCATTTGTAAATGGGAATATGTGTGTAATATGAGGGATATAGGAGTGATGTTGCAAACTTTTGCTAAATATGTATCTTAGAATATCCTATGACAGTTTTCTCTGTAGAACGGCATTCTTCTATTTCTTCAAACATTTTTTGAAACTAAAGTCTTCAACTTAGTTTGGTGTTTGTGTTTAGTTCGGCATCATTCGTCATACTGTTCCCATGAGCCCATTCCCCCAGGAAATCTCCTAAAGACATGGTGTCCCTTCACTCATAGATAGGTTTCTCCAGAGAAAGTGTAAACTTCAACGCATATTGGCAAGGCGTACCGTGCCTAAAAATAATCTGAAACATGTTTAAAAAAAAGAATGCTGATTGTTCGGTTGACAAAGATTGCCATGGTCAGAAACATGCTTCGTTGTCGCTTTCTTACAGGACTTCAAATTAAATAAGTCTCAACGCCTCAGAGGAGGTAACTTTAAACCCGAACCATAAGATGACGATTTGCTGATGCTAAATTAAAACCATTAGACTTCATTAGACTGTTCTGAGAAGAATTTGAGAAAATCACAAAAAAATATGAATAAATAAATGAGATAAATACATTTTATTTATTGCATCTAATTCCGTTAACAAAAACAATTTGTTTCGATTTTCGGATCGAAATCGTGAAGCCAGGTCTTTATGTGGGGACCCATGACATTACCGTTACAAAATTGTACTGTGCAAGCTCAGACCGTGGGATGCAGGCCCTGGACCCGGAGTTTGTTGGAAGAGTGGTACATACCCTCTTCCCCGGGGACCGGGACAGTTCTCTCATGACCTCCGTCACCGTTGGAACCGATAACGTGATACGACGACCTTGACGTGACAGAGAAAGAGCTGGACCAAGCTGTAAAGCAACTCGCCTCCCTCAACACCGCCCCGGGCCCTGATGGGATCCCGAACCAAGTATGGGTGTGCGCTTTGATAGTCCTAGGTCCTACTGAGGCGGCTGTTTACCAGCTGCCTCCGTAATAGCGTATTCCCTGCTGGCTGGAAGGAAGCCAGGCTGGTACTTATCCCGAAACCTGTCAGGGATGCAGATGCTCTCACAGGGTCGTAAGAGGTAATCTGTCTGTCTGAGCGGAGTGGCGTTGGCCGTTAGTCTTGATATCATCAACGCATTTAACTCTCTACCGGGGTGGGCGATTTGGGAGGCACAGGCATCACCCGTTTTAATTCTTTTTATTCCGCTATGTTTTATTAGGATCAGTACAGCTATTAATATACATTAAGAACTACAACAGATAAAGCTTTTGAGATAAGATAACGACCTTTCGTAATACTTAATTCCACAACAATTATTTTTATATATGAGATGAGTAATAAATGAAGTTATTATGTACGAGTACAGAACAGAAGAGTACCGGTACAGAAAAAAATATCAACATCTCAAACTACGAACTAGCGTCTTGTTATTGTAGACAAAACAAAAGAGGAGGTACATGCATATTGATTAAAAGGGGTGTTCCATTCAAAAGGCTAAATTGTTTTGATGAATTTCGGATGACTTTTCATTTTGAACTTTGCGCTATCAAGTTGGAAACACACAACGTAATAATAATATGCATTTACAGAATTCCTTCAAAAAATAGCAGACATCTTCAATATTTTTTGCAAAACTTGAATCTTATGCTATTTAAATACCTATCTATTTATGTTAAAAGTAGTATTATAATAACCGGGGATCTGAATATAAATACTCTTGACCTGCAGAAAGACATTACCAAACAATTTATGGACATTTTAAAAAAATACAATTTAATATCTCACATCTCTGACCCCACCAGAGGCAAATCGTGCATTGACTTAATTATTAGCAACATTAGGATTGCAGAAGGGTCACTTCTGCCCTTATGGTTATCTGATCACAACACTGCACAATTACTCACATGGCCTGTAATGTATAAAAATAAAATACCTGAGTTTGTATTTAATTTTAAAAGGTGTTACTCTATCGAAAATATTACTAAGTTTTGTCGGTATCTACCTAGTATTCAATATTTGAAATATTACAATGAAACTGATCTGAATCTAGCATTTAACATATTCTATGATTACTTTTGCTTATTGTATCAACTTTGTTTTCCGATTATTAAGGTAAAAATATGGTTATCAAAAAAAAATAATTGGATGACAAAAGGACTACGTAAAAGTTGTAGTTATAAAAGAAAATTGCGGCATAAATATTATTTCACTAAATCTAAAAAAGATAAACATATTTATCTAAGGTATGACAAACTGTTAAAAAAATGTATTAATACAGCTAAACGAAAAACAAATAGAGATTATGTTGTCAATAGTAAAAATAAATGTAAGGCGACCTGGTCAGTTATTAAGAGTGAAGCGAGTTCTGCAAATAAGGGCAATCACATTACTGAGATACACAAAAAAGGTGAAAAAATTACAGATCCATTACAAATAGCTAATGAATTCAATCAGTATTTCATATCAACAACTAATACATTGAATAGCGACATTCATAATACATGTACTAAACACAAACAAAAGAACTCAATGTTTTTGTCACCGGTAGACGAGTCGTTCATACATAAAATAATTATGTCTCTTTCTAATACAACATCTGAGGGTTACGATTCTATATGTACAAAAGTTGTAAAAATGTGCAGCTATCAACTAACTCCTATGCTTACATTTCTGGTGAATCTTTCATTAGAGACAGGGACTTTCCCTCAAAAGCTTAAGTACTCAGTTATAAAACCTCTGCACAAAAAAGGAGACAAAACGACACTGAGTAACTATCGCCCTGTTACAGTACTGCCAGTGTTTTCAAAAATATTTGAAAAAGTTATGCATGAGAAACTTACATCTTTCTTCAAGATGAACGGTGTTATTGTGGGGAACCAATTCGGTTTTCAAAGGGGAAGATCTACCAGAGATGCAGCTTTCTCTTTGGTCAACGACATCCTTCAGAGTGTCAATGAAAAAATGTACACAACGGTGATGTTTCTTGATATGTCTAAGGCTTTTGATTTTGTTTCACATGTGCAGCTTCTGATGAAACTTGAGCATTATGGTGTTAGGGGACCAGCTTTGAATTGGCTAAAGACATACCTAGATGATAGATATCAATGTGTTGATGTGACACAATTAACCGCCAAAGACTGTATTGAAGTAAGGAGATCCAACTATGATTTAAATAAATTTGGAGTTCCCCAGGGCAGTGTGTTGGGCCCATTACTCTTCCTGGTCTACATTAACGACTTGCCAGAAGTTACTCACCATAACACTATACTATTTGCTGATGATGTGTCAGTAATAGTAACTACAAATAAAAATCTGACAATTGCACAACACGAAAATGACATCAATAATACCTTGACATCAATTATAAATTGGCTGAATTATAATAATTTACAAATTAATTTATTAAAAACGCATATAATTAATTTTAATAATTTAAATGACGATAACATACATGTAAATTACAATGGACTAAGCATCTCGATGGCTAACAATACGACATTTCTTGGCATAGTTATCAATGATAAACTTAACTGGAAGGAACATATAGACAAAGTCGCAAACAGGATAAATGGATTCTCTTTCGCTCTGTACAAACTGGCAAAAGTATCTTGCCAAATGACAGCATGTACAGCGTACCTTGCGTATGTCGAATCTGTGTTAAGGTATGGGTTGTTGGTATGGGGTAACGGTACAGACATAGATAAGGCCTTTATAGCACAAAAACGGTGCATTAGGTCCATATGTGATATCGCTCCGGACGTATCTTGTAGGCCATATTTTAAAAAACTAAAAATCCTCACGTTACCGTGCTTGTACATCCTCGAGGTATGCAAATTCATAAGACAGCACCCTCGAACATTTAAGCAAGCGAAGGATGTCACCAAAAGGAGCAACATTAGAAATCCAAATAGACTTGTGTTGGACATGGTACCTAAGTCGAAAAGAATTCAAAAAAATTGTTACGCGATGTGCATTAAAATCTTCAATAAAATCCCAGAACGATTTAAAGAACTACCATTAAATAAGTTCATTCCAGCCCTGAAAGATTGGTTAATTACAAATACATTTTATTCGGTCAAAGACTTTTTGAATGGTGGAGAGTAGTAGGTATAATTAATAAAAGTGAAATTATAATCAATACACAAACACTGATGAATAATGATGATAATAATAATAATAATATATAATAATGTTAAATTAATAATAATAATAATGTTAAATTTGCATGCTATCTTTATGGCTAAATGGGCCTGTTCGCAATATATTGAACCTTTAATACCACAACATGTACCACCCCATTTATAGCAAATATATAATTTGAATTTGAATTTGAATTTGAGTAATATGTTTTTATTAAAAATGATCAAAAAAAGCGTATACCTTTTACTTTTACTATTATTTAGCTAATTAAGAGTTAAAGAATGCCTTCGGTATCTGTAACAAAATTTGTATCAAAATACCACAAAAATTATGCAGTCAGTCCTTCTCTAATTTAGTAAAATCGAGCATATAAAATTTTTCTATGAGCATATAAAACTTTTCCATGGCCATATAAAGCACAATCAGCGATAAAACAATCTTAATTCAATTCTTAAAACTCTTTAAGACTTATTAAAGCCTCAATTACGTCGTTAATTGCAACGTGATTTAAATAACATAACTACCTTTATTTAAATTTAGAATGTAAACTAGGGAAGCATGCCTTTACATACTCGTAAACATAAAATTAAATCGCTTTTTACCTTGTACGCCTTTTTTTCCGTGCGGAAATCCCCTCGGATACCACCTATCGGTGGCGTGTCGGACTCGAACCGACTAAAACCGCGTCTCGGGTACTAATAGCCGGGGAACCAGGTATACCCTAGAAAGGAAGTCCCTGGTGCCCCGACATACCTCGGGCCATCTACAACAAGTAGACGACCCTCCCCGTGTGGGAACCCCATGTTCCCTCTGCTCCCTGGAAGCGAACGCGCTTCGCAACGCGCTCGCCGCCACCCCGGCCTGCTTCTGCTAGGGTGACAGATGGCCTCACCCGTCACTCCCAGGCCTGTTTATCTTGTACGCCTAGATCTTGCGAACTACGCAACGGATTTTAATGCGGTTTTCACTCAAAGAGTAATTCAAGAGGCTGAATTTGAAAGAATTTGGAAAGAAAATATATATATCATCATCATCATCAGCCTATTGCAGTCCATCGCGGAGCGGACCTAAAAATATTGCGTAAAAAAGATTATTGCGTAAAAAAGATATCTTGTAGTATAGTCTTATCATAATAAAAGTAGGTTTCATGAATTACCCCGCACGGACACGACATTAGTAGTATCTATATTGCTGGCGTGCGGAGCCGGCGCAGATCGCTAGTTACAAATAAAATACAAAGGTACGAGTATCTGATAAGTAAGGAGTAAGTTTGTGTCAACACGTCATCTAACCAAAGAATTATACCAACCTATAGTGGAGCTTTTCTGTCAAACCTGAATTTTATTTACGCAATTAACCTGCATTAGGTTGTTTCAAAAGCCTTTTGGTAATGTGTAATAGAACTTTCTATCATTAAAAGAAGTCACGATTAGCCGCATTGCCATCACAGTGTTTGAAACTAAGTATAATGTGATATACAAAACGATCTGTACACTCTCATTGAGTGGTTTCAGAACAATTTGTTAACTTTAAATACATCAAAAACAAATTATATAAATTGAGTGCAAAAAATAGGGCCTCACAGTCATTTATACATTAACAGCGAACCCATCGTCAGAGTTAGTTCAGAAAGTTCTGTCTAGGCCTAAGCCTATACAGGCATCTCACATAGCAACCGCATACGAGTATAAATAAAAAAGAATCTAAGCTTTCAACAATTATGAATCTACTCCGAGGTAACGCTCGCTGCTTTCCAAAATCCGTAAGATAGATCATATAAGATACAATGGTAAAACCTCATCTCGAGTATTTAATATAAGTTTAGGGAAAAGCTGCTAAAAGTAACCTAAAAACATTGCAGATATCCCAGAACAAAATCATTAAAATCCTCTTCCACTACAACTATATAATGCCTACAAAAAATATACAAAGAAACACAATTCATGACTGTCTACCATTGATATACATTTTGTATATCAATGCTGTCTACTAGTACGAAAAATCTTAGACAAATTATCCATACTATACATACATAAAAGGAAACAATCAAATAAGAACAACAAGATAAAAAAAACATTTAAGTTTAAGGCACCCACGAACCAACCACGTTTCTTTCCGTAAGAAACATATGTTATATGAAGGAGCCCAACTATGTATATAACAAATTACCAAAAAACATGAAAGAAATGCAATCAATCGATTACCCGCTTGCTATCATACATCGATACGTAATACGACCCGACACCTTTATATTTTCTTTTTAATGTACCTACATTTTAGTTGTATAATTTAGTACAATGGTTGGTGTCACCGTCAAATACGCTCGTAGATTACTATTAAGTTCATAATTTGTATTTCTCAATATAAGTGAATTGTATTCTTTTTGAGAAATAAATATATTAAACCAGATAATTAATTGCTTTCCAGCTTTCAAAATGGCTCTGAATTTGTTGGTGCCTCCACCAAAGATCGAAGACAGAGAGTACGTGAAGCCATATCTTTGCGGATCAGGGCCTGCTGACGTTTGGCCGTCCGTCTTTGAGGCTTACGCCAGGAAAGTCACCACTCCTGCGTCTGATGAGTATTATCACGTATGTTCAATTGCGTTACTCTATTCTACCTTAACTCTTTCTGTAGACTGAACATTTCTGATTGCGCTATTTCTTATCTTACGTAATGGATAGAAATGTAGATTTTTTTAGCCTGAAAAGAAGGGGAACACCCAAATACTCCGAAATATTTTATTCCGATTTTTAAAAGTCCAAATTTCATAAAACTTAAGAATTATGATTTTTAAAATTCACGAAATTTATTTTACCGAAAGTAGTAAATGCGATTTATTTGAATCCCGATTTTTATACGTTCGAAGAATCAAATGCTCGATGGGTCCTCGGACCGAAAACCATATGCCGATTTTCCATACTTCGAAAGAACTGCTAAAATTAGGATACTGTTAGTATAATATTTAGTTACAAATGTAAATTTAAAATATTTAAGTAACGTTTAAAATAATTTAAAAAGGTTTACTTTGTTATTAATATGTGTGTATTATTTTTTTTTTGTGTTTTCTTCTTCTCCTTATACCTGCGTTGCGTACCATCTACTGTTATTGAATTCGTATTTCTGTAGTGTATCCGAAAGAAAGATATAAACTGCACATATGAAGTGCTGGCAGTGTGCAATTATTATGAATTTTATTTTAAAAATAATAATAACCTCCACGGGGGACCACCTTGACGAGGTGGGAGGGCTTACGGGAAGGCTTGAACTTATTACACGATCATTAACAACTTGACTATACCCTGTAACAGGATCTACAAACATTATAAAAAATAGCCAACAATAACAACGTGGCTTATCCTTTTCTAAATAAAGGTCCCAAACCCAGAAAATGAAATATGGTCTTAACAAGAAGCAGTACGAAACGGGCCCAAGTGGCCGGCGGACCCAGTACCAGTCATGGCGACGATAGCCAGCCTGCGACTGAGCCCAGGGGTACAAAGAATCTCCGGGTGGGAAGAAGAACTTGTCAAACAACTCTAGCTATCCATGAAGACTTCGATAACTTAAACGATACCCCATTGACTCCATCACCATTTCATTCATTCGAATCACTTTCTTCACCCCCATTGTCTTATAAGTCTTCAACGTCATCAATTATTGAATCTACTTTTTCTGAGGATGTTGTGCAGGGGGCACACTATCCTCAGAAAAAGTCGCCTGCCATTACGCCTGCACCCGCCCCAGGTGCAAACCGTACGCGAAAGAGATGGTCTCAAGAAATTAACGAAAAAATCTGGTGCACATATCTTATAGCTACAAAATTAAATACTAGTAAAGTATACTTTAATCACCTACATTACGAATTCACACAAACATACCCACAAATGCAGGCATCTAAACAAAGACTGGGAGTTCAATGCCGAGTTATAATTAGAAAAAAACTTCTACGTCAACAGACATTGGCAATATTAAAGATGAAGTTTCCACTTGCCTACAACAAACACAAAATACACAAATCAATTTCATGATACTACAATATCACATAATTAGAATTAAATAGAACAGCCTATCGTAAACCCCTATTTAAGCAGATTTTGCAGAACACCCTGATTTGTCAAGAGTTATCGAACAAAGGATAAGCGATCAACTCAGAGTAGATACTACTGGAACTCATAAAAAATAAACTGATGAGTAAACAACGACAGCAAGAAATAGGCAACGAGATGGCAGGTACCACTGTTCTACAAAATACTAATCAAGAATACTGCATTACACAAACACACATAACACCAACAACTGCATTACAACAAGAAAACAATAGCCTAGAGACGGATTTATTAGATAGATTGTTATCTTAAAATTGCAAATCCATAACTTTAGGGCCTAATAAAATTGAAGAACAATTTAAAACTACAGTACTTAAATTTAGATATAGTGACCAACGATTAGAGCATATATACTAAAACAAAAAATTGCGCATTTTATTCACACTGTCAAACCTCATCTCCCTTGAACAAGAAAATGTTACAAAGGCAGAAAAGGTTACAGAATAAAATACAAAATTAAAGGAAAGACATTGGAAGGATGACAGAATATATTAGAGGAAATAGCAGCGAAAGAGTTAGAAGATTAGTTGAAAAAATAAAAGATAAACACCTAATCCATTCTCAATACAAACAAAATAACTTAAGTAATGAACATTTCCTCGACACTCTCAAACAAACACTTAATGCAGCTACAAGTAGATTAAAAAGATATATAAACTGTACACTCAGAAAAATACAAAACAGCCCATTCACTAACAATGAAAAACATTTTTATAGACATTTAGCTTTAAACACAACACAATATACAGATAAAAACATGCTAGACTCAGTAACGACACCGCTTGATGAACTGCATTACTTCTGGTCCAATAATTGGTTAAAACCTGTACTTCATAATTCACAAGCTAATTGGCTTCAGAACAATACCTCCCCAACAGACTCTATTATCCCCATGGATTTTAAACAAATTCCTGTAGAAATATTTATAAATGTACTGAAAAACTGCATAACTGCAAGGCACCCGGCAGCGATCGTATTCACAACTACTGGTATAAGAAATTTTCATTTTTTATCCTCTCCTACATAAACACATCAACACTTTCATTCAGTCACCAGATGTAATGCCACATTATATAAATGAAGGCCTCGCCTACATGATCCCAAAAGACACAGACTACCAGAATCCAGCTAAATATCGCCCTGTCACATGTTTACAAACAATATATAAAATACTTACAGCAGGCATTGCGGAAATAATTTAGCAACATGCCAGCGAAAATAGTACACTTCCAGAAGAAAAGAAGGGATGCCGTAAAAATAGTCAAGGTTGCATAGAACAGCTATTAATAGACTCAATGGCAATGAAACTAGCAATTTAGAATGAGAAAAATAAAAGCATCATGTACAAAAACTATAAGAAAGCGTATAAAATTTTCAGTAACTAATGGAGAAATTACTTCAAGCACCTAAATGCTACAGATGGGAGAAACAATTGAACCTCTAGAACCTCACCATTTATACAAATACGAGTATTTAGGATTCCGACAAGACAGACAATTAATCAAAATGAAACAAAAGGCACTTCAAATAAAACAAAAGAAATTCAAACATAGGCTTAATATTATACTCCGTTCTGATCTACTCCTCCCGTATAATAATGGTCCAAAGCTGAACTCATGATCCTTCAACTCACTATAAACACAACATTAACAGCTCACAGAAAACACCACCCTAGATCTTGCATACAACGGATAACCCAGCCGCGAGAAAAAGGCGGACGAGGCATAATAGATGTTAAAAATTTACTCAACAGACCAAATCACTCAGACAGTACATTCAGCAACGACCGCAAAACTATACTAGACGAAGTTGTAACGTATGCAGACAGACGCTTGATCCACAGTGCAATTAACGGATTATTGAAATCAAGGAAAAGGTTACCATATGGCAGCAGAAATGCCTACACGGTAGACATCGCCACGACCTGCAGCAACCTAATGTCAACATTGTTAAGTCGCACGAATGGCTGCTGCCTGGAGCCCTGTATTCTGGGACAGAAGCATTCTTGATTGCATCCAAGATCAAGTCATTGATACGCGAAACTGCCAAAAGCATATAACACGTCCACAAAATCTCACTTCAGACGCTTGCAGACGCTGCCATGCCTGTCCCGAAACCATTTAAATATAACCTCAGCTTGCAAATCTCTTGTTCAAATCAATCACAAATATCGACATGAACAAGTAGCCACCATAGAACACCAACATCTTGCTCACAAACATCACTTTATAGGCAAAACGTTACCCTATTACAAATACCAGCCAGAGACGGTACTACAAAATAATAACATCACAATATACTGGGACAGAATCATCATAACCGACAAGACAATTCATTTCAAAAGACCAGGCATAACACTTCACAACAAAGTAAACAAAATTGTATATCTCATAGACATAGCAGTACCGAACACCCATAACGTCCAATCTACGATAGCTGAAAAATATACCAAGTATCAGGATCTAGCAATAAAATTGAAAAGGCAGTGGCGAGCAGTAAACATCTATATAGTTTCAATAGTCATATCGTCAACCGGAATAATACCCAAAAGCCTTCAACGTGGCTTAGACATTTTAGAAATGCCACAACATTTTCTACACCTACTCCAGAAAGCAGTGTTATAAATCACCTGCAAACTTACACGGAAATTTCTCACCACATCTGCAGTTTCGTAAACATACACCATTAACTAAATTCTGATTACACTTGACTATCCTCGTGTAATCAGATAATTTTACCCCTTTAAGGGAGATTAACAAAATAATAATAATAAGTTTATTTGCATGAAATGTGGTGCAAAAGATGTTAAGTAAATTAAATAGCATGCAAATATTTAGTAGGAAGGTTAAAATAATAAAAACATAAATAACGAGATACAGTTTTGAGTTTGAAGTTTTTTTATGGAGGCAGACGAGCAGATGGGTCACCTGATGGAATGTGACCATTGCCGCTCATAAACGTCTGCAACTCAGGAACCACAAACGCGTTGCCGTTGTTAATTAACACAATGCGTTTCTAAAATGAAAAGACCGAGTGTCGATATTTTTTAAGAATTTGTTAACAGAAGAAAATCACTGCTCAATTAGCCATTTATATTATTATATATATTATAGCATATTTCAATAATCTCATTTTATTTTAGTTGCGTTTTACTATTCATAATACATACACATTACACATACGAGTATATACTGTCATGAAATTTCGAAGCACTTAAGATAATCAATACTGTTTCTAAATAAATATTAGGTACAACCCACAATCACAATAGTTCGAAAAGCGTTATATAGTATGTTGTACCATTCATTATAATATTACTGTTGCAATAGAACTGTCTTCCTTAAGTTATAGTTATATTGTGAGAAAGTGAGACGGAAAGACTAATAAACATGCAACCTTTTATTAAAAATTCTGCCATGTTCCAGGTTTTAGACGATATACGCAGCGGACTACAATACGTGTTCCAAACTAAAAGCAAGTTGGTATTAGCTATCAGCGGGGCAGGTCACGCAGCTATGGAGGCTGTGATCACCAACTTGGTGGCCCCGGGAGAAACGTTACTCGTTGCTTGTAGGGGCATGTGGGATGAACGTGCTATTGAAATTGCAAAAAGATTCGGTAAGATCTAACCTAAATTTTAAATGATCTAAACAAAATCAGCAGAGAGACAATAAGCCACCACTTGATCATCTTTACAAGTACGAAAGCTATTTTCGAGCATCCTCTACTCTCATCATCACACCTTTTACAAAAACCCGCCGGTTTCGTGTACTCCAGACTTGTTCTGGTTGATATAATACAGAAATATTGACCATTTTAACCGTCTTCTAAAAGGAGGAGGTTATCAATTCGAATGTTTATTTTAATTTTTTATGTGTGTTATGGCGTAACTCTGTCAATTATAGACGGATTTTCAAAATTCTTTTGTCACATTATTCGAAAGTGGTTTAAATCCAAACGAGTCAAAGGACAACTCTTCAAATGTTGACAGAAAATTAACTGCGATTACTGCTAATTTTTTAAAGTTCTTTGTTAGTATTGTTTGAAAACGGATCATTTTTCTTTAAAGGATTTACTTATTTTCTGTACAATAAGACTACATCGTATGCAGTATGTTGAAACAGAATATATAGTTACAGTTTGTCCAAAAATAATGTTAAAATTCCTTGTGGTCAAATCAGTTTGACTACTACGTTTAACCACGAAGATGGAATAGTAAATATATGGATTCAGTTGTCTACCTACGGTTAACTCTTTAATGATACGTGAAATACTTAGTACAATATACAAAAACATAAAAATAACAAAATTATTTTTGTGTTTAATAGGTATCAATGTAGAAGTGACCCGAATACCACTCTACTCAACTTTCTCTCACGAACATTTAGAGAATGAACTGAAGAGGTTACGTCCGACCGCATTGTGCATTACACACGGTGATTCCTCAACAGGAAATGTACAAAAAATGCAGGGTTTAGGTGATATTTGTCATAAGTGAGTTTTTTACTAGACTTATATCATGTACTATAGCTTAAAATACTGTCTGTAACAGAGTTTTACCTTTACATTTTCGTGTTAATAACTACTATTAAGTACTAGTAGTATTATTAAGTAGTATTTACTCGTAGTTCAAGTTATAGTAAGTCACGGCACTTTTTAGTCCTGTCTATCACATCTTTGTTTTCAGAAATATAAATAAACACAACCAATAAAAATATATTTTCAGATATGGGACTCTACTGATTGTAGACACCGTTGTATCTCTGGGAGGAGTACCCTTCCTAACCGACGAGTGGGGAATTGACGGAGTATTCTCTTCAACACAAAAAGCGTTAAGTGGACCAGCTGGTATTTCCCCTGTAGCATTTTCTGCACGAGCTGAGTAAGCATAATTAACAAAAAAAAATAAACTTTTTAAGTAATAGAGTCTCAATCGCGACTCGAAAATCCATTTATAATATACATCAGTATATTATGTATATAAAGATATATTATACCATGAGGACGTATTGCCTGTTCTTTCGCTCGCACAACAGAATATTTTTTGCTTCTCTTGAAATAGTATTTTTAATTCTGGATGAAAGGTTAGTACTTTTCTTTACAGCTGCTAATTATCAGGTGTAAAGAAAAGGATTATAAAATAAATGTGTAAATATTATAAAATGTCGTTGGAAGTCATTAAACTCTACCACACTTTCGATTTATAGTATTATCCTAAGTAATTAGTTTTAGAATATTAGGATAAGTGTTAAAAAATTAGAAGTTTTTAACTCGAGGAGTAAATAAAATCGTAAATGAAAATGTCAATGATTATTTTCATCAATCTTCCTATAAGACAATATCACAAATAGAGAGCACTAACTTCTCTGTTTATTCTTTAAAATGTCCATATCTACCTTTTTACTTACTACCTTCTTTCGCAATCATATAGACTTAATGGTATAAGATTCACTCGTAGAGGATACTCTGCGCATTAAACTATATACATCAACTTTCCAAATAATAGTACAACAATGGAAAACTTAATGTACTAAAACACTATATTGTTTCAGAGAAAAAATAAATAAGAGGAAGCATGAACCGCCGTTTTATTTCGACATTAAAATGTTAGCCCAGCAATGGAACTGCTATGGAAACACGAGAGTGTAAGTATTACCCACACACTTTTATTGATTCCCCGCGATTTACTATTACTTGTAGCGTATTGCATGATATTTTTCTATGATATTTCATTTTAATATTCTTCTATCTATTTCTCATAAAAACACTAGGTTAAGTATTATATTTGTAATTAGTGAATTCCTTTACGACTTAGCTGAAATAAGAAAGATGAAACGAAGTGTGTATTTGAAAAATATTTAAATTTAATACTTGTACTGTTGGGCACAGGAGAATAGGCAATAACTGTTTGCAGTTTAAACATTGTAGGATCAGAATATAAATAATTACGAAGTAAATACATTTTTATTAATGTGTTGTCTGTGATACTCTATACTAATTTTCAGCACATATTAATCATAAACAAAATCAAATTCAAACCTGTTTTGAGTGAAAGTATATTATGTATTCATCTGCTCATGTAATATCTACTATTAATTACTTAACTCACTATTTTCTGTACCCAGGTATCATCATACAATGTCCCCTCCCTTGTTATATGCACTAAGGGCGTGTATAAAAGAACTAGTGTCGCAGACATTAGAAAAATCTTGGGCTCGCCATGCCACTACTCTTGCACACTTCCACAAAAGACTTCAAGAAATGCCTGTAACTTTCTACGTGCCGATACCCGAAGAACGTCTACCTACAGTCACAACTCTTGTACTACCAAAGAGATACGACTACACAGAGTTTTGTGACTACATGAGAACTAAGTATGTATTAATTAACGTATTTTTATTTTTTTATTTATTCATTGCCCATCGAGTAACAAAACTCATAGTTGACAATAATAGTGTAACAATTTGACTTATAACTATGTTAGTAAACAATAAATAAAAAAAAAACACAACGAGCACAATGAGATGAACCGATACCTAACATGGCACATAGATAGGATTATGCTGCAAGTCCAGCAGAAAGCCTGCAACACCGGTTTACGATCGTGCAATCCATTCGGCTACAGATCATTTTTAGAATGCTTTTGGTACTGCGTACCAAGGACGCGCATCTCTTACGCATTACTGTATAAAAACAATCCACGCGGGCTTCTGCAAACATCCCTAAAGCACTACAGAAACGTGGCAACCCCATCAGCACCCTAAACGCGTTGTTATATTGGACTCGAAGGGCGCTGCATGTTTTTAGTGTTAAATGAGCCCACAGGCTACACGCTTAGAATGAAGTACAAAATGCACGGAATAATGCGAGTTTGGCCACACTCGAACAGCGTGCAAACCTGCGAGCTATCATGTTAGCACGTACAGACAGCGCCCTTCGCTCCCGTTCGATGTCATTATCATCCTTGAGGTCGGCAGTCAGATTGTGCCCTAGATATTTAAATTGGTTTACTCTCTGTAGAGGAACTTCGTTCAGTTTAATAGTAGGCATCTCAACAGCTACACTAATAAAAGACCATAATCTCACAATTTTTTGCATTGTACACAAGTCCATGCTGTAATGCAGACCTTTAGCAAATCCTCAACAGCTTGCTGAGGCCAAAGGGCGACGCACTTAGCAGCACCATGTCATCTGCATAGCTTATATTATTTAAGCACACTCTATCTATGTGGCAGCCTATCCTGGTTCCACTAAGCTCCTCAATCAGCTCATTCATGTACAGGTTGAAGAGCGTGGGCCATGTAAACCCTCCTTGTCTCACCCCGCACTCCAACCCATACGCATCAGATGACCCCTGCCCACCTGACACTATTGAGCTGGGTTCCATACCAGAACTTGATGATATTAAGTAGTTCTCTTGATAATTTAACATCATCCAGCTTTTTCCACAGAATGTAGTATGAAACCAGGTCAAAAGCTCTCGAGAGGTCGAGAAATCCAGGGCGTTTTCCAATCCGTATAGTACTTGACAATCTGCTTAAGACACAAAATAGCGCTGTCCGTAGACAATATATTTATTTAGCTGTGTGTTAAGTAGACCGTCAAAACCTTCGATATAATTGTCGCCAATGATATAGGTCTAAAGTTATTTTTATCACCTAAATCGTCGTTTTATTTTTAAGTACGGGTACAACTAGCGTGCTCAACATCCCGACACGTAGTTATGCATGACTCATGCACAACGCAAACAACAAGGACAGTGTCCTGGTAGATAGGAACCCGCGTACCGCAGGTGTTCAATACTGAGGCCATCATGGCCCGGTGACTTCCCTGTAAACATCGATGATATTGTATTAAATGTTGATTTGATTTTTTATTTTAATGTTATACTAATTACGTTGAGTTGAAGAGGCTTCGTTTTCGAGTGCTTAAGGTCCAAGTAGTATATTTTATGTAATATTTATACAACCGGGATTTACACCGGGAAGCTGTAACATCTTATTACATTTTAATTTAAAAAAATATAAAATAATGGTATAACTATGTAAAGAAAGTCGCTGGTCTGATTTTGAATATTTCTTAACCGACTTCAGAAGGAGGAGAAGGAGATGGATTGAAATGATTACCAGCGTTTCTTACTAAACTACTTTTGTCTTTCGAGTGAGTATTCTCAAAAGAGGAAGTACTTTGTTAGTATAGAGAATACTACATAATTTTTAGTAGAAAATATGCTAAAGGTCATTCGGTTCTTAGCGACCGCGTCTGGGTGGCGCGACCCAAAACTTTGTATGAATTTATGTGGAATGCACGAACAGTGCACGAGGACGAAATATAATTTGATATGGTGAATAAAAAGCAACTCACTCAACTCACTTCTTCTCGTGATGTGAAAATTGAGTTAATCCTCATCTTTTTTTTCCGGAGGCATAGATAATAACATAATAAAAATATCACCACTGTCTTGATAGGTACTGAATATTTTTTTTCCTAGCTATTTTAAATTTTTCTGATATATCGCTCTGCAAAAGTATTTAACCGTCACGAATAAAAACTACAGGAAGAGGGGCGATGTCACCAAGAACTGCGGAAACTATGGGCCGCCCTGCGACCAGCGACCATAATCAACGCGTCGAATGGTCGCGGTCGCTAATAACCGAATGATACCCTTACTGTACATAGTTATATATTATGTTAAAAGTAAATTTTTTAAAAGAATTTTTGATTTTAGATTTATATGTTTTCTATATTTATAGACACAACATCTTAATATATGGTGGAGTCGGACCGACAGCAGGCAAGATATTGCGGATTGGAACTATGGGCATGAACGCTACCATCGAAATGGCAGACATAGTCGCTGATGCTATATTGGATACCCTAAAAGCACTCAATAAATCGTCACTTTAGTTGAAAATATAACTTTTTGAGCAACGACTAATTAATTGTTTTGTCCGCGGCCGAGCAAACAATCTCATTACATTTGCACAACATGACGTCTCTTAACAATTGAAACCAACATAAGTTTAATGTTACGGTTAAGTAGGTACACAGCTTCTTAAATACATTTTCTAATTGACTTAACTTTGTTTACGTATAGTAGAATAATAAATTATATATTCTTTTCTATATAAAATGGTGATGGTAATAGAAAACAGTTCTTTTTAAATGAAAATCATTTTTTTACTGTTTTTGATTTCTTTTGGCTAAGATTTTTTTTTTCGTGTTAAACCTACATTTCCTTTAATTCCTTCTATATTTCTAGACTTTAATTAATGAACACAATAAACCTATTGCTGATATGCTAAAACAAGTTAAACACATGTCTTACTAGTTTAATAGTTGGAGAACTTCCTTCCAACTGGAGGTCCATAGACCCGTTTTTATCATCATTTTCGGTTTAATATTTACTAACGAAATTTGCAAAAGAAAACATCTTAATACTCGTATAACGTATACTTAAGAACTGAGTTTAATATACAATCTGTTTTGATGTTTGAATGTTGTATTTCAATGATAAAGTTTTGTGAACAAGTCGAATAAGCATTGAAAAGAGTCATAGCTTGAAGTCCTTCACGTAATCTGTTCTTCGTAAACTTAAACTTCAAAGTGTCTTGAATAGTATGTCCCACCAGGAAGCATTATGGTCTAGATTAAAATTTAGTTCTATGATCTGGCAATTATACTCGTAATATGGACACTGTTATAAGCATTAATACTTTTGTTATTTAAAATTCACACTGCATAGTAAATATAGAAATGGAATATAAAAACAATTGTTAAACCGCAGGATACCAACGATAGCATGTGGAACAAATATGAGGCTGGCAAGGGCCTCGCGCCCGAGGCGAGAGGCACTTGCCAAATGTGCAATCCGATAGCGCCAGAACATTGAAGCAAGTTTATAACCACTCTATTAGCACTAAATCTAAACATTAACCCGATTTCAGTAACCAAACTTCACGAATACAGAGTGTCACCATCCCTATTCATCCTATAGGTGTCGTAAGAGGCGACTAAGGAAGCAAATTATGCAGGACAACAGCACTGCAGAGAGAAGGAAAACCTGACACAAACCCTATACCAATCCGTCTGGCCAGCGTGGTGTAGTAGGCCAAAACCTCCTTTCTAAGGCGAGGCCTATGTCCAGCAGTGGACTAGTAAAGGCTGTTGATGAAGAGTATCAACTTTATGTTTTATTTGTGTCAATACTTAATCTTAGGTGCAAAAGTCTGAATTAATCTTTTGCAGATAGTCTACAACAAAAGGTTATCGACTTATTTGTAAAACATTGTTATACATTAGATAACAAATACTTTTTACACACTCATAGAAAGATATTGGATCCGTACTTGCTTATGCTTATGATAACTTTTAACAAAAAAAAGACCATATCGAAATATAAAAAAAAAAACTGAAAACTTTCCCATTTTTAAACGATGTTACACGCTCTGTGAATAAACAGACTAATCTAAATGTGGTATCAAGGATTGTATCTCATATGTTAACCGACTTCAAAAACACAAAGAGGAGGTTATCAATTCGTCTGTTTTTTTTTTTATGTTTATTACGCGATATCTCCGTCAATTGTAGACCAATTTTCAACATTATTTTTGTAATCAAAAGGGTATAATTACAAGGTGGTTAAATTTTAAAATTTTGCTCAAATTTTACAGGCCCAACAACGTGTTTTAGCTTGTTTGTCTAGCGAGTACTAGTATAAGTATTTGCGTTTAGTAGTCGTTATGTCATGTTGCGGAGCTGATGATGGAAGGGTCCTAGACCTCTAGAAGTTAGAGGATCTCTTGCAAAAATCTAATCATGTATTGACCTTGTTTTTTCTTTTAAGATATTTTCCAGGTGTTTGTGTTGGGTTACAGATATATATGCACAAAAGAGAGTTGAATATAAGATTACAAAACATTAAGACAAAAAAATTTTGTTACAAAAATTTTTTTCATGTTTGTTACCCGAAAACTCTTTCATTTGTAAACCGATTATAAAAATATTTACTTCCTACCTTATCTAAATAAAGTAACGGACTTATTAAACTATATTTAATATAATCTAACATACTACAGTTAGGTACTATACATTACGGTACGTGGTGTTTTAAATATCGTACTTATCTACTCATTACAAACATTTCTTCCACTAAAAATAGTAAAATAAATCCTCTTAAAAAAGTTGAACCGACTTCAAACAATACTGACAAAGACCACTAAAAATTAAAAAATAATTACAAATAAAAGTAAAAAAAAACGACTACTATACTAACTATAATAAGAATCCCCAATATAACATGTAGCATTATAATAGAAATAGTCACATCTAATCTGTTTAAAGTCCATGAACATATACAGGATAATGATATTAACGACTAAAATTGCTACGAAAGTATTGTGAAAAGCAGAGAACCTTGGTTAATATCGGATCACGTGTCAATGCTTATGATGTTTACACATATATATTTTTTTTAAATCCCGAAGCCATAGGTCTTAGTTTTGTTCATTTGCCTCTAAAACACCCGGAAATAATTTTCTCCTTATTTGGAGTACCGATAACCCGTGCCGACTTGCATTCGAATCATGTGCATACAAGTTGCGCGGTGGTAGCGGTGCGTATTCGCGTTATTTGTCATTTGTTCTCAACTATTCCCGCGATTAACACGTATTGTTTTATATTTAAAAAATGGCAGTGGAATTAGGAAGTAATAAAAAAGTTTTTTCTTAGTTGGTGACGTAAATTATCAAATAACAATCGCAAAGTTACCGTCTAATCTTGAAGTTCTTGCAGTACTTTTTTTACATTCGCGAAATTAAATTGACTGTTAGTGAAAGGGCTAATCTAGTCATTTGGGAGTGTATTATATTTTGGGGAAAGCTAGATTCCCTACCAGAGCTATACCCAACTATGTGAAAAAACTTGTGGCTCTTCATATCGCTTGGAGGGGTTGCAAAAAAATTCAAAAAAAATACAAGATATTTAAAAGCGCCATGAGGAGGACTTTAGAAACATTTTGATAATTTATTTGAGATAGCACACGCTGATGCTATGGAACAGATCAAAATTGAAGAAGATAAAATACTTTTACAAAAAAAGAACCAGGGGTTAAGCGGGTGTAGACAAAAAGTTAGCCGAAAAAGAAGAACGGGCAAGACAAAGAAAATTAAATGAAGAGAAAAACGATTTGAGCAAATGTGTTTCGTTGGTTCATCGTCATTTCTTAGGTGCTATGTAAGATTCCATATAAACGCAAGGGCATCACGAACAACTTACCAGCTCTGATAAAGGCCTTGAGGAACACTTGCCATCAGCCTCTCAAATGGTAAGTTCTGAAACTACTACAAAAAGAGGAAGGAAATACTTTATTACGTCTAAGTTTGCTGCAGCTTTAGATAGATGTCAATTAAGCATAAGGGATTTTGTCTATGTACTTCAGGCTGCAGTAGAAGCATTAGAGATGTGATGATTTTCCGACAAACAAATCGTCCATTCAACGCATTAACAAAAGAGTCGAAAAGATAGAGCGGAATCTATAAAAAAACAGATTTTCAAAAAAATATGCCTGAAATGGTGACCGGTCACTGGGGTGTGAAATTATTACCTGAACTTGAAGTTGTTGAAGTTCTAAAGAGCACGCCTGCCAATTCTAATTTCATTTGAAGAAAAGGAACAACTTCTGGCTGTACCCAAACTAGAGAGAATTTGTATGAGAGATACATTCCATTTGAAGAAGATATGTCTGATTATGTGTATGGTAAGTAGGAACTCAATACATGGTATTATTTTTATACTGTTTTCAATAAATTGATAATAATGCTGCCTTATTTATTTTTGCAGGACAATCATTAAGTGATTTTGTGTCTGTCAAGTTAATTTCAAGTCAAATTTATTTTCTCGATTGAAAATTGATAAGAATTTCTTCCAGAGACCCGTTTCCACATGGGATGAAAATGTTGCGTATGTTGCGCAAAAATAAAAGTGCTTTCTTTAAGGGCAGTTAATGATATAGCTGAAAGATCTGTAAAGCTTATGCAAGATTTTTATGGTTTTACCACTGCAAAGGCAGAGCAAAAGCAATTTTTGCTACGCTGTGTTCAGGAGCATAGAATCTGTATTCAGACTGTTAAAAAGAGACTCTCAAAAGAAAATATCCTGCCTGACCTGTAATTTTATCTTTTTTTATAAATTATTTTCACGGTTCGACGTTGTGCGGTTGAAGATTTCACTGCGTAAATGAATCTTATTATTCACAATACCCCCGATGCACCACCAAATACCAATACCAAAAAGTGGCGACAAGCCACCGGATGATCCTAAATCCTACCGACCAATCACATTGTTACCATCGTTAGGAAAGCTTTTAGAACGTCTTGTAGTGCCCCGGCTTCTGCCAGGTGGAGTCAAATTTCATGATAGACAATTTGGATTTACGTTGGGTAAATCGACAACTGACGCTGTTATATCGGCTAGAAAGTTTGTCACAGAGTCAAAATTTCAATACGTGCTGGCTATTTTCTTAGATATATCTGGCGCCTTCGACAACGCATGGTAGCCCATGCTGTTACTAAAATTAAAATCACAGGGGTGCTTTAAAAATATTTATTCCCTTATCTCTTCGTACTTTTCACAAGGTACAACTAAACTAAGACTTGGTCATCATTCTGTGTCGAAGGCGCTTACAATGGGATGTCCTTAGGGATCGTTGCTAGGTCCATACTTGTGGAATATCGGCTTCGACGATTTTCTTGCGATACCAATACCATCCGGATGTACTCTGAACGCGTATGCTGATGACGGCTTATTACTGGTGGAATCTGATACTAGGGCGGGGCTTGAAAGATTAGCCAATAGATGTTTGAACTTGATATCTCAATGGGGTGAACGTAATCACTTAACTTTTGCACCCAACAAAACCTTCCAGCTACTTTTAAAAGGTAACCTCAAATAATCGCCGAGCATTAGATTTGACAATGTTACTGTAAAAAATAAAACCTCAGTGTGTTATCTGGGATTAGTTTTAGAAAGAAACTTTTCATTTATCGAACATATTAAAATAATTAATGAAAAGTCTAAAAAGAGTTTCTGTGCATTGACAAGGATATCAACTGCGACATGGGGTCTATCATTTAATACATTAAAGATCATATACGGAGCTACTTATTTAGGTTCTATGTGCTATGGTGCACCTGTATGGGACGATAGGGCGACCGAAGGCGCTGTCCGTCGCAAACTGTTACAAGGCACGACTTGCACTGATATTTTTTCTTTGGTATAATGAACGTAATATAATGCTGAATAGCTTGCAGGTGACATCTGGGACGGTATACTATGGGGATCTTGTGTCAACTAGGGTGAATTTCTGCTATATTTCTAGATTCTGCCATGCATATTATAGAAATCAAATATAGCTCACGTAGGACCCGTAATATTTTGTGGCCGTGGTGCTTCCCTGTTTAAAAGGGTGTATGCCTATTTTACTTTATTTTGTCTCCCGCTTTGCTAAGGAGGGAAGTGGTTTTACTGTATTTCCAACTTCTCCAATTTTCTTCTGATTAATTTCGTTGCGGGTTCCAAGACAGTTTAATTTCTTCCTGGGACTTCCCGAGTGTCATAACTCGGTGTGTTCGTGGGTCACTGCTGTGGATCCTGTTGTACAGGAGTTACAGTGGTGGGCGTGTAGGTGAGATGAGTCCCAAAAAAAAAAAAAAAAACAATTGATGAACTTGAACTCTGAACTGAAAAGTTTTTACCCCTTTCCGTTATGTAGCTAACATATTGGAAATGGTTAAAAGCAGCAATTTTCTAAATCTTCAAGTTCTCGAAAATCTCTTGAAGTTTGAATATACTCGTACGTGTAGTTAATTACATTATCAGTGACTGCCATTTCGCGCAATTGACTAAGTGTACGTTACTAGAATCAGGTTAACGTTTAAATTTAGTGCTAAAATAGTAGTTATAGATTTGCGAGGATGTTATAACATTTAAATATTTCAATCAATTTAGCAACATAACGGAAAGGATTAAAATAGCAATTTTCAAAATCTTCAGTTCTGTCGGCACGGGTTAATGTTGACGTAGGAAGATAAATTTTTGTATTTAGGTAAGTCTGGGTGATTTAAAATATATATACTCTACAAGTTAGCTGTTAATATTGAATGACACTTAAATTCTAATGTTTTCTATATTTCCCTAAAAATCTTTTTTACAAAAAAATTGAACAGACTTCAAATAATACTTAAAAAATAAATAAAAAAACAATTACAAATCTAAGTGAAAGAAAAAACCTACAATAAGTGCGACCCTCAATATAACAGGTAACATTATAATAGCAATAGATACCAAGGATTTATTTTACCATTTTTAGTGTAAGATCATATGTTTGTAATGAGTAGATAAGTACCACATTTAAAACACTGCGTACTGTAATGTATATTACTTACCAAACTATAGTATTTTAGATTACATTAAATTTAGTTAAATAAGTCCGTTACTTTGTTTAGATAAGTTGGTAGATGTTACATTTGAACCCAAAAATATATTGTGTTCTACATTACTCAATATTCCACCACTAGGAGTGGCATTTTTTCTTCATTTCAGGGTTCCCTCGATGTCTGTAGGATCCCATCATCAGATCCTGTTTTGGTGGTAATGGGACCATCTCGGGAGTATATCCTATCGATTACAAAAATAATTTTGAGAATCGGTTTTAGTCGGCATTGAGTTATACTACCGACTATATAAATAAATTAGCGTTTATAAATGGAGCCAGTCCAACTACCTGAAGAACGTATAGCGTTACCTATAATACCTATACATTATCGACGATTTCAGAGAGTGACCTTTTTGAGTACTTAAGTTTGTATTCCCCTAAGTTTTACAATATAATATTTATTTAGGTTCAAGCTTTCAATTAATAATTCCACTCTCTTAAATCCAAAATTCTTATTTAATTACGATCTGTAGTAGGTACTTAACAATCTTCTTATAGAAAGCCTTCTAAAGTCAAACAACCCAAGAAATGTGATGAAGTGTTCTTGAGTTCTAGCCACGATCGATGTTCTGCCAACAACGTTTGAAATAAGTTCACTGTAAGTAGCGCGCAATAGCCTCTATCTTTTATTCGATAGCAATTGTTAGCGCTTTATCTTCAACAATGAATGACAGTGAACGTGTCCAATGCACTCTTAGAAACGTTGTATGTTAAGAAAACATTGAACATTCGATCGTTTCAATACAACGTTCTTTGTGTCAGTTCCGTTTTAGGTCTAAAACAAATACGATACTTGTGAAGATATAGATCGGTGTCATAGGATGCCATCGAGATGTTGCTGATTATAAGCATGTAGATTTATATTGCTCCATGCTAGAAGCACTCTACAAAGTAACGATTTACTGTAGTACACCTGGAGAGGCTGTGAGGTAGACTAAGGGTGGATCGCCTAATCCTCGGAGTTCATTCATTATTCAGTAAGTTAATGTTTTTATGACTACAATTGTTATGAGGTTCTTACAGATGTCCATAAAAATGAGACACTCGCTTTAAATACACTTATAGTACTACTCTTGGCATTCAAATAAAAGAACCGGACAAGTGCGAGTCAGACTCGACCACCGAGGGTTCCGTTCAAATTTGTAGGTACTTTTTTCATTCTTAGTCATAAATCGAAAACTATACATCATAGCAATAATTAAAAATCTGTTTAAGCTTGTGCCAATGAAGCCCTTTCGTACGATACCCCACATGACATGGTTAACTCAATTCAAAATTTGGGCCGCAATTCCTTGCATAAAGACTGTTTTTACACGCTTTATATTAGCTTCACTTGTATGTTTGTTTGTATGTTTGTTTGTAACCGTCTGCTTTGGGCGTGATTTTGACTGGCTTTAAACGGTCAGAATTCGTTCAAACTTTGTAGATATATCGAGGATCGATGACAATACACTAATTACCACGCTTTCTATAGAAAACCAAACTAAAAAAATAGAAAATAAATTTGAAAAAAAGCGTTGGGTGCCTGTTGTCAATAGTAAAAAGCGTGATTTTTAGTTTTTTAAAACTATTTTTTATCATTTAATTACAAATGTATGATTTTCAGATTTTTACCTATACTTGTAGTGTGAGACGGTATTACTTGCCAAATGTCAGAGTTCTGAGTCAACGGCAAAATACCCTATAAATTTTGATTCCCTTGAGAGTTTCGAAATATACATTTTTTTGCGATATAAACGGCCGTACCTGTGTATTTCATTTTAATTTCAACTAGATACCTTCACTGACAGACAGAAGGACAGATGGACGGACAACAAAGTGATCAAGACCAACCCATAATTCTACAACGCTAAGCATTGCGGCAGCCCTGCCAATAAATGACAGAACAGGGCCTCAATTCTGCTATTATGATTTTTGTATCAATACACTATCGATGGAATGTCGTCGGTATAGTTTCGCACTTTTCATATTTGAAAAGTAAGACAGAATATTGTTACAAAAGTCGTCGATGTCTTTGTTTTAGTTTGGTGAATGGTACTTTTTAAATTTGGAAAGAAACGATATATTTAATTTTGCAGATATGCCAAACATTGCCATATTCTTGATATCACAATTAATGAGCCATTGCTACTACATCGACAGTCTATTGACACTGAATTGATGTTAGTAGAATCTCGATATTTTGACCGATGACAGTGGCATCTCAAAAGCGTATCCAAGGAATGACTTGTACGTTAAAATAAAATAGCAGAATTAAGGCACACGTCAACCAGCAGTTGAGCGCGTCAGCGCTTAAGCCTAACTGTACATACGGTGTTTTACAGCTGGTCTAGTAGCTAGCACTCGTCTAAGAACAAAAATAAAAGCGAATTCAAAGCTACGCATATCCGATTGACGTCGGCATCGCCTGATTTTTGGTGCCCCAGTAATCGTCCTACCATCCATTATCCTATGATCATTATCATTATTCTACCTTCTTCATTATTATTCTACCTTCTAAGGGTCCATAATTGGACAAGAATTAAGTTAAGCTACATTACATCCAAACTGACACAAATAATATAAGTTCAAAGAAACGTACTGTTTAGGTCAATACGTGATTGTGCTAATCATCAGTTTTTATTATTGTATAAGGGGGCAAACCAGCATATGGGTCAACTGATGGTAAGCAACTACCGCCGTCCATTTACACCTGCAACTCAAAAGTCACAGTTGCGTTGCCGCCCTTGAAGTCCCTCCCGCTCAAGTCAGCGAGAATTAGAAGAGATTTGGGCGCTGGTAACCTCACTCACTCTGTGAAAGGCAACGAAAGAATTGCTTAACCGGTTTTCTGTGAGGCCGTGGTATCTCTCCGGTTGAGCCGGCCCATTCGTGCCGAAGCAGGGCTCTCCCACGGCGTAAGTTGAAACTCTACTTTACATCCGGCCAATTATAAAATTCCTCATTTTGAAACATGGGCCATTTTAAACTTTTTTTAATTCTTTTACGTACACAAGAAACTCGAATATGTCATTTGGCAAAAGCATGGGATTTGTAACTAATACTCTTAACTAAGGAGCAAACATTACGCTGTCATCAACGCGTCAGAATGCAATCAAGAAACGGTAAACGAAAGAGCAAACGACAAGCGCAATCTGTATAATTAGGGTTGTTGCCGAAAATTTTGAGCACTCCTTATGTCTATCTCATATTCATCTATGAGAAAACTTTATTCAAAGAGTCCTTAATTTGTTAGGCTCTTCTAAAGGTGCCGGTCTTGATGGCATTCTGCCTACATTTTAAAAACTGCAAATACTATTTATTACGCATTATATATTATTTTTAATAAGTGCCTGGAAGAGTCTGTATTTCCATCGGTGTGAAAACAGGCAATTATAATGCCCACATATAAGAACGGAGACAAGAATAACGTTTAACACTATCGCCCTATTTCGATTTTGTCCACTTTGTCTAAGTTCTTTAAAAGACTTGTTCATGATGCAGAAACGGCTCCAACGATTTTCATGAAATTTAGTGTGCAGGGGGTTTCGGGGGCGATCAATCGATTAGGTTTCATTTTTAGAAAAATTAACAATAAAAATATCGAGCAAAGCTTGATCATCCAGGTACTAAATTTATTGTTCAGTATAGTAAGAAGTACAGTCGTTTAAAAACAAGTATTTGCGATGGTGCAGTGAAAATTGTGCAAGATATCGCTTGCGCGAGTGAAAGGCGATAGTATTACGAAATGTTAGGTTGACTGTGAGGGTGTATATCACAAAAAGTGTGGCGTCAAAATCAAGGCATTCACCGACACCGGCCTTTGTGATGAATGCCAAATCACGCAAGCAAATCACCCTTCCATCGACGTTGATCTAACAAAAACAACCCCGGAGAAAATGTTAGCCAAAATAAATGAAAAACTTAGACACATCTATGTCTGAAGATATAAGATTCTACGCAGAGAAGTACCAAGAGTTAATAGAAAAGAAATAAAAATCAGACAAAAAGATTAAAGCATTAGAACATAAAAACTTGCATTTAGAAACATTTAACAAGTCCCTAGAAGAAATAATAGAATATTTAGAGATACATGAGAAAGAAAGAAATGTAGAAATTTTTGGATTGGAGGAAAAATCTAATGAAAATTTAGATTTAATAGTAAAAGGTGTAGCAGTCAAACTGGACGCTACACCTTTTACTGTAAGATAACTAGACGCCGGTAAGATATGTGAAATTAAAAGGGGAGGTGGAAAAATAAGCGCGGAGCTGCGCTCAATACCAACTCCGTGTGTGGCAACTCTGCTGACAACAACAAGTAAAAACCACGCTCAGTTATAATCACGCTATGTACACGTGCCGCCCGCGACCAGTGGTTAACCACAAGAAAAACCTAGAACAAAACCTAAACACACATCTAAAACAAGAAAAACTAATTAACCAATGATGATGTTTTTGTCAACGAAAATAAACAAAGGATTTATATAAATAAATATCTCACGAATTACATGCGTAACATTCTCTGGACGGCGAAAAAAAATCAGCTAAAGTCCACTTATAGATGTACATATTTGGATATAAAATGGTAGGGTGCTTACAAAAAAAGATGATCCAAACGATTCATAAATAAGATCCGTACATTGAATGTACATAAAACGATAGCACGAGCGATAAATAACGGGTCAGTGTATTGCTATGAAACTCAGTTAAATAATTGTACCATAATTCGATAATCACGTATTAAATATCAACAGTAATATGAAGTACAATAAATTCATATCCATAGATAGCTGACAAGAAGAAATATTGCAATGTAACAAAGATTTTAATATTATTCATTTAAATATAAGGTCACTAAGTTTTTTTTTTTGATCAATTCAAACTTTTAATTAATAACTGGAAGGAGCATTTAGACTTCAATGCACTGAGTGAAATAAACATAAGACATCAAGAACAACCATAGCATAACATAGAAGGATATGACACATATGTAAATACGAGGCAAAATAGAAGAGGCGGTGGGATATGGCCATACGTTATTAATAAATTAAACTTCACAGGAAAAATACTAAATACTAAGTACTGTGAATTGATGCATGGCCAGCTTTTCCAAGACGGAATAAACTATGAACATATCTTTGTTATACCGGCCCCAAAAAAAAATTGACAAGAATTTGTTGAAGAAATTCATAAGTTGTTATCTGAGATCTCAGTTGGTTGTGAATTATTACTGATCCGAGACACGAACGTGATCTTCGAAAACAATATGTGTGAGATAGGTACGAGTATGAGCCTTCCGTGACGTAATACGAAGGTGACACAGTGAAGCGATCGTGTATTGACCATGTGTGGGTTCGAACCCTATGTAGTGTATCTTCATATGTATTAAACTGTAAGAGGAGTGTGTCTTGATAAGGGTACCATAAATTCCGCAAGTAACAAACAATCAAATCAAACAATTTAAAAAATAATAATTTTAATGATGAAAAGATTTTGAATTATTGTAAAATATTACATGGACGGACCTTCTGACCTGTACGTGCCTGATTGATTTATATTTAACTTTACTTAATTTTTTTGTGATGTTTATAATAAGTCGAAAACACAAATAACTATACGTAAAAGTAGGAAGAATAAGCCATGGATCACTGAATCAATTAGAAGAATCATAAACTCTGGATAAACTCTTTCAAAAATGGAAATCAAATCCTAACGATATGACTTTAAGATTACAATACAATAAATATAGAAATAGAACGAATAAATACATATATATATAAATCTAAAAATAAATATCGCCTGGCAGAAATAAAAAATGTAACAAGAATTAGAAAAATCTGGGACAAAAAAAAACTTATGGATAGGGAGGGCAAAAAGTAGCCTAGATAATATTACTTTGAAAGACTTAGGTAGAATAGAGAGCAAAATTGATATTATATGCAATACATTTTCGACTACCTTCACTCAAGAAATTTCAGAGATAAGACACGTATGTCGACATAAGTTAATGGATAGGTCTAGTTATGTCGACGAAAACGCCAACGTATGTTTAGCCAAGTGTCAATAAGATTTCGGAAAGCTTGTCTAGATGTTTATAAAATTATCAATTCGCTAAGCTATGGAAAATCTGCAGGTGTATATAATATAAAGGTAAAGGAAATAAAGAATCTAAAGTCGCAAATAAGTCCTTTTTTTACCTGTGTAAAACCGATCGGGCCGTCGCCCCACCGGGGTTTGGGACCGTCTAAAACCACACTCCAGGATCCAGGAAGACTCCGGACCCCTCCTAGCGCCTTCCCGCAACGGCGCGGGCACCACCTTCGGGTACATTCTCTGTTTAGGCGACGTCCGGCACACGCGGCTGGCCGTTATGGCGGGTGGAGAGAAAAACCCGTCCCGTCCACCCGCGGCCATACTCAGAGCGAGATGAGGCGGTGGTAAGCGTGCCTCCGCCGCCCGGTTCGCCGGCGACGAATTAGGTCGGAGTGGAAGTTGTCCTCCCCGGCCCTCTCCGATACGACCGCGGTAAAACATCTATCACCTCACGCCTCACGCCTCTCGCGTATCTCTTCGGGCATGGGCGAGCACTTCGGCCTCCAAATCCCAAACGTCGAAACAGTGCGGTATCCGCATATGGCTCTAACCGCCAATATCCTCTGAGGTAACCAGAGGCGTGCCCTATTTTGAGCGTTCAGAGCCGCCGCCCACACCGGTGCACCGTACAGTGCCATTGACCGGACTGGGCCCACCCAATTTGGGTAAAAGTCGCCCTAGCCGCGTCGGCAAGCTTTGGTTCAAGCTGTCGTAAGTGCTCGTCGAAAAGCCACCCGTAGACGATCAGACCCAGATACATCGTCTGGGCCTGAACCGGTACGAGGACCGAGTACCACGATTGAGGCTTTAGGGGGTGGTATCCAGGGCCACCCGTAAGCCCAGCGCCTCAATGCGCCGACCACCAGAGAGACTCCCCTGGTGGCTGTTGTAATATAATATTGTTGTGAGGGTAGGTATAAGTTCCTACACAATAAACCAGTTGTTGTCCCGCACTCGGTCGTTTCATTATAAACATAACATGGTGACAGCGGTTTACTATTATTTGGCATAAATATAGCGAAAAAGTTGTGAAACAAGTAATTTCAAGTGAGAAAAGTGATCGTTGGTGGTTGTGATCAAGTTTTCGTGCGTATTAAGTGTTATTAACAGGTGATTACAATGGAACACGCTCGACCGCCTTCGGATTTAAATATGGACGGCGCCGGGGGGCCGGCCAGCCGTGCAGAGGCTTGGATAAAGTGGAGACAACAATTCCAGTTATTTGTGAAGGCTTCAGGCGTAGACAAAGAAGCTGCCAGTGTTCAAGCTAGTTTGTTAGTAAACCTAATAGGGTCAGATGGCTTCGACATTTATCAAACATTCACGTTCGCGAGTGACAAGGAGCGCGATGACGTCAACGTATTGTTAAAAAAGTTTGATGAGTATTTCGGAACAGAAACAAATGTAACCCTAACTAGATACAAGTTTTTTACCCGCAACCAACAGGAAGGGGAATCGATTCAACAGTACGTGATTGCATTGCGTCTTTTTAGCAAAAATTGCGAGTTTGCAACTTTAGAAGACAGCTTGATTAGGGATCGAATTGTTTGTGGGGTACGACAGGCCACGGTCAAGGACCGGCTGTTACGTACTGAGAAACTCACACTCGATAAGGCGATAAAAATTTGTCAAGCCGAGGAAGTTTCACAAGAAAGCGGACGGCAAATAGGTGGTCACGGAGCCAGTAATTGTGAGGGTGTTTCGTGTGTCGACAGTGTAGGAGTGAGTCGCCGCCGCGGGATAGCTTTCTCGCGGTCGCATGTGATCGGCACTGGCAGCGGCGCCCGAGGTCACAACGCAGCCGCGCGAGGTGGCGCCGGCACTGGCGCTCGTAGCGCATATCGCGAGTTGCCGAGGGCGCGCGCGCCGCCCTGTAGGGGCTGCGGGCGCGCGCTGTGCGTGGATCGTTGCCCAGCGCAACTGGTCAGCTGTTATGTATGCGGTAACAGAGGACACTTCGCGCGCATGTGTGAGTCTATTCAATCTTTTAAAAGTGGGGCTCGTGACAGAGTCCAGCGTGTATATGAGGTCGAGTGTGATCATAACGACGAATATGATAGTGATGCGGACACGGGCGGAGCCTTCTACGTATCAATAATCGATTCTAAGATAAATAATTCGGAAGATTGGTTTCAAGTTTTATACTGCACAAGTGGACAAGAAACATTTAAGTTAGATACTGGAGCTGATTGTAATGTGCTAGCTTTTAAAAGATTTTTGGAGTTAGGGTTCAGCGAGGATATGATAATAAAGAAAGACATTCCTTTATTATCGTACACTCACAACGTGATACCCACTAAGGGAGTCTGTGTTTTGCCATGGTATTTTAGAGATAAGGTTTATGATTTAAAATTTGTCATAGCCGACATGTGTTGTAGCAGTGTATTGGGGCGCGAATCGTGTGAAATGATGGGTCTCGTCAAACGTCTTAGATCGATTCAGATGTCTGATTACAATGATTTATTTAAAGGCTTAGGGTGTCTACCTGGCAAGTATCATATAGTTGTAGACAAATCGGTTCCACCAGTCATTTGTGCACCGAGGAAAGTGCCACACGGGTTACGCGATCGGCTAAAAATTGAATTACAAAACATGGAACAGAAAGGGGTTATCAGGAAGGTCAGTCACCCTACTCGTTGGGTGCATCCGTTAGTATTAGTAGCAAAAAAGAACGATGACATTCGCGTGTGTTTAGATCCACGGGAGTTAAACCGCGCGGTACAGCGCGCTCACTTTCAACTGCCTACTCTAGCTTAATTAGCGGCACGCCTGCACGGTGCCCGCTACTTCTCGGTGTTAGACGCCAACGCTGGGTTTTGGACAATACAGCTGGATGAGGAGAGTGCAGATTTGTGTACTTTCTCCACTCCATTCGGTAGGTATCAATTTTTAAGACTTCCGTTTGGCGTGAATTGCGCGTCTGAGGTTTTTCACGGGAAAGTTCGACAACTTCTGGAAGACCTGGAAGGGGTAGAGAATTATATTGATGACATAATAGTATGGGGATCTTCAAAAAAAATACATGATCAGAGACTAAAGTGCTTACTTGAAAGGTCGAGGGAAATCAACTTAAAATTTAACAGAGAAAAATGCAAGTTTTGTGTTGAGGAAGTGACGTATTTAGGGCATGTGTTTGATAAAAACGGTATGAGACCGGATTATGAGAAAGTAAAAGCGATCAAAGAGATGTCCATTCCTTCTGGTAAAAAAGACTTAGAAAGGTTTTTAGGAGCGGTAAATTATTTATCCAAATTTATTCCAAATTATTCTGAAATAGCTATTCCTCTAACTAGATTACTGAAGAAAGATAATGAGTGGCGCTGGGAAGAGAGTGAGAGTGCGGCATTTGATAGGTTAAAGGAATGTGTGACGGGTGCCGGAGTGCTGGCACTGTATAACCCGTCTCGACCCGTGCGCCTCGCGGTAGATGCGTCGGCGTTCGCAGTAGGCGCTGTATTGTTGCAGGACGGTCGACCTGTAGAATTCGCCTCTCGCACCCTCACTGAGGCGCAAAGAAGGTACGCTCAAATCGAAAAAGAACTGTTAGCCATAGTGTTTGGGTGTGAACGATTTCATCAATATATTTATGGCCAACGGGGTGTCGTTGTAGATTCTGACCATAAGCCTTTAGAAAGCATATTTAAAAAACCACTCATGTCCGTTCCAGCACGGTTACAGCGCATGATGTTGAGAATACAAGGCTATGACTTGGTAGTTAGTTATGTTCCAGGCAAGTACCTAAAAATACCAGACATATTGAGTCGTGCGCCACTGCGCGATCTCTACGGTGAAGAAGTGAGCACAAATGTCCTTTATCAGGTACAAATGATGGTCAATAATGTGCCTATGTCAAACAATAAATTAACTTTAGTAAAAAAGGAAACCAAACGAGATTTAGAGTTAAGCGCACTTTCAAATTATATAAACTCAGGGTGGCCTACTAATAAGTATGAGGCAAGTAATGCGGTTAGGGATTACTGGTCTTTCAAGGATGAGTTGTTTATTGTGGACAATGTTGTATTCCGGAATGATTTAGTTATTATACCAAAAATCTTACGTGAGCAAATGTTAAGTATTGTTCATGAAGGCCACCTAGGTATAGACCGGTGCAAGCGCCGAGCAAGACAGGTGATGTTTTGGCCACACATATCTCGTGACATAGAACTTTATGTTAAACGTTGTAAAGTCTGTCAGGAGTTTTCAAACGTCCCGGCTAAGGAACCTATGATACCTATAGAAATTCCTAACTTACCGTGGAATAAAGTGGGCTCAGATATTTTTGAATATAAGAATAAGTATTTTTTGATTATCGTAGATTATTATTCTAATTATACTGAAGTCTGCAAATTGAATTCTATTTCATCTAATATAGTCATCGAAAGTATGAAGGAGGTGTTTTCTCGACATGGTGTCCCAAATACTCTGATAAGCGACAATGGACCACAATATAGTAGTCGCGAGTTCAAGTGACATCATCACCTAATTATGCTCAGGCAAATGGGAAAAGCGAAAGAGCAGTACAAACAATTAAATCATTGTTAATTAAGTCAATTAGAGGCAAAGGAGACTTTAACTTGGCTCTTCTTAATTTTCGAAATACGCCGAGAGACGGTTTGAGTTCTCCTGCTCAGTTACTCATGGGTCGCAGACTGCGATGCCAATTGCCAGTTCATCCTTCACTTTTAAAACCTAGACCTGTCGATCCAGTAGAATATCAAACAATGCTTGATAAACAGAATAAGTCCAAGTTTCATTATGATAAAAGCTGTAAAATATTGCCTAATTTAAGGAAGGGTGATTCGGTGATTTTTGTAGATGGCAAAAGGAGAAGTAGGGCCACTGTGGTCGGCCATGCAAACACTCCTCGTTCATATATTATACAAAATAAGATCGGGGCAAGATACAGGCGCAATAGGCGCCACCTAATCAAATGTGAACCTGATAAAAATGATTATCAGGAGAGTTGTAATGAGGGATGTGTTCATGACCAATTCAGTGATGCGTGTGAGGATGCTGATTTGAAAGATAATGGAGGCAAATCACAATCTGACAAAGGTCCTAGTGACTCTTTTATGAATCCTGCACCCTTGCCCGCACCACCAGCTCGCAAAGCTAAAGAGGTTGCTCGGCAACGCATTGCTAACAAATTAACTTAAGCTAAAATATATGTATTTTTCTGTTTTATGTTACAATATATAAATTTGTTTTTGAATAACTGTTTGTATAACCTTAACCATTATCAAACTTGCATGTCATGTCTAAAAATGTTTAATTAGTTAACCTTTTTTATTTTATGGGGAAGATGTTGTAATATAATATTGTTGTGAGGGTAGGTATAAGTTCCTACATAATAAACCAGTTGTTGTCCCGCACTCGGTCGTTTCATTATAAACATAACAGTGGCCAAGGGTATAGTCCTTTTTCTACACACACATTGATAAAAATGGCTAATATAAGTTCACTTTGGTCTTATCTTAGTCTACCTAAACGCCACACTATTACATTGACCAAAAACTTTAACAAACTAAACTTTTCATACCCTTTTACAGTCCACTGCTGGACATATGTCTCTCCTTAGAAAACATTAAATATACAATACCTATAAATTATTGTACCTTTAAACAAAGTAAATTTGGTTCGTGATCTACGGATGTTATTATCCCGCGTAGGCGTCTGAACGCGAAGTCCTGGGCGACCAATCGGACGAAACCTGTCCCCACCAGCAATTATTGCTGCCATGCGGGCATGTGAGGAGGGCTGGGGCGCAGTGGTCTCTTTCTGTGAAGCTGTAATACTCCAGAAAGAGACCGCTGAACGGGATCGGGAGAGGGTCAATAACGAGCGTAGAGCACAGCGGCGGCGAAACCAGCCGTTTGACAGGGCCGCAGGCTGCCAGAGGTAGGGGACCTCTGGTGGCACTTTAACTGCTGCGGTAGGCAATAAGATGGCGGCCCGTTCCCAAAAATGCGATCGGGCGGGTGATTTTTAGTGGAAACACCACATACTCTTGGCTCCTACATCCCCAAGGAGCCGGAGATTCGAAGGGATTGTCCACCCCGTCAACAAAAAAACAGGGATGTTATTACACTCTTCACTGCATTTTGACAAACACAATGACAATATAATAAACAAAGCCTATCGCATGTATGGCTTTGTCCTAAGATCCACTCGTGACTTTGTACGACCCTCCACACTTTTGATGCTGTACCTCAGTATGTATACTACACTGATACGTTCTCATTTAGAATACAATATACTTGTATGGAACCCTTTGTACACCAAATATTATTTTCTTTTTTACGCTACGAAAAAATTGTTACGCTCAACTAACTACAAATGTACGTAATCTAGATTATCTATATTAATATATTGAGTTGTTAAATCATTTTAATCTTCTAGGCTTAGAATGTCGACGTCTACTTCTTGATGCCATGATGCTTTATGGTCGGTGTGGTTATAGATTTGACTGCACAGCCATCACAAATGAAATATGTTACACTGCACCCAGAACAGTCCGTCGGCGAAGTGTGTGGCAATACCAACTTTTTCATACAACATCATGCAGAACTACCGGTGCCGGTGTCCGCATACCTCTTCGTTGACTGGTAGTGACGTACAACAAATATTTCAATGAAATAATATATTTTTGCTCTTTCTAACAATCAATTTAAAAGTCACACTATTGAATTATTATCCGCCTTGCCAACTGAATAGAACACCAAAATATTGTATTGCTTTGATCTGAATTTGAGTGTATTATATCGTGCTAGTACTAGTGCGCTATTCATGCGCCCTAGTACTAGCACGATGCGCTATTCATGCGCTTTTATAGTGATATTCTGACCTGCTTCGTCTTTATACATATAAAGCTCTTTTTAATCCGTGAACAATGGTGTGGGTTATGTGGTTATAGGATACTATTTAACCAAACCAAATTTATTGTCAAAATTGACGTTGATCGAAGCCGTAAGCTAAACCTAGTTAAAAGATTAATTTTCAGAATTGAACGTGTTACTTTTGTGTATTGTATTATTTATTTATTTTATTTATTACAACTATGGAGGATTTACAGCTATGATGATTACAATAAAAACAGTCAAGAAAACAGAAAGCCAATAACAAATCCTCACTTATATAAGTCAGAGATAAGTTACAGTGCATAAGACAATACAGAATAGGATCAAGAGGTATTATATAAGTTACAGGCACAGATCACCTACAAATTACACAGAACGTAATAATAATTATACACACAAAACAGACAGGACCCATAACAATAACTACTCAGACCCCCCACCATCACCCCTGAAGAATTTAAGGCTTAAACACCTCCTCGCTCCCGTTACACTAACATTAAAAATATCAATTCCAAATTGTTCACACACATTATTGAGGCTTCTAGTTGAACGAATAACAAAAGAATTTTTTCTATAGTTCGTCAGTGCAAATGGTACACTCAGCGGTGGGTTATAGCGAGTTCTTGACGGAATATTAATATTAAACTTAGATAAAAGTTCGCAGCAGTCAATTTCGTTACTGAAAATTTTTAATAATAGGGTACAATCAGCGATTTCACGACGCGTTGTAAGGGGTAGTAAATGGTACTTCTTGCAAAGGTCAAAGTAAATTTCCGAGTGATAAGGTACTTTCTGGTGAAAGCACAAATATTTTATGAACCTTCTCTGGATATTCTCAATTCGGTCTACATATTTTTGGTAGCAAGGATTCCAAACTTCACATGCATACTCTAAATGGCTTCTAACAAAGGTGCAATACAGAATTTTTAAAGTTTTTGCCTGTTTGAAGCTCCTAGACAGTCGCATTATGAATCCTAATGCTTTAGAAGCTCTGGCAACGATTGCATCTATGTGTTCTTCATAGATCAGCTTCGAGTCATGCGTGACACCCAGATCCCGGACGGAAGCACATCTAGGCAGCGAATCACCGTTTAACTTATAGGCTGTAGTTATAGCGGATCGCTTTCGCGAATATGTCACCACCGAGCATTTTGTAGCATTCAGATCTAGCTTGTTGTTTCGACAGTACTCCTCCAAACGAGTCAAATCAGCTTGAAGCGCGGTCATATCCTCAAGTGATGAGATCGCTGCGAAAATTTTCATATCGTCAGCAAAACATAGGAGTCTCGATGATCTAAAGCATAATGGAATGTCGTTCACGTATATCGTAAATAGAAGGGGTCCGAGCAAAGACCCCTGAGGACAGCCGCTGGAGATAGGCACCCAGCCAGAGATATAGTTATTGAGAACTACAGCTTGAGTTCTATTCTCCAAATACGAGGAAAACCACCGCAGCAAGTCTCCATGGATACCCATGCCATTTAATTTTAATAGGAGGATATCATGATCTATACGGTCAAAGGCCTTGCTGTAATCAGTATAGACCACATCAACCTGCTTACCTTTGTCCATAGTGTCAGTGATATGATATTATGCGGTTAGTTTCTCCCATCATTTTGTGAATAAGGTGTGGGTACTTACTGTTTATCTCTGTTGTTTGTCATAACTTCATGTTGTTGATGGCCAGTGCGGGCCCAACAAACTATTTCCTCGGTGAAAACACGCCGGAAATTAAAACTGTAGAAAAGTCTCGCGGGACATCAGCTCGTCGAGAGAAAGGGATTTAATTTTAAATTTGTTAGGTGGCTTATATTTGTTTGCGGAAGATGAATAAGTGCTGGTACTTGCCGAGGCTCGACGCAAAATGTTTTCAGTGATGGTTGTTTAAAATATTCCTTGCTTAAAAGGCTTTTCAATGAAAGGGTGCGCTAAAGTTAAATAATGTATAGGAATTCTTTTTCCAAAGTTTACTTATTTATTTTATTTATTTTATTGTTTTTGCACAAACAACAATTCATTGTACAATGGCGGACTTAATGCCACAGGTATTTTCCCCCAGTCTACCTTTGGGTGGTGGGGAAATGTCTGAGTAGGTGTACTAGAAATTAAGTTTTATATGTAACGTGATAATAATAATTAAGCATATGAACAGAACCAGTCTGACGGATAAACATACATACATACACACATATATATACTTGCTGAACTCAGCAAGTCAATCAATATATTGTAAATACCGAAATTGATAAAAAAAAATTGATTTGTATGGATTCGCAAAAAATGCATCCAAATTTTAATGCGAATTTTCAAAAGCGCCTATGCTCACGGGGTGGTAAGCGGTAGAATTCAGTTTGTACACGTGAAGTAATATTTACATACTTCTTGCATTGTCGTAGACATGAACTCAGATCCTCTGTCGGTATATATATATATGCCTTTTTGAATTTGATAAAAAATATATAGTTACGAAATTAAATCCAGTAGGTTCGATGGATATTGAGTTTAAAATAATTTTTTTTGGTATTACAACGTATGCAGTAAGGTCTCGAAAATAAGTATGCCGTCAAAACATATAACATATAAAAATCAGAAATAACCAAGGGTACAAAAGCATACATTGAGTAAAAAAAAATTGTACAAACGCGACAGTAGAAAATAACTTCGGCGTAAGTTTTAACATACGCCGACTAGTTACAAATGATTTTCACAATTAATATTAACATTTAGTATACACGGCATACGTATTTCAATTGACGATTTTTTTTTCCATATGCGAGGACTGAGTTCAGCCACAGGGACCCGACCTACACGTATGCCGATGCTGTCAGCTGCAGAAGCATTTATCGACGTGCGTCGATTGATTAAAAATTGACATTTTTTGCGGTTTTTTATGATATTGCACGCTGCATGTCCCGCTCTCACGATTTCGCTTAGATCCATTTTTTAGTTAAGTATAAGTACACGATACTATTGATCCATAACATCTGTCGCGAGCTGCCGGTCTATAACATAAAAGTTATAAATATTTTTTGCAATTTCTCAGCTTGGATTTCCACCGAATTTGCGTGCCAATTCGAATTAACCCAATTTAATATATTTGAATCATTGCGTAGTTACACAAGAGTTTACATAAGATGTTTACGACTGATGTAACGTTTATTCGTTCATTATGGTTAAGAATATTTAATTTATTCTTAAATTGTCAGGAAAAACTGATTTCATTTGGTTTCCGTTGGTTCTTTTTTATTTACTGCAAAGTTTCTACTTAACAGCAAATCAGAGGTCTTAAAACTTTACTTAATTTTCAGAGCATAATAAACAGCCATCATATACCCTGTGTCAAGAACATTCTTGACACAGGGTACATACATATGTACCCTGTTAGTAATTACAGTATTTAATTGACGGACAGCTGTCGTGGAATGAACCCAAAATTCCCCGATATGAAGACAGTTAACGTTCTATGAGCATCTTAAGTGTTGTGTATTCATGCATGTGGAACTGCATGCAAAACTATCTGGATTTTAATGAAAATTATAATTTTAAACTTATGTAGGCAAATCTTGTCAAATGCAATCGAAATAAATACGTTACAAAAACAACACAATGGCAATTCTTAAACAACACAACAACATTAAAGTGCCTATCCAAAGCAATACAGCACCATACAACGCAATGCCTTTATACCTGATTTACCAATATCAATTTTACACAATTTGGGAATTACTTTGTGTGATCCACAAATTGGTGACCTGGGTCTGGGTGTACTATATTTGTAAAGTCCCCCGCGACACAGGATTGTATTCCTAGTACGGAAGTTGTCTTTTAAAAAAAAAAAATACTGTTTGCAACTTGCTACTCATACTTTTGTTTAATCACACAGTTTAATCATTAAACTGCCAAAAATGGGACCACAATTGACTCTGAATAAACTTTAAAACTAAATAGTTTAATGAAATCTCTGACAAATCCCTTAATCGAGAAAATGTTTTCAGGAAACCGCAATAGTTTAAACGACCTATACAACGACCCCGTCAAATTTCCAATATGCTCAAATTAAAAAGTTTTCTTGTTGACTCTAGAGAACTTCAATTTATAAGCCCATCGCACCATACAAACTAAAACTTTCGCCCCACGTAAGAACTGATTTCACGATCACAGTACTACAGTAACTAATTTCTCTTATCTTATTAAAATAATTGCTAATTCACTTGATTATCGTAAAGTAATATAAATAAGGTTATCATTATCTTCCCCTATCATTGCCATACATAAGCGCATGTGATGAAAAAAAACGAAAGAACATAAATTTTATTGTCAGTTAACAGTGTATCATTGTGAGAGACACACTTCACTAGCAACTGTATCCATACCACGTGAGTTATAACATCAATACACCCATCTTTAGCTCTAATAACTTCCTGTTTTCCCATTCGGACTCAAGTGAATATTATAAAATTCGGAAAATAAATACAATAGCTACACCGCAAGCCACCTATGATAGCACGTGAAACAAATATGAGATACCGTCTAAAAGTGCCCGAAGATCCTAGCAAATTTATAACTACTATTTAGCACTAAATCTAAACGTTAACACGTACACTTAGTTAATTGCACGAAATGGCAGTCACTGATAATGGAACAGGTATATTCAAACTTTAAGAGATTTGTTTACGAATTGGAATCTCGGAATACTTTTGCATGAGGAACGTGAACGGGTGTCCCTTTTATTGGTGATTTTTTTTTTCTTAGACATCAAAATGCATACCCGCTGTTTCTTTTAAACTACCTAGACTTACTTACATACAACATTTTGTGTTCCTACGTCAACATTAACCCGTGCCGATAGAACTCTGAAAATTTTGAAAATTGCTATTTTTAACCCTTTCCATTATGGTAGCTACATAACGGCAAGGGTTAAAACCGCCATTTTTTCAAGCTCAGAGTTCAAGTTCATTAATTAAAATATTTAAATTTTATAAAATATTCATTAAAAGAAGATCAAATTACAGATCAGGCAGGATATTTTCTTTTGAGGGTCTCTTTTTTACAGTCTAGATACAGACTTTTATGCTTCTAAACACAGCGTAGCAATAATTGCCTTTGCTCTTCCTTTGAAACCATAAAAATCTTGCATAAGCTTAACAGTTCTTAACTTTCAGTTGTCTCATTAACTGCCTCTAAATAGGCAACATCTTCATCCCAAGTAGAAACAGGTCTCTGAAGGAAATTCTTATCAATTTTCAATCGAGAAAATAAATTTGTACTCTTGTCAGACATCACTAAATGATTTTCCTACATTATTGTTGTAGGAAAATCATTAAGTGATTTTGTGTCTGACATAAGGCAGTATTATCAATTTATTATCAATTCATTGAAAACAGTATAAAACATAGTACTTTGTATTGTATTGTCACCATGTGACTTGGTGGATTTCTTACAGGACTTCAAATTAAATAAGTTTCAACGCCTGGGAAGTAACCTTAGACACGACCTATAAGATCACTACTTGCCGATGCTAACTTATAACCATTTAGACCTTCAAACAGCCCTAAACTTGAGCGTGGACATCTTGTTCTGAGGGGAATTTGAGAAAATCACTAAAATTTTATGAAAAATTAATAAGTTTTTTTTTATCAATTGCCTCTAAGGTAATTTCGCCATTACCACTTATCAGACAACCAATTTGGCTTCCGACAGGGACGCTCGACGATGTACGCGATTGAACGCGTCCGTCCTTGTCGGAATAGGTAGTCTGTAGTAGCCGTCAGTCTTGACATCGTCAACGCCTTTAACTCTTTCCCGTGGTATTAGGGAGGCACTTGTGTGTCACCAGTTGCCTCCCTCTTTGCGGGAAGACTGCCCCGCTTGGGTGTCTGAACACAAGGTCCTGGTCGATCAAATTACACGAGACCTGTGCCTGCCAGCAATCATTGCTGCCATGCTGGCGGGTGAGGAGGGATAGGGAGCAGTGGTCTCTTTTTGTGAAGCTGTAATGCTCCAGAAAGGGACCGGTGAACGGAATCGGGATCGAGCGTAGAAGACGTCGGCGGTGATATCAGCCGTAGACGGGGTTGCAGGCAGTCCACAACAAAAAAAATATTCATATGTGACCCGAACATTGTTCTTGAGTTTTTACATTATAATGATAAGAAAATTTATTCGGCTATGGTGTATTAGTATTAGTACAGCTACGAGTAGTAACATAAATTTAGAACTACAACAGATAAAGCTTTTAAGATAAGATAAAGGCAATTCATAATACTTAATTCCACATCCATTATTTTATAACCAATAATATTTTATAGCCAAATATATTTTATAACCAACCATATTACTTATGAGTTATATATTTTTGTTAAAAACGAACAAAAAAGCGTTTTTAGTGTTTTACTTTGCCAATGTTTTGTAACCAGAACATCGGGCAATCTTTAGAAATCTTTCGGTCCAAATAGTTACAGGGTTATTCTTAAAACTGCTAATCACTATCTTAAACAATGCTTAACTAATTAAGAGTTAAGAAATGCCTTCAGTATCTGTAACAAAATTTGTATCAAAATTCCACAAAATTTATGCACTCGTCTAATCTAGTAAAATCGAGCTTATGAAACTTTTCCATTTCCAACTTCCAATCAGTAATAAAAGAATCTATTTTGAATACTTAAGACTTATTAAAGCCTAAATTACATCGTCAATTGCAACACGATTTAAATAACATAAGTCATCATCATCAACAGCCTTTAATAGTCCACTGCTGGACATAGTTCGGGTTGGTATAAGGTTTGGGGTGCTGGGCTAGAAAACCTCCCCGTGGTGCACCCTGGAAACGCTGGCGATGGTACTGTTTCCTCCTTGTCCTCTTGGAGGAGAGGATTATCGCCAGCGGCCAATATTCTAGCAGAAGAGGTAGCCGTTCATCGGCTCTCGGGCAAGGCCTGGTCCAGCAGGGTGGGCGTGTCTGCCGGTTGCCCTGCTGGCTCTTCGCTCTTCGGAGCATGGAGGAGGAAACCTCGGTAAAAAACCTGATGGCGGGGCCCTGTAGGGGCCACAGTTTCTCCGCTGACAGCGGTGGAGAAAGGAGGACGGGCTCGGCGTGTACTCACACTACCACCGAGCAGGCAGGGGGACGTAGTCTCCCTGTCAACCGTCGGCATATCGTAATCCCGAGAAGAGCGCTGTGGTTAAGTCTCGCGGCTCTGATCGGGGGCGAGGGTCTTGGCTTAACCGCCCGGACCGCGAGGAAGATAACCTCTCTAAAAAATTCCCCGAATCCCGTGTTCTGGTGCGTGGCCAGGGGATGCATGGCTGATGGGAAGTTCAATCGCGAGCGCACTCCAAGCCGAGGTACCTGCGGACCCCTCGGTTGGGTTAAAAACTTACGCTTGCCCGGGTAATGGGGGATCTCTGCCCGGGTGGACCTTTAGTTCTCCCCCACTCGTGGGATCAATTATGCAATCATTAAATAAAAATACGAAGAAACGATCGGAAACAAACACACAAAAGACAAAGGCAAGCAAAACGGACACTGAAACAAAAGGTGCAAGGGAGAAGAGGAACAGTGGAGTCGATGGGTCGTCCACTGAGGGTGAGGTGGCGTCGGGAACGCCCATCTCGATGGGGCTCCCAGAAGTCAGTCTGACTCTGATCTCTGGGAGCCGAAGAGCATCGGATCGGCTGCGTTCCGGATCCGCCGCTTCGTCGGATGGCGCGGAGGCCATGGAGGCGGAACGAAGCGACAGCCGGAAACGCGGACGCTCCAGGGACGAGGAAACGGATACGTCCCAGGAGATGATGCCACCGAAGGTGGCAAGCAGCCGCCGAGGGAGGGCGCGCAAACCGGCCTCGGCCCCGGTCTTAACCCCGTCAGGCTCCGCGTTCTCAAACGCGGAGTCCTACAGAAGTGTACGGGTGGACGGCGAGGCCGTAGCGGAGGAGGAGATCGCGGATCTCCTGCTCAAGGTTCGGGAGCCGGTGGGGGGAAATGCCCCCCAGGCTCCCGTGTCCGTGCAGGAGAGGGCGAAAGCGGCGGTGGCCGTCATTCACAAGGTGGCCACCAAATCCGTGAACCTTAAGGGCTCGTTTGTGAGGGCCCTTAAGGACTCCTCCTCCGCCTTGTCGGAGGTCGTGGAGGGCCTAGTGGGCGACGTTTCGCGCCTACAGGTGGCCAACGAGAGGCTGACGGAGCGGGTGAACGAGCTGAGTGCTCAGTTCGCCCGCTTCCTACTACGCTGAGTCCTGCTTGTCCTGTTTCATGTACATTTGTAAAGTCCCCCGCGACACAGGATATATTCCTTGAGTTGGAGTTGTCCTTTAAAAAAAAAATTACAACCCACAATCACAGTAGCTCGAATAGCGTTATGTACTATGTTGTACATTTAATTATAATATTACATTTAATTATATTACAACTCTTGAGGAAGACTGTTCTATTGCAACCAATAGAACAGTCTTCCTCAAGAGTTATATAAGAAAGTGAGACTACGAAAGAACTAATAAATATGCAAACGTTTTTATTTAAACTTCTGCCATGTAACAGGTTTTAGACGATATACGCAGCGGACTACAATACGTGTTCCAAACTAAAAGCAAGTTGGTCTTAGCTATCAGCGGGGCAGGTCACGCGGCCATGGAGGCTGTGATCACTAACTTGGTGGCCCCGGGAGAAACGTTACTCGTTGCTTGTAGGGGCATGTGGGATGAACGTGCTATTGAAGTTGCAAAAAGATTCGGTACTAATTTAATTAATTTACAACTAATTTAAATTTTGAATAATCCGAACAATATTAGCAGAAACGATAGGCCACCACTTGATCATCTTTACAGGTTTCGAGCGTCCTCCTCTTTCATTACCTATACCTTTTACAAAACCCTGCCGGTTTCGTGTACTCCAGACTTGGTCTGATTCATTAACGAACTATTTGGCGTTTTTAAGTGACCCATTTGCTAGGTTGAAGTTAGCTTACATAAGGTATCAACCTCTTTTATTAATAGCTAAGAAGAGGTAAATGTGAATGATACGTCATATACTTAGTACAATATACAGATACATAAAAATAACATAATTATGTTTGTAATAGGTATCAATGTAGAAGTAACCCGTACACCACTTCACTCAACTTTCTCTCACGAACATTTAGAGAATGAACTGAAGAGGTTACGTCCGACCGCATTGTGCATCACACACGGTGATTCCTCAACAGGCAATGTACAAAAAATGCAGGGTTTGGGTGATATTTGTCATAAGTGAGTTTTTTGCTAGACATATCATGTACTATAGCTTAAAATATCAGTATCAGTAGTAATATTTACATTTATGTGTTACTAACTACTATAAATAGTCGTAGTATTAAGTAGTACTTACTCGTAGTTCAAGTTATAGTAAGTCACGGAACTTTTTGTCCTGTCTATCACATCTTTGTTTGCAGAAATATAAATAAACACAACTAATAAAAATATATTTTCAGATATGGAACTCTACTGATAGTAGACACCGTTGTATCTCTGGGAGGAGTACCCTTCCTTACCGACGAGTGGGGAATTGACGGAGTTTTCGCCTCAACGCAAAAAGCTTTAAGTGGGCCAGCTGGTATTTCCCCTGTAGCGTTTTCTGCACGAGCTGAGTAAGCATAACCAATTATTTAAAAACATTAACAAAAAAAAACTTTTAAAGTAATATAGTCCTAATCGTGACACGATAATCTATCTATAATATGTATCGATATAGTATGTATATCGATATATACTACCTTTTGCCTGCGCCTTGGCTCGCTTAACAGAATATTTTCTGTTCATCGTGAATAGTATGTTTGATTCTGGATAAAAAGTAAGTAGTTTACTTTATGCCTGATAAGATATGTGTAAATATTAAAAACTTTTCTTGGAGCTCATAAAACTCTACCAAACTTTCGATTTTATAGTAGTATCCTAAGTAATTATTTTAAGAATAAGTGATTAAAATAGGTGTCAACAAAATGACAACATTTTTAACTCGAGGAGTAAATAAAATCGTAAATGAGAGTCTATGAATATTTTCATCAATCTTACTATGAGCCGATGTTACAAATCGCGAGCACTAAATTCTCTGTTTAGTCTTCAAACTTTACATTTCTTCCTTCTTACTTAGCTCTTTTCTTTCGAAATTATGTGGCCTTAATGGTATATGATTAACCTGTAGAGAATATTCTACGCAATAAACTATATAGATAAACTTTCCAAATAATAGCACGACCTTAGTATCAAATCAGCCTTTATAAAATAAGGGTGAAACAATTCAAAAATTAATGTGCCAAAACACTGTATTGTTTCAGAGAAAAAATAAATAACAGGAAGCATGAACCGCCGTTTTATTTCGACATTAAAATGTTAGCCAAGCAATGGAACTGCTATGGAAACACGAGACTGTAAGTATTATACACACACTTCTATTGATTCCCCGCGATTTACTATTATTTGTAGGCTTGTAGTGTATTTCATGATTCCAATGACAACTATCTTATTTGATATTCTTCTATCTATTTCCTATAAAAAAACACTAGGCTACATTTAGTGTGTAATTAGTGAATTCCTGTAGGACTTAAAATAAGAAAGAAGGAATGCAGTGTGTGATAGTTGTACCATTGGGCACAGGGAAACAGGTGATGGGCACGCTGTTATCGCGGCGGTAAGACCCATTATTGAGGATTGGCTCGAGAGGCATCACGAAACCCTCTCATACCGGTTGACTCAGGTGATCACCGGGAAAGGATGCTTCGGAGATCCCCTGTATCTGATCCACAAAGAGTCGACGCCTGAGTGCCACCACTGCGGTGGCCGGACCGTGGACACGGCGCTCCACACGCTGGCAGAATGTCCGGCGTGGGTGGAGCACAGGCGTTGCCTCGTGGCGGCCATCGGTAATGATTGCCACCATGGTACGGAGCGAGAGTGTGTGAAACTCTGCGGTCTCCTTCTGCAAGCAAATTATGCTTGCAAAGGAAATGGCGGAGCGGGACTGCCAGGCCCGGGAACGGGAAAGGTACCGCAGACGACTCAGGCGCCGCAGATCGCAAAAGCAGGCTGGGGCGGTGGCGAGCACATAGGGGACATAGGGGTTCCCACGCAGAAGGGGGGCGGGGTTCCTCGACATGCCGTAGATGGCCCGAAGTACGTCGGTGCGGAAACCACCAGTGGGTGGTATCCGAGGGGATTCCAGAACAGAAAAAAAAGAGGGATAAATGTTTGTAGTTTAAACATTTTAGAATCAGAATATAAATAACGAATAAATACCTTTTTATTCACACGATTCTAGGTATACTTTAAAGAAAATTTTCGACCCATATTAATCACAAACAAAATCAAATTCAAATCTGCTTTAAGAGAAAGTCTATATGTTTTCATTTGTTCATGTTATAACCACTATTAATAATTTAACTCACTATTTTCTGTACCCAGGTATCATCATACCATGTCCCCTCCTTTGTTGCATGCACTAAGGGCGTGTATCAAAGAATTAGTGTCGCAGACATTAGAAAAATCTTGGGCTCGCCATGCCACTACTCTTGCACACTTCCACAAAAGACTTCAAGAAATGTCTGTAACTTTCTACGTGCCGATACCCGAAGAACGTCTACCTACCGTCACAACTCTTGTACTGCCAGAGGGATACGACTACACAGAGTTTTGTGACTACATGAGAGCTAAGTATGTATTTAATTCACGTATTAAATGTTAGTATGTTTTTTTTTTTAATTATTTAATACTAATTACGTTGAGTGTTGAAAATGCTTCGTTTTCGGGTGCTTAAGATCCAAGAAAAATAAAAATAATTTATTTGCAAAAAATGTGGTACATTAATGGATGTTACATATAGTAATGAATCACACTTTTCGCTAATATTGACATCACATTATAAATCAAATTACATAAAAATTGCATTTTAAATTTAAAAATTAACACACTTAAAAAATTAAAGTAATCATTATTATATTTATGCAGACATTTAACACATGGAAATTAAAATAGAATAGGGTCATTACTGTCAAATGGTCTAACATTTAAAATTTAATAGAATTAAAATTTTATTTTATAAGATTTCGAACTTTCAGGTCGAAAAAATCGGTCATGCTATAAAAAGTGTGCTTATCAACCATTTTTTCAATTTAGTCTTCATCTTAGACAGTAGTAATTCGTGCATTGATTTGGGCACTTTATTTAAAACTTTTGTACACATTATGTAATAGTTGCTACGACAAAAAGAGCTCCTACATGCAGGCCTTAACAATCTAGTGGGATCTCTTTCAACTATGACTGAGTTGTCTCTAGCACTAAAAGAATCATATGAGAATTTTTTCACATGTACGCAAATTTCCAAGATATATAAGCCTGTGAAAGTGAGTATACTGTTATTTTCAAACAATGGCCGGCATGAATCTAGTGGTCCTGCATTACACAAAGCTCTTATACATTTTTTCTGGCAAACAAAAGCTTTATATATATCTGTTGAGTGTCCCCATAACAACAATCCATATCGTAGTACAGATTCCACGTATCCGTAATAAGCAATTTGCGCTGCATGTTTGCCAGCAATGTGTTGTAGATTTCTAAGCGCAAATACAAATCTATTCAATTTAATACAAACATTTTGGACACGTATTTTCCAATTACAGTGTTGGTCCATAAAGAGACCTAAAAACTCGGCATCAGCTACCCTAGATAGATTTTCAAGTTATAATTATGGATAATTCAAGTTTCATGTGGTGTCACATAATTAGAGAATTGAATAAATTTTGTTTTTGATATATTAGCACTTAAATTATTGGATTCAAGCCATTATTGTTTTAACTATATTATTTAGAATTGTATTAAAATTGCAATAAATGTCATTCTTAGGAATAATTATAGAAATGTCATCCGTAAAAAGTATAGATTGATGGGGTGTTATTGATCGAAAGTCGTTTAGCGAGAAAGAGAAGCGGGCCGAGTATACTGCCCTGGGGTACGCAATACTGTTTTTCTAAAAGTTCTGATTTGTGTGGCGTTACTGTGGAATTTCCCTTAACGTGACACTTCCACGTATTGAAGACAGTTTTTAAGGTAACTTTCAATCCATTTCAGAGGCTGACCCCGAATCCCATATCATTCGCATTTGTCCAAAAGGATATTGTGATCTACGCAATCGAATGCATGTTATACATATCGTGTCAAAAAATGTAGTAACGTCTGATATTTTCTTGTCTATGTATCCGGTTACTCTTTTCAGAAAAGAAAAAGCCGCGAGAGTAGCGGATTTTTCTTTCTGAAAGCCATTCTGTTTTATATTTTCATGTATATTTTGACATTGATATTTTATATTTTGACAGGAAACTATACATTCGAGAGTACATTGCTTGTTCAATTATTTTGGCAAATATGGGTATAAGTGGCCTATAATTTCTAAGTTCGTGACAGTCATCTTTTTTTAACAATGGTTGCACAACAGATAATATCTTAATCTTTTCTGGAACTATACCCTGAATGAAAGATAATAATATAATCTATACAAATAAATAAAATTGGAGTGTCTGTTTGTAATATTAAAATAACTGCTTTTTACTAAATGCATATGTATGTTTACACGGTACATATGCCAAAATAACATTTTAACAATTTTTTTTTGTCTGTCCGTTTGTTCCGGGTAATCTCTGGAACGGCTGGACCGATTTCGACGGGACTTTCACTGGCAGATAGCTGATGACATAAGGAGTAACTTAGGCTACTTTTTTTAGACTAGCTTTGCCCCGCGGCGTTGTCCACGGATATAACAACAAACGCGGGTAACACCGCGGGTCTCAGCTAGTTGATAAATAAATTACGAGGAAGTTGTCGCGTTTCGAGAACTTTCTGATACCTAATTGTTTCAAGAGAACTTGACATTAATTAAACTTATCTATCTAAATACCAATAAATGAAATTGGAGTGTTTGTTTGTAATATTAAAATAACCGCTTTTTACTAAATGCATATGTATGTTTACACGGTACATATGCCAAAATAACATTTTTAAAATTTTTGTCTGTCTGTCTGTCTGTCTGTTTGTTCCGGGTAATCTCTGGAACGGCTGGACCGATTTCGACGGGACTTTCACTGGCAGATAGCTAATGACATAAGGAGTAACTTAAGCTACTTTTTTTAGACTAGCTTCGCCCCGCGGCGTTGCCCGCGGTTATAACAACAAACGCGGGTAACACCGCGGGTCTCAGCTAGTATAATAATACATATCTCACACACGGCCGTCTGATCCTTAACTAGGCAGAGCTTGTGCTATGGTAAATAGACTGCTGATAAACATACTTATATTTTTTAAATACATACATATTATAGATAAATTACACCCAGACACAGAACAAATGACCGTGCTCATCACACAATATTTATTAACAGTCAGGGTCACTAGCCACTATACAACAGTAAATTATATGCTGTCTTTACAAAGTATATGTTAAAACTATCCACTATGTTTAGTGGATCTGTAATTTTAATATCATTCAAATTTATCCAGTCAATGTTACTATTATTTAGATACCTGCATTCTTTTTTTATTAATGATATCCCATATTGTTTTACATAAATTTTTTGATTTAATCATAAGATTATTATTTATATTTCTTTTTGAACATTTGATGCAATCCATTAATTTTAGTAATTTGATGTATCTATTGAATTTAGTTCTGTTCGCAATATTCTTATTTGTATAATACTTATATTGCAACTTTGTCTTAGTTTTACTTGATACTTTAGTACCTCTGGTTATCCATTTAGATGCTTGACCATTCAAATTAACTTTATACTTTTGAATTGGGAAACACAGGACATAAAGCAGACAAAACATATTGTGAAAGTTATTGAATCCCGAGTTAAGGTCATCAACGAGGACATCACTCCAAGAGAGTGATTGAAGCGGTTCTCTAAATTTCCTTATGTGCTCATTTTTATAATTTCTTCTATATACTAACAAAAACCTCTTTTTACTCTCATGTTTCAGAATAGGAAAGCTCAACTTTTGACAGGTGTTATGACCTGATAAATTATATTCATGCACTGAACCACTCTGTTCTGTGATATTACTGGCTATATGATCAATACAGGTCCGTTGTCGAGTAAGCTTATCAATGTAAAGTTTTAAATTATAATTCTATGTTAGATTTAAGTAGTGGCAGTGTTATTCTTTAGAGTGTCGATATTGAAATCTCCGCAAACGATTAGTTTTTCTGATTTCTAAATGTAAGTTCATGGACAAAAGTTAATAAAGAATTTTGTAGTAGGAGAATTGGGAATTCTATAGATACAAACAATCAAACATTTATAGGAAGTGGCGTAAAAAGCGAATTCTATAGTAATACACACATACCACTGCGTCTTACTATGGCCCAACAAAAAAAGTGGCCAGTGTAGTTTTATTTTTGAGTGGTCCCCGTTTCTGACGAATATTTCACTAAGACATATAACAGTAATATTTTTATCACTTACTTTTGGTTCGCCAAGACATATTTCTGTCTCATTCTCTTTACGTCTTTTTTATTTGAGGCGCAAATTGCTGTAAGTTGTTGGATTTTTGTTTGTTGTTCTTTTATAATCTTTTGGAGACTTGTGTTTCCAACATCCAAGTATATTTCTCGTTCTATTTATACAACTTGTGTTTTTTTACAACGCGAAGCTGTAACATCTTAATGTTATAACTATGTACGGAATGTTGCAAGTCTGATTTCGAATATTTTTAACCTAATTTAAAAGGGGGAAGACGAAATGGATTGAATTGAATACCATCGGTTCTTAAAAAACTACTTTTGTCTTTCGAGTGAGTACACTCAAAAGACGAAGTACTTTGTTAGTATAGGGAATACTACATCATTTTTAGTAGAAAGTACACTAAAGGTAGCATTCGGTTCTTAGCAACCGCGACTCGCGACCGCGACTGGGTGGCGCGACCCACTGCTTTGTATGAATTTACATGGAGTACTAAGCAAACCTACCTTTACATTACATAGGTATATATTATGTTAGAAGTAAACTTTTTAAAATAATATATTTAGTCTTAGATTTATATGTTTTGTATATTTACAGACACAACATCTTAATATATGGTGGAGTCGGACCGACAGCAGGCAAGATATTGCGAATTGGAACTATGGGCATGAACGCTACCATCGAAATGGCTGACATACTCGCTGATGCTATATCGGATACCCTAAAAGCACTTAATAAATCGCAACGTTAGTTAATTGTATAACTTTTTCAAGAACGACTAATTCATTGTTTTGTCTGCGGCTGAGCAAACTCTCTCATTACATTTGAACGATGAATATGACGTCTCTTAACAATGTAAACTGATTAAAGTTTAATGTTATGGTTAAGTAGGTACACAGCTTCTTAAATACATTTTCTAATTTACTAACCTTTGTTTACGTGTAGTAGAATAATAAATTAAACATATAAAATGGTGGTAGTAATAGAAAAACTATTGTTTTTTAACAAAAACCAATATTTTACTGTGTTTGATTTGTGACAGTCCATGTTTTCGCTTCGTGTACTGACACTTTTCCTCCTGTTACTCGCTTAGCCCGATCTCTAATCAGATTTTACCTAAAGTCTTTCAAATGTGTTTATTCTGACAAATACCTTCTACAATGCATGCTGTTTAGAATTTATATGGATCAACATTGTTTGAATAATTATTGTTCAGTATTATAAAATAAATTAATTTAAGTATGTAGCTAAGAGAATAATTTTCTATCTAACATAAATTTAGTATTTTATATATATTGAGTATTTTTGGTCTTGTAATATCTGTTCTTCGTAAACTTCAAAGTGTCTTAAATAGTATGTTTCACCGGGATTAAAATTTTATCCATTTGTTGCGAAAAAATTGCTCTAGTTCTATGATCGGGCAGAATAGAGAAAACACTTCATGTTAGCGTGCACACATAATGTCAATTATAACATGGACACCGTTATAGGCATTTATACTGTCGTTGTTTTAAAATTCAAACTGCATAGGACAATATAGAACAAATATGAGGCTGGCAAGCACCGCGCTCCCGAGGCGAGAGGCACTTGCCAAATGTGCCATCCGATAGCGCCAGAACATTGTAACAAATTTATAACCACTCTATTAGCACTAAATCTAAACATTAACCCGATTTCAGTAACCAAACTTCACTATTACTTGCCCGAAATTCGGTCGCTAAATAGGAGTTAATTTTAATGGATAAGCCTATATACATATGTAGGCGTTTGTCGAGTTTTTGTTGTATTTAATAAAGTGTAAGTAAGTGGAAGCCGATGCGTAATCCAATTTTTATTGCGTTTTAAACTGACTATCATAAATTTAAGCTGGTAGCTGTAAATTGCTATCAGTTTGACATGATCCATGACTATCAACGTAATGGTCTATTTTATCTTTATAAATAGATAATTTAGAAATTCTTTATTAATAACTGAATTTTTATTGTATTGTATACTTTTAATCACGTTTCTGTGTAGTCTTTTATAACGATTATTATTATGATACTTTAAAGCTATAAATAATATCGAACGATACAATTAGATAATTGTTTAAAGTAGATATATAAAAGTAAAAATACAAGTGGAGTTAATCTTTTAGACAGCCCCTTCTATATTTACTGTTGAAATGATGTGTTCTGGTACATGGTAACTAAAGGGTAGAGATAAAAGTTAGGTTATTACAGTAGCTACAAGCAATTACAGTTTGTAAATTTGCAAATGGCAATTAATGAAAATTAAGTATGTGCTATCATCAAAAACGAGGTTGTCGGTCGTGATTTATAATAAACTTTAATACCATCATCATAGATATTCGTATTCGAATGCGTCATGCTTTACGTTCAAACTAACTCTAAATAATGTGAAAGCATAGTACTACTTCCAGTAAAAGTAGTAAAGGAAGGAGGGTCCTAGTAGTAAAAAAGTTAAGTTATGAAATGCCAGCAAAGAAAATATATGAAACAAAGACTGACAAACACGCATTTACGAGAATATTTGAACGACAAAGTTGATGTTTGACTCTTTGACACGAATATTTAGTTTAACTCTCTTTTGATTTACTTTTTTGCGTTTTCGCGTAATAAAGTGGTATAGAGTAATGAAAAATGTAGTTAAACTTTAACTGTTGCCTTTTTTTATATTGCATAAGTGTAAAATGTTATGAAACTAAAAATACTTATAGCCATACATATATGTAATCTACAGTCCAGTATATTTCTGATGGTTTTTAACATAAAAAATGATCGATGATGCTTGAATGCAATACAGGTTTTTGTAAGAGTGTCAACTTTATATTTTATTTGATTCAGTAGGTACCAAGTCATAAGTTCAAAAGTCTAAATTGGAAAAAAAAAAATCAGATAGCCTACAAGAAATTTGTATAACATTGTTATACATTAGCTAACAAATACTTTTTACATACACATAGAAAGATAAATGGTTGTTTTATATGATCTACTGGAGTAAATGCAAAACATATCGGAAAGTATAATTATAATAACCTATATTAATAAAAGAAACATTCGCTATCGTAACCGTATTGTTATTCTGCTCACTATTCCCATATAGTTTGTCGAACGAAGATCCTTATCGCACGTTACACGATGGAAGCGAGACCGAAAAATGTGTATCAAGTTTTTTTTCGACACTATAGTAAACGTCTACCAAAAAGCTAAGGGGTTTTGACCATAGATCCATAGACAAGAAACAATGGCAAGAGGTTCCGTTTTTTTTGTATTCAATAAATGAATTACTAAAATCAAAATAAAATTGGAGAATTGACACTTAAAGAAAACAGTTTTTAAAATATCCTTTAATACATTTAACTTTGTTTTACAAAACATTGTCTATAGCTGTGCCAACCAACCCAAGCTTATTAATTTTACAACCTAACATATTCCTAGAACAGATCTGTGAAATATGGTGGTGGAGTAATCACATCACCATCATAGTAAATGCTGAGAGTCTACCTATTTTGTGGGACACAGTGTACAATCGACAAATCTTTAAATACTTTTATATTGTTTGACATAATATACTCATTCTCATTTTTATACCGGCCATTTGGAGAGATCCATGTCCATTTCTTTGAAAGTTTCTTTTTGTAAAAACTGTTCAAGAGGCTTTATTTATTTTCTTTAGCAAAGGATACTAGTCGTGAACCGTTCTTGCTTCTATTTCGAAATCCATCACTTCCTATAATATTTTCCTTTCATCCTCCTCCTCCTCTTGTTTGCTCATCTGCCCATTAAAGTCACCCATAACTATATTACGTTATATTACGCTATATTACGTTTTAGGTACGGTGGATCAAACGTCTGCATGGATTTTTTCTATTTTTGTCATGTCTCCTTTCTTATTTGATTCGGTAGGTGAATATGCCTGGAAAATGGACCGTACTTGTTCTTCCTCTCCTTAAGTTTATGCTGAGAAGTGCAATCCGTTCTGAGATACCCCTTTTTTCTTGTATATTTTTAGCAAGATTCATCATTACATATAATCCAGTTGTTACATCTAGATGTACATAATTACACTACTTCGTAGAAAAAATATAAAAAAAACTAACAATTAGTTTTAAAAGAAAATTAATTTATTTTTTTATGTGGGTAGAATTAGGTGGGTTCGTTACCCAAGCCCCTATCTGCACTGACGCGCGGAATCTTACGCTTCCCTGGGTAGTCCTTAGCGATCAGCCAACAAGCTTCGAGTGATGTGGTACAGCCAATAATCCGTTGACCCTGTGGCGTTGGCCGGAACTAGGATAGGCCGAAATCAGCCGATGCTAATCACCAAGGGTGAACTTAAAACCCTGAAATCAGGTTTGGGTGGAACATTAACACTCTGTCCAAATTCGCACCGTGACTGCAGCATAAGGGTACACAATGGTAAGCGATTGATTCTCTCACATTATGCAGAAAATAGATTTCTAAGGTGCGGCAGTCACGGTTTAAAGCAAGCGGAAGGACTAAGAGAAATTAAAAATAAGAAAAAAACATAATAAGAACAAATAAAAATAAAAGAACAAATAAAAGGCAAAAATACATTACTAAGTTATTAAGCATGTATGTAGGTAGGCACAGCAACATAATGCAGGTGATGGTGCGCTTTTATTCATGTGTAGAAACAATAACCAAGCACTAATAATACATAGGTTTAGATGGTAACTACCTACGGCTAATTACAATTTGAATGATAGCGGTAACTATTACATATGTGGTATGAGAAAGGTAATAAAAGCACAACTTACCCAGACACGGGGTTTATAATATTCACTAGTGTTTTAGTTTTATATTTACAATTTTTAGTTGAGACGGTAGCAGGAAAATAATAACTGAATAATAAAATTAACGGAATAATAAAATTAACGGAATAATAAAATTAACGGAACTTGAATCCGGTTGTCGAGTACGTATTTCTAACAAGCTCACAGCAAGACAATGATGCGTAGAATGTTTCTCGTCGCGCGCACAGAGCTCGCGAACTCCCTTCACTTTCACCGTTCCCCCCGCCCGGCGCCCACGCCCCGCCATCGCGAGTGCGGCGGCCGGTTTCACTATATTGAAGTAATGGAGCCACTGACAGTTTGTTTGTAAAATAATATTTTTAATAATTGTATTTAGTGTCCAATTTTAAGACTAGGTTTAAGTTTTATTTAGGATTTAAAATTAATTAGCTATAAGTTATGGGATCAAGCTCGTAAGTGAATAACTGAAACATTAATGCATAGCATTGTAACACAGTCGTCTGAACTTCCTATGGTCTTGAAATGAACTTCCTATGGTCTTCAATTTTTTCTCCAAATCTTCTCATTTCACTTATGCCAGTTATGTCCTATTTTATCTTATCTAGAGCAAACTCTAGTACTTGTAGTTTTTCTATAGTTCCTAGTGATCGGCAGTTTATAGTTGCCATATGGATATCTTTATATTTATTATTTTTAACATTAATTATATTTAACAAGTTGCCCCAAAGCACTATGCCATATCTGAGTTTAAATACCACAAATGCATGATAGGTCTCAAGTGATGTTTGTTGGTTGGCAATCTTTGTTAGTCTCCATGAAGCATAAACTAATCTATTAATTTTACTACATGTGATTTCCTATTACATGTATGATCCAACGTTATACCAAAAAAGAAATTTCATTAATTTGAGATAAAGTCTCACCATTATAATTCACATTTAGCTCAAGCTTTTTACCTCCTCTGTTAGGAAATTTTATATATTTGTTTTTTGCTTTTTTACACTTAAATTTTTATGAGTTAACCAGTGGAATACTTTATCAACATTTTCATGAAGCAAAATATTGTAATTTGATTCAACGTTCTCAGGTATCAGTAAACAAATGTCATCGGCGTAAGGATAGTTTCAAACCTGTAATAGTGGGAAAATCATTTTATATAGAAGAAGAAGAAGCGGGCCGAGTATAGTCCCTGAGGCACACCTACCTTGTTGTATCTAGCGTCACTTATTCATTTTTTTAATCAAAGTTCGTGACTGCCACGAATTGGGTCCTATTACTGAGATAACTTTTTAGCCAGTCTTGTGCCGGACCACGTATGCCGTATTATATCACACTTCTGTAGAAGTATTTCGTGTTTTACAAAATCAAACGCCTTACTCATACCGAAAAAATTGATGTTATATGTTTTTTTACTTTTCAATATATTTTAAATGTTGCTACTGTAATTGATTTTTCTTTTAGAAATCCGTGTTCTTCTAGACAGATAATGTGAAATTTATTTAAAAAAGAAAAGTTGGCCATCAGAACATTACTTCTGTTCTAGTGTTATTTAAATGAAATACAATTATAATTATTTCCTTTTTGATGGTAGGAATTGGCGAGATGATCGCTAAAGCCATTACGTCATCCGTGCTGTCAAATTATTTTGGTTACGAAAAATTACCACAAATTATACCTCAATTAGTTATTTAAGGGTATGTTAATATTCCTTATTACCAAGGTGAGGTGCCAGATGTTACACAACTTACGCGCGACTACGAGAACTACTATAAGGCTTGATCATTTTTCTTTTACAGTATAAGGTCCCCAAAAACATGTTCGTTTAAAAACGTAACAATACAATCTGACTCATATTTTTCACTCGTTCGATTTTCACAGTAGTAACTAAAATCACGGTTTTTTTTTGTAGTTTACTATCTGCCTTTATAGGTACAGGCAAAACAAAATCTTTGTTCCTTGCTATGGAAAACATGATGACAACGATCGAATGATCGTGCTCGTCACACAATATTTGTCCTGGGTGGGAATCGAACCAACGACCTCCGACTTAGCACTCGTCACTAACCACTAATTCAAGAGGTCATTATTGGCAGCAGCATACAGTTGAATCATTGTTGTCGAATGACCTCGTTACGTTTTTTTTGCGCAACCTGTCGTGCGTACCTTTCACATGTATGTCTATAACTTGTATTCTTGTATGCAGCCAAATCGTTCTTAACGAATAAACTCTCGTCGTGCGTCCGAGCTGACACACACACTTTTTTCCTAGAGACATAAACAGTAGCATCTAAACTACACGGCTCACCGTCAACGCCGTGGCGCCTTTGCATGTTAGTTGATTTATGGCCTCTGCAATTTTAAAATGTTATTTCTAATGTCTAGAATATAGAATGAAATCAATAGTAAAACATAGTGACCGTAGCGCCAGCATTGACTGGCGATACCAAAAGTAGTCTAGTCTACTAACTTTATGTTCGCAAACAAATTATTTCAATATTTATATATCATGTATTATTTATATTTAATGATTCTAAATTTAATAGAGGACTAATACATATACTTATACTTATTCTTGTTTACATATGGTGAAATAAACTTACAAAAAAAAGATACAGTCGAATTGGGAACCTCCTCCTTTGTGTTTTTGAAGTTGGTTAAAAAGAGATGTGAGGAGGATACATAATTGTATTTCTTTCATACCCCCCAGGGATACACCATCACCTAATGTTGACACAGTTATTTGTACAGTTATTATATGTACATAGGTATCGCGAGTTCTAAAAATATTTTATTGAAAAATCGCTATTTATTAATTAACTTTTTGTATCTGGGTGCAAAAGCCTTAAGTCTGGATTTACACATCTTTTATTTACTGTGATGGTAGTGCCATTATATTCTACTGGCCGTTATTTATAAAATAATGATTGTTGATATAAACGCGTCTGTGAAAGAACGGTTCAAGTCGATCAGAACTCCTCATGAACCAACCATTCAAAATAAAAGATTTACATTGTTCACAGGTCATTTATTTCATATCAATGTATGACAGTTTACAAGCTATTGACTTCACAAATTATAATTTAACATACAATTTCATTAAAGTTTCTGATAAAATGAATATCATCCCTTTAAATACTAGTACATCGGTGATGAATGCAATGATTTATTAAATAGAAAACAACGCAATAGAAGCGACTTCATAGTATTCTTCATGGCTATTAGTTAGGTTATTCGCAAGCCATAGGTGATTACTTTCCTATTGTTAGAATACAAAAATATATTAGAACCAAGTTAAACTCTTGCACTTAATCGAGTGATATTCTCTTAATATCAAATTAAAATAATAGCCAATTTAAAATTATATAATACAAACTCCGCATAATTTTGTTCGGACTAGAACCCACCACAAAATGTGAAGTGAATTTAATTTACAAGATATTTTTGGCAAATGGACTCTTTCGAAAAATTCTAATTTTAAAAAGTGCTATTCTTGCACAAAAAAAAACAATAGGTCTTATATTCACTCTATATAAAAACCTAGCAAGTGAATCAAATTATAAATTGGAAATTCGCCTGTCGCGCCCGCGCAAACATTTTCAAGGCTTCATTTCCAGTTAACATACTTATAACTGTTTGTAACGCTACGTTTTTACACCTAGTGACTATAAGACCTTACATATTACTTACAGCAATAAATCCCTATCATAATTAGTATTCAAAACAGACGTATCGCTAGCTACATGGCATTCGTTTCCATCACATCAATACATTTGGACTAGCTTCCTTAATTACGTTACTAAGGCGTTATCCTAGTAATTAATAAAACTAGTCACGAAATTTGCGTAAAATATAAACCTATCTATATTCTTTTATATCGGTACAATACGTAATAGGCATCTGTATATAAAGTATTAAAGTAGACTCTAAATTGAAAATATTTACATAGTATCTTTGACACATAGAAATTGTTGAAAGGTTAGAACACCTAAACCACAATGTTATTTAAAATAACCGATACTATTTTATCTACAAGCATATAGGTGAAGTATGACTTGACTGTAATTACTACCACTGGTGATCAATTCCACTTTCCATCGACATTAATTACGATTGTTATAGCAAGAAAGAATTTAAACTAAAAGTTACTTGATAACTTTGGATGTGAGTTCTATAATTCATTTCTTAAAAATACTTTAAGAACTTGGGTTACATTTTGTATTAAAATTCAGGTATTAGAGTTACCAATCATTACACTTGTGTAATATAGATAATACAAACTAAAAGCAAACGCACAAAGTAGGCGACCAATAATAACATTTGTGATATTCATACATGACCACCTTAAAATGCGGTTATCGTGTACCATATACATTAGAATCGTAAATAAATATGCACATAAGTATTATAATTTATATTTACAATTAAGAAAATATGGCACATCGTTTTATCGACCGCGCTCAATCTTATCCGAGCGATCGAGCCCTACCACTAACAATAATACGAATCAGTATCGGATCATGTAATGCGCCTAAATTTCGTGTTACCATAATACCAATTAAAATACCGGTGGGTAAGTCAATATTCAAAGCCGTATAATACAGTAAAGCTACCTCCGTCGTCGATCGACTGTTACGCGCGGCCGACCATCCCTTCATACCGTGCACGCACTGGAGAACTGAGCCTCGCACTCAGAGAACCAGCCTAAATAATCAGTCCTATAACAGTTAACCTCTAATTGGCCCAGCCTCATATTTTTGATCAAATCTCAAATTACATCTCACCTCGATCTAAAAAGCAGCTCGTCCAGTGCGCTGTTCAGTCTAAAACTAGAGACACATTCGAATCGTACGAATACATAAAAATATGTCAGTCTATTCACTTAGCCTAACAGTCTGGGATATAGACGGGACGGGCGCAGTAAAGCTAGGCGCACACCAGGTGGGCGAATCGCAACGCACTGCAATAAATCCATCACACACCATCGACCGCAGCGCCAAACTGTGAAATGTTTGCGTGGATTTACACGATCTTTTCGTTAACGAGACTTGAAAATGAGAATTTCACAAAGAGCTCAAAACGGTGAGTGCAACATTTCCCAAGTTCATACTGAAGTTGAGAAATTAATCATATCAAAAAGAAAGTTGTATCCACACAAAATGTATCAGGCGCGTTACTCTAGTATAGTCCCGGTTTGCGCGGAGGTGCTGATCGCACTCAGCTGGGCGAGCGCGCTACGGGCATCGTGAGGGAGTGCGTAGAATGCGCGGGGCGCTCCGTGCGGCGCTGTCGGCGGTGGCGTGCGCACGCACAGCACGCGTCCACGCGCCGCCGTCGCTGGCACGCGGCGCGACCGCATCTCTTGCGGACGCAAGTCACTTCACCATCCTGAAAACGAAGAATTTTAGTAATGATATTAGTATTGTATGTCCGTGTGGTGACTGATTAAGAATGCAGAGTGTCACCACTCCTATTCATACCGTGGGTGTCGTAAGAGTCGACTTAGGGAAAAAACCACGCAGAACAACAGCACTGCAAAGAGAAGGAGAACTTGACACAAACCCTATACCAACCCGTCTTGCCAGCGTGGTATAATAGGCCAAAACCTCCTTTCAAAAGGAGAGGCTTATGTCCAGCAGTGGACTGTTAAAGGCATCACTACATGGGCGGAAAAATTATAATAATAAGATACAAATTGTGGCAATTTGTATCTTATTATTATAATTTTTCCGACTATGATAAGGAGATACATATGGTGGCACCATACGTATCTCCTTATCATAGTTTAGGCTTTCCAAAGGATCATCATGAACTAAGTAGTTAGATAAAACGAAAGTCATAAGTCAGACCTTGCACCGGCACGTAACGCATCGCTGTTCTCCGTGAGAGTGTATTGACGGATGTACTTCCTTGCCGTTTGGTAGGGGTCCGTCAGGGAACTTACAGCCGCCTTCAGCAAGAATTTCTTCAGCTGTTCGTGGTGTCCCTTGATCTTTAGGAGTCTCTTCATCTGGTTTTTTTGCCTTCAACTAAAAAATGGCATCGATTACTATGAACGTACATTCTAAATTAAATTAAATAAATCTTTGGTCGCTTACGGAAGTGATCAGTTATATGACACTAATTTGGCACAATTTTGTGCTATACATTACAATTTTAAGAATCAGTGTGGTGGGTATAGGTGCATCAATTATTTTTAAATTTTAATGAAAACTTAAGTATGAAATAAAATGAATTACATGTATTTACCTCTGGACAAACTCGACAACAAGCCTTTTTGTCAGGTCTATAGGCATCCTTCTCACTACACTTTAATGGTGGACACCGGACGCGTGGACATTGTATTTGTCGCGTTTGAAAGTTGCATGTGCAGATGGCGCACGTGTCATATCCACCGGGTACAAGGTATGGATGCCATGATGAACCCGGTGCATAAGTTTGATCTGCTAGTGAACAGCTACCGTTTTCTGACCAGACCGCTGTTGTTGAATCTGAAAGATACGAGAGTACCACTTTGAAGAACTTACATCGTAAGTTACTACTAATGCATTACTGGGGAGTCAAAATTCTATTTAAAAAAGACTCATGATTTCAACAATTCTTTATATAAGCATACTTGACAAAAAAATTACAACCTAATAATTAACTTTTGCGTTGAAAATATCTGAAACCGTGCGTCAATACTCGTAATATGTACATAATAATCTTGTATTAAAAGTGCTAACATTTTAGTTATCTGCCTTTTATTATAGGTACAAAGTTTACTGCGATATTTTATGATACAATGTTTAAACAAATTACTTGTTCACCTATAACATAAACAAGTCTTTTTATTGATATAAAAAGCAGAAGGGTCACGTATTGATAATTACAATAAGTAACAACATTACTCAGTGAAAAGCAATGAATAGTTTAGCACCGTTTTTCTATAAAACCGTGGTATTACTCCTGTCGAACTGGCCCATTACAGCTAAAGCGTGGCTTTCCACGTTTAAACGTCTCACGCAATGCAACGTTTTCAAGATTTACGGTAAACTTTTTTTAAATACATACAATGTACATATTACAAAAGAAACACCGAGTAAAAATAAAAGACTCAAATATCAGTTACTCAAAGTTAACAGAAAAACTTCAAGTATTCACAAGCACTTACTGGTGCATATAGGGCAGCATTGTCCTGGTGGCTTGATCGTGGGTACCAAGCAGTTGACCGGCGGACATTGGATTGGCTCACATCGTGGCATACCCAGCACACACCAGCATTTTGAACACGTCTAAAAATGAGTAATAAAATAAGCCAATTTAAACCACAGCTTAAAGTCTTTGTGACCTCTAACGGTTTTTCTAAGATTTTTTCCAAGTAAAGGCTCACTTATCGTAGAACTACTGCTAAAGCCACCGCTACTAAGTTATTGATGAACGACAGATGTCGCTATAGTAAGTAAAGGTCGCTATAATAAGTAACCTATTGCTACGAAGTTTAAAAACGCAGTGTGTAAAGAGTGGGTACACTCTTGCACACTTTAGAGAGATATTATATAATAGACATTATTGTAACATTGTAACTAGTTTTATGTTAGCTTATAGTAAACTTTATAAAAGAATCTAATGAAAATAAGATGTAAATCATATAAAAAATGTAACCAAGACATTATTCTGATTCTGCAAATAAATTTGATTTAATTTAATTTTATATTATTTTATTTAAACTTAATTTAAATTTCTATGTTTGTCTATTCCTTCATGAGTTAATTTATTGTATTAAATAGGAAAATAATATGAATACTAACCTCAGTATCTGTCCAAATCTCCCCCAACTTGTAGAACTTGTCACGCTGTGTACAATAGTTAACATTCAGCCTGAACAACGAATAATCAGAAATCTGATCTTCTGACGGCCCTGGTGTATACTTTGCGCTTAGCTCATTGTCAGCCGTTCCAGGAACTGCTGGCAGACACGATGGTGGTACAATTATCTGTAAATTATACTTATTTTTAATAATCGAACCATTAAATTCATAAAATAGCCTACAATGAAGAGCCTGCACACTGACTGCATATTTATTAGCGATTTAATGACAAATTACATGGCAATACTGCTTAGGAATCTGAAACACTGTTTTATTTGTATAATATATGTCATATGTGTGAAAAATTAAAAGTTTAGAATAGTAATGCACGGTAGATTCGTATTGAAATTCAACCTCAGCAACTGGATAACCACTTTCGCCAGGGAGAAAATCAAGGTTAAACACTAAAATAAAAAAGTCTTACTAATAAGTTTTATAGAATGAATAGGCTTATACAAAATGTTCCTAAGCAGTTAGGAACATTTTGTATCCATAATATTTTAGAAATACCAAATTTGTTGATATATAACCATATCTATTTTTCTCGAAACGCACTAATCAGTTAAATTTTATTACCACACTTACCATTAAATGGTCCAATTTACAGAGGCATAAACAAATTGATACATTAATTAAATATAGTTCAGACTCCAGTTATCTTTATTGTTATAATCGTTACATTGTACTTAGTAATAATCAGATTTATGAGAATATTTTTATTAAATATGTTATGTTTTATAATTATGTTAATGTATGTCAAGTATCACTGCGTCACTAATTTAGTTAAATTGTAAGATAACATACGAAAAGTAAAGGAATAGAGATGGATTGATTCATCTTAATGATTTGGTGTTTCATCTGGACGTAAAACAAAATATTCAGCAAAGCTTACTAAATTCAACAAACTCAGTTACTCAAATAACACTTGTAGTTCAACATTCGGATACCTAATCTACTATTAAGTAAATTCCATCGCGGCAACGGATCTGATATTCATACTAATTCTAAATGCGAAATAAAATTATAAATGTGAAAGTGTACCTGTCTATCTGTCTGTCTGTCTGTTACCTCTTCGCTTGTTTACGCTTAAACCGCTATATCGATTGAAATGAAATGTGGTACAGAGTTCGTTTGAGTCTCGGGAAAGGACATAGGGTAGTTTTTATTCCAGAAATCACCCTTTAAGGGGTTGAAAAGGGGGGGGGTGAAAGCTTGTATAGGGAATCAATAACCGCTGAAGCGAGTTAGATGAAATTTGGCATGAAGATACTTGATTCTTGAGGATAATCATAGACTACTTCAAAGCGGGCAAAGCCACGGGCAAAAGCTAGTCGGAAATACTTTGTGATTTTAGTTCGCACGATTCCGATACATAGCCTTCGGACTAACTCTAATTGCACTCATTGATTAATGATGGGGCAAAATAGTATATAAAATATATATCCGAGTAGTGTTGGTTACTATCATTAATTAAGCGGTCCAAAAGTTCCAATAAGAGCTGGGATAAGATATGCAGCACAAAAGATTGATACAGCGTTCGTTTTGCCTAAGATTTGTTACATTCGTATATTTTCTCCTGACTTAATAGAATTGGTACAGATAAAAATAAAGAGGAATTCAAATATATATACTACGTTATAATTGGACGTGATAGACATTAACGTGTAACCTCATCTGAATTCACCCTTAGTTCACTTGAAAACGGTCCAAATAAAATTTTATGAATGGAACATTAACCTTAAAAGGTCGCATCATATTTAAATAAATTTTTGCACAATATTTTGGCTTTTGTTTTTTTCATATCTTTAAATCAGTACTAAATGAGATCGTTTTCTTTTAATAAATTGGCAAAATTAGCAATTATATTTGAAGATAATCTTTGAAGATATTCTTAGGAAAATTTCGCAAATTGAAGAGCATAAAGTTTTGATATTTTTTGGTTAATTAATAGAAATACAGAAACCTTCAATTTTAAAACTACCTTAGTTATGAATTAAAAAATTTCTTGAAAACCGGTGAAAACTATACGTAGTTCAGAATATAAATACTAACTTCACATGTTTTCTTTACGCTTCATAGATTTTGAAAGTAGCAGTTCTAATAAATGTACATTGTGTATTTACGTACCTGAGGTACTCTAGTGCGCAGTAGAACGGTGACATTATCATGTCTCAACTCCAGGTGTGCCACGCCAACATGCAGAGCTACTAGTTCTGCCGCAGTGGGCTCCAGCACCCAGCCCTCTTCACCACCCAGCTCTCTGGCTCCTCCATCTTCAGCTGTATGTGTCACCAGCCACCAGCTCGACCATGAACGGGCATTGCTTCCAGTTACGACTGTCTGGAGAAAAAATAATTTAGGATCGATGATTGATGATGATGTATGGCGTGTATTGCTAATACAAGAAAATGTACGTTTGATTATTTTTACATTTTAACGGTTATTCGTGTACAAGTAAATTTAAAGAGTCACAACACTACCGTAAAGGAGCTAACTAAGTGACTTTGAAACGAAGTCCCAAAGGATATTATATTTATTGTATATATCGGTTTTATTACTTTGTTTAAAAAAAATACACTTAAATTTAGTTAATACGAACTGTACATCTTGTGATAAATAAAAATAGCTTCATAATTCCATGGTGTTACAGAAAAGTTTATTTTAATTATGTGAGTTACGCCAATACAAAGTTGTTTCGACATGAAAAATATAAAACAACAAACGGTACCTCTTAGATTAAATGAACTGTAGAAAAGAAACTTAATAACACTATTTATGGACTGCATTACATTTAATGTACTGAAGATATTCGAATATAACCTATCGAAAATATAGGTTTATAACGTTAGGTAAAAAGGGTTTGCATGGATAATAAAATGTTTAAACTTTTGCAAAATAAATATACCTACCAACATAATGATTAATGCACTTGATTTATATTTTCTTTTCAAGAAGATTGTAGAAGTAAACAGTCTCTCGTTGCAAAAAGTTTTTATGAGAAAATTTATCGTTTAGTGTACTATCGTATGGCAAATCAGACAGCACGAAAAGTTCAGAGGTTATAACTCTGTTTTTTATACTTTTAAAACCAAACGTTGTATTTTTATACTAGTGTAATATAGTATTTTCACCTCATAATACAATCCACACAAGGAATCAACGGACAGCCAAGCTAGGCCGGCCATATTAGCGGGTAAGCGAACTTGTCCTGTGCGACGCAGCAACGCGGGGCCAGACCCTGCGGCATCTGGCAGCATCCTAGACGTAAGACGCCCACGAAGCAACGGTGGTCCTAAAAAGAAAAAACACTTTTTGAGTAGGGGATCATTTTCGAAAGGCTGAAGTGTGCTTCTTTGCTATCTTAGTTGTATTAAGATACATACACATAAATAATTAAAAAAAAACCACTTCAACGTACCTGCATCAGGATGAATTATAATAACTATACTATTCATTCCCTAATATTCAGACTTTAGAACTGGTATTTTTTTTTTATTTAAAATGTAAAATTTAAATAAATGACAGAGTTCTATGGCAACAAAAATGAAAAAAAAACACCCAAATTAAGGCGAATCGCTTTTCAAAAAAAAAATGAAACGCATATTACTATTACCTTATTACCTACCAACCAGGTTCACAAAACAGATGATTACCTAATTTGCATCAACAAGAGGCATACCTATCTATTAATCGCATTTGTGGAATTCCAAATTATAACATTGCTAGACTAAACCACCTACCTAGTGTTCAATATAAAACACACCATAAGATTAAAGAAGTAACAATGTAAATTAATGTTTTGCAATTATTGCTCTGGCACTCAATTGAAATGAATGGTTGATCGAATTTATTCTTGCCTCTGCCAGCTCGTTAAGACGTTAGTCTGGCCTGATATCTTTAAGAGATTTTGATTAAGTAAAAAATGATGATTGTTTAAGACACTATTTTATCACAAGACGCTTTGAAAGGAAGACTGATGATGATGTCTCATGGGATATGGCTTGAACGAGTTACGAAATAAATTTCAAATATATTATCTGTATTTTTTTACTATTCCTCCTTACATAGAATTCAAAATGATTTGGTCCTGTACGTACAAAATATACTTACTGTTGTAATAAATGAGCTGTAATATTGTAATGGTATTATAAGTGTATAATACATGGTACAACGAATTTCATTTTTCTTATAAGTGAACAAGAAGTTTGGCGGTATTGGGTCGTGAAAATATTTTCAGTGTCGTCTAACAAAATGAGCGATACACTCACGTCACCCACTACTAATCTTGCATTGCGACATGAATGTTTACAGAATACCAACCTTGGGCCTGTACTACACATAGCTCGTTTAAGATCGTGTTACTGCTTACAAGGTACGTTAGGCATTATTTTCTCTCTGTACGAAAATATGTTCAATTGACTAACTAATGAAATATGTAACTTGTCTCTTACCAGTATCGCCGCTAATGTGTACAGCCAACTGTTCTTCATACAATGGCTGGAAGATTCTTGCACTTGGTCTTGCCAAAACTCCAATACGTGTGTCTAAAATTTCCACCTGAGAGTGACGCTTGCCTTGTTCCTCTACTAAAGTTATTTTTGGATCTGTAATTCCCAAATTGTCTACCTAAAAATAACAATAAAAAATGGATTTTAAAATCAAGCTTGCATATTCTTTAAAATGATAGAGGTCACTTTTTCTAGGGGTTTACTTTAATTTCGTACGCGCATCTAACTATATGCAGCTGTTATATTTTTATTAACGTGAACAAATAACCGACAATTATTGTTCACGTTAATAAAAATAATTATTACATTACAATTATTGTGTTTGTAGAATATATTAGAATGGAATAATCTTTATTGTACGCCAATTCAGGATATTATACATACAATAGTATTCCAAGTTAATGATCATGTACAAATAGCGGTTTGTAGTTACTGTAATATTAATATGTAAAATAACTTGATTTTATTTTCGAGTTACTTTCGTTTGACTTTGAATAGGCACATTCACTGCACTGAAGGAAAATAAAACGCAAACTGATATAGGTAATAACATTATTACCTATATCAGTTTCCTGATAGACGAACGGAAATATTAATCCATAAATGTATGTATTGCAGAAACTAGCCTCGGATTTCCTGATATTGATATTTCATGTTTTGTATATATCTATAGGTTGTAATTTATGATCAATTAAATGTTCGGTATGCCCTTTTATCAGTTATTATGTCGGGTAGGTTAGGTTAGAATAGAATTCATCCTCTTGTAGTTACGTTATTCACGTTGAAAAAAATTTGTAAATCACGTCTAATGCATTATATTTTCAAGTGAACTTAACGACCACTCACTTAATCCAAACGACATTACGGAAGCTATTAACACTACTTGTGCCTAATATTAACGTAATAAATTGTTCATCTTAACGACATCAAATAACCTGCTTAAGGGCTTTTTAAGTACTTGGTTATTAATTAATATGATTTGATGATGATGATGAAACATTTGAATTTTATACAACAAACAATTCACCTATGTTTTGCTGCTGTTACACACATGTTTGATGTGAAACATCTAAGAGTGTGTGACGGCTGTTGGCGTGGCGACGAGACGCCACGCCCTTCGTCGCCACACTATGTAATAGTATGAGTATATGTAACATTATTTCTACTAAATAATTTTAATGTTTCACAAATTTGTTGTTGCGCAAATTTTGTGTCTGCTGTTTCTTCATCAGCTTATAAAAGGAGGCTCAGTTTTCAGCAAGAACTTTTTGTAGAACTTTATAAGTACTAAACTAAATAAAATCCTTAAACAGCTTGAGCTTATAAAATAGTAGTAAATATACGAAGCCAGTGGCATATAAATTAATTTAAGATAATTACTTTTAGGGATTTCCTTTATATCACAGTATTATTATAGTATTATATTATATTTACAGTCTACAAATGGACTTAATATAAATTTATATTATAAATGCCATATATAATTACCTGAATGTCATAGACAAGAGAACCTTCTTTGTCGATGTAAAGCAAGGCAAGTCCTTCAGGAGCGGGCGTTGCTGGCAGCCTCTCGGCAACTAGCGGAGCATTGTACAATTCGCAAGCAGCTTTTTGTCTGACGCTCCCTACAATGCGTCTTTCAGGAGACCCGACTGCTTCTACAGACAAATACAATCTCCCCCTTGCTAAAGAACGTAGTTCTGCTGCAGACACAGGTGTAGAAACTTCGAGAACGTTGAAGTCGTAATGGGGTTTGCTTACCTTCTGCACCTGAAAGCAACATGCATCGTCTAAGACCTGTATGCATAAACAGTTTTCAAAGATGTATGAACAGAAAATTTTTGAAGCAGCAAATCATACAAGCCAAAAATATTGTGTAATGAACACCATCATTTGTAATCAGTCGGGGTGTAATTATATGTATATTGTTTGTATTCAGAAATATTTGAGTATATGTATTTAGAAATGCCCTTACTCTGGCAATTATAGCAGTTATTTTTTAAACCTATTAATAGATTAAAACTTTTTACTTTAGTAAAAGCTATAACCTGAAAGAAACAGCTGTGAATATACCTGATCAATTATCGTTTGATTCTTTTCGGGCAATGTTAGAACGACTCTAACAAGATGTGGAGCACCAGGTGTCTTGGGAAAGACTCCATTGAAAACAATTGCTAAGTATAAACTTGGAGTGGCTCCAGCAACTGCTGTTATAACTGCAGTCCCTCCCCACCATCCATCTTCATATTCCATTGTTGGATAATCCACGCATGCTCCTTGGCCAATGGAAGCAGGCGGGTGCTCCGGCTCCAACAAAGTCGTAAACATCTCTGATGATAAAGCCGGATACCTAAAAAAAATTACTAATCTCAAGAATGCAGTTTATTTTAGCAAAAACATGAAATTATTTGATGAAGATGAAGATGAAGTCATGAACATGTATAATAGATAGAAGTCCAAATAAAATCATAACATCTAAAGTAAACTTTTCCGCTGGTAGTCTGGCAACACAATTAAGACATTATTGAATATCTGAAATGTGTTGTGGGAAACATTATTATAATAATTTATTTCGTACTAGTTCCTTGTCGAACACACGCTATATCCATAGATTATTCTAAGGGATATTACTGTATAAATCACGCAATGTTCGCATTACGATATAACTAGTACTTACTGCAATCCGTCCTACTACTAAATCTTTTAGTAGCCCTTATTTGTTGTGAAAATGTTTATTAACTTAATATAAGTGTTGCTAGGAATAAATGAAAGTTGCCTATAAAATTATAATTATCCTTAACAGCGATCACAGTACGAATAACAAAATAAATCGAAATAATGAAATAAGATCGAAATAAGTCTATACATGAATTTTCATTTTGAAGAAGTAAATTCAAATATTAGAATGAAGTTTTTTGCCCGTTAACCGCTCTGAGCGGATGGGAGCGAGACCAAAAAATGTGTAACAAGATTTTTTCCGACTCTTCTTCATTTCGCCGTTTTTATTTACTATGTTTCTAACACATTACGACATACTATATCATAGGATATTAGCGATAGCTGAAGCAATTAAAACTATAAATCAACTGCGTTTCCATTAACAGCAGTATAAACTTACTATAAAATATGGACATATAGGTTTTATTAGTAGAATAACTTCCAACGTTAAATCTAAAGTTTTCCGTCATTAATTACACGCTTCATTTAGTGTATGCGAACAGTGGTGGCATTCATTGATTCCCGGAAATAATTACTAACCAGACCGTCGATTCCTACAGAGTAGAGCTCATATAAAATTCCGTACCTACCTGTCGATTCTACCGCTAAGAGCGCCATCGATAGAATTGTTTCTAGTATCACCCCATAGTAATGCTATATGCAGATCGCCATCTCTTAGCAACGTTTTGTACTGTCGTGGTACTCGGCGCCAAACACCGCAAAGCTGAAGATTAAATGTATCCTTAGATTTATATTCAATGCAAGACAATACAATTTCTCAGAAATGATCTACATAATTATATTAAAGTTGATGTTGCTTTGAAATACCTTATCTGTTTTTTCTTCATAAGTGGCGTGAATCCCGGGTATTTTCTTCAAAGATTGTTCTAAGAGAACTCGTCCTTCTCGATCGAGGAAAGCTAATGCTCGGGGTTGATTTTGTATTGAAGGACTTAGGAGGACAGACCAATAAAGATGACGTCGCCGAAATGTAAGGCGCGCTGTTGCTACGCCTGGTGCAACTGGCACTCCTGACATGTCATCGCGCCTCACACATAGCGGAGATCGTCCAGTTAGAAATGATGCAAAGTCTGAAATATATGGAATAAATATTATTATACACATTTTAATATACTCGTATTTAATACCTACCTTTAATAGTAACTAGGGTTTTGCTAGAGCAAGTTTATAGATTAAGTACTAATTTATTTTTAGTTACATACATTTCATGTTGCGTTCATCTTCTTCAGTAGTTATGACGACTGGACTATCTTCTTGAACAATATCTGGAGCTGAAACAACAATATTGGTATTAAATAGTTAGAACCGGCGCTTGTTTATAACTACGATAGAACAGAAGCAATATGAAGTGCAACGGGGTGATTTTATTTCTAAAAGTCTAAGTTTTTTGATAACCTGCTCCACAGTAGTTAGTACTTATAAGACAGGTTAATAATAAAGATTTGATCAAAAGCCACTATGAACTTTGTCATCCAGATTTAAATTACTTTCCAATAAGTGCTGCAAAAAAAATTAGTAACAGTAACAGATTTAATTAACAATTAATAAATGTATCAATATTATACTAAGTACTATTAGTATCCGTAATTGTAAAAAGAGCAAATAAAATTTGCATTTATACAAGAAACCATATTAATAATGTCTTGGTAAATATAAGGAGGGAATTATAATTTTAAGTAGAAGTTAATGTTTCCTTGTATAGATGAGGACACTTTCTCTTTGCGACGCTGCGTTTTATAAGACGCCGTAGTTGGATCAATTGATTGGTTGCGTTGGTGTCGTTGGACGGCCAGTTCGCAAGACCTCCCCGACCCCTCCATTCGGGTTGATTGGATCAAATGTTATTCAATCGTAACAGGATCGGCGCGGGCGTCTAGACGGCGACGGTAGAATTTGCGTTTTGCATAGCTTTCTTGTTGGGTCTGCTAAGTACAGAAATAGAGAGAGCACTGACATTTCACGCGACAGTTTGATTGGTACCCGATTTGTCGATGTGCATTCGTTAAACGCTCGTAAACCCCAATGTATCATAGTTGTGCATAATATTTAATGTATTTCCGGAACTAATAACATGCCTGCTCTATTATCAAGTCACATTTAGTTCAGTAGGTATTTTAAAAAACCTTGCTCATGCACTAGCACATTTCTATGTCCGCCTTTTAATGTAGATGTCTGAATAACATCGATTAAAATTACCACAAATACAGCATCATGGACTGGCAATTAGGCATGCCATTTCATTCCTAACTTTTCAAATGGACATTTGTTACAGTTTCAATTTCACACTGTAAAACATACAGTTGTTATAAAAAATGTTAATATTGCAATGTTTTTGTACTTCTGAATGTACACTTATGTGATATCCACAAATTTATATCAATAACAGAACTACAGTTACAACAGAAGCTTGCTAAAGCAAATGCACATCTTAATTGGATATTTTATGGATGTGGCGTAATTCGATTACTTTGTAGAATCGATACAGATACTAGTTTAACCTCTATTACACTATATTTTACGTTACTATATTATGTTATGGTTCTACTGATACAAATCTTTTTGACTTAAACTTAACTTTAAAAATGTTTGTTATTTTTCAAATAGCAGAAAATTACTAGTCGAGCCTAGTGGACATAAAACGGATCTTATAATCATAACTTTGCTTTTTTTTAATATTACAACGAAGTGTCTCAATATCTTTAATCTGCTGCACAGGCGTTTTAAGTATCGAGAGCGCCCTAGGCAAGCCTTTCATCGGCGCCCCCCTGCCCCTACGTGCCCCTCTAGCGCTCATACCATATTATTAATAGCTACTAGCTGACGTTACTAAATGTGTGACAGTGATGACTGCAAATTGTAGTTGTCATATCTTTACTAGACACAACCCACTCCAGTTGTCACCCCACCGAGGTTTGCGGTGGACGGTGTAACGGAATCGAAAAGACTAAAACCATACACTGCGCCTGAAATATTCGGATAGGAGCCTATAATAGCTTATATTAAGACGTCCAGGCTTTTCCTTTTTTTTTGGTGACAGGTGAGGCCCGAGGCCTGCACTTATGCAGGATGGAAGTCATGAATGAAGCGATCTCCACCACCTGAGCTGCCTGCATTACCTGACCCGTTCCTGGGCCTGGAGGACTGAGAGAGTTCTAAACCTATTCGAGATCCGATCCACCCTCTCCTCATGACTTACTCGCAAAAGGAGATGGCGCTCCGTACCATGGCCGCAATCATGGTACCGAGTTCGAAATTCCTCTCGATCCAATCCTCCATAACGAGTCTTACCGCCGCTATAATGGGGTGCCCAGCGCTTGGTAACCCAAGTCTTACCCTTCATTCCTCCATGAGGGCCCCGCAAAGTTTTAATTTTTTTGGTCTGAAACCAGAGACAAAGACACCTCGAATCCCAGCCACCCGATCCTCACTAAGCGCCTTACCGAACGCCATCACGATCACCTGATGCTCAAAAGCACCAGCCATGGAGCGGCCGACGCTACTTTGACCAGTGTGTGCTGAGCCGCGTTCAAACTGCATTAAAGTGCTGACAGGCGCAACTCAATTCACTTCTAGCAATCGACTGCTGGTACCTCCCTTTTTATTTTTATTTTTACGTGTGGCAACTCCCTCGGACCGACGAAAACCACACGGTTGCCCACTCTGCGCCTGTAATAGAAGGGATCCGGGAACTAGTGTTATTAAGGCATCCGGACCCCTCTTAGCACCTGCCGGAAACGGCGTGGGCACCACCTTCGGGTAAATTCTCTCTTGAGGCGACGTCCGGCACACGGCGGACGTTGCCTTCTCGCGTCTGCTGGTACCTCCCTAAGCAGACGTGCCCAGGAAAGACCTGCGTCAGTCGAAACGAAAGGGTATTGTGCTTCCACCCTGCCCCCTATAATATGACCGTCAGGACCGCCTCCACGGCACCGAAGCCAGTGCGTAGAGCCTTTCCTTTGACCAACGAGTCATCGTGACCTTTAAATCTCATGGGAGAGATTCGCCACCACCCTCTGAGTGTGAGCATGTATTTTCGTGTGCTTGCACTAGCCTCGATCTGCATAGGTATCATATAATTTTTTTTTATGTTAGTAGGCATATCTTTTTTCTTTATTTAAAATTCTGCGCGCGCACCCCTTTGTAACCCGGCGAACCTAGGTACGTACCTTAGGGTTTATCCGCCACTCATGTGCTGTAATATTTTTCTAGATAAATTCAGTCCAAAATATTAAATGGAAGTACCTAATCATCATCATCATCATCATCATCAACAGCCTATACTAGTCCACTGCTGGACATAGGCCTCTCCTTAGAAAGGAGGTTTTGGCCTACTATACCACGCTGGCCAGACGGGTTGGTATAGGCTTTGTTTCAAGTTTTCCTTCTCTTTGCAGTACTGTTGTCCTGCTTAGTTTGCTCCCTTAGTCGGCTCTTACGACACCCACGGGATGAATTGAGGTGGTGACAATGTGTATTCTTAATCCGTCACCACACGGACTGTACGGTACCTAATCAATTGTACAATATATCTAGGTTCAATATAATTATGAACAATTCAAGCATACTACAAAAATTATTTTGTTCATAAATAATAAATTTAATCAAAAAGAAAAGTATATGTATATTTCTCACTACGCATTCCAAAATTGAATCCAGAGTATGTCTAAAAGAAAATCAACGATGGCCAAATATGATAAACCGTGTTATTTAAATAGCGGCAATGAACAGGGGAATGACATGTTATTGTTTATCATGTCATTCCTTGCCATACCATTCCAGTTCAATAGTTACCGATAAAGACTATGATGAGCAAGTTGTTTACTTCGCCGTACGTGCAAATACATATATGCTGAAACAGATTGTGATCTGGCACGCTCCGGCGCCGCGGTTTATAACTCACTCTGTGAATTCAATACATATCTGAGACAGCCCTAAATTTATTTGCAAATGGCGCCAACGCAGCGATGAGTAGCTCTAGGATATTTGCAAGCACAACAAAGAGTAGCGCTCAAACAGATGGACTGACGTGAGAATGCGCCACCGATATGCAAGGCTGCCAACTGTTATGTTAACGCCTCACTCGAATTATGAAAATTATTATTATCACCTCATTTCTTGCCAGGTTTATGTAGTGCAGTTAACCTAAATATTACCATATTTCCCACTATTATAGTTAGTACTAATAGTAACAAATACCGAATCCACAGTGACGCAACAAAGTATCTACATGATTTACCATGGAATTCACTTATTGATTCGATTCATCAAATAGAATTCAATTGTTACATGATTTCATTCGCAACTTTGCATTCATACGCGATGGCAAATATAACTTTTTAATTCTACATAATTTTTGCAATTTCAATTTTCCGGAACATACAAATGAGGACTAACTCAAATAGTGGTTTTGAAAAGAAGAATGCGAGTGAATGACAACCCTACAAGAGAGTGCGCTCACGTCGCCGGACACCTTTGACTCGGCCAAGCTTGGCTCACTCGTCGCGCCTGTACGGGTATGAATATTTATGCGCTTGCATAGTGCACACTCGCAGTGCGACTACGAACACTCAGATACATTACTTTTCAACCAATACCAGTCATTAATGTTGTTTAGGGCGAATCTACTTTTAAAAGCAAGTTAGAGGCGGACGTGACGGAACTAAACATTTGATCGCTTCATTCTAAGTCTAGTCGCGGCCTAATGTATTTAGCCCTGTCCGTCGCGACGAGTTTTCCAATAGTGTTATGTAATCAGGCGCCGCATAGACGAGCCTCACACTAACGTGAACAAACTGTACAGCACACCAATAAATCGGTTCAAACGGACCAGATATAAAACTCATTCGATGTCATATCACAAATGATGGAAATTATACGACGGCTGCCAGATCTCAGTGAACAGTCGGCACAAAGATTAATACTTCTATCTAGCTATCTGTCATTAATGAAGGCGGGTTTTAACATGAATTAGAGGAAAATGCTGGCAAATAGCTTTTATATTTTTAAAATTTTAGGTAAGTACTCTCACAAGTCTGTGTTTAAAATATGTTATTATGTCTAGAAGCGAAATGCATGAGATTAAAAATGTTTTAAGAAATACTCTCCACTGACAACGTGTCAATGGAGAGTATTTGTGTCAACGTGACAAGCGACAACGGTTGCAAAATTGATCGCAATTCTACTAGATTTCCTAATGCACCTCCTTATTTCGTACTTCCTTAGTGAGAGTCGTGAATATTTATTTGACTTTTAAGAGGCGATTAGATAGATTAAACAAATTGGTATTCTGCATACGTAGATGTAATGCGGTTTCTATTGAAGATAAATTGAGCTTTCTAGGTATTAAAATTCCCTAGTTGTAATAATCTGAAAACAAGTATTGATTAACGTGCCTATTCAACGCTCATCAAATAATACCTTGACCTCGACCAGTCTGAAAAAAAATCATGTGTCGCGGTGCGTTCACGACGACCAAAAACTATTCTGAACAAATGACGACGCGTCTAGTGACGTCACACAACAGACGCTCAACTGAAAACACCACGCCGTGTTGCTTATGTCACCTCGCGATCTAAAGCACGTACCTGTCACTACATTTAACTATGCCAGAAACTACATGAAACTACATACTTCCACTATTTTTTACAATCTTACGCTAATATGATATTATAGATATATATAATTTACTATTATCTATAGTATTTACTTATACTGAGAAGTATTATTGCTTGTGAATTCTCGACCTAATTAATTTAAATGTTGGTCACACATTGATAACATTGATACACATATCACACCTAGGCCATTGTTTTTACTTTTATGAGCGCCTCTTCTTATCAGATAAATAACATAATAGTAGAGTATAGTGTATATTTTTATACTTTCTTATCTTATGTGAGTAAAAATTTAAGGTAATTTTGTGCAAAATAACAGTACCCAAAGAAATTATTCGAAGGGAGGTGTTTTACCTATGGTTCTATAGAGATTATTCGGTCTTGTTTCTTCCGAATGCTTTTAAGTAACATAAAATTCTATATTATATCTTAAATGATCTATCTTGAAATATCTAGATTCTCTAATATATCCACGTGATTTTTGCTTGTATTCGAAATACGACACTGGAATATTTGACAAAAAGGAACTAATATCTTCAGATGGCAGATTGCATTATTAAATTAAACCTTATAAATAATTCAAAAAATATTAATAAAAGTGGCTTGGCTCCGGCAGAATATAATCTTTGAAAATACTGTAGATAGTCAGGTCGGATAACTTGATGATATTTAATGGGCTGTTTGAACGATTATTTGAAGTGTATACGACAACGTATTGAGCACAGCGCATATTCCACAAAACTGACAACACTATAAGATCCTGATTGCGATGTCCCATGTCAACAGCCATCTGGTTCCAATCCAGTTATACGCCAATTTAAGGGTAATGTTCATAATCATTGTAGCAAATAATGTTTATGGCACAAGGCGCGGTCTTATTGTTGTCGGTAGGCACGGGGCGTGGTGTTCGTGCCCGCACACACGCCCGCATAACTGTCGCGCTGTAAGAATGCAACGATCGTTGGCTGCGATTCAACATCCATTTCCATAAAATATAATTTCACCTCGATGCATTTCGACGTTAATATTTCGTTGCTGCGTACCTAATGTAAGCCGATCAAATTGCGAAAGTTAATGCTATTGACGTAAACCTTGCTATGTGCCAATATAATATACATATTTGTATCTGACGATCACCATGTTTGCGCAATGCTGAAACTGCTTGATCTTCAAAATTAATCTAAAATGGGTGTAGGTACATGGTTGGTTAACATCGAACAAGGAGAATCGGTACGTTCACGCCCGTGACTCCATGTACGGCAGCGGCGAACGAGCCATTGTACGAACCGCGGTATTTCTGCGGCGGCCTATGCACCGCCGTTTACGGACACCGTTTACCCAAAAAAGTAGAACAACAAACCACGTCCGTGCTGTTTACAAGACACGCAACACCTCGGCCGCATTGTCCTGCGGTGAAACGTTGGCAATTTGCATTTTACGCCTACAGTTTTGCGCCGCACCTCAACCGCCACCACGCAACCCGCACCACAGATAGATGCGTGTTTTGCATTTCTCTCTGTATGTGTAAGTACAGACTTACACATAAGCGAATAATAATGAATCAGCTTATAAGTACATTATTTCAAGATAAAATAAGGAAACGAGTACGATAATATCAATGACAAACGTTCCGCGATGTCAATTGCGATGGGTGCTAAATCTCAATTGATGTAAAAATATTTTACCGACATATATTGGTAAAAGTAAAGTTATAATATTATAAAATAGCTTGAGAAGCATCCCACGCTTTTTTATGATAAAATTATTTTTGAACTTATAGAAAATTATTTTCTACTTTTTGGTTCGGTTAGCTACAGAAGCGTGTTTTATTTAGTTTTTTAAACTAAATTAATTTTTCCGTTATTAGTCATAATAAGACTAAAAAAGTGACAAGTAAGTATAAACCATATAATATAATATATTCTATATATAATATAATATATAACATAATATATTCTATATGATTCAGCGCATGCCTTAGAACGTGGCAAAAGACATTACCGTATGTTTAGGTTTATGGAAAAAGCCGTCAATCCTAAAAGTCCAGATCAGGATAATGGAACAAACTATTTAAAACATGAAAAAAAATATGTAAATAATTTGTAATCTCATTTATTACTCTCTTGTGCACATATCTCTGTAACATACCACAAACACCTACCAATACCTTGAAATAATAAAACAAGCTCAATACATGATTAGATTTCCGAAAGGATTATCCTCTAACTCCTAAAGGATCCTTCCATCATTAGCTCACTATCATGACCTAACGACTATTAAACGCAAATACCTACTTAGCTAAAGAAACAAGCAAAAACACGTTGTCGGAGCTGTAAAATTTGAGGGTTTCCCTCGATTTCTCTAGGATCCCTTTATCAGATCCTGATTTAGTAGTAATGGGGCCACCTCGCGAGAATACATTTTCGATTACAAAAAGAATGTTGAAAATCGGTACACAATTGGCAGAGATATCGCGTGACAAACATTAAAAAAAAAAGAGTCGAGTTGAGAACCTTCTCTTTGTATTTTTGAAGTCGGTTAAAAATCAAGTCTCTTTTTGTTCTTGTACGCTTAGATCTTTTAAACTACGCAACGGATATGCAGCTGTTACGGAGCAGTATAAATGTTAAACTTTAGTATTACAGTAACACCATGCAATAACAGTCTCGCTTGTATTGGAAATGATTAGCTTGATATATTGTACTAACAAGTCAAAATATTAAAACATCTCTACATAATATAAAATAAAGTCCCAGCCGCATCTGTTTCTCTCTGTTTTATCTTTTTTCTTTCAGACGTTTTTCACTCATACTACAACATGAAAAAGATATGTTTGTGATACTTAAAAGGTACCGTAAGTGACATTTAGTTTTTCCCCACATTTTTTTTAATACTAAGTTAATTGATTGGCATTTGTTTTTGAAAAGTAATTTATACTTTTTTGTACATCAAATAAAACGTGCAGTGTATTCCAACCCATGAGCCTCGTTGATGGAATTAATTAGAAATGAGGCGTACGAGAGCTGATTGGCGAATGACGCCGCGTCTATCGTCAGAATATCGGCAAGGCCACCAGCTCGATCTGCTGTGAATATACAAGTCATAAAAATACCGATAAATTGCGAGTTTAATTAATACTTTGAAGGTTCCGTATAACATTAATTTATATTTATTTAGAATCTAATTTTTAAATGTCGTTTTAATTTGAAGTCATTGCTATGATTAGATGAAGTTTAATGCATACATATTGGTATTCATTACAGTTCGCAACACCAAATTTGTTGCGAAATCTTAATACAACAAACCTAATTTATTGGTTAGGAAACTCCTCATAGGGTTGTTTGTCACGCTTTTACGCCATAAGTATTTTATCGACCAGATATTATAAAAATATTGCGTATGTCACAGTTAAACTGTGTCTACTGATTTTTGCCTGGGTGTAATCATTATATCTCAAAAAATTGCTCTAAAGAGTTAATCGAGTAGACGGGTCACCTGATTAATCACAGTAATGTGCAACAGAGTATGTAAAACAAACGAAACGGAAGATGTGATCTTTTTTATTGCTTAATATTAGGTACCGCTATTATAATAGTAAACATAATTACATGTACTCTGTTATTCATTCATTCATAATACTTTATTTGTGGAATATAGGTTAGTTACAGATTTAAATGTTATGTTAAAGTTCCACTACATCCTACCACATTATATGGTGTACAAATAATAAATCGATAAAACAATAATTACAATTTAAATACATCACAAAAGAAAGAAGAAAAGACAGTTTATGCGTCTACAAATATTAACTCCAAGTAATTACATATTAAATTTTCTGTATGTCAATTTTTAAATTATTATTAGCAGGCCAATATTAAAATAATTCTACATAATACTATATATTACATTATTTTGTCATGGAAATATTCGTCAACAGAGTAATAGGCTTTATTTACTAAAAATTCTTTCAATTAATTTTTAAGTGATTTATTTTTACTTATTTTTGATGTATTTAACTATTACTTTGAAGATACAGTCCTGTGTTACGCGCACATCGATTGATGTCCTCTACTTAATAATAAGGTTCATCCTTTTTGGCTTGGGACCCTAAAAATACACTTATAGTGAATCAGTAATGGCGTGAACCGTATGTTAACGAATATTCGATACCATCTGTCAAAATCGTGATCCCCATTCATATTAATGATAGTCCCACATTACTGAACAAAGGAATTCATGTGTGATTTTTCCTGTATAACGTGCATACCTACTGGACGTGTTTAAGATATGTAAATGGCTAGAATTATAAACGATAGAATTAATTCAGGTGTCAGGATGGAATTTATGAATGGATCATTTTGGCAATAGTGATAAGCTGGATTACTTTTTACACATAAACATATGTAATGTATTCTAGACACAAGAAAAAGCAATACCACTTCTTTGTTAGTGAGTTTGGTTTGAGGATGCTTTTTTAGATAAAGTGTCGAAGCAACTATGAAAGACTGCTGCTGTACTTTCATATTTACCCCTTGAGGCTTCTGGCGGTAAAAAGGATAACTAGGCTTCATTCGCCTAGGTCTTTATACGTATATTCATAAATGGATCTACTCGACCGGAGTGATTCTATTTGGATTTGGATGCGACTTTTGAGTTGCAGGGCTCCATGGATGGCGGCAATTGCTTACCATTAGGTGATCCGTCAACTAGTTCGCCTCTTATACCATAAAAAAAATGGGAAGAATAAGTTTGGCAGCTTACAAGTCACGCTGGTTTTGTATTGCGTCGTTAACAAATGTGTAACAAAACAATATGACTTAAAATTTGAAAACCTCTGATAGACTGCAATGAGCTTGCCTCTAGGCCCCTTACCCCTCCAGATAAATACAAGCATAAATAGCAAACAAATCACTACCTCAAGCAAACAACTTATACTGCAGTTAATCATAGTCTTTCATAGTTACCAAGGAAGAATATACAGTAATTATAGCACTTGGCGGACGTATTGCGGTCAAGAATAGATTCACCGATTCCGTTCCCGTGGGCGTAGCTGCGATCAGTTACAATCATTATATTTGCACAAATGTCACCGTATGCATGTACTATATTGGCATTTTGTACCATTAACAAGGCCTAATAAGTCTCGAGTGATTATGTTCATCAAAAACAGTTAATATATATTTGCCTTCCATTCAAATGAGACATTTTGGAGTCCATATTAATTATATGCTATAAAACCTTAAATTAAGTTATGACTTGACTTATTTAAAATAAGTATGGAATTAAATTCCACATAAGATTAAGACAAAAAGAGACATATAAAATCTGTACCTACCAAAAGTGTCTACACTACACTGAGGGTGCCTCCTCGTGAGGCGGCGAGTCTCCTGGCCGGAACTCCACCGTGGGCAGTGGAGGCGAGAGCCCTTGCGGCTCTGTATCAGTGGCGCAAGGAGGCGCGGGAGTTGGGTCGATGCCCCGAGATTCGAGAAATCGATGACCGGAAATCCCAACTCCGCCAGGTCATCATAGGGGAGTGGAGGGAACGACTCGGGCAACCGAGCGCCGGGCACGCCGTCATCGCGGCGGTAAGACCCGTTATGGAGGATTGGCTCGAGAGGCGTCACGGGACCCTGTCATACCGATTAACGCAGGTGATCACTGGGAAGGGATGTTTCGGGGATCACCTGTGTCTGATCCGCAAGGAGCCAACGCCTGAGTGCCACCACTGCGATGGCCAGACCGTGGACACGGCTCTCCACACGCTGGCAGAGGGCCCGGCGTGGGTTGAGCAGAGGCGAGACCTCGTGGCGGCCATCGGAGTGGGAGTTCTCTCGCTCGATAGCCTTATTGCGGCTATCGTGCGGAGCGAGAGTGCGTGGAACTCTGCCGTCTCCTTCTGCGAGCAAGTTATGCTCGCGAAGGAGACGGCGGAGCGGGAACGGGAGAGGTTTAGGACTCTCCCCGCCCGCCAGGCCCGGGAACGGGCCAGGTACCGCAGGCGACTCAGGCGCCGGAGGTCGCAGAACGACCTCCGTCCTCCATAAGCGCAGGCCTGGGGGTGACAGGTGAGGCCATCTGTCACCCTAGCAGAAGCAGGCCGGGGTGGCGGCGAGCGCGTTGCGAAGCGCGCTCGCTTCCAGGGAGCACAGGGAACATGGGGTTCCCACACGGGGGGGGTCGTCTACTCGTCTGTAGATCACCCGAGGTATATCGGGGTACCAGGGACTTCCTTTCTAGGGTATACCTGGTTCCCCGGCTATTAGTACCCGAGACGGCGTGCGGTTTTAATCGGTTCGAGTCCGACATGCCATGGTATCCGAGGGGATTTCCGCACGGAAAAAAAAAAAAAAAAAAAAGGGTGCCTCCTCGTGTTAAAGTTATTTCTCCCCCTCCTCTAGTTATCCTCAAGGAATTTTCCCTTTATCTCGAATTTCATGTAACTATACACACTAACAATCGTATTTATAATATTTACTAGTAGTAATTAAAAGACTGAGGAAGGACGAATAGAGCTATACATAATAAATGGCTTACATTATCAAAATAAACAACAATTATAAGTATAGTGCGATGAACTGATAACGTAAATAAATACGTGAGAACTTGCACATCACTTAATACAATAGGTATCGGCTATAGTATTTACCTCCGGTTTGTACAGTAGTAGTTATACGGTCACAAACTAGAATTCGCCCAGCGGTCAAATATTGACCATTACGCACTAAATTTAAGTACATATTATTAAAACTTGAACTATTTTTTATAAACTTTCACCGATTAACGGTAAGCTATTATGTACTTCCTATAGCATACTCGCAGTCCTATTTTAGAATCACTATCTATACTTAAAAGTATAAAATATATTACAAGACAATCCAAGCAAGACAAGCTCATTCATGTGTCCGACCATTGGAATTCATCTAACTTTCACCCTAGTCGAGTTATACTTAAATAAGATTTTCTTTTGTTTTTCCTGGGTTCTAATTAAAATATTTGATTTGTTTAATCTAAGAATACCACCTAAAATGATCCCTTTTATTTTCACGTGGATCACGTGCTCTTTCAAGTATAACTCGAAAACATACCGTAAGTAAAGCATCCCGCTTTACTTCTTAAGAAAGTGCTCCTATTTGGTCTAAGAGTAGTGTCGGACATCCTAAAAGCATTTATGTGAGTACAACTGTATATCCTTATTTTATAAGTAGGTACGCCATGCACATTTCCAGGCTGTGCCTTACCAACTTTTAAGTTAATTACGCTGAGCTTGCTTATTCGTTATAAGGTCTTAGTAGTAATTACTATTAAGTTACCATAAATTGTCATCATATACTACTTAATTACTTTCGTTTTATACATTTCAGTACTCTTCCTAACCTGCATTAGAGAGCGTCCATCATTAATGATAATGATATGATATGATATGATATGATATGATAACACTGCTATTTTTTTTAATTGGTGTTGTTAAATTTGCGAATATATGTCCTCCTATTTCTTTAAGGCCTTATGTTATGCACTTGTTAAGCACAACATTTATTCATATATACATTTAAAATTAATTTAATATTTTAGTTGTTGTCCATGACCTACTCTAACATTTATCTATATTCCCTTACCGTAGTCCCGACAAAGGTAATAAACGATGATAAATTTATGCTGACAATAATTAATTTATAATTACCGATCAAATCACCATTTAAGTATCGTCTTTTATTATTTATAACCGACTAATAGTGTCACTCAAACTTATTTTATGGCGGTAGGGCCATATATTTAGTATTACTTTTATAAGATTACGTTATAAAACATTGATGGTTCATTAATAGTAAATAGCTAAATTTTAATGCGTAAGCGAATTTACTGATGTTTTGCCTACTTAAATCAAGTTGTAATGTAAGTGTTTTATAGTAAGCAACAAAAGATTACAAACGCACCAACATTTAGTATTTACGGCATTATAAAACATAGCGAACAATTATTATTGTATCTCTTTGTAAAATTAAGAACAATGTTAAATTCATCTCTGTTTGCAATAAGCGTTGTACGTTTAAATTAAGAAAATGAGAGACAAATTTTTGGGCTACCCTGATTTAATGATAATAACCTCACACATCTCATACATAAACTAGGCAGAGCCTGTACTATGGTAACATGACTGCTGATAAACATTACTAAATACAGATATATTATAGATAAATTACAACCAGACACAGAACAAATCATCGTGTTCATCACACAATATTTGTTCAGGGTGGGAATCGAACCCACGACCTCTGGCTTAGCAGTCAGGGTCACTAACCACTAGGCAAACAGACCCGTGATCAAAGGTATAAGAAGCCTGTATTAATCTCAATTAAGGCTTGATTGCAAGACCGTGTGCTTGTTAAACTGTATAAATTTGTTTTTTATTCTCTAAATAGGTATTCATTAATTAGTGAATTAATCTCTTGTTCAAACTTCAAATGAACCGCAAAAAAATTGAATAGGCTTAATTTCACAGATTCTATCGTAAAACAAACAGCAATGATATCAAATATCTGAACAAACAGCTAGAGTACCACAAAATTCAGTGATTGCAAATCTACAGTTAAATTTAACACGGTATTTCTTAGAAAACTGAGCAAACATCATCATATTTGTGATGTATAAATACTTGTATAATAATGTGAGTTGTTGAAGTCATAAAATTGTGTGTTAAACCACTGAAATTAACTGACTCTTGACTTGAATAATTAATAAAGGGTAAATATCTCGAATGACCAACTCCTCCATTTCAAATAAAGCATAATGACCGCATGTGATGTTAACAACGGATTCATCTTCATTAGCGTATTTATTTTAGAATGGACCAACGTTAATGGTGCTGATTTGGTTACACATCAAACTAAAATTTATTTAATTTAATTACGTCTCTTTCCGTCAAATTTCAGGTAAGAAAATGTAAGCTTTCATAGATACTAGATAAAATATTTCTGGATCTCATCAAAGTCCACTGTTACAGAATGTCCTAGATATTAAGTTCACAATTTTATGTTGTGCATAAAGTTTTAAATAAATAAATATGCATTGAAATTATTAATACGTGACAAAGTATTATGTAATAGTTGAGCTTAAAGCTGGCAGGCACGCTAGCGCAGCTCTCCATGACCAGTGTCAGTTTGTATTGTAATACTACAGTACGGGTGTCAGCTTTACTATCTGTCACCCGCACAGCTTGGAAACTCTTTGGTTATTTGAAGTACTAAATACACCAAAAGCTATATTATCATTTCCTTTTTCAAATAAAGACGACCTTGGTTAAAAAACACGAAAAGCACAGTATTTTTATATTGTACTGGTCATGGGGGCTCATGTTGCATATAATGATGATTGATGATACAATATTTTTAAAATATTTTAGCTTTAAATTCATTTTTACGTCTTTTTTATTTATCGTATGAAATCCCCGCCTTCGTCCACTAGGATACCCTACTTAAATCCCTTGGAGATTTACTTGAAGTCTTTGTCCACACCGATCCCCTAGGGGATCTTTTTTGAATTTTTATTCATTTTGATCCCCAAGGGTATTTATTTGGAAGTTTTTGTAAACACAAATTCCACTATCCCCTGCTGAAATCCCCGGGTGGATCCCCGTGGATCCCCGGGTGGATTTATTTGGCTTTTTTGTATACCGCGATCCCTTAGGGGATCTATTTGCCTTTTTTATAATTTTGACCTCCAAAAGGATTGAGGGATTGAGGGGATTTTAGCAGAGGATCCAGGTGGACGAAGGCAAATCCCCTCATCATCTAATAGGAAAATACAAAAATATGCAACTATGTGGGAATCGAAACAATGATACCACACGGTATCCCGTCAGAAGTGATTTTGAAGAAAAAAACATATTTTCTTATATCAGCAAAAGGCTTTTGTACACCAATAGACTAAACAAAACGACACGAAAACAAAATAATCCTAAAACCTTAGAACTATCATCTCTCCAAAACAATTTATTTTCACAGGTAGTAAAAACTGCTCAATTGGAAACAGTCAAAACATTAACCAAAAAAGTAGTTTTACGGGATTTTAAGATCCAAGTGACGTGACGTGATAATATAAATATATTTTTACATATGTAGAAATCATCTAAGTAAGACTATTCCCAAGAATAATTTTAAATTACCTTTAACAGTGTCAATCGCCAGTGCCAAAAACAAGAAAAATTATAACCACCACAATAAAATAATGCTTCATTAAGCTTAATTATAAGCGTTAACCAGATTATTAATGATTTAAAACAAGATGCGCCCTAGAAAGCATTCCATAAATTTAATTGGTCTTTTTTTATACAGTTTAATCAAGACTAATTCATTCGTAAGATTTTAATTATTATAACATTGACTATCATATAGTGATAGTCGGTAGTATTTTGACATAGTAGTTAAGTATTACATTTATAGTATTATCATATTATGATCTTATTGATTACATCATAACTTTACTTTCCACAATTTTGATTAGTTTAACCAATTTTAACCTACCTAATACCTTTAGATAGCGATCGATTCACCTTATTAATGAATAAACGATAGTATTTATCATATATATATATATTATAAATGTTAAGTTGGCTTTTGTATGCTTCAAAAACTCAAAAAGTTCTACACTGATTGAGCGCAAATTCTAACACAACATGCAACTCGCTTCAAAGATTGTTTTTTCTATTTTTTGCACGAGTGATATTCTTTAGTTCTTATCAATGTTAACACAGAGAAGCATGGCAGGGTACAATTCTTTTATATATAGAACTTATAATTTATCTAAAGGAAGAAGAGAAATCAAGTACAAGCCCAAATAGCTATAGAGTAGTTTCTGTGTTCTGCAATATTTTTGAAACACCTTTTACCTATGACGACTCGAAATAGTTATCTAAAAGACTAACGGATGCCGTTTTGCAAAATATATCTTAGAGAAAGCAGGACAAATCTTTAAAGCATTAAACTTTTCAATAAACGCCTACAAAGTCTAAAAAAGAAGTAATTGAAACGTAGGCACAACGGACAAGGAGTTTCAAAATATGAACGATGTCAAAATCAAAGCGGCGTACAAGGAATCCCATACAAATATGTATGTTGATAACCCGGTCACATACGCGGTCATACGCCCATGCAAACCGATTTAATAAATCACTGCATCATTGTGTGTGTAGGTACACAAATGTGAGACACACACCCGCTAGACAAAGTTCAGCTGAGATTAAAAATTAAGTTTCATAAGCACAATGGCAGGCGGCATAGTTTCTTCAAAGTAAATGGATGGCACAGTTCTCTGTTCCATCTATTTTAAGTTTTAAGTTCCATCCATACCATTCATAGTGTTTTGTTTTATATATTATATTTAATAATTTACTTGATTATAAATCAATAGAAATCAGGCTGTAATTTTGCTAAATTAGCCAAAAATTAACAAAACGGGACAAATGAGTGTATGGCTTATGCAATGAGCCTTCATAAACATTACTCAAATTCACAAACTATAAAAAATGGAAATTAAGTTGATTTAAAAGACAAACTACGTAAAATGTAGAGTATTTTTAAAATGTCAAAGTTAGATTTTCATCACAATATAAGTTTCTCAAATTTAATCTGTACTTCTCTAAATTTAAGGTCGATAGGAAGTACCTTATAAGTTGTTAATGTATCTGCGAAGTGTTAACTGTCTTTACAAAATTAGCCTTACATCTCATCGATGCCGTATAATTTATTACTTTGCCTTAGAATCTTGATTTTACCATAACATAGTCTTGGCAGATAAACAGACAGACAATATTACGCAAATATGAAGATAAAACAATTTCAAGCGGCATGAGCATGTACGATTAAATATCTTTGTAAAAACACCGCCAGGTCATATCGACTAAACAATGATTACAAAATAAACACAATAGACTTTGTTGTGGGTCGCCAGATGACTCGCTAATATGTTGTTCATTCACAATCTAATTACAAATAATAGATATCGCTCTGTGTGAGCGACGCCTTCATACTTTTATCTTTATTCGCAATATTTTAAAAGTAAACTTTGTCAAAATCTCGATTCGATATAGAGTTCCAAGTCCATTATTTTGTTACTAATTTGTTTATTTTTTATCAAACAGTTTAGAAGACTGATCAAAGTATAAATACAATAGAAACAAAATCTAAGCTCTTCAGCATTAAAGACACAAGTCAATTGTTAACTAACGGCTAACGGCCGTTCTGAGTTAAACGAAGATTAGATTAGAACATCTAAATAAAAAAAAAATTGCCTATCAAATATAAATCGGTTACCTAATCTCGGTACCGTCTCGGTGTATTTAAAAAGTAAATAAATTATTCATTCCGCATTCGTTTCTACAACCTATTCAAAAAAGGGCCGATAACCAGCGTTGATCTTGATATCGACATGGATTTACCATTAAGTTCAGTGGCATGATTCCAAGGTTCAAGGCTTGGACTGAATGGTGCCCATTGTGGCCGGACGTATTGCACCGCCTCGTCGCCACACATCGGCCTTGAAATGAGAATACATACGGTCAATTTCCTTGCATCATGACCTCCATTCTAAAGCAACACTTCACTTATGCTAGGTATTGTGCCTTTTAGAATACGCAAGAAGCTTCATTGAATAAATTACCATCCTTTATTATAAAACACTACTGTACTATTACACTACTAATACATTTCATTGTGGTAGTAAATAGTTTCATACTAATTTTTGAACTCTAAAATGATCTATGATGAGAATTGGCCTTGTGGAGGAGAATTGGCCTTGTGGAGGAGAATTGTATAAATTAGCTAAAATGTTAAACTTTCTTCTTGGACAGTGTTAGTCCAACTCTATCCAATAGTTTTCATTACTAATAGTATTAATTTAGTTAGAAACGCAATTAACAATTCAATACTTATAACGAAACAGTAAAAACGATTGGGCTTAGGCTCTTATAATGGAACTGATAAGTTTACAGTTACAGTGTAGTTAAGGAGTTCTAAGGGCAGCCTTCCAGTTGATGAACTACATAAATGATACTGCAGTTCTTTAAAAGAAATAAAGTTAGATATGACACTAACATACCACAATGACACGGTCAGGTATAGTTTCATCATAAATGCAAAAAAAGCGGGTATCGTACACAAATTCAAACATGATATTCACATCTGTCATACTTTCATTAAGCCAAGGTAAGTAATATGAATGATACATTTTAAGCCACAGCTCTCAATTTTGAACATAACTTACCGTATCGTGTATGCTTAGAACTCTTCGTGATTAAAACAATTGAACTCTTCTCATAATTTATAAAATATTGAATCGTTATTTTTAAATCTACTAATGCTTTGGCTACAAATAGTAAAGCTATTGAATACGTCTAATAGGTACTGTGCTAAGATTTTATTCGAATGCAGTAACTAAAAATATTTTTATTCGTGACGTCTGAAACGATTAATCATAATCTTCTCAACTATAATAGAGATTATAAATATAGTACAGCACCATTCTCACTTGATAGGACGTGATAGGACTAGTTGTAATGACACAGTTTATTAAGTATTTATAAGAGTAATCCCTTAAAACGATTAGGTCAGTGTTTACAAAGGTTGATTTCTAATTCATAACCTATTATTAATCAATTCTGTTGTATTCAACAAAATTGATTAATAATAAGTTACGATAAGATAAATTATAAACATTTTCGTGGTGAGCACACCTCTTTCAAAAGGACGCTTATATAAGTTTCTGGGGTCTTAGGTCATGGTTGTAATTGCGGGAATCAATTTGATTCGGAATTGTCTAGCTAGGTTATTACAACGATACACATGATTTAATGGTTTTAATTCTATTTTGCCTAGGTACTTACATGCTGCCAGATACGGACTACAGACATTTGAAGGTTTTTTCTGATACTTCATTTGTTTATATTATCGAATTATCGAAAGTATAATTCTCCTTGTCTGTGCTAACTAAAAAAAAAACTTTCTTATTTTTTGCATTGTGTTGCCCGCCTGACATTAAGGCCCGTATTTTAAAAGACGTCTCAAGTATCGGTTGAACTCTGATTGCCTGAAACTAGTTTTAAGCGCTGATCAAAACTTAAGTATCGATCTTATTATAGAACACCTTTTAAATTCTACTCAGTTGAAACTACTTTCAAGTATGGATTTGGTCTTACAGTCTGTTCTCAATTACATTGCCGCATAATCGACATTATTATTCCGTATAACGGAGCCAATTATTAAAAAAAACTTTACTAACATCATTTCTGTGAATTTGTATATAGTATACTATTTGCTAATGCATTGGTACATTAACAACAACAAACATATTAACAAGCTTGTTGTTCGTCCAAAATTAAATATAATAAAAAATAAAATAAAAATGACTAGTTATCAGCTATAAAGGAACGTTCAAGTTACAAACGACACTTTTGTCATGTTGAGTTGTCAAACAATGTTTTTATTTTGCTAAAATAATAAAATAAAAAACTAAAATAATATTTTACTTTTAAAATAAACCAAAAGGTTGTGGAGATTTTAATTTAAATATCTATTGTGTGTGTAAAATATGAACTTCACTGAATTTAATATCAATTAAGGTAAATTAAAGTGAATTGATTATGCATCACTAGTAATTTTTTCGTAAAGTAAAGTAAATGTTTCGTAGTTATTCAGAAACAAATCATAGTAAAACTCATTCATTTCCCCTAAAATGCCCTAGAAATTACCGCTTGAGACTTTCAGCTTATCTGCTATCTTATCTCACATAATCAAAAAAACACAACTGTCAAAATTTATACCTGAGTAAAGAATTTGACATAAATATCGTTCTAAAATAAGTTATCACTTACTCGAGTAAGGATCGGTGAATCTCGTTTTAAGTGACGTTCAATACTAAAATCTCTACTTAAAATTAGTTTTAAGACTAGATTCACGACTGGGACACCTTTTAAAATACGGTCCTAAATCTCTCCAAAGTTCTTCAAGGATCTTCGTTCAACAAACTGATCGTTGAACTGGAGATAAATTTTAATATCATAACAAGTTAATTATTATTACAGAAAAGAATTAAACTGTAAAACACAAGTAGTACTTTTCTAAAATATTTTTCATTAAAACTTAAATCTGAAAGGGACTTGCAATTTTTGTTAGTCTCTGTCACTTGTTAGTCAAATAAGTAAATTATAAAGTTGTACAAAATACTCTTCATATATGAGAGCATAGGTATCGTGCAAATAACCATGAGAGCATGAAAAACCCTATTATTCTGACAGTAGTAAATATTATGATATATCTATATTTATGGCATTGATCTGTCAATTTTGTGGCACTAATTGCAACTGAGTTGCGAAATTTTGCAAACAACCGCAAGACAATTATCTCTAAAGCGATTGCAGTTAAATATTTACCTAAACATATGGTAAGAAATATCTTTATCGCCTCGACTTCCACTAATGTTTCGATTACCTTTTAGGCGCCTATGAAATTAAATTGAATAGATTTTAATAGCTTGCTCTTAATGGAATTAATATTTAAATGGTAATCTTACGAGTATATTGAATTTGATTATTCTATGGCTATTAAAATTAATTGATTATTGATTAGCCTTATTTATGTGATGCATTGTAAATTAAAATAATGTATTGTAAATATTACTTATAACACTCAAAATGTCATTCTCTGATGACGTTTTTATTTATTGGAAATTCGTAACATAGTAAACGACTAAGCACCCTCAAAACGCATTTATTATTGAAATTTTTTATTTTTTAAATTACCTTTAATTTTGACTGAAAACCTTTTTCTTTTACCTAGATGATGATGATAATGATGATGATAACGAGCATGATCGAAGACACGTAAAAAATAAATAGCAACCAAAATAAAAACAAGATCGATAGGTTCGTGAGACTAAAATTAAAAATTTATTTGTGTAAGAAAATCATTGAACTCACTAATTTTGATGAAACTTAAATATAATTTTATTGACGGCAAGATTGATTAATATTTTGTCACTTTGACAAGGGTTTGAATTTAGTACAGAAGTATTATTTTGGATTTTCTTCAATGCAAAGATAAGCTTAATATTTAAGTCTAGATATCAGAACAGGTTAGATTCATAACACATTTTGTAGTTCTCAAGTAAGTTGTTATAGATCACAACACTATCCCTAAGCTGTAAAGCTACTTACTGCGTGTAATAAATTGTGACTCTGTGAAACCGATAAGAATGTATTAAAAATAAGAAGTATTAAAAATAAGAGAGACATCTCTCTTATTTTTAATAAGAGAGATGTCTCTCTTATTTTTAATACATTCTTATCGAAATGCGTAACCATTCTCAAGACGATCATTATTCGGGTTCCGCAGGACATTAAATCGATCATCTCCAGGAGGATTACGGTCGTGAATTTATATTATGCTATAGTTACTGTCAGATAATAATCCTATTATAGTCGTTAGCTGTTGGAATCTGATCGTGAGAAGCCATTCTCACAGCTCTTTGAAGCTATAAATCTGTTAGACAGGGTGACCTATTTGTTACTCTTAAAAGTCACGCTTGTATTTAATCCTTTTTTATTTATAGAACACTGATGTCTGTAAGGCTAGAATACAAATCCATTTTAAGTATTGGTGGACTCTGAGAGGCAAAATGCAATGATAGAAATGTAGATTCTGAGTAGTTTAGTACAAAAAGAATTCAAAAGGTGCTAGGCATAATTAAACACAAAGAGATGACCTTGATGAATAACTAAATATTCAACATTCATTTGAGGTAGTTATCTATTAATGTAATGTACGTAATGCAATTAGATCAATTAGATCAATATTTTACTTTGCGATGTAGCTGATGTTTTATTTATTCTGGTACAGTAAATATTAAAGTATATATAAAAGTGCTAAATGTAAATATAATATTTACACTTAGCACTTTTATTTAAATACTCAGTTCCTTAGGGTTTATTCTAGCACGAATAGTTTACTTATATCATTTTAGAACTCCCAAATCTGTAACTAATAAGAAAACTCAAGCACGAAATAGTATTTCGTAACCTGCAAGCAACTTAATAAAGAAATGTATAGTTGGTTCACAGAATCAACAAGTCAATCGTTGCTCGAGATAAAATAAAATAAAAAACACTTAAAAATAAATCTGTCATCGACGGACTGCGATTAGAACGCCTCGTATAGTATTCATGGCACAATGTTTGAATGTTTACAAGCTCCACTCATCGGCCTTTAACTAACTAACATAGTTCAATAAACATAAGCCTATGCCTTCCATGTGTCGGTACAACATTTAATTTACGTAATAGCCTTTATTAGATGCGGTATTTGACAGATCGCAGACTGATGGCAACATGTTTATATTACAGGTAGCCATGCTCTGGATCATTTTATAACAAGTTACCGCATTTACTTAAATCCAATTGCGACCTACTTCAGTTTCAAAAATGGCTCATGAGTCAGTTCTTCCTGATCATGCACTTACCGTAAATACGACCGAGTAATGCAATGTTTATTGATTCTGTCGATATGCTTCCTATAAAGAATAAGAGCCAAAAGCCTGTCGTATTTAAAAATATTCATTTGGAAATTCGGAACACGTAAACACGTGCTTATGAAATTTTAAAATTCTAAGCAGCTGAGAATGTACCATTCATATTCAAGTAAGGACTTTAAGATGCAGATAGAAGAATGTTTGCAAACGACGGATCATAAAATTAAATGCGAACGAATGACCGCGCGGGCGCATACCGTGTTACGATGGTGTGCGGCGGCGCCACATTTCTATGAACAATGAAATGGTATGGAAATGGCGCCAAACCCTTCATCATAAGCGTCGCACGCGCATGCCATAAAGCTGCATGTATTAACGTTTAGCCTCGCCATTTACGAGTTCGCCCGATTGTGTCACGTCCTTGGATGGTGATGAAGGATATTTTATTGATCTTATTCTTTTATATTAAGAGCAATATTAAGAGTAATTGCACAATCGCGTCAAATAATACAGTACTATTAAGAATTCTTTAACAGACATTAATTACCTGAACGTATAAGTAAGTTTTTTAAACATTAAAGGTCGACATGAAAAAGACTTACTACTAAACATTTATCTCTAAACAATTCCCCATCCTTAAGCATTGAACAATAACAAATGCTTCACTGACTGGTCATAAACGACTGCTAATTTACGCGTTTAAATATGAATGATTTAAAAAATATATCAGCAATATGATTATGGTTAAGTGATCGATATTATGATTCTGGTAGTTTTTATAATTCGTTCACCTGTAGAAGACTGTAGCCTCACCATTAGTATCATACTGATAGGAGTCCTTCCTCAACATTTTATAAATAGAAATAAAATGACTGTGTTTTAGGTACAGGCATAAGTATAACATCGTATATTAAAATTAATCGGTGTATTACTTCGTTGAAAAAACAGAACATAAGCTCGCTTTAGTAAAATCCTAGTAGTATTTTACTAAGTTTTTAGAGAGTAACCTCAAAGAGTCCGCATTTCTATCTTTTAACAAGCAGTGTTACAGTAAAGTTTGTGGCCCAGACCGTACCCAACGCTCCGAAAACACCATATAAAGGACGAAAATGTTTGTCCTTTGCTGTTTGCCATCAGCTTCCATCAGACATGACCCCCAAAGAAGGACAAGCGTTTCCTCTTTCATTGGAAAATGATGATGATTAGTGTAGTAATATAGATTTTTATTTTTTTTATTTATAACTGATTGTGTTGAGCATTCAATTAACGCTTACAAGTTTTGAAGACTTAAGTGTTAAGCGCCGAACATCTAAAAAAGCGTTGAAAGCTTTGAATGCTTGAGTTGCACTCTTAAACATTATATGTAGTTATTAAATGAGTGCAATTTATCACGCACATATTTATTTATTACGCTACCAGGGTAATAGAATGGTAAATTATAGAATAGAATAGAATATTCTTTATTGTACACCAATTACAATATGTTAGAAAGATATCACAAACAGATATGTATAATGGGCGGCCTTATAGGTAAAAGCAATCTCTTACAGGCAACCTTTAAATTATATGTGAGGCCTTCAATGGTGGCAGGGATAAATAAGGGTTTCAAATATATTGTTAATCATGGATATTTTACAATGAAGGAACCATTGTGATGTACCTCCAAGAAAACGAGCCTTTAGACAGGATCAGGTGATCATACCTGCAACACCTCCAGGAACCCATTGGTTTAGGTTTTATATATGATAATGATCGTGAGAATTTTCATTACATAATGCAGTATCAGTAGGTACTAGATGTACAGTATACACAATAGAAGAATATCAAGAACATGCGAATCATATAACTATAGTACTGATACTTATACTTTAAAATAATTAATATTTAATTAATTAGTAATGTTTATTCAATATATAATAATGGTAGCAAGTGGCATATTCAAAATCTATGATTGTCCAGAAGAAGGTATTAATATTAAATGAATTTGCAGGAACTATAAGTAAATGCATAATCATCATCAACAGCCTTTAGTGATCTACTACTGGACATAGATCTCTACTATACCACGCTTTTCAGACGGTTGGCATAGGGTTTGTTTCAAATGGTCCTTCTTTTTGCAGTGCTGTTGTCCTGCGTAGTTTTCTCAGGATGAACAGTCGTGTTGGTAAGACTCTGTATTCTTAATCCGTCACCAGTAATCACCACACGGATCAATACATAAGTAATTTAATCAATCACATATGTACTATTAGAAGCTCTCAAAAATTCTAAGCGTATATTTGTATGAACCTTTTCAATATTTCCCGTTCTACGGCAAAATCCCTGTGCGAGACAATTAAAGACCTAAGAAACTAACTAACAATTTATCCTGTGTAAAAAATGTATCCGAAACACTCAACGACGCAACCCCAATGTGCTAGCAAAAGCACTCAAACGACTGTACACCAAGCTGTACATTTGGTCCATGGTACAATCCAACAAAATTATCGATTATCGACTTTAATGGACATATTACCAATCTATTCGGAGTAAAATAACAGTATATTACTAAAACATTAAAATTTTGTTTTCAAATAACATTTAAATAGACCTATTTTTTAACCGACTTGAAAAAGGTTATCAATTCGGTTTTTTTTTTTATGTATGTTCAAACATAACTCCGTCACATATAGACGGATTTTTTTAATTATTTTTACCTTTGAAAGGGGTTTATTCCGAAATGGTCCCATTTAAATTTCAGAGCGATATGATGATGAGTTTCAAAGACAGACAACGGAGCTCTTCAAAAAATGACATCAAATCAACCGCGATTGCTGTTAGGTTTCTAGTGCTCTTTGTTTATGTCTAGGTTTTTTTTTAAGTCGGGTCAACGTTTTTTTTTAAAAGGGGTTATATTCCAGGCGAAATTTTTCTTGTTTAAAGTAATACAATTTACTGTGAACTCAATGATGCCTTAGGCGGACTTAGTGGCATATTGCATGACCTAACAAGGTAATGTAATATGCCACTAAGTCCGCCTATGCTCCATGCGTGCATAAACTTGACTACTATTTATGTATATTATATTATTATTTATTTATACTAAACCATTATTACTTCTAATATGGAATGATTTAATATTGAAAACTTTTAGGAGCGAATAAAAAATAAAGCTTTAACTGTATAGAAATTCTACATATCAATACGGTAAACAAGAATTCAAAATGTGTAGAAACTCAATACCAAATAAAACCAAATGTGACAAATATCGCGTATTACGACATTCTTAATAGTGACAGAATCGCATATATACTTTGAATATGAAGAAACTAGCCATTCATACTTTCCTTTTAGAGCGCTGTGGTGCGCCCGCGCCTGTATCGGCGCGCGCACGTGCAAACTACCGAATTTGCTTAGAGCGGCCGCACGGCGCCAGTCTACTTTCCGAATAACCTTCGCGTCTCGTTTGTGACCTTTTACGCACGTAATACACGGCTTACGAGTCTGTGCTCCACTCCTAGCTCATAAAATAATCACGACTTAAAACACACAACTATATAGAGAATCTAAAACCCATTCTATAATAACGAACTCACTGCAGTAGGATATTTGCATAGAAAACTGCTACGACTACGTTGAATGTGTTTTCAAACTAACTTATAAACGTGAAAGTGACTGTCTGCTTATTACTTTTTTATGGCTTACCCTCTGAACTGGTCATATAAGAAAGAGGTTAGTTTCATAAGACTTTTTAAAAGTAGGAAACCATATAGGTATATCATATTTTTTACTAAAATTAGGCTATTATTTTCGCCTTCATAGCTAGCGCCGATAGCTGATGTGCATAAAGTATATATTTAAAATTAAAGTTATCATTAAAGTTTCTTCAAAGTTTCGTCAATCTTTACTAAATATACACAAAATGTCTGTATTATATAAATATATATATATTATTTTGTGCATATTTAAGGCATTCTTACCAAATTTTAGTGATTCAACTACCAAAAGAGCAGCACAACGTTTGACTTAGTGACAGTGGTTACTTCACCCAGGTGAAAAAGTATTTTTTGACCTTTCTTTGAATATGGCATATGTGCCAAAATGACGGAAACTTGAAAGAAAGGAAATCATTTCAAATGTCCCAGTCCCCGGGCTAACACTGACGTAATAATAATGGAATAGAAATCGAACCCTACACGGAGACTTCCATCGATCGTGGTGGACTATCTTAGGTATTATTCTATCTAATTTAATATACTTCTCAGTATTAAATGATTTTTAAACTCATATAACTTTAATTAAAACATATTGTAAATAATATTATACTAGCTACTGCAGTCGTCTTAGCAATAGCCTTGCCGTACGCTAGTATTTGTTATAGAGTAGTTCGAAGTGCACCGTTGAGATGAATGTGGGCTAATAACTGATCAATCAATATATATGTAATTGAAGTATGAGATATTGTTGATGATTGGCAATTCTCGGGAATGCGCCATTGACGTAGTATTCACTCTTGATACCTACATCTAAAAGTCTCAGCACAGTATTGTAAATATTTTTACACGTTTAAAAAATAATATTTACAATACTCACATCTTTATTTATTTCAATTTTACTAAAATTCCAATCAAATTAACGATATTTTTATTATCAAATATAATTTATGTCCGGTTTCTTTTAGAATATGGTTTGCACGTAATCGGGGATACATCGCCTATCAAAATAATATTTTTAGTGTTTTTTTTGCATTAGTAAATGAACACATAGCTCTTAATCATTCATCGTCCTTCGAAGAGTTCTTGCAACAAGCCCAGTCGAGCTGTATAAACGTAGCATTATTTAGAATGGTTCTGCCACGTTCTTCTTCAATCTAATAGAATTCTGTTGCTCCTTATTTCCGAACAATCTAGTACAAGTTGTTTTCGGGATATTTTATTACCTCGTAACACGTAATCTTCAAAAGCTTTTGTTCACAAGGTAAGATTTACAAATATGAGGTAAAGCCCTGATCCATCATTCACGAGAAAATACACCCGTAAGTTAGACGACTACTTTAGTATCCAGCGGTCATCAGAAGCAGAAGAGGGTAAAGTATTAGGTAATACGTGTATATACAATTATTCTATCAGCGCAACCGCAACTTTTCTCCTTTTAATAGTAAGGTTAAGTCTTCTATGTGCAGGATATCTTTTAATTGAGCTGGATATTTAATTGAAAGTGCATTACAATCTATATACACATATATATGAAAACGTTAAGTTGGTTTGTGTACGCCTTAAAAACCTAAAAACTTCTGCACCTATTAAGCACAAATTTTGACATGCTATACAAACCGCTTCAAGGATTGTTTTCATCTATTCTATCTTCAAGTTTTTTTTGTCTTCATTTCTCATCAATACAATTACAATATGCCACAGCAAAGCGTAGCAGGATATATCTAGTACATTTATATTGTGCAAGAGTAATTCTTGTATTTTAACTTCAAGCAGACGGTAGCTTGTTTACCTTATTGGTGTAAAAAATTATACTTATGTTCCAGTTGCCATTATAAGGGGTTTTAATGCCGTAAGACATTACAATTTAAACATTTGAAGTGATGACGATATTAGTTCGTCGACTCCGGTCTGTGTAAATACCAGGCCTTAAAAGCAGCATAAATACGGTATTTGTAGCGAATAAATTTAAATAACCTCAATCAAATTAGTATTGAGTTATCAACATTAAGTTGCGTAGATGTTTGGCTTAAACAAATTGTATAGTAAATCATTGAAAAAGTGAACCACATTATAATGTAACGGGTAATAATAATGTAAATTTAAGCGTGCTCTTACAACTTTATAAAAAAATAAAATTAGCTGATTTAGGATGAAAATAGACAACTTTTTGATGTCAGTTGAATTTTACGAAATGCAAATAATTTAGTATTAAGATATGACGCATCTTATAATACTCGCATATTAAGGATGTACCTACATTACAAGACTTGTATACTGATGACATTTCCTTTCTGCAAGTTCTTACTAGCTTTAGCCTCAGCTTCGATCGTCTAAAAGTCAATTTTATATTCTTTGGGTATATTACTCTCTTTGGGTATAATCTGGATGAAATATGTTATATTCTATGTCCATTTTTGGACATCTAACAAAGTTAAAGCGCAATTTTAACATTAAGTTTAGATGCTTAGCTTATTCTATTTCAGTTCAACGCAAGAATCAGAGTCACAAATCCATATAGGTATATAACTTGCTCCTAAAACAGAAATCTTTAACTGCAATATTAATGTTTAAATGATCTAGCCTTCACTCCAATTTAAGCAAGAAGGACCAAACTGGCTCTTATGGGTACACTAACGGATGTATAGAAAGTGTAGATTATTTTTAATCCTAATACATTTGCCTCACCTAGCGGTTTACCAAGATAACCTTATAGAAAAACGTCGTGAAAGGTTAACGTAACCTACTCTATTTTGCATAAACCCATTGCGAAATTACATATAAGAGTGGAATGTCCTGGTAACCTGGTCCGTGTGGTGACGGATTAAGAACACGTAATGTCACCACCCCTATTCATCCCGTAGGTGTCGTAAAAGTCTACTGAGTCTAAACACCAATGGTGGGGTCCGGAACTGGAAAGACTACGTCGTAAAGTGAGAAAGTTGTTCAATAAAGCAAAAAACTCGCGATTAGACCAACATTGGGATGCCTACACGCAGGCCCGACAACAATATAAGAAGAGAATCAGAACCAGGAAAACTGAGTGCTGGAGAAACTTCTGTACTAACATAGAGAACAACAACCAGGCCAATAGAGTCAAAAGCATACTGTGTAGTAGAGGCGAACACAATCTTGGCTCACTGAAGAAGCCTGATGGTGAGTATACCAAAACAGACTCGGAAGCCTCAGAGCTGTTATTAAAAACACACTTCCCTGGATGTCGCATATCAGATGTGATGGAAAAATGGGAAGACAGATGGGAAAAACCACCAGATGATACAGACTGGGATACGGCCCGCAAAGTTGTCACCCATGACAAACTAAGATGGGCAATTAACAGCTTCCTACCATTCAAGGCGCCAGGACTAGATGGTGTCTTCCCAGGCCTACTGAGATGGTCTGATACGACATTACTGGACCATCTTATAAAAATCTATAGGGGCTGCCTGGCGCATCAGTACATCCCCTTGAAATGGAGAGAAGTTAAAGTAGTCTTCATCCCCAAACCTGGTAAAGGTGACTACACACAACCCAAATCACACCGACCTATTAGTCTCACATCTTTCCTACTAAAGGTTCTTGAGAGGCTAATAGATAGGGAAATCAGGGAAACTGCGTTAGTCAGTCACCCTCTACACCTCAATCAACACGCATACTCGATGGGTAAATCAACAGAATCTGCCCTACATCGAGTTGTTTCATATATAGAAGACAATCTAAATCACAAAAGGTCAACACTGGCCACCTTTATCGATATCGAGGGAGCCTTTGACAAGACCAAATTCACCAGCATTAGCCAAGCTCTTTCTAGGCATGGTGTTGATTCCACAATCTCAGGGTGGATCGACAGCATGCTAAGATATAGAGCTATACAATTCACTGTGAGCGAAGTGACTAGAGGAGTGGTGGCTAGAGGTTGCCCCCAGGGAGGTGTACTCTCCCCCCTTCTATGGAACATTGTTGTGGATGAGCTCATCGCACAACTTAATGACCAAAGATTCCTCACAATAGGCTATGCAGACGATCTTACCATTCTCATCAGCGGTCCTTTTGAGAGCATTACATGCGATCAAATGAGACTTGCACTGAAGATCGTGGAACAATGGTGCGCAGCACACAACCTGACAGTGAACCCATCCAAAACAGAGATGATCATGTTCACAAACAAACGCAGCCTAGGAAATCTCAGACTTCCCAAGCTATTTGGAACACAACTTACTCTTACCAAAGAGGTCAAATACCTAGGAGTAATACTGGACAGTAAACTCCTGTGGAATAAGCACCTCGATGAAAAACTGAATAAAGCCTGCATTATTTTCTGCCAATGCAAGCGGCTACTCGGCAAAAGCTGGGGACTATCACCCAAAATTACTTTATGGCTATACAGGACAGTCATAAGACCAATAATCACTTACGGTGCTGTTGTCTGGTGGCAGAGAACAGAGCTAAGCACCGTCATAAACAAACTGCAGCAATTCCAGCGACTCCCATGCTCCGCGGTCACTGGCTGTATGCGCACAACGCCTACTGCCGCACTGGAGGTGGCTCTTGGTCTGCCACCCCTGGATCTATTCATACAGCAGGAGGCCGCCATGGCGATCATTAGACTCAAACACCTGGGTCTATGGCACAAAAGGGAGGGATCGCACTCTAAATTATGGGATCAATTGGTGGAATACGAACCACTGATAGCAGCTCCATGCGATAGAATCCCAAAACACCATATCTTCACAAGAAGATACTACATCCAGATACATGGAAATGACCGTGATCAATCCGGCATTAACGAAGTCCGAATTTACACGGACGGTTCCAAGACTAGGTCAGGAACTGGAGCCGGAGTTTTCTCGCAAGACCTAAATATATACATATCACTAGCGTTAGGCCAACACAGCTCCATATTTCAATGTGAATGTGTGGCAATAACTTACGCCGCCACAACGGCCATGTCAAGGGGTATCAAGGACTACAACATCCGAATAATATCCGACAGCATGGCCGTCTTAAAGGCATTGGAGGGCAACACAATGACCTCTGGTGTTGTCCTCGAATACCACCAAGCACTGGAACAGCTCGCTATATTCAATGGGGTACTCCTCCAATGGATTAAAGGGCACAGTAACTCACACGGGAACGATGCCGCAGATGAGTTGGCAAGGAGGGGATCGGCAACCCCAACCTCTGGCCCAACCCCACTTCTGCCCATATCGTTTAACCAAATACGATGCTGGGTCAGGCAACGGACCTGTGAAGCACACAACCGGAGGTGGAAAAACTCACCCGGCTGCAGACAGTCCAAACTGGTGCTGAATCAAGTCACTCCACGACTCACCTGCAGACTGATCAGTCTTAGCAGACCGGACATCAGAATGGTTGTCGGAACTATTACAGGACATCTAGCCCTGAACCGACAACTATTCATAGTCAATGCGACGGACAGCCCCCTGTGCAGGGGGTGTCTGGAAGCTGAAGAAACGGCCGCCCACGTAGTCCTGGAATGCGAAGGAGTGGCCACACAACGGGCAAATATCATTCCTGATATAAAGTCGCTCCTAGAAGCCTGTGAACGCCCCAGGAGGCTTCTGCGCTTCTGGAAGGAGCTTGGCTGGCTCACCTAGTCAGCCAATCCCCGACGCATAAAGGACCACTCTGAGTCTAAATGCGGAAACCGAGGCCCACAACCAATACCAATACCAATACCAAAAGTCTACTGAGGGAGAAAACTACGCAAGACAACACTGCAAAGAGAAAGAAAACTTGAAACAAACCCTATACCAACCCGTCTGGCCAACGTGGTATGGTAGGCCAAAGCCTCCTTTCTAAGGAGTGTTTATGTCCAGCAGTGGACTATTATAGGCTGTTGGTGTGTGATGTGATGTGTCCTGGGAACTAAGTGTTCCACTGTAGTTAAGATTGTAATCTTGTTCTTGTCCCCCCGTACGCACTGTGTACTCGACGAAAAACAATTGTTTATTTAGTGATATTATTTTACTGTTGTTTTTCATATCTAAATAAATGAGATATTTGTGACAAGGTTAATTTAATGTAGGTGAAATTTAAATATCTCTACGTAATAAACAGCGTTTATATTCTGGCTTCGAATGTCGATTTCTATTTCTTTTCGATAAATCAGGCAAAGATTATGCGATCTAAACGAGATTTCAAGTTATAAAACTGAGCATACTCTACCCGAGGCCTTAATTTACAATAACATAAACAATTATGTGGTAGTGACATAAATTTTATTTAAGGTGAAAATATCACATTCAGACAAAGCATGTCATTTAACTATTACTCGTGCGAACCTGTGTCTGACTATAACTGACTGACTGTATTAAAAGAGATACAAAGTATACTCAAAAAATATTCACGTCGTATACAAAAACAATGCAGATGTCAGCGTAGAATGTAACGTCGTCCTAGTTAGAGTGATAGACTTGCCATTCACGCACTAGTAGTCACTACTCTGTCTCATATATAGCTCTACTAGTAATACCGTTTAAAATTACAAAAAGTTAGGTAGGTATAAGTGGACTCACTTGTGTCTTAGTTTACAAAACATTAATTGAAAGATAAAATTATAATTTTGCCTGCAAGTAATTAATTTAATAACAATCACGTGTAGATAAACTTTGCTTTGCGAAATCTATTTTTACACACAGCAAGCGATACCGATATAGATAACATTATCCATTCATGACAGAATGAACATTTATTATTATAAAATAATAACAAAAAATGTAGAGCAAACGTATCATTTCGTACTGTTAACACATTTAAATGATATGTAATCTTACGTTGCCACGTAAAAATTATCGCTAGTACGAGTACGAGTAATATGCTGTTGACGCTTAGAATAAATATAATAATTATTTTTGTTTTGCCTCTCACGTCCCAATGTGATCAAAATTAGAGCTATTGCTTGGAGCCTACAACTTAAGTGGTAGATGTAGATTTCATATTGCCTACTTGACCTTTAAGGAACTTAGAGAAGGTGATCCCAATGTGATCAAAATTAGTAAGTAAGGTAACTTACTAATTCCAAGGTCCTACTAATTCCAATAGATCCATTCCAAATAAACACTGCCTGTAAAAAACTAAAAGTTGTAGAACACTTTTATAGGAACGAATTAGAAGGATATTGAGGTGCAATCTACCTAGGGCAGAAAACGGTCTCATCATGAATATCATCCAGGTATTGATCTCACGAGACAATAACCGTATGAATGAAGACGTAGGTAAATACAAGCTCCGACGCTTTTTTATAGAAATACCGCTATTTGCGAAATGTTTTAAAAAGATTTATAGTTGGTATTCAATACAACGACTCATTGCACAAACAAATTAAACACTTAAAACTGGCAGCTGAACATCCAAACACAATGATAGTAAGTTAATGTAAAAAAGCCGGTTCACGTGTCGGGAATTCTAATATTCTATCAAGTTGATTTACTGCCTATATCTGTAGTGTGTCACTCGCGTCGTACTCTGCGAAATAAAATCAACAGTCGTGCTCACATTAACCCGTATATTGGTGGCGCCAGTTTCTGACGCTTGTTTCCATTGTATCTACCTACTTAGTAATAACAACAACAATAATGATTAGATAAAAGGATTTATCGCACACAACGTTGACATCGCGACGACGCATCTTTAATGTAGTCTCTTGACAAAATTATTAATGCTCTTAAATTACGTTGTAATAAGCAATTAACAATAATTTATTTGTACGAGTTGCACCATGTTGTGCTCGTGCTACGTTAATGCTTTCTACTTCTGTTTTATTAGAACATCGATAACTATTATTATAATAATTACCGTTATAGATGTCAACTGATGAGTTAAAAATAAGTATATGTATATATGTGAAGGAACATAACGTACATAATTGGTTCACTTGTATATTTGTGGGATTTAACAACGCTCGACGCCGCAGGTGGATTCAACCCTCTTTAAAAAATCGGTTTCTAAACATCCAATTTATCATTTTGAGCATCCCCAATTAGGAGTAAATAAATACATCTGAAAACAATTTCATTGTATAAATTTAATAAATACTAGTATAATACTAGGAAGTAAGTATTTTAATTAAATTAAATTAGGCTCAATCAAGAGTATTTGTTTAAATAATATATAATTAGAACAAAATCGATATACTCTAAATGTACCTAATACGAATGAAGCTGATTGCCACCTAAGGTCGGGGGCCACTCAACATATTGTAATTAGTACTTATAATGAAATAAGTATTCGGTGACTGAGTAGATCGGGTGTCCTCGCAGCGGCGGCGGCGCCTGTCTATACGCTGGCGCCGAACGTCGCGACGCGCCGCCCGCCTTGTTTGCACATCGCGTATGTTCACTATTTATGAATGTGCGTTTTCACATAATTCCAACAAACACGTAGAAAATTACGAAAATCATGACGTCAGTACTTGCGAATATCTGATACTACTTGTGTTTCTGTTTTTATGACTTCGACCTTACAGTATCCTTTTAGCAATGCGAGGTGAGAGCGGTTTTACTGTTTTGAATACCACCGAATTACATACAACTGAGTACTAAACGCGTGACGCATGATTGGGTTACTAACAGTTGTTTATCTAAACCTCATGTACTAAAGAATACATAACATGGCACCACCAATGCCTCTTTTACAACCAAATCTTTATCTAGAAGACTTTGATCGTGGGAGAGCCATCCTTCGGAAGAAATAGAGTGACACGACCAGTGTGATGCCATGGCCTCAAAGAAAACCGATGTTCAGCAATCAGCAATATTTTCGTTGCTTTTCACCGAGTGAGTGAGGTCACCGGAATCCAAACTATCCAAACTTGAATCAAGGTTCTAGTTGCTGGGGGGGGGAGTGGGGGCCAAGATCGGCTACACATTTATGACTCTTGAGTTGAATGTGTCCATGGGCAGCGATAGTCACTTACTTATTTGCTCGTTGGCCCCCTCTAATACGAAAATATAAAAAAAAAGGTTAGAGAGCACCTCCCTAACTGCCTCAGCCAATATCGGAATCCTAGGCATCGCCATATACTAGTAGCGCGAAGTTTGGTTTCGGGGTCACTTAGGAGGGTAAGGTCAAATTGACGGTGTGCTGAACAGATCGCGGCAGTATTTTTCTCCGGCCCCCCGTCTCCAATTCTATAAGGCTCCAGTCCGGCCGTATATGGAATACTTTTCTCATCTCTATGCAGGATCACCCCAGTACCACCTTCTCCCTCTGGACCGTATCCAACGAAGAGCAGCTCGATCCCTTGGCGTTACGTAGAGATATAGCTTCATGCTAAATTTTCTATCGTATATATAATGGAGAGCCCTCCGAGAAATTGTTCGGACTGATACCAGCCGCTACTTTCCTCTATCGTTCCACACTGCTAAGTTTTCATCCCCACCACCTCGATAATTGGCACACCACCATTGTACGCTTTTCAAGACACTTTTTGCGTCTTACAACCAACCAGTAGAACAAGTTATCGATTGCGGTATTCCCGGACCAACACGACTTCCAAACCTTCAAGAAAATAAATACCGCCAGGTACTGGATATTATACTAATAATGTCCAGTCACTGGCGGTATTTCTTTACCACTAGGACACGTATAAAAAATCATTACAGAATTACGGAGGATATCTGTGTCTCTGTTAAGATATATCTTCGCTTTAATGTAGGTAGGTACTTACACTAAATACAGATAAGACGTATTATATTAAATGTGTCTCGTTATACCTTTTTTTCCACCAGCACCTATCGGTGGCATGTCAGACTCGAACCGACTAAAACCGCACGCCGTCTCGGGTACTAATAGCTGGGGAACCAGGTATACCCTAGAAAGGAAGTCCCTGGTGCATGTCTCGTTATACCTAACAAGAACACAAATACAATACCTGAACATTGCAGAAGTTTTCCTTAATCAACATCACTAATGGTTATTTGATAGAGTTCCAAAATTAATATTCTCTTTTCTATACTCCCTAAAAATATCGTTATATCCAAGTGTATAGAATAGTAGAAATTTAAATTTTTAAATATTACGAAATACAAAATATAACGTCAATATTTTATTAATTTATTAATTACTTCTGCATATTTGTACTTACAGAGAAAAAGCGTATGGTGTGTAATCATACATTTATTACATAGTTGATAGGTCGCACAGTTCCGGGCACGCCGAGTCACACATAATTCGCATTACAAACCACTCTGCTATTAGTGTACACTCTGTTAGGTACGGGTCCAACCATAAATCGCAAAGTTCTAAAACTACTCTAGTGGCTAATGAGCCAAGATAAAAATAATAATAAGACCTCTTGCAGCTAACATCTATCCCCGTTCAAATCTTTCGAGTTAACTCAGCCTCAAAGCCGCTTGCACAGCAAAACACTTCTTTGCACTTCCGACATCTAAGCACTTTACCCAGTAAACGGCGAATAAGGCTGAAACAAATGCGTTAAGGAATGCGTTACAGCGAGAGACACCGATTTCACAAAAATAAAACGGCGATTGTGCTCGGCATCGGCGTGCACAAAACAAATTCCTCGAAGGCACTTGCTGTACACTGAATTAGACACACTCGTGATCGAGTGGTCACCGTTGTTGCGGCGCTGCACCGCAGCGTTGATGTGCGGCGCGGTACGGAGCGGTGATATGCTCGATGATCCATGAACGTAGGTACCAACTGCCGCACCATGTCACCTCGCAAACAAATCACACATATGTAACCAACATGCCTAATGCAAATGTTATTGCTAACTGCTTTTTGAAAATTGTGATGTATATAAAAAATAATACAACACCTTTTAGGCAAACTTCGGGGAGGCAGAAGTCTTGTCCTAATCATAAACTGTATAAAACTTCAGCTAAGGGACACTAAGATATCACTTTGCCACGTTCCTTAGGCAATGTATGAGAGAGTACTAGAATACCGCAAACATAAACATAGTTATTACCTACTTTTCATAATAACAAACATTGCACAAATAGTTAGCGAGACAAAATTACAACACAACACAGTCAAATCGTGGTTACACAAATTTTAGTATGAGCGTTAATATTTCTATTTCTTTCTAAAGGTATTATGTATTGAAATAAATCACTTTACAGATGTTGCGGCCGACTCCCTGTCTAAAGGCATGAAATTTCCTTAGTTTATTACAGCAACACCTGGCTGAGATTTAATTAAAAATTGCCCGTTTTAGTGTCTTCGTATGGCACTGGAGATTTATTAAAAGCACGATAAACTATGTTATTACAGCGGCAGACAGCCAACTGGAGTTCTCACAAAGGCAACTGTGAATCAGATTTGATGCGTTTTATAGTTACGAGCCTCAGATAGAGTTTACGGCCGGCTTAGAGTTCCGCGATGCCGTGCTTTAACTGCTTATAAACCATATTGGAATTTCAATTATTTGATTGTAGCGGCACGACTAACTCACTGGACACTAACGATACCTACAACTGAAACTTAAATCGAGACAATTTCATTACAGCCTCATTTTGTCTGGCATAAAATGTTTGTGTTTACATGCCAGAAGCTATAGACCTAAATAAATCTGGACCAAGGGGAAAATCTTTAACGTCAAAAATATTGCGAGAACATTTATTAGAGCGAGTATATCATGTTTTTTTCTAGGAATAATATGACTTAGTAAATATAGTAAAAGAGCGCGTACGTTGACATCCACGTTATTTATTCGCAAAAAATGTGTGTTGTAAGTGTTCGCTAAAAAGGCGAGCAGACGGCGTCGCGGCCACGGGTCGACGGCCGCGCCCAGAATAACCAGCAGCAGCAGCTATATTTGCAGCAGCGACGCGGGCGCAGGGGGGCGAGGCGTACCAGCGCGTGCCATTTCTGCATCCACCGCCCGGTGCATCTGAGTAATGCCATTATAATGCTCTAGATATAGTTCTAATGAGTGGATGCGAGCAGGCAGACACTGCGTCGGCGTTGTCGCCGCTGTGGCTATCACTAGTGAGCCACTTCCTTACCACGCTCCGCTGTGCCCGTGGTACCTCCGTGAAGGTAACTCGTAAATCACTATCTGTCGTCACAAACAACCAAGATTCGAGATAACGCCACTCCAATCTTATAACGGATGAATTGAATGTATTAAAATTGACGAGAAGCCGATGATGAGGTCAGGCTTGAACCTGCAGTGCATTCCAGTATGCTTATTATACCTATACCTAATATATAATGATGAAAGCCGCTCCTGGGAACAGCCACTCGCCACTACGATGTCATTTGTCATCGCCGGCTCCTGTCACATCACATACGCATACTTTCTTATACTCTGTAATTACTTTAAAAGACGGGAATCTTGCCGTTTCCATTTAAAAAAATGCAGTTGATGGGATGATGAGTAGTGACAATAAAGAATTGCTCACAAGCGCACTTTGAAGTGAAACCGAAAACGACTACCTACGATGCAATAATAATGACTCAAGCAGTCGTACCTTTGAAATAATTTTATAAAAAAACTGTTAAACTATAAACTATAATTCATCAAAGTAATGTGTTCGAATATCATTTCGTATGATTAATAAGTTTCCCTCGCTAATTTAAATGTCCAAAACCTGTAGAAGTGTCGAGTTACTCAAGCGAAGCAGTTCACACAAAAATGGTACATTGATAGTGGTCATCAAAGTGACTATACATGCAAAAAGCCCATAAAGTTATATGTCGTTCAGTCGATTTCCACATGTGTAGATAGTTTTCGCGACAGATGGCCAGTGACTCATGAACCTGTTGCCAGCGGTAAACGTTTCCAGTGTAATCGATATGACAATATTTATTAATCATTTTAAGACAAAGTTAGGTGAAAAATGCAAACGAAATACGTTTTTTTAAGGCTTAATTACTTGTAGAATCTATTTATCGACCGCTCCTGTTTGCAAAATTTTAAGATATCAAATGTCTAGCTTAAAAACGAATGACATCAGCACTGTTATCATGAGCATGGTTGTAAAAATGACATCATTAACGAGGAAATGAAATTGATCAAATCACCGAGATCACGTCATGCAATATCTAATTAGACTGTAATTAAATATCTTAACCTTTCCGGGCAGATACATGTTTCATTTTTGTATCAGTCGTGTCGTGAAATGCCTCGCAATGAGCACGCACGCAATTTGGAAGCATTATGATCTGAAGTTGTAGCGTCCAAAACAAACATCAGTTGTAAAATATATTGGAATATTCTTTATTTGGTATTAATTTTACGCAATTTGAATATATGTACAAGTTTTTTATAATACATACAACATACGTCATAAGAAAAAAAAGAGAGAGAGCAGGTTCTAGACAAGGACAGAAACACATTCTAGAATCGAGAAATGGGTAGTGTCCATCTTAGGCCCCTTTTTTAAGTATGCATTAGCACATAAAAATTGCAATTGTTATTAAGAAATTAAAATAAAAAATATATAGGTTTTTGTGATCCTTAAAGAGGAGGAAATTTCCAAGAAAAGGTTTCCGACACCCACGGAATGAATAGGGGTGGTGACACTCTGTATTCTTAACCCGTCACCATGCCGACAGTTTTTAAGTAATTAACAAAAAAACGAAATGCCAGCTTTTTTTCATCTTAATTTGTTAATCATCATCAACAGCCTTTAGCAGTCCACTGCTGGACATAGACCTATTATATTATACTACGCCAGCCAGACGGGTTGGTATAGGTTTTGTGTCAAGTTTTCCTGCGCCCTTAGTCGGCTCTTACGATACCCACCGGATGCTTGGGGGTGGTAACAATCCGTATTCTTAATCCGTCACCACACCACACAATTTGTTAATGACAATTGAATTTTTTTTTGTGCCAATACATACATTCTATACATTTTTCTAGACGTCATTCGAATGAATCGAATGACCCATCGCTAATATTTTTAGGAACTTTATCAAGAATTAACACGTTTTTGAAATCACATACAAGTGGCCGTTTGTACCTTGAAAAACTTATATAAGACTTAAATATGACAATCTTTATCTCTCTCTTATATGTTTATGTCTAAAGACGGTCAATAATTATACTAATTACAGAAAATATGACAAGTAAATTGTCAGTCACTAATAATGTAATAATATTTAGATAATCCAAATAAAAATTTAATCTAATCATTTTAGAATCGGTCAAGCTTTTCTATGTTAAGTTTTAAATCACTGGCAAGGCCCAAAAAAGGAAGAAACTATATTTCACAAAGACAACTTTAGTTAAAGCTGACTGAAAACAATTCTTAAATAATTTAAAATAAATATTTTTTTCGAACGACCGTGAAATGGCGAAATAAAATTCCTATAATAATCTAAATTATGTTATCTATATTATTTTATGACGGGCTTATTGGACTAGTGGTAACAGATCCTGGCTGCTGAGCCTGAGGTCTTAGATTTGATTACCAACGAGTGTAAATTTAAACGGCAATCATTTAATGTTAAATTAATGGCATTTTATGAGTTCGGTTCTTATTTACCTAAAATATGTAGGAGGTATCTCATATTGATCTACTCACTAGCTTTTGCCCGCGGCTCCGCCCGCGTGCATGTCAGTTATCGCGGTAAAAAGTAGGCTATGTCACTCGCTGATAATGTACTCGTAGCTTATCATTGGTAAATTGGATTTTTTAAAATCGGTTTAGTGGTTAAGGCGTGAAAGCGTATAAAAAAACTCACTTTCACATTATAATATAAGAATGGAAGTATGGATTAAAACATAACTCTCTAGAGTACATTTTAGATGCCAGCAGGCACCTCAACTTCGTATTAGGCTAAAATCAACTATAAAGAAATATTAGGATAAAACAAAAACGACAAGCAAATTAAACCGGGAAGTAAACTAGTAGAAGTAGAATAATGTATAGTTTAACTCCTAGCTACTAGGTAGAAGACAAACTAAGATCAAAGGCAAATGCTATCTAGAGACATGTTAATGGAATTCAGCATTAACAAAATCTCACGCTGTCCGTTAGTCCTTACCTTAATGTACATATCTGTAATACTTTAACATATTGTTACGACAGAGGAATGGATTAAGCTGTTGCTGGAGCAAACTATATTTTTAATAATATGAAGTTATGATTGCGATGTTGGTATGGAAATTAGACTATTAATATTGTGCTTATGATAAAATAAACAGCCGGTCTGGGTCATTAATTATGTGCAATTTACCTACTATCTCTGTTGCTGTGCCCAGTGGCCGTTAGGTATAGACTTCTAAAAACATGCTATAACCTTGTCCAAACACAAAGTCAAAGTAATTAAATTAACTGACGCATTTAGTGGTAAAAATATGTGACGTTTTATATTACCTACAATTTATCATTCTTCATACACAAAACTCTAGACAAAAACAACTCGAATGAATTCAAATCTGTAATTATGCTTCAAATTAATAAATAAATACTAGTTGTTAAAAAGGCAAGTAATTATGGAATAATTTTAGCGAATTGTCTGATTTAAAAACTCGTTCGGGTAGACTGTATGCATTACATTTCACAACTACACACCTATTTTTTTACTTGTTTCTCATTTATACAATACGTAATTAAAAGTCCGTATCGTAACTTAATGGTAAAATTAACATAACTAAAGATGAAAAATATAGATGTACAGAAATGTAACACAGATTTATAAATTATATCTATAGCAAATCGTAATAATTTTTAGCAGGTGGATGTGTTATTTATTTTTTCACAGTCAGTGTAAAAAGCTTCATTGCATAGTATCGGATTCTTTTCAATTGTACGTAATGTTGTTAGAAAAATAGTACCCGGTGTTTGATAAAAAGTAACGGCAAGTACTTGTAAAGATAAATAAAACTAAAAGTTATCTCAAAGTGATCAAGTATCTAATAAAACTCAAAGTATAGTATCATCCAAATAAATACCAAAGACACGAGATGTTGTTGAAACATAAAGATTACCTATCTTTGGTTTAAAAAAAGCTGAAAGCAGAAATTTTAATATCTCGTAAATCACAAAAACAATAGTAATATTTCTACATTATACACAGTATCCACTTACAGTTAAGATCTCCCGCGCAAGTCTTGCAACATCTGCCAGGCAAAAGCACTGGCGTGTCACATGAGGGTTCCGGACATTCATTCTTGATGTTCCGGCAGTGAACCTTAGCTACAACTCGTCTCTTCTTTTGTACCTGCAGTAAAAACATCATTTACATGAAACAAATGTTGCATACGCTAAACTATACTTACATATTCTAGTGTATGTCAAACATAAATATATTGCCAGCCAAAAAGGCAAAAAGGCATAAACCCTTTTAACTGTCGCAAATAATTTTATAATTAATACGAATACTTCATGGATGGGACATGAATAATTAAACCATGAATAAACTCTTTAAATTTGAAAAAAAAAACCTTCAATTTCAACCTCTTTTCTCTCTTCCTCTATCTCTAAAAGAAATTTGTGTAAATAATTAGATCAATTAAAATTTTTAGAAGTATTATGCGATCCAGATATATATATATATATATTATATATTACATCACATATTATATCCTAAGGTTTATCCTGGGTAAACTCATAAATAGATCATGATCCTGGTGGTCTAAAAATGACTACATACGACGCATATTGTGTAGAATAGAGGATTAATACTGCGGTGAAGCACAGTCAAGCAAGCAAGCTCAAAATTTCAATGCAATTTTTAATGAAAGGACCACCCTGGACGGCTACATAACACTTGTACATTTTGAATTAATGAAGACTTAGCCTATTGAATTATTAAGCGTATTTTCTCAATGACAGGGAAGCATCGGCAACCTATAGTAATACCAATTGATTTGTCAAAATCTCTGATAAGATTAGTTCTGTGAAATAAATTCATTTATCATTAACTGATTTCAGTGGCTTCGTCCACGTAGATAAGAAATTAAATCCAGAAAAAAAAAGGAATAAAATTAAAAATAAGATTTTGAACAAAATACAATACTTGGCTTTAAATATTCTATTATATTATATATATTATTTTAAGATAAACACTAAATTGTAGACCTACATAAGGCAAAATAAGCTTTTGTTTGTTGAGTTCGAATCTGATTTATAATTTTAATTTAAATAAAGATAAAGAAAATTTATCGAAGAAAAACCCCTTTTTTTTAAATTCATGTCCCTGCTTCAAACGATAGTTGTTTGCCTAGTTAAATCAGCATCTCTGTGGTGTTCGAAACACTATTAATTTCACATTATATTGATTAAGGAAGAGTGCTAGTGAAAAACTTTTCCAATAATTTAATTTCTTTCATTTTTGGCTTGTCTTAAGTTAACCTGCGCAAATTGCCGGCATTTTGCAAACATTTAAGCGATTTTAAAGATCTTGTTTGGGCTCAAGTAAACAGAATCAATCGACACCGCGTTCATAAATGTTGCAGATTTATACAAAGTAACACACTGAGATCACGTTACACTGATAATATAATTGAAAGGTTTCTCTTTAGTTACATTTCATTAGTGTGATATAGCTACTCAATTTATTATTAAAGTTTATTATTCGATGTATTGTCAATACGTACCGCAACACACTCACATTTGATGCAGTACATCACACCGAAGGGTGGGCCCAGGTCCGCAAACCACTTCGAACCCAGCTCCATAGCTTGTTTGCCGAACAAACATTCTGCAACAATGTAAAAAGGAAAGGTGTTTTAGACTGCCGATATACATACGCTTTATACACTCACGTCTTTTATACCCAGAGGAGAGACTGAGGCGGATTAAACTTTGGCAACTGTAATTTTAGTCCCACCACGCAATAAGGAGCAAGCCTTATTGGTTTCTAAATAAACATGCTTATATTTTTGCCTCGGTGATGTAGTGGTTGTATATGTGACTGCTGTGCTAAAGTCTCGGGTTCGATTCCCAGGTCGGACCAAATGTTTGTATGATCTACAAATATTTGTTTCGGAGTTTGGGTGTTTTCTATGTATAATATGTAAGTATGTATTTACGACAAAAAAAAATAGGTATTCTATCAGTCAATGTAGCTTTCATAGTACAAGCTTTGCTTAGTTTGAAACTAGATGGCGTTATGTGTCGGATATTGGGCATCTTTAATCCAGAAAAAGTACCTACTATTTTAAAGTTTAAACCAATTTTTACGCAAGTGTAATGCCACGAACAAAACCTACTATGAAATAATATAAATTCATTGTTTGCAAAATTTTAATAGTCATAAAAACGAGAGTTTTCAAAAAAATATTCATCTAAGCTAAGCTTAAGAAAAGTTATGACTAGATATTTTATACTATTGCCCCTATAACCAATCACCAATGTCCATGATTGATTCTTATACTACTTTGTATTTAGAGTTTATATTAAAACTTAGCGGTTCTTGAAAGTAGGATGTCCAAGTAGCAGGGACCTGCTGGACTGAGAAAGACCTGTCTTGAAGGAAGTCTTTACGAAAGGACTGTTTGCAATAAACCTCACGATAAAGATTAACAAACAGCATCATAAAATATATCCGTACTGGATAGATATAATCTGTAGATATACCTTATAACGATTCATCAACGACTTGATTACCAATATCTAGCTAAGGAAACTACGCTTTTAATCCTTCTCTTAAAGATTCACATGTAAACCAATGTATTCAAGTATTGTATATATATATATAACTTCCTTAATTGTAAAGTACAAAATAAACAAGCACATCTCTTTTTTTTATTTATTAATTTACTGTACGCATAGCGTAGTGGTTTAAGCGGTCGCCACGCCGCTTCCTGCTACGCCAAGTGTTGTGGATTTAAACCCCACATGGGACGACACTGTGTAACTGGATGTTCTTTGTGTCCGTTTCATGTATGTTTGTAAAGTACCCTGCGACACAGAATATATTCCTAACGCGGGAGTTGTCTTTTTAACCAAAAAAAATATTTGGACCTTCCAATAATAATGTGATTTTTACAGCGCATTTACACAAGTTAAACAAGAAATATTCTTACTGTCAATGCAAAGGTCATTTAAGATACGATAATTTGTATATTTTAATTAAATGCTTTTATTCGCATACGTAATTTGAAAATACAGAATTGTGATCACGTTTCTGCATTTGTACACAAAATTTACTACTCGTATTAAAAAGTACTACAAGTAATCAGTTTCTTTACAAAACTTACGATGGCGTGCCAATGCGCGCCGTGCATGAGATAAAAGCGAATGGCACAGTCAATGAAATGGTTTAAATAATAAATGAATGTGTTCAATATTCGATCATTTATAACTGTACGAGTGACGTCAACTCTTAATAAATAGATGGCCTAAAAAAACAAGCAAAAAAAATTAAACTGAATATTGCTAGCCATACAAGCGAGTAGAAAATATATTATAAACTTGACAAAGGGTTTCTCTCCATAAAAGAATGCATAATCAAGCTGGAAGCCACTTCTTTCATGCGAATGGGCTATGAAATGGTGATATGTGCTAAATTTAATTTTAATATGAATCTATATTCACGGAGCGTTTAATGACCTAAGGGCCTTTTCACACAGAAAATGTTCCGTTTGATGTGTGTGAAAAAGAAAGGCATACTTGATCAACAACGCCGAATTGCTGTAATGCAGTAATTTACGTGACAGCAACTTTACGAGCTCTTTATCTTTTTAACTGACTTTTTACTGATCTAACTGATCATAAAGTCAAGTATGGTCAAGTATAAATCTATCTTAAGACGAATTAGCTCACATTCCATTCCACGTGTCAATATACACGCGTATATTATAGTACTCCATTTTATTTGATTTATAAGTTAGCAGCTACAGAACCTGCGCAGGTACAGGTTAACAAGTTGCATTTACATACCAAACTTGTGAGCAAACATCTAAAAATAAAAGGTGCATCGTAGTGTTAAAATAAATGTATGTAGAAAATACATGCGTGTTTAAAATGACACTGGTGGACGAAGATAGCAATTGTAGGTATTTTTTATTAGTTCAAGACCTTCCGAGATTATTACTGTTTCTTGTAAGCGACTTTGAAAAAAGGAGCAGGTTTGCAATTTGTTTTTTTATCCAACCACCAGCAGCCTAATGGCAGGATGGTCAATGAATTATTCAAATTTCGATATCGCATTGATTATTTAATTTCAGTTAAGCGGATGCTTAACTGAAATTAAATAATCTGTCTGTGCTGTTTTATTGTAAGGGTAAGTGTAAAAGGATTTTTACACTTACCCTTAGAATAAAACATCCTAATCAAGTGAGTAGGAATAATTACAAAGTATCTCAAAAGTATGTACTTGTAGATGAACTGAAGTAGCCCAAGTGAATTAGAAGAACGGGCCAAATATAATTCATGTACAAAAACATGAACAGAATTCTTTTTACCTGTTTTTCGTCAATTTCGCAGACGGAGAGATGTAAAATTTGCAACACCAAAAGCTTATATTCTACATAAAATGTAAAAGTGCTACCAATTTGAATAACTATGCTAAAATTGCATTCTAAGCGTTATCGATATTACACAGGTGTCACTCAGCAGCTCTACAACTACTACTACAACTCTACCAAATATTACAAAAACAACAATAGATTTGACTAATAAAGGCAGTATTCCCCTATACAGACTTCAATTCTAATCTCCTGCATCCCGCCTCTTTCTGTTTTTCTGACTACTAAATACAATCCAGCAATCCATTACGTTACACTTCGTTTCAGGCGAAACCTAACAAACTAAAAACGAAAAAAGTTTTTTTTGGTATCATGGGTCCGTTAAACGTTAATAAAAACCCATAAACTAAAACAGCTTTCCTCCAATTCCTGAAATAGGCAATTTTATCTAAAACTCTGATTATATCTTATTCTTATCTAAAACATTTATCCTATATTTGAAATTTACTAATTCAAGAAACATTGAACAGTATTAGTATTAACCATATAGTAGATAGACTAAGTTTATGTAATCCTCGAAGAAGATTTGAATAATTTAATTTATACAGACAAACATCATGCGATTTTGTATCGTAGATAGATTCGCTATCAGATGCGTCTGGTCGATAAAGTGCTCGGCCTCTACGTATAGGCGTCACTGTTATCTTCCTCTCCTAACTGTTTAATTAACCTCACACGCAAGTGCACTGATAACGATTGAGTCTTGCTGCGTGAGAACATGTAACTACTCATGTGAATATATATATGTATGTGACATTGTTTTTAATCTTAAACCAAAATTAAAGCTAAAACAACGCTTTCAAAATGTTATATTATTTGACATCCGTAGACAACACGACAGATGCCACATGGGCTCTTCAAAAAATACTGGCGACCGTTACTTATTCGCGCTAGACAATTTAATGTAACTAAATGATGTACTCGTACGTAAATCTACTGCCACTCAACAACGCGCGACGTCACCTATAATAAGGAAGAAGGGTGACGCCAATGATGCGATACCGACCCGCATTCAGGATGCAATAATCTATACATTTGTGCCTACCACACAAACGCCATTAATGACAAGAAACGACAAGCATTATTTCTGTATTTTATTACAAATTTTTTGAGGGTACGTCAAATTCATTAAAAAGGAAAATTATGAATGCAACTAAATAAGAAAGTACTAATATTGTTTGGGCTTTCATGTCTGCCAAAATTTACCGCCAGGTGTGGCGGATCGTTAAGAGACATGACGAGACGCTGCACCGACTGGTCCGCTGTTACCACACGCCAACCTATTTTGTAAGACGCGGATATTTTTTACTTTTATATATAAAAATATTATCTCTGACATGATTTAGGCATATAAAGTGAGGCGAGACATCGCGTAACCTTCCTTTCGTTTTCTCGGAAACGTTGGCAATGGGCCAGAAGCGCTTCGCCAGGGAAATGAAGTATTGGCGACGCCCGTCTTATGCTTCTTTCACGATCTGTTTATGGAATGTACCCGATGCGAACCACTGTTTATTTTGATTTGATTACAACCGCATCAGAAAACTTTGGTTTATTTATAAATATTTATAAGATATATGTTATTTTATGTTAGTATTTGATAAATTTAGTCTAAAATTCTGTTTCATTTTATGTCATTATTTTTGCATATCTCCAGCCCCGGATTTAGGGGGAAGGGGGCTAACCGGGGTATCCGCTTCCACCGGCAGTTTCTAGAGCCGCTAGAAAATTATAATAATAGTGTGATTAAAAAACAGAACTTACCCCACAAAGCGACTAGCATCCGGAAGCCTGGTTAACTCACCGTCGACTAGTAAGAAGAAAGAGAAAAAAGAAGGCGCCACACAAGCCCACACTTCAAGTAAACTTATATATTTGTAAGTTTTTTTAAGTAACTTATCTCAAACGCTGCAGAGAGGGACGCTATTATCAAGTTTCTGCCGCGGTTAGAAAATATCGTAGGACTGGCAATCACTCAAAGACACGCAAACACACAGACTCAGACTTAGTGCATTGTAGGTTATAGATTACGGTGGGTATGAGTTGCATGTCAAACCAGAAGTATATGATCGCCTCATTGAAGTGTGCACAAGTCGCTACGATAAATCGTATACATAAAAGGGTTGAAAGAGGCGTACGCCGTATTTCAACGGACGTGGGCAGCGCATAAATTGTTCGTTCTGAATTAGCCTTAAGCAGGATATTTTGACGTTCGCTCTGCCGACACGCAGCCTAGTTTACATTCGCCTCCAAGTGTGGAGATACTACACGATCCACCGCAGAGATTACCATTCATCATATGAAATTAATGCTTTACTTTTGGAACGAAGTTCCTTATCACGCGTTGTGAAAGGGGGGCTAGACGGAAAAAATTCTCACGAAAAGTTGTAACGACACTTTTTATTTTGAATTGTCACTTGTCAGTCATTCATCGCCATCTATCGAATAGATAGGAAATCATTACTTTTCATCTCAGTAAAATTAAAATTTATGTTCTTAGGTTGAGCAAAAAATATTGCATTCGACATCATTTCTCAAGGAGATTTTACCAATGTATAAATTGTTTTAATTAGAAACCACCTGAAAAATATGTAGGTAATAGCCGCTTTCATAGATGGCGTTGTAATTAAAATCGTATCGAATCAGTTTTACTCGATCGTCACAACTTCGTTCCTATCGGGTGTCCCACGACACCACACGGCTTTTTTTTATAGGTAAAATTATCAAATAAGACTTTCTTTTTACAGTCGTGTATAAAACAGTTATAGTTGTCACGGTTCAAGGTATCACATCGGATATGCAGCAGTGAGTCAGTCCCGTACGGCATTATAACAGTAGCGACTCGGTCTGCGGCCGTCTAGATCGCGTGGGCGACGCTCACCGCAGATCAGTCAATTTGCTTTGATCACTGTATCATTACACACACCCACACGCTGAATGATTGCTCATTGTGCCGCCCCTTGGCGTGCACATTGTGTTTCGTATACATTGGTTAGTGACGCTGTAATACCCTGCCCACGGTAATACCAATCTATATTTACATTTTCTAATGGCTTCTTAATGCTAGCCAGAGACACATTTGGTAATAATCAATACATGTGGAATCAATTTATCTATAAAAGGACGTATTTTTCTTTTCAATGTCGCCTGAGGCAAATTACCATACTGCTAGTTGCTATTACGCCTTCTCTTGATAACACAAATGTATGTACTTTTGACCAAAATAAAATGTTCTAGCTATTATTATTCTATATTAGCTCGATTTAAATGGAACCTGTTAAGTTCTTATGATTCCGGTGCAAAAATGGTGTATGTCTCTCAATTTTCTGTATATGTCTGAGTCAGTGGTGGGTCACAGGTGTGATCATAGGCGCGTATTATGTAAAGCGCGGAGTATCGAGTGTCACCGACAGGTGTCTATCGTCGCTAATAAGAATTACTGTGGCGCATCGATTTGTTCAGTCGCTCTTTGTGCTAGATTTCAGAAATTTTATTTTCTCGTTCTCGGGATTTTTAATCCTTTCGATACTATTTAAGGATCGATGTTTTCAAATGTTTCTAACGCACCTATTTTATTATTGTATAACAATTCATTGTACAATGGTGGACTTAATGCCACGGGCATTTTCCCCCAGTCTAATTTTGGGTGGTGTGGAAATGTACGAGTAGGTGCACTAGAAATTAAGTTTTATATACAATGAGACAATAATAATTAAGGATATAAAAAAAAAACATCTGTGCATAGACTAATTCTATTGTGTTCAGTTGAGTTCTGTTCAGGTGTTCACTAAATATGTTGACAAGTCTTGTAGTTCAATAAAATTAACCCTAACAAATGTTATGAATGCACTTTGCACGCTTTTCCATTTAAGGGGTAAAGAAAAGGATATATGAACCCTTTCATTTAGAAAATGGCACTCTGGCAGTGATATTGCATCCTGAATTGTTTGACAAAATCCACAATAAAAAGGTGGTAGATAATACTACAGCTCAATCATTTAACGTCGTAGTATTAAATGTGTTAGTTGACACATTCTAATAATATAGAAAATTAATAGGAAGGGTTCTTTGTTTAATTACGTTCAATCTGTTTTTGCAAGAACTATAAGCCTTCTTTTTTTATGGCATAGGAGGCAAACAAGCAAACGGGTCACCTGATGGAAAGCGACTACCGCCGGCCATGAACGCCTGCAACTCAGGTGTCACGAGCGCGTTGCCAGCCTTTGAGGAAGGAGTACGCTCTTTAGGGATCGAGCCGATCGCAAATCTTTTGCCTATCGACGATTCGAGTCGCTCTTCTTTGGATACGGTCCAGAGGGAGAAGCTAGTACTAGTAGTACTGTGGTGCCCCTGCATAGAGATGAGAACAGTATTCCATATGCAGTCAGACTTGCGCCTTATAGAGTTGGAGGCTATGGGCTGGAGTGAAATACTACCTCGATCTGTTCAGTACACCGAGCTTCTTTGTGACCAGTTTGAACTGAACATCGCTCGATATCACATGATTAGTCATGTGATATCGAGCGATGTTCAGTTTCGCGGTCATTTATAGAGGGTAAGGTCAAATTGGCATGGCATGGATATGTTATTATTATTTATGGCATATTATTGTATGCCAGTTAGGGAGGTGCTCTCGGTGCAAACGGTTCTTTTTTGCGGTGAACGCGCAAACTTGTGTCTTTTTTGAGTTAAAGTGGACCAGATTCAGTCCACCCCAAGCTGAAACCTCCGCTAAGGAAGCTTCAACTTCAGATACAAGTTCGTTTCGACTCTCGACGACGTTTTCCGGAGAAATATTGGGACTGCCGGTATAAAAGGCATCTCCCGTGCTATCATCTGCATAGCAATGGATGCCACTGGTTCGTAACATATCATTGATATATGCAGAAGAAACAGTGTGGACGATAGCACACAGCCTTGCGGGACACCAGCATTTACTTACATAACGACCTTAATGCTTCTACCTGCAAGGCAACTGGTGACCCAGTTATATAATTTCTCGGTAAGCCCATAGGAAGGGACCTTCTAGAGAAGCGCCCTATGTCCAAGCTTACCGCACAAGCCTCTCCCTTGGTCTCGATCGCCTGTGCCTACCGGTGTGTTAGATAAACAAGAAGATCACCAGCTGAGCGACACCAGGGGAAATCCATATTGTCGGTCATTGAGTAGCTGGAGATGTTCTAAGTACCGCAAGAGCTGGCAGTTGATTACGGATTCCATAATCTTAGAGAACAAGGGAGTTATGGCTATAGGCCTGTAGTTGGACGGGTCAGAGCGGTTACCTTTTTTAGGGATCGGGTGAACAAACGCTACCTTCCAGGAGTTCGGAACGACGCCTAGGGAGTAGGAGAGTCGAAAAAGGCAAGTTAAAATCGGTGCCAACTCTGGAGCACACGTTATCAGCACGATAAGGGGATATTCCATCGGGCCCACTCGACCACGTTTGTAATTTTTTTTACATCATTTTCTTTGATCATTTACCGTAATATGAAAAATAGGACGAAGAGACACTTTTATACTTAGGATGTCGTTGTTTTCTTTAGGCTAACTATTATAATTTATTGAAGATAACACTCGGCTGATAACCTTAATATTTTATAGAAAAAGCAAACATTTTTCTGAATTTTATATCAGCAATTTGTTACGTAAAGTCCTAGTACACTTATGTTTAACAGGAAATAGGCGTGAATTCATTATACCTGTACCCTAATTTTTTAATGTAAATAAATAAAATGTAGCAGACATTTATTTATATAATTAGCAGTAATAATCCTTGCTAAGTTTGCCAATAAGTTTAAGACGAACAATACAATGTAACTTGTAAAAAACTGTTTTTTTTTAAATAAAATTAACATATGTAAAGTGTTGAATATTAAACTTAGAATGACATCATTCTTATGTGATAATTAATATTAATTTAGTCAAACCGCTAGACTGGCCGGCGAGAATAATTCCGTTTCTGCGCCAAGTCTCCTCCACACCTGGAGACTTCTCAAATTACATAATGTAACATACATAAATATTTATAAGTAGATAAAACACTACGTCACATGATCACTAAGATTTTATTAAAGACACAATTCGTATATATTACTAGTTGTTTTACAAATATGTCAAAAGAACTATGATTTTGTAAAAATAATTTATAAGCTTTACTTATTATTATATAGGGCTATTAACCAATGTACTCGTATTTTAATACAAATCACCGCGAAATAGTTTGACATTACTCACAAATGTCTACCCAGCGTGGCTTCAACGTATGTCAACAGAGGCGGCGCGGCGTGGTGGTTTGTAATATCTACGTGAACTAAATTTAATGTTTAGACTATATGGAAATTTAAAAACTATCATAGTACGGAAAGTCTATAAAATGTAAATTCAAATTAGTTTGGACCAAGAAAGAAAATCATTACCATGAACAGCCTTTAATAGTCCACTGCTGGACGTAGGCCTCTCCTTAGAAAAGGAAGTTTTGGCAGACGGGTTGGTACAGAGTTTGATCTGTTCTTCCTTGGTAGAAGTACAGAACAGTTAAAAGAGGTTAAAAAACCTTCTTTAACTATACTGTGTCTAAAAGCTACGTTAAGTTTTGACGAAATTACCTTTTCAATTTAACTTCTATTTTGAAGTAATAATGAATGTCACTAGTAACGCCACCAGATAAAAACTTTTTTTTTTTTTAACTACTAAGGTGATTAACAAGCACACGGAGTAGTAGTAGTAGTGGCGTAATGGTAAGCGGACATTAGAACTCCATTCATAAAGAAGGTAAAGATTTTAGGTATTCTAAACTATTAACGAATGTAGTAATTGCAATATAAGTATTCATACATACACATTTCTATAAAACGGCGTGAGGGGTCTATGAGCCCCTGGTCGGAAGTTCTTTTAGCTTTTTGGTAGACGTTTACCATAGTGTCGGAAAAAGGCTTTTCCGACACTATGGTAAGGTGGAGTGAAACCGAAATATGTGTAACAAGGCTGTTACACATATTTCGGTTTCACTCCTATTCGCTCAGATCGTATAACGCGCGACAAGGAACTTCGTTTCAATAAAAAGCAATTAAAACTTCTTAAGAAAATTGGTACATTGCGTACGTAGCCATACGAATTTTATTACATTCTGATTTTTTTTATGGAGCTCAATTCATTCATTCATTCTTAAAACTATGTATATAAAATTGATAACATTGCCTAAAGATCCAACAACCACTTTCGGTAAGCTTATATCAAGTAGTAAAACGTGTCCGTATTTCTATGAAAACTACAGAATTATCTCGCGTGCATCGTGGCAAAGAAACCAATAAAATACATATTTTTAAATTATATTGAACGTGTGAACCGAATTAATTAGCATCGTTTAAAAGCGAGTGGAAATAATTGGCACAATAAAATACTTAATGTCATCTCCTGCATAGTTACTAAAGCTGTTAGTATACACTCAGTGAATTTTGTAGTCATACATATAATGATATGTAGAATGTACATGTCGAATAAGGTTGGTTTTATTATCACGCTTTTGAACCGCACAAAATCTAAGTTAAATGCAAGCTAAGTACTAAAACCGTGTAAGGTTTAGGTTTAGTATCGCGCACATTATTGTCTTAGAAATGCTGTTAACGTAACCTTTAAGGCTCTAGTAAAAGCAAACAAGACCCCTTAGGATTCTTTGGCAGTAAACGTCATTTTTAAATTGTCTTATATCAATACCCATAGGCTTTTGAAACACATAAGTACAGAATTATATATCTTTATCTCTTTATATATTTTTAAATATGCCAAAACTGGCAACATAGTTTGTAAGTATCCAACCACATGACAACGGCTTACATCGCTGGGTCACATGGAGCCTACTTCCATTACCTAAGTTTTTATTGTACACTACAAAAAAAAATCATGGCAAAACTACAACCCACGTGGCATATAAAATTTTAATAAACCTGGAAAAATGAGCACCATGGCTAAAATCTTTATGCATAGTTAAATATTGCGCAAAGAGTTTATACAATTTAAATCATAGATTTTCGCAGTATCATCTTATATTTTATTTTGTTATAAAATAAGAAAATAAAATATACTTAATATAATAAAATATAAAATAATAATGTATAATAATAAAATATATACTTACATATTACATACTATAAAATATAAATTATATCTACATAAAAGTAAATGCCAAAACCATTTTGCAATGAAATGAAGGGCTGAGGGAATGATAATATGGCTAGATGAAAATGAAAGAAAATTTATGAATTTTCTTCTTTCATCCTTTCCAATTAGGGCGCGCCGGCCCCAAATAAATTTGGGAAAAGGTAAGAAGAAGACATGTTGCTTTCATAAGTACGAGAAAGTACGAGTAAAAAGACTAGAACCATATGTTATGTAATCGCTATAAATCATCAGTCTTATTGTTTCCAAAATAGGTTTCCAGTTCAGTTTAAGTCAATACATTGGACGAATGAAACTGTTGATCTAAACGTAGCGGCAAATGGAATCGAGGGCTCTTCGTACACAAATGCTGCACATAACTCTACTTATAAGGAAGATGAACGTCTGTGCCGATGGTAAAGCCAGTTAATATCTAAAAACTTACAACATTTATTGTAAATCTTTTTAAAAATATACCTTAATATCACGAGATGTGATATTATAGTATAACATGGGAAGAAGATCACTTTATTTCATCTCTAGGATACAGAAAAATATATTAACACGTTCCCCTAAAATTTGACTGCGATGTCTGCTCCCAACAGTAAAACTATCGTCTAAATTTAGCCGCCTCCCAAAACTATAAAAAAACTTGTCAGTAGCATATGATAAATGTTTAATAAATTCTTGAGTAAAAATGCCATAGATTAATTTTGCTAAATACGAATGCTCTTCATATGTCATCGATATAGCCCACAGCGTACAATAAATAATTTTTATTAAAATACTGGATCTTGCCCACGACTTTGCACGGTGATAAAAAATTGAAATACCTTTTCACTTTTAAGAAATGAATTATCAGTAACGGTGAGATACCTGTTTCTACTTTTAGTCCATTATTATTATAAATGCGAAAGTTTATGAACATGTGCGTGTGTAGTTTTCTTATCTTGTTTCCTGTGAAATAGCTTTGTAGATTTAGATGACATTCATTTCACCGATAGATCATGTGCCACCTTCATATACTCATATGTGTGTATAATTCTCGAGTCACTGAACTCTACCTAAACTACTGGTCCGATTGATTTTGAGTGCATCCCTGAATGGCGTCGATCACTATTTTTCCAATTTTTCACTCTGCATTTTGTATCGCTGGTATTATGAGGATCGCTCTTTGCGGCCACGCCCTGACTGAGATGCAGGTATGCACTTTTTTATCATACAAAAAAATTGCACTCGGACTAGGTAGCGCTGCAATCAGGTTGTACATTTGTTTTGTCTGTGTTACTGGTTTTTTTTATTTTTGACACCAACGAGCGCATGGACAACTCAATAGTCGTAAGTGCGTTGAGAGGCCTTTGAGTGGCCCCCACAATTGAAGAAAATTTACCAAACTAAACTTTAATTGTAACTCTTGAGTTGATACGTGACAATAGCAACTTACCATCAGGTGACCAGTCTGCTTTTTGCATCTATACCAATAAAAAAATCGTCACACGTTTTATATTTCATATGAATGAGAAAACAACGTGTCTTCCTAATTAACTTTTTTAATAATTCTGTAACCACTTCTGCGAAGCTGCTGTGACGATGAGGTGACCACTTCCTGCAAAATCTGCAGGAGATGTTATCGATGCAATAGGCCATGTTATAGTTATACGCGACTTTAATCGTCCTCGCTTATATTATATACACGGAATATGCATAGCAAGGTTGACGACATCGGCGCCAAGAGCGCCTTCCGGCTCCTACAGACTTATCCATTCGCTTAACTTCTCTCGGCGGTGGTCCTTATTTTCCGAATCATAGCCGAGTTTACGCTATTTAAATTAAAGGGTACATAAATAATTAATACTCAATTTCGTTTTCGTTATAACCAGCCACTTAAACAGCCATTTAAAAAGAATAGCTTAATTCGAATACCTGAACAAACATCTCTCAACTGTTGTTTGATTATATGTGATGTAAGTCGTAACAAACCAATTAACATGTTCGATGCAGATTATTTAGACACACTTATCATTTACAAATATGTTTAAAAGATTATAATTAATTTATAAAGCAACCAGTACAATTGTGGACGTTCGTCAGTACGGTATCTGCGACCATAAATTCTCTGTATATTAATAGAGTCTCGTTTCCCTTAACTTTTATTTATTATTGTAAACTTCATTGACTGAGCCTGGCGCCTGCTTGTCGCAATTGTGACTGGTTCTTCTCGTTCTATATGTCCATAATTCAACTTATATATGTTTATTTCCAGTGTATCCTGATTAAAATGCAAGAAGGCAAGGTAAAGGCCGCTTACACTGTCGAACCAATTAGTATCAACCATAAAAATCGTACAAATCATTCTTCTTCCTTATTGAGCGTTTAAATTGACCGCCGGCGTGATCTTTATTTTCTTATAATTTTCGGAAGACTATTACATTGAGACAGTTTTACGATGTGTAGACAGCTTAAGTAGCACAAGGTACCTACATTAAAGCGATACTCAACGCCATATCGGGAACCATGAGCGCAGATTCGAGTGGCAGTGTAGTTGTACACTTTCGTAGATAAATTGCGAGTGCAACTCGTAAAGCGCCTCGGACACTCAATGACTTATTATTGAGTATGATAACAAAATGTCCAGGAACGAGCAATGGACGTGAGCCAACTTATTCAACAAAAATATCGTATATAATTTATTAGTTATCATTCTACGCATGCTTGTGGAGTGAGCGTATTCTACAGTTGCACAGCATAAAAACAAGATTAAAAAATATTTAGCGAACATACATTGCCATCGGACTACGGATTTAGCAGGCGATGCATATTATTATTTTCTGTAAAAGAACAGAAAATAATAAATCTGTCGTTTCGGCATAATTTTCACAGAAGATACAAATGAGTGAACATTACTTCCTGTCAAAGTATGTCATTCGCATGAGATGAACTTACGTTTTAAAAAGTCGGTAGACTAGATAGTGAAAAGTTTGGATTAGAAAAAATCAAATTGGCAAGTAAAGAGAGAAAAAGATGTCGCCGACAAATGACCAACGTACGTTATTCTTGACGTACATACTAAGACTTGAACGTAAACATAAACAAATTAAAGGTCAACAGTGATTGGAAAATTCAAACCAATATAAGGTTAGATGTTTTATGATTAGTTATGAATTATGTACAATGTATGTAATCTGCTGGATAACTTGAAACTTATGAATATTAACATTGGGTCAATCCAAATTTTATTACTAGGTACAGGCTACTTCCACGAGTTCGCGGAGTAGTCTATCGGCCTCCTCCCGCTGCCGAGCTAAGCTCAGGACGACGAAGCGACGGATATGGTTTATGACCAGACCATCGCGATCCGCTAGGGTGAGAGCGGATAGGCTCGAAATGCGGCGAAACGCTTACCGACAGGCACTGGTGCAGTGGCGCGCGCGGTTTTGCCGTTTTGCCCAACCTTGGGTAGATAGGGAGGGAAGCTGAGTCACCTACCAACTGATGCAGGTACTAGGTATGGCTGCTTCTGTGAGCACTTAAATCGGATTGAAAATGAGGAGAAGACACAATACTAGCACTGCGCAGCCGACTGGGACTCCACCCAGCGCAAATTTTCATACCCCGTCACCAAAAATAAAAATTACTGACTACTTTTTTATCACCATCTTTTTCATGTTAGGTATTGAACTTTCCACGGAACGTTTGTTGTCACCACTCGCGAGGTAAATAAATTTTACAAATGTATTTTTCACGAAACAATATTACTTCTCTATGTCATTTATGAAAATTCAGGTGTTGAAATAACATTTTATGTTAATAATATTATTATTGTTGTTGACAGTTGAAAAGTTGATTACCCTCCATGAATCGAAAATGGAAATTATTTAACAAAATATGAATAGTTTTATTTACTGCTATATTTTGCGATAAAAATATATCTTTCCTAAATCTTTCCCCAAGAATAAAAGTATCTTCATACCAAATTTCATCTAAATCGCTTCAGCGGTTAAATGTGAAGAGGTATTAGACAGATAAGACACACTTTCGCATTTATAATATTAGTATTGATAAATAACTTGCACCATTTGCCTCAAAGCGTAAAAAAAGACTCTGAAAAAACATATATAACAGACAAGTAATAATAATAATATTTTTAATATTACTGCAAATGGTCGGTTTATTTATGAAAAGCACATTTTATTGAGTTATATTTTATTTAATTTAAAAAAAGTTGAGAAACATAAAAACTCAACAATTTTTATATGTCTCAGAGAAACAAATTTGTTTTAATATTTATGGTATGGTTAATATAGATTTTGTGTGTTTGAGAATTAAATTCTTGACGCGTCTTTTTAATATTCAAATTTGTTTTCAATATCATCGCCATAAAAACCGGAACCTGTAGCTGGATTTTTCATTCGTCCACAACTTGTTCATTAGAGAAAACACTTTTTTACTCGTGTAATAGTGTCAGGCCAGGCCACATATAAAATATTATATTCAATTAAAATAGAAAATATCAGCAATCCGATTGCCTACCAATTTTCAATAACTGGTTAGAATATCTGGAAAATGAGACAATTTTGCGTCCCGACGAATTTCTTGGGGCCTAAGAATGAGAACTAAAATAATGGACAGTTCCGTTTAAAACAGGACGTGACAGACAGAAACCTAAAAATTACTAAGTATACAAATCATCATAGAAAGAAAATTCGAGTTTTATTATGCTTTAAAACTAAAAGAAAAATACGAATATCAGATAATTCATAAAAAGCAATGGATTGAAAATACTTGTCCCTACTCTGAGTCAAGTTCCCGCCTACCTAAATCAAATACCGCCTTACTTATCCAACAGAGTTATCAATCAGACTGCAAGAATGCAAATTTTAATTGTGGTCGGGGCTGGGTCGGTGTCGCGCGATATTATGATCGCAATTTATTTGTACGATGGCTGTGCAGGTTGTGTGCACGGCGCGGGGCGGGACCTGCACGCAGCGCCACACGCACTGTGCCCGCGCACTATAAGCCGCACAGTGCTTGAGAGGGAGACAACCGCCAATTATGAATAAACTAGCTCTACTACTATGTTAATAAGACTTGAGATTTTTCCCCAGCGATTTCACCAGCCGAGTACACTCATTAATGGTTTTGTGGCACCGTTATCAGACCTAGTAGAAAGCCTCATAATAATTTACGGCTAATTATGCATGTCTCCACTGCACTTACTTCAAGCTTTTAAGCTTTCAAAGTTTATTTGCTGCAAGCATCGGTAAACAAACATATTGCACGAACCCCTCCGTAAAACGATAAAATAGTGAAATTAAATTTATATGGGTTATTTAATAGGAACCTGTATAATTTCACAAACGGAAGTAACTCACTAGCAGTAACCTCAAGGATCTCATTAACTCAAAGTAAATCACACAAATGTGTATCCTGCTTAGAAATCAAACCCACCACACTTATCACGATTACGTGGCAAGATGACATTAACCATTGCACCATGCATGTACACATTTAAATGTATTATCCAAGTCTATTGAACTTCAATAAATAATACGAAGCCCAAAACCAGGAAAATTCAATTACAAACTTTACAAAACTGGATATGGAATTATCATTAGGTATAAAGTATAATATCTATGCTATAAGTAACACGGATTGTTCATGTGAAAAGTTTGTGTCAACTATCACAATAATAATAATAATAATAATATTGTACCACATTCACACAACGCCATCTAGTCCCAAACTAAGCAGAGCTTGTACTATGGGTACTAGATAACTGATATAAATACATATATACTTTTTTTTTTTTGTAAATACATACTTATTATACATAGAAACACCCAGACCAAATCAAACATTAAATGTTCATGCACACAAATGTTTGACTTGAGCGGGAATCGAACCCGTGACCTTTGGAATTGCAGTTCGTTACACAGACCACTACGCCATTCGGTCGACAATACACAAAAAGATGTCCTTACAACATCACGATACAACTTCAATTCTTTGAACTTTCACGAAGTTTTCAGTGTGTTCTCGGTGAGCGAGACGAAGCGCCGTGTAGCGTGGGCTTGTCCTCGTTTCCTGGGCTAAATATAATTTTACTTGATCATTTAATTAATGTGAAGATTAATGAGCGGGCGGGGACGCCAGCATTCACGCTAACAAACTACTACTACTACTACTACTACGGTTCAGCGCACTACAGAACTTAAATTATACGCTACACAATTCACAATAACATTACAAGATACATTTAAAAAAAACAAATTATAATTATGTCTGTGATCTAAGTTCGTACTTGCATAGTTTAAAAGGACATGAAACAAACAACTTGATTAATCTTTAGCCAGAAACCTACAATTCTAAGAATACATCTAATCAAGTGACATTGATGATTAGACTACATTAGTTGGCTTTAATTTGCCGCAATAAACGTCACATAAATAAAACGTAAGGTATACACATAAATTAGCAAGCGCAAAGTAATAAAATTTTATTTCTCGATTATTCAATGGTTTTAAAATCCACAAGGCAGCAATTTTTAATTGGCCGTCAAAAACAAAAATAAAATGATTACAATATTTTAACCAAGAATTACATTAAAATATCGATTGCAAGATTACATAATAGAGGCGTTGACTGAGCTTAGGTACCTAAGCTCCGTGGATGGGCTAGCTTATTCACATATTCACCGGATAGTTGCAAACCATATCATTTACATTTCAAGTAATCATGTCGTTGGCCAGAACGGACTAATTCAATTAATTATCTTATCGTCTTTGTTTTCATAGTTTAACTAAAGCAGCAAGAAATTAAAGTTATAAACATAATGAAACGCAAAAAGACAGTCGTAGGCGCTATGCAAAAAGGAATAGAAATTACGGTTAAATCAGTATTTATATTTGATCTCGATAATAGGTATTAGGCTAACTTTCCCCAGGTCTACCGGCCACTTGTATTTGCACAACATCTGCATTATAACACCAAAATTAATGTCCTTGTTTAAAGCTTTAGTGCCTTCAGTTGGGATAGGTATAGAAATCCGTGGGTGCTGGGCTAGAAAACCTCCTCGTGGTGCACCCTGGAAACGCTGGCGATGGTACTGTTCCCTCCTTGTCCTCTTGGAGGAGAGGATTATCGCCAGCGGCCAATATTCTAGCAGAAGAGGCAGCCGTTCATCGGCTCTCGGGCAAGGCCTGGTCCAGCAGGGTGGGCGTGTCTGCCGGTTGCCCTGCTGGCTCTTCGCTCTTCGGAGCATGGAGGAGGAAACCTCGGTAAAAAACCTGATGGCGGGGCCCTGTAGGGGCCACAGTTTCTCCGCTGACAGCGGTGGAGAAAGGAGGACGGGCTCGGCGTGTACTCACACTACCACCGAGCAGGCAGGGGGACGTAGTCTCCCTGTCAACCGTCGGCATATCGTAATCCCGAGAAGAGCGCTGTGGTTAAGTCTCGCGGCTCTGATCGGGGGCGAGGGTCTTGGCTTAACCGCCCGGACCGCGAGGAAGATAACCTCTCTAAAAAATTCCCCGAATCCCGTGTTCTGGTGCGTGGCCAGGGGATGCATGGCTGATGGGAAGTTCAGTCGCGAGCGCACTCCAAGCCGAGGTACCTGCGGACCCCTCGGTTGGGTTAAAAACTTACGCTTGCCCGGGTAATGGGGGATCTCTGCCCGGGTGGACCTTTTAGTTCTCCCCCACTCGTGGGATTATTTATGAATATGAATTCTGACAAAAATATAAAGAAACGGCAACCAACACAAAACAAACAGAAACAGGCAAGCAAAACGGACTCTGAAATGCAAGAGAAGAGGAACAGTGGAGTGGATGGGTCATCCACTGAGGGTGAGATGGTGTCAGGAACGCCCATCTCGATGGGGCTCCCAGAAGTCAGTCTGACTCTGATCTCTGGGAGCCGAAGAGCATCGAATCGGCTGCGTTCCGGATCTGCCGCTTCGTCGGATGGCGCGGAGGCCATGGAAGCGGAGCGGAGCGACAGCCGGAAACGCGGACGCTCCAGGGAAGAGGGGACCGACACGTCCGGCGAAATGATGCCACCAAAGGTGGCAAGCAGCCGCCGAGGGAGGGCGCGCAAACCGGCCTCGGCCCCGGTCTTAACCCCGTCAGGCTCCGCGTTCTCCAACGCGGAGTCCTACAGAAGTGTACGGGTGGACGGCGAGGCCGTAGCGGAGGAGGAGATCGCGGATCTCCTGCTCAAGGTTCGGGAGCCGGTGGGCGGAAATGCCCCCCAGGCTCCCGTGTCCGTGCAGGAGAGGGCGAAAGCGGCGGTGGCCGTCATTCACAAGGTGGCCACCAAGTCCGTGAACCTTAAGGGCTCGTTTGTGAGGGCCCTTAAGGACTCCTCCTCCGCTTTGTCGGAGGTCGTGGAGGGCCTAGTGGGCGACGTTTCGCGCCTACAGGTGGCCAACGAGAGGCTGACGGAGCGGGTGAATGAGCTGAGTGCTCAGTTCGCCCGCTTCCAGGCGAACCTCCCCGAGCGGGAAGCCCCGTCCGCGTCCCAGCCTGCCCCTACCACCAACCCAGGGGCATTTGACTCCCAACTGCGAGAAATCCTCATCGCAGTTGGGAATATGCTGGACGGACGCCTGGCTGGCCTGGAGGCGAGACTGCCTCCTGCGCCGATTATGCGCCCCCCGCTCGCGTCGGCACAGCGGCCTAAGGCCGCCGCTCCGACCGCGCTCCCCGTAGTGGGAGGCCGCGTCTCCTACGCGGCGGCGGCGTCTGCCCCGACTCCATCGGCTCCCCAAAAGCCGAGGAGGGGGGCCAAGGCACCGGCCCAGGCGCCGGCCAAGGCACCGGCTAAGGCGCCGGCCAAGGCACATCCCCAGGCGCCGGCCAAGACGGGGCCTAAAACGGCGCCGAGGAGCGGAGTGGCATTCCCTCCGCTCCCCACTCCGACACCCCTGCCGGGCCCCTCCGCACCTGCCCCCTCCAACGAGGGTTGGCAGGAGGCGAGGGGCTCCAAGAAGTCCCGAAGGCGGGCCAGAAAGGCTGCCCAAAAAGCAGCCCAAGCCCAGCCTTCGCCACCGGTGGCAACGGCCTCTGCAAAGAGGCCGCGGAAGCTGCAGCCGCCCAAAACCGCGGCTGTAGTTGTGACCGTGTCCCCGGAGGCGGCTGACGGCGGGCTGTCCTATGCGGCCGTCTTCAAGAAGGCCCGGGACAGCCTCGCCAACGAGTTTGGGACGGTGGGGGTCAGGATGCGCCTCGCCCAGACGGGAGCTCGAGTTCTCGAGTTCCCTGGGGCTGAAGGTGCAAAGACGGCGGACTCCTTCGCTGAGAAGCTGCGGGGAATATTTGCAGCCACAGATGGTGTCAGGGTCGCCAGGCCTACCAAGTGCGCGGAACTGCGCATCTCGGGCCTGGACGACTCAGTGACGGCCGAAGATGTCCGCGCTGTAATCCGGGAGAAGACGGGGTGCAGCGCGGACAACGTCAGGGTCGGCACCATCCGCCCCGGTCCAGGAGGGCTTGGCGCCGTGTGGGCCAGCTGTCCCGTAGCGTCGGCCAAAGTATTGGCCGACGCCGGCAGGCTGCTCGTCGGTTTCGTGAGTGCCAGGATCACAGTCCTGGCGGCGAGACCGATGAGATGCTACAAATGCCTAGCATCGGGACACACGCGCGTCAAGTGCGACAGTTGTTTTGACTGCGGCGGACTGTGTTTCCGCTGCGGTCAACCGGGGCATAAGGCGGCAGAATGCTCTGCCGCCCCTCACTGCCCAGTGTGTGCGGCGGGCAATAAGCCCGCCAATCACCAGATGGGGCAGAGAGGCTGCAAGCCTCCCCGCAGTTCTCGGCAGACGTCGGGGGTTAGCCAGTCGACCCAGGCTGCCTCCGATGTAGTTCGTGCGTCGACGTCGTCGCCCATGGAGGAGGTTGTAGAGACGATCCAGTAATGGATCAAGTCTCCAACCTCCTGGTCCAGACGAACCTGAACCACTGTGCCGCGGCGCAGGATCTCTTCCTGCAAACCATGGCACAGTGGTCGATAGGTGTTGCCGTAGTCGCGGAGCCCTATTCTGTCCCTCCCCGTCCAAACTGGATGGGTGACTGGGACGGCTCCGTGGCAGTCGTCGGTTCCACGACGGCTCATTCCCCGCCCTTGTCGCTAAGAGACAAGGGCACTGGATATGTTGCCGTCGAGTGGGGGGGGATCACCATATATGGTGTCTATTTCTCCCCCAACCGGAGTTTGAACGACTTCGAGGTTTTCCTAACCAGCTTGGAGACCTCGATACGGCGACTAGCGTCTGGGCACGTCCTTGTGCTGGGGGACTTCAACGCAAAGTCCACTGCGTGGGGTTCCCCCAGGACGGACGCCAGGGGCGAGGCCGTAGAGGAGTGGGCGGCCTCGGTGGGCCTCTGTCTTCTAAACAGAGGCTCCACCAACACGTGCGTGCGACAGCAGGGGGGGTCGATAGTGGACCTTTCGTTCGCTACCCCTGCCCTCGCCGCACGAGTAAGGAACTGGTGTGTCCTGGAAGAGGTTGAGACGCTCTCGGATCACCTGTATATCCGATTTGAGCTCTCCCGGACCCAGGACTCCAGTAGGGGTCACGTGGCGCGGCGTTTATCCCGCTTTCCGCGGTGGGCTGTTGCCAGGCTGAACCGGGACCTACTAGAGGAGGCAGCCATAATTCACTCGTGGCTGTCTCCTCAGGCTCCGACCGAGGAGGTCGACGTGGGGGCTGGCCGCTTTCGCGATGCGATTACGCATGTATGCGATGCGGCCATGCCCCGCGTTCGAGGTCGTCGGCCTCCAAGGAAGGAGGTCTACTGGTGGTCCCAGGAGCTGGCGGACCTCCGTGCGGCCTGTACAAGTGCCCGGAGGTCCTACACGCGCAGTCGGCGGCGTCACCGTGGAGACGGTGAGGAGGACCGGCTTCATGAGGAGTACCGACGGGCGCGGAAAACTCTGAAGCTGGCCATTAGCCGCGCCAAAGAAGAAAAGAGACAGGAGATGCTGGAGGGTCTTAATCGTGACCCCTGGGGTCGCCCTTACCGCGCGGTGCGACAAAAGCTCCGCGCGTCGGGCCCCCCCCTTACGGAGACTCTCCAGCCCAGCTTCCTGCGAGAAGTGGTTGAGGGCCTTTTCCCGCAACGAGCGGAACACACTCCCCCGGCGATGGCCTCCTTGGCCGGAGACGACGGGGAGCACGGGGAGGAAAATGTTCCGCCCGTCCGGGATTCGGAGGTAGGGGCGGCTGTTCTACGGATCCGTTCCAAGAACACCGCCCCTGGGCCAGACGGGGTACCGGCCCGAGTGCTGGCCCTGGCCCTCAACCACTTGGCAGACCGCCTCGGGGAGGTGTTCGACGCTAGCTTGGCGTCGGGACGCTTCCCTGAGTGCTGGAAGAGCGGGAAGCTGGTCCTATTGAGGAAGCCGGGACGGCCTGCCGATTCGGTCGCGGCCTATAGGCCCATCGTGCTGCTGGACGAGGCGGGCAAATTGTTTGAAAGGGTTCTTTCTGCCCGCATCGTCCGGCACCTCTGCGAGGTGGGCCCCGATCTGTCGGACGCCCAATTTGGTTTTCGGGCGGGGCGTTCGACAGTCGACGCTGTGTTGCGCCTGAGGGCCGTGACCGAAGAGGCCGTGAGCTGTGGCGGCGTGCTGTTGGCGGTGTCATTGGACATCGCCAACGCATTCAATAGTCTGCCATTCAGCTGCATCAGGGAAGCACTCCACTATCATGGGGTGCCAAAGTACCTGAGGCGGCTGGTGGCAGACTATTTAGAGGAGCGTACCGTCGTGTACGAGGACCGAGAAGGTAATTTGAGGTGTCGGCCCATGTCGTGCGGTGTTCCACAGGGGTCTGTTCTTGGACCCCTCTTGTGGAACATAGGGTACGACTGGGCCCTTCGCGCCGATTTCCCCCCCGGGCTGGGTGTAATCTGTTACGCAGACGATACCCTCGTGACAGCCCGGGGGGCAAACTTCCAAGAGGCGGCGCGCCTGGCCACAGGGGGAGTCTCCCTGGTGGTCGGCCGCATTGAGGCGCTGGGCTTACGGGTGGCCCTAGATAAGACGGAGGCCCTGTTATTTCATGGGCCCCGTCGTGGTCCACCCCCTGGCGCCTCAATCGTGGTCAACTCGGTCCTCGTACCGGTTCGGGCCCAGATGAAATATCTGGGCCTGATCCTCGACGGGAGGTGGCTCTTCGACGAGCACTTCCGACAGCTTGCTCCAAAGCTGGTCGGCGCTGCGTCTGCCCTAGGGCGACTCTTGCCCAATATGGGTGGACCCAGCGTCGCGACAAGACGGCTGTACACGGGGGTTGTCCGGTCAATGGCGCTGTACGGTGCACCGGTGTGGGCGGCGGCTCTGACCGCCCAGAATAGGGTACGCCTCTGGCGCCCTCAGAGGGTAATGGCGGTCAGAGCCATACGCGGTTACCGCACCGTTTCTACGGAGGTGGCATGCGCGTTGGCCGGAACTCCCCCGTGGGATTTGGAGGCGGAAGTGCTCGCCGAAGTTTATCGGCGAGTGGCTGACTTCCGGGCGGAGAGCGGATTTCGCCCTCCGCCCGAGGATGTGCGCGAGTGGCGCGAAGCCGCTCGCCGAGCCACGATGGCTCGTTGGTCGCTCCGGCTGGAGACTCCACGCGCTGGCTTCGCCGCCGTGGAGGCTCTCCAGCCGGTCATCGCCGAGTGGGCAGGGCGGCAGCACGGGACCCTTTCCTTCCGGCTGACGCAGGTGCTTTCCGGGCATGGTTGCTTCGGAAAGTACCTGCACACGGTCGCTAGGAGGGAACTGAGTCCCGCCTGCCACCACTGCGACTGCAGTGAGGACTCGGCCCAGCACACGCTGGCGGTCTGCCCCGCATGGGCGGCGCAGCGCCGGGCCCTCACTGCAGTCATCGGAGTGGATCTCTCGCTACCGGCCGTAGTACGCTCCATGGCCGGTAGCGACAGTTGTTTTACCGCGGTCGCAACCTTCTGCGAGGTAGTAATCTCGCGGAAGGAGGCGGCGGAGAGGGCCCGGGAGGACGACCTCCACTCGGACCCGATCCGCCGCCGGCGAACCGGGCGGCGGAGGCCCGCCTATCACAGCCTCATGCCGCCCTGAGTGTGGCCGCGGGTGGACGGGGTGGGTTTCCCCTCCACCCGCATTAGTTTGGCCAGCCGCGAGGGGGCGGCGTCCGCGTGTGCCGGACGTCGCCTATAAAGAGAGGAAAAACATCGAGACGGAGCCCGCACCAGGAGCGGGCTGGCGCTAGGAGGGGTCCGGATGTCTTAACAACAGCTGTTCCCGGATCCCTCCTGTTACAGGCGCAGAGTGGCACACCGTGTGGTTTTAGTCGGTCCGAGTCCGACACACCACCCCGCCGCAAACCCCGGAGGGGTGACGGTCCGAGGGGATTTCCACACGTTAAAAAAAAAAAAAAAAAAAAAAAAAAAAAAAGGTATAGAAATCCGTAAGCAATACTTAAATTAGTGAGACATTAACTTGGACACTTCAGCACATTCTGATATTGATAGTAATATAATATCACTCGAGTAACTTAGTGCTCGACTGTATTTGTACTGTTCTATGGCAGTAATAAAGCTTGCACACAACTGAACGACACTTATTGAAAGAGAACCCGATATTAGGGTAAGTGTAAGAAGAAAGGTTTCTTGCACGAACGCACGCCTTGTGTTCTTCGTTCCCTTTCAAGACATTATTTTATACAAACGATATTTTTCTACTGTATTTACAATATCGTCATTCAGTCCTTTCTTTCAGTTAACTTGTCTTACTAGTTATCACATCAACATCCTTTATTTGTCCACTACTGGACATAGGCCTCTTCTTAGAAAGGAGGTTTTGGCCTGCAATCTTATTACTACTAATAAACTACTAATACTACTACTAAACTACTATTATTTCTAGTAATACTTGTATTTATTTTAAACTTGAAGTAATAGAAGTAAAAAAATATGATTTCATTAAAGATTGCAGTTACTTTTAATTTGTATGTACGAGTACAGTTTATCTCAAAGCTACGTCAACCGCAATGAAACGTAGCACAGGTGAGCTGCCTAAATTTGTTCAGCGCGGGCTCATGGTTAGGGAGAGTGGAGCGGCGCCAGTAGGCAAATCAAATTTGAAAAACAATTTCCAGCGGAAAAATGACGACAATGGGCTTGACGGAAGTGAATCCCACATCCGACTATAATTTAATCAAATTATAGTCAAATGGTCAGGCTGGAAGAGAATACTTTATTAATTATTAACAGGGGTATATTTAAAACAGTTGAGTATTATTTCAATTATGTTAAAGCTACAGAGCATTTACTTACTTATAAGTTAATAGAAGAACATGCGAAATTCAAAGAACACATTGGCGATTACTACTAGCGACATTACGAATACCTACTACTACTAATCAGACATGATAATCTAGTGAAGATACCGTTATCAGTTCCCCTACTTTTCGCAAAACACAATAATTCTTATCACCGTAGTATTGAGATACTAGCACTTGTGTAAAACGTCATACTAACTTAATAATTAAGGACAACAATATAATCAGTGTATGTAATACCGTTTTATGCTGTAATTATTACTATTTGAGAGATTTATTAGATAAATTAGGTATGAATGTATTAAGTTAATTAAATGAAACCATGGTCGTCAAGATCCAATTTTTATGACTATAGGGACTAATCCCACCCACACGCCCACCACTGTAACTCCTGTACACCAGGATCCACAGCAGTGACCCACGAACAGTGATCCACCTCAAGCCATGTCCTCGATAACCGTTCGCGAACAGATGGAAAGAATTGGTAAAGATGGCGCCCCTTGGATGATTCGTCCCAGCGTTGCTGCCATTCGTCTATGAGGTCATTATAGACATCGGACTGCTGTTGAAGCAATCTTGTAATTTTACCGCGATCCCGCGCGCCCAAAAAATCGCATTCCATGTTTTGTCTTGAATAGAACATGGCTGCACGTCTCTGTACCTCGAGATCGACCGGAAGCACACCCGCCAACACCGGCAAAGCCTCAGTGCTAACCGTCCTATATGCCTTGCACAAGAATATCAGTGCAAGTCGTTGGCCTTGTAACAGTTTGCGACGGACAGCGCCTACGGTCGCCCTATCGGCCCATACAGGTGCACCATAGCACATAGAACCTAAATAAGTAGCTCCGTATATGATCTTTAATGTATTAATTGATAGACCCCATGTCACAGTTGATATCCTTGTCAATGCACAGAAACTCTTTTTAGACTTTTCATTAACTATTTTAATATGTTCGATAAATGAAAAGTTTCTTTCTAAAACTAATCCTAGATAACACACTGGGGTTTTATTTTTTACAGTAACATTGTCAAATCTAATGCTCGGCGGTGATTTGAGGTTACCTTTTAAAAGTAGCTGGAAGGTTTTGTTGGGTGCAAAAGTTAAGCGATTACGTTCACCCCATTGAGATATCAAGTTCAAACATCTATTGGCTAATCTCTCAAGCCCCGCCCTAGTATCAGATTCCACCAGTAATAAGCAGTCATCAGCATACGCGTTCAGAGTACATCCGGATGGTATTGGTATCGCAAGAAAATCGTCGAAGCCGATATTCCACAAGTATGGACCTAGCACCGATCCCTAAGGACATCCCATTCCCTTCGACACAGAATGATGACCAAATCTTAGTTTAGTTGTACCTTGTGAAAAGTACGAAGAGATAAGGGTATAAATATTTTTAAAGCACCCCCGTGATTTTAATTTCAGCATAAGCATGGGCCACCATGCGTTGTCGAAGGCGCCAGATCTAAGAAAATAGCCAGCACGTATTGAAATTTTGATCCTGTGACAAGCTTTCTAACCGATATAACAGCGTCAGTTGTCGATTTACCCAACGTAAACCCAAATTGTCTATCATGAAATTTGACTCCACCTGGCAGAAGCCGGGGCACTACAAAACGTTCTAAAAGCTTTCCTAACGATGGTAACAATGTGATTGGTCGGTAGGATTTAGGATCATCCGGTGGCTTGTCGCCACTTTTTGGTATTATACGAATATTACCGCACCGCCATATACGAGGAAATATTCCTTCAGCAATGCAACGTTTAAAGACAGTGAAAATCGTGTCACCCGAAAGTTTACAAGCTTCTTTTATCATTTTGTTAGATATTTTATCATCGCCCGAAGCCTTGTTTAGCGGCAAGGATCTAATGATACCGAGAAATTCGTCTGAAGATGGTAAATCAGACCTTTTTTTGACTAATGAGACTAATGAGACTAATCAGAGATTTTTATGACTAACGACAAAATATATTAGTACTATTTTTTAAAATTCGCTGTCCCTCTATGTATTACTTTCGTATGAAAAAAAGACCCTTAACCTTCCCTGAGGTCTCCTTTTCACAAAAAAAAGTAGATTAATAACATTTTTAAATAACCAGAAATGCTAGTTTTTTTATTCTTATAAGGACTAACAAACATATAACAATGTTGTATTATTACAATTAAATAATCTATTGCTAATAACAAGTCTCTGCATATAGGTACTCTAAGGAGAACTGCCAACTTAGGTTAAAAAAAGTGTAAGCCTAAGTAATATATACATAACACAAATAATATACACATAAATGTACATACATATATATCTGCACATATACATATGCACATCCATACACATACATACAAATACTCTCAAATAATCATAGATATATACTCATACACAATGAATTGCCTATACATAGATATGTTAAAAAGAAAAGAATAAAAGAAGAAATAAAATAAAAGAAACGAAAAAGAGTATTACATTTTAAGTGCCGCGTTAAAATTAAAAAATTTGATCGTGCCCTCTAATAGTGTTTACATTGATACAAAACAAGTCTAGATCGAGATTTCGAGAAAGTTGATTAAAACTATTTGCACTCCTTAGAGAAAAAGCGTTACGCCTATAGTTCGTGATTGCAAAAGGTACATTTAACAGGGGTCGTTGTCGCAAACCAATTCCATTCACACTTATTTCTACTGTGGCAACAAATATGAGGCAATCGATATAGCCTTTAGCAACCGTTATTAAATAACAGATGTCATTGGTACAACGTCTTTGCTCAAGTGGCACAAAATGGAACCTCTTTCAAGTGTGACCGTAATCATCTCACCAAATTTCACGAAGAGTGTGCAACCCTCAATTCCTGACTTATAAATTTCATATTAGGGAATCCAAACAGCAGCAAGTTGTTCTAATTATGAATCCAAGTACTTTTGAGAGCCTCTTTAACAATATTTTGCGACTTTGCCATGTTTAAAGCGATAATTCTCAGTTATGCATTTGTTTATTAGTTTAATGGTTAGTTCTATTCACGAGATGGTAATTTCTACCGCGTCTATGGATCTAAGAATAACGTCGTGATGAGCTCCTTGTCCTGTTTAATTCACACAACCTTAATTAGAATTAATTACTAGTTTTTTTTACAAAAAGTAAAAGTAAAGCAAACAATTCGACAGAATAGTTCTTTGAATATATCCTCATGCGGCAAAATCTGAAATACGATTGGATACACATTTCATCAAAAAGACGTACCTACATGAAAAAACTAAATTAGTCAGAGCCGATCTGAAAACTTGAAAAACTATGTTTAATAATAAAGAAGCAAATATTAGGAGGGATAGGGACATTAGGAGCTCTGCGTTAGTCAGTCACCCATTACATACACCACAACAGAATCCGCTTTACATCAAGTTGTATCACAAATAGAAGGTAATCTAAAACACAAAAGGTTAACATTAGCAACTCTATCAATAGCGAAGGTACTTTTGAAAACACCAATTCCACCAGCATTAGCCAAGCTCTGTCTAGACATGGCGTTAATTTCACAATCTCAGGGTGGGTCGACAGCATGCTAAGATATAGAGCTATTCTATTTACTGTGAGCGAAGTTCCGAGCCTGTTTTAAAACGACTACTTTGTTTATTCTTTACTAAATGTATACATAATCTACTTCGAATGTTTCTCGTAGGCACAGAATAAAATATATATGTATTCATATTTTGTTATAGTCTTACCCGATCGAAATATTGCCTGTGAAATGGTTTGGAGTCATTTGATGTTGAGAAGGAGCGCGTTAAAATTTATGTTATTATCTCTCTCCGAATCGTTTTCCTTTTATCACAATTATGAAAGTTATTATTTTGAATTTAAACATACACGGAGACGGTGAGCTAAAAGGGTTATTTATACGTGTTTGGTGACACGGCGCCTCTCTGCTCCTCCCGCCGGCCTAATTAAATTTTAAATTTGGAACCAGACTTTAGAATTAATTTAGGTATCCACCTATAGCCTATAAATAATATTGAAATACCATTACACCAATAGGTAATATGCACGTGACACCGAAATGGACAAAAAAAAATTATTTGTAATTTTTGTTGCTAAATAAAGATACCCATATAATTATTTTTGAAATTTATTATAATTTAATAGTGAAATTTAATCATCAAAAATTGGCTTTTTTAAGATTCCCTCTCAAATTTCTAAAACGCAACGCTATTGGTTGAATAAAACGTGACGTCAACCTACACTGACAAGAGTGTCAACAAGTTGTGTGTATTTGTAATATTTGGTTTCTAGTGATTATTTGTTTCATTTTAAGTTAATAACTAATACGTTTTCAGTGTTAAATTATTAAATTCCCGTGTAGAAAGACTCAACACAATGACTGGATATTTAAAATTGCACTTTGTCAGGTGCAGTTTTGATATTATTTGGGCACAAAGGAACGGCACAATATTTATAATAAGTTTTTATTGGCTTTTCCATGGTAATAAGTTAATTTTTATCACTCACTTTTTTAACTATCACAAACTTTGTGAACTTCACTCCGTTGTTGACATCGAATTCGTCTGAAAGTGGAATTTGACGTCACAAAAAAAGCGCGCCAAAATGGACGTGTTCAAATTGCCCCAAAATGATAGTGATTTTAATAATTTTTTTTTTGCTTAACGGTTTATATTTCGGATGTGTTATATTTATTTTTGGTAATGTAATAACTAGTAAAATCGTTAAAAAAAATAAAAAAAATACATGCATATTCCCTATTCGATAGTTATCACAAATACGAGTATATATTTATAATATATTTATAATAATAAGGTTTCTCAAAATAATTTTGATTTTTTAAGTCACTTTAAAGTGTAAATTTTCTTGAAAAAAAACGATTTTTTCTTTGGGAAGCCGCCATTTTGTCAAAAATCAAAATTTTGACTATTCCATCGATCATTACCTGTATTCATCTATCCTAAAAATAAATCTTATGGTTTTTTTTTCTGATAATTTGGATCAGAGATATGTTCCTCACCGCCAGACACCTTTTTGTGGAGGTCCTCTAGGAGATCTACTACAGGAACAACGGAACCCAATATTTTTGTATATGCATTGCAAATTCTTAAAATACATTAAATTTGTTATATGTACATTTACTCTATGAATTTATTTAATAAAAAGTACCTTCACAAAAAATCCACAAAGAAACACGTTTTTTCGGACTTACAAGTAGATATCACCCCTTAAAGTGACTTAGTAGTAGGTTCGTAAGTAAGTTGAATGTTAATACTGCATTTTAGTCTCACTAGGGTTAAGTCGCTTAACCCTAGTGAGACATTAAAACTGGTATTCATAATGATTCCAATAAGTATTTAGAAAAAAAAAACAATTTTTTGATTTTACTTTCCAAGTTGATAGACTCGACAAATCTTGGACAGATCTACGTGAGATCCTTCCTGAATCATTATAAAACACACTCGTTAGATTTAACGGACTCAGAACTCGGAGTTTCCATGATAAGACTAAATCGATTAATCTGAATTATAATTAACTGTTTTGCCTACTCAATTCATAATGTATTCTTGACAAATTTTCTTATTTAGAAAAGTTTTTTTTGAAACTAAATAAACCAAGTGCATAGGATGTGTTTTCAGAAATTCTCAATCTGAGAATAAGACAATGAGAAGTAGTCTTGTGTTTAATTTCTTGAATGCTAATGTAATTCTAGGGTTCCACTTTGACTGAAAATGAAACCTCAAAAGTGATAAATGTAATACACGTTTCATTCATTTGTTTGTTGCTCAATATTTAAAAAGGTCTCATGACAAATGAAGGGCAAAAGGCGTGTCAGACAAGTTGAGTAATGGCCGACACGGGCGCTGAGCGTCACGCTCGCCCCTTGGTGACGCGCTCGGATTTGAATACAATGCTGCGATAGCTCAGGGCCGCCCTCGTGCACGCATGCATAATCCCTTGCAGTTTATTTAAAATCTGCCACATTCTCCACAAGACTGATGGCTACATCTATGAATTTGTGAACAATACGCCGTCATACGCCCACCAAACGAATAGTTCTTATCCCAATTGACCTTCATTTGTAGTCCATTTGCAATTAATAATGACGGTCATCGACTGCAGCTCCATGTTATTGACTGAATATTTTTGTTGAGACTTCCTATCAATACTAATTCATCATTATATGACTGAGCTAAGTTAATAAAGTTAAGCTAAGTTAATAAAGCTAAGCTAATAGAGTTTTGTGGCCTGCACGTGACAATGAAGTTTCTTGAAAATCGTAGAAACATACTGGTTAAGAGAAATGCCCTCCTAAACCCGTCTGAAATGACGAGAAACCAGCTGCTGAATAGTTTAAAATATTAGCTAGGTCCGAGAGGTAGCTGTGGAAATCATGTGGATGACATTCTGAAGGCAGCAAAAATGCTTCCACTTATTCATCTATATTCATTGATTGAGTGTAAGCTCATTTTGATGTTTTCTATTTAACAAATTCTTGTATCCTAACTTCAACACTATTTGGTCTTTGACTCTTGCTGACTACATTATAAATGAACATATTTCAGTATTTATTTCGACAATGAACGTGAATAACAAAGGAACTGATGACCAATCGACCTTTAGCTTGGACAATTATCTTTAGTGACGTAAGACGACTCTGCACCTAGATGTTTGGCGTCGAGAATTCTATGACTATCGATCATGTGACAGTATCGAGTATGACGCAGGCAAAAATAACGCAGACAATGGAAAGAGGCAAGTGAGTCTGAGCCCGGTGCTGCGTCCTCGATAGCGATGGCGCGGCAGCACCAACCGTCTCGGCGCGACCACTGCCTATTTAGGAGCAGAAGGTTCCCTATTTGGAAGGCTGTATTTCGAGTTGAGATCAATATTGAGCCGGCGACACGCAAGGCAACGATGCGACACGGAGAGGCCTGCCCGTCAACGAGATGTCACTCTCGCGGAATCTGCTTTACTTTACATTAATGTTACTCAGTCTTATTAAAAATACTATCTATATTGATTATAATTATTTCTCACGAGAAATTTGCAAATTAAGAATCTCTGATATCCCAAGAATAAATATTAAACATAGCACCTATTAAAACGATATTCCATACTTATTATTGATTTAAATATTTAATTATTATAAAACTGTGATTATTATAAAGAAGAAAGAATTTTTAATGAAATGATAGTCATCATAATCAAAATTTAAGCAAAAAAGGAAAATATTGCAAGTCATCATCGTCCAGCCTATCGCAGTTCACTGCTGGACATAGGCCTCTCCCATTGCACGCCACTAAGATCGTTTAGGCTTATTGCACGTATAACATCTTTATATTCTAGTTATATCCAATCCAATCTGGACTTCTATCTTTTACGAAACTATGCTATCAATAGAAGAAAATATGGTGAAATGAATTGAGAGAAGTGGAACATTATTTACGTTAATTCAAATGTATCTAAAACAACAGTGTTTATAAGATTGAGCAAAATTAAGGACGCAGCAGATGTATTCAAGCCGTTATTATTTTAAAACATGAAGACAAACCATATTTATAAATATAAAATATGCTATACATCGTAAGTTATACCTACATAAACACATAATTCATATCATTTATGTTAAACATGTTGGTAAAGATAGAGTTTTACGAGAGTAGATGATCTCAGGAGGTAACTATACAATCACGACTATCCTTAGCAGCTTTGTTAACTCTGTATTGAATTATTTTACATTGCAAATAAAGTTATTATTTTGTGTAAAAATATGTCACACTTACATTTGTATGTTTTGAAAATGATATCGTCGCTCGATATCTTATTTTAAAACTGTTATCCTAATAGACATTTGTTAAAGCCGTCTAGCTCAGGCGCCCTGTCGAATAATACCTCATGCCATCAGTAAGGGTAAAGTACCATAATGAGAGACAAAATGAAAGACGTTTACACAGATAATCGGTTTTGTACCATGTTTTTTTATTAATTTATAATTCTATGAGCGTTCCTTGGCCGCCAAGTGTAGAATATGAAATACAACAATCAAGACTCTGATGTTATCTAATATATCAGTGCAATCTTATCGCGTTGGATGTACATTACGTCACGTTGAATGAATTAATTTGAATTTCCACCTGTAATTATTTCATAAGCAGTGTACACAGAGAATAAAATCATTTTAGTTGAAATAATAACATAATATTTACTTTAAGGTTTATCGTGTGGATAGAGACAGCGCTAGTCTCCTAGTTTGAGAATTAAATTTATTCGTTTACTGTGAACTACTATTCATACCTGCGTATCAACAACATTTTGCTGTGACAGAATTACACCAACAGTTTTCAACGCATTCTGTTCTATTATCAAATACCTCATAAAATGTCTGAGCATTCACGTGAAATGTGCTAATAAATTTATGGACCAACATACATTAAGTCTTTAAAAATCACACAAATTTCAAGACAATTTATTTCGGTGTTGAAATAAAAGTCAGTTAACAAACTTTCCGCTTGTTTACTTCTAGTTTTTGTTCCACCTTGAACGTCTGCAGTTTAGCTATGCACATATTATTTGCAAAAAGAAATAGTACGTTTCAAAATAATAGTCTATATAAACCATTAGAATATCTGTCTCTTATTTAATGGAAAGGAAACGGGTTACAAGAGACCATAGAAAATTTAGAAATCAACTGGTATTGATACTTAGCTAATTACTGTGAAGTTTCTGTTGGCACACATCATTTCTATTAGCTACATAATGATTTACTCGTAACATTAAACAGCAGAAACAAAACGTCAAGCAAACATGAATGGCCAATGCCGCGACTATAAATGCGTGTGTAAATTTATGCGTACCGTACTTCGGTCGGCAGCCCCAAAGCAAATTTCGCTAATGCGAATGGGTATTAAAAAGCACGGTCATATTTATAACGTGACGTGAAAACACGGTTGGTGATGGCGGCTCGGTGTGAGCAGAGCGCGCGTGCGCGTGCCGTTAAGCTGAATGAGTGCTCGTTAAAAACCAACCCGCCGTGTAATTAGTACTGGCCACAACATAAGTGCAAGTTCTCAAAAGGCAATCGATTTGTGGCTAACTACTTGCACGACGCCTAAGCTTTTCGATAGTTTTTAAGAGTTTTTGATAATGATATATTGCGAACAAAGAATTACAATTATGAATTTATTACAATTATTATGATTAGTCCTAAATTAATTAATAAAACTATTATATACACATCATTATCATCTTCATTTTCTTGCCCTCCTTCTAATTTTATTTGAGGTTGCCGCAATGTGTAAAATTGCAAATATTTTTGACCGGTGTTTCTCATGGCCAGCTGCCTTTATGGCCAACGCTTGGGAATGTTATCATTTTCAGATGGGACATAGATAGAAAGTTAATTATTGTAATAAAGAATATATGGTACAGGAACTTATGATACCGAAAGTTGAGGAAAACTTATGAAAAGAGATTGGGGAAGAAGCTCGAACTGTCCGCGGTGGCGTAAACGTAAGTCCCTTAGATTTGAAAAACCACTAGAACAGTGACTTCAAGTATATTTTAATATCCTAACAAACTGTTGGTCCAATGACAAAATGGCCTTTTAAATAAAAAATAAAAATGTCGCCGTGTCCCACGGCCTCGATCTCTTCGTGACTGCTATCACGGATCCATCACGAAATTTTACACTCGAATTGCATCTTATTAAGTGTTATGAAATGCCGCCTGTAAGTGACATTGCCTTTTAAGGGGACCGAAAAACCCTATGCGCTACCGCCTCTCCATTCCTTATACTTCATTATGTGGGTTCTTTTATCATATGAAAGGTTAAATGTTTTCGATCTGATCACGCGAGTATGGTTATAAAATGTATGCCATATTTATCCTAGTAGTTTATCTGACATGAGTCCATTTCTATTTCATACCTCTTTAAAATATGTTTAGTAAAATAAAATATTAATTATTTAGTTTAGAAAAAGCCCTTCGCGACACTGGATATGTTCTTAGTACGGGTGTTGTCATTTTAAACAAAACAATTCACAGTTCTTGAAACACGTTTTTTAATTTTCGTTGTGTTGCTGCAGCTGAATATTTTTATAATATTAACAGTGAATAGGCATAATTCGTCAGTTATTTATCAGATACCACTGTGACGCTTGTTGAATAGGCAGAAATGATATTACTAGTGTTAGAGTAAAGATAATAATCGTAATATGTCACTTGATGTTTTTGATGGTATAGGGGAGCAAATGAGCAGACAGGTCATCGTCACCCATGGAGATGAAGCTGAAGCTAGCCGACGGAGCTAGCCGACGGACATAGCCTGCGTAGTATATGGCACGCCCCTCAAATTGAGTTTTTCTTAATGAACAAAGAGAGCAAACAGTCATTTTCCTGCATCAAATTACTATACAATGAACCAGGGCCTTTTAAGATTAAAAAAAATATATTTAAACAATCATATTAAATGAATAAACGTATACGTAATATGTTTATTAGCGAAAAATCGAGTTTTTCGATGGTAAATTTGTCCTTACTTTTTTCACAAAAATAGGATTGCTTTCTAATTTTGTATAGTTAATGCCTAAGTATCTTACAATAATACTAAATTACTTTCACGTTGGCAGAAAAGTTATAATTTTTATTATTAAATGAACAATCAGACATGACTTACGATAAATTGACCGATTCGACGAAAAACCTGATGTAACTCTGTTCACAACAATAGGATTGCATTCAAATTTTGTATAGTTAATGCATAAGTATCATACAATAATACCAAATTACTTTAACGTTGGCAGAAAAGTTATAATTTTTATTATTAAATGAAGAATCAGACACGACTTACGATAAATTGAACGATTGGACGAAAAACCTGATGTAACTCTGTTCACAACAATAGGATTGCTTCCAAATTTTTTATAGTTTATGCCTACGTATCGTACAATAATACTAAATAGGTTTTACGTTGGCAGAAAAAATAGAATTAACACAATTAATGAGTAAACGTACGTAACCAACAAAAAATTCTGAATTTCGATAAAAAACATGCTGTAACTCGATTCACAAAAATAGGATTGCTTTCAAATTTTGTATAGTTATAGTTTTGTAAGTATCATACAATAATACCAAATTACGTTTACGTTGGCAGAAAACATAGAATTTAAACAATTAATGAGTAAACGTACGTAACTAACAAAAAATACAGAATTTCGATCAAAAACCTGCTGTAACTCGATTCACAAAAATAGGATTGCTTTCAAATTTTGTATAATTTATGCCTAAGTATCATACAATAATACCACATTACTTTTACGTTGGCAGAAAATTTATAATTTTTATAATTAAATGAAGAATCAGACACGACTTACGATAAATTGAACGATTCGACGAAAAATCTGATATAACTCTGTTCACAACAATAGGATTGCTTTCAAATTTTGTATAGTTAATGCCTAAGTATCATACAATAATACCAAATTACTTTTACGTTGGCAGAAAAGTTATAATTTTTATTATTAAATAAACAATCAGACATGACTTACGATAAATTGACCGATTCGACGAAAAACCTGATGTAACTCTGTTCACAATAATAGGATTGCTTCCTCATTTTTTATAGTTTATGCCTACGTATCGTACAATAATACTAAATAGGTTTTACGTTGGCAGAAAAAATAGAATTAACACAATTAATGAGTAAACGTACGTAACCAACAAAAAATTCTGAATTTCGATAAAAAACCTACTGTAACTCGATTCACAAAAATAAGATTGCTTTCAAATTTTGTATAGTTAATGCCTAAGTATCATACAATAATACCAAATTACTTTTACGTTGGCAGAAAAGTTATAATTTTTATTATTAAATAAACAATCAGACATGACTTACGATAAATTGACCGATTCGACGAAAAACCTGATGTAACTCTGTTCACAACAATAGGATTGCTTCCTAATTTTTTATAGTTTATGCCTACGTATCGTACAATAATACTTAATAGGTTTTACGTTGGCAGAAAAGTTATGATTGTTATTATTAAATAAACAATCAGATATGACTTACGATAAATTGACCGATTCGACGAAAAACCTGATGTAACTCTGTTCACAATAATAGGATTGCTTCCTCATTTTTTATAGTTTATGCCTACGTATCGTACAATAATACTAAATAGGTTTTACGTTGGCAGAAAAAATAGAATTAACACAATTAATGAGTAAACGTACGTAACCAACAAAAAAATCTGAATTTCGATCAAAAACCTGCTGTAACTCGATTCACAAAAATAGGATTGCTTTCAAATTTTGTATAGTTTATGCCTAAGTATCATACAATAATACCACATTACTTTTACGTTGGCAGAAAATTTATAATTTTTATAATTAAATGAAGAATCAGACACGACTTACGATAAATTGAACGATTCGACGAAAAATCTGATATAACTCTGTTCACAACAATAGGATTGCTTTCAAATTTTGTATAGTTAATGCCTAAGTATCATACAATAATACCAAATTACTTTTACGTTGGCAGAAAAGTTATAATTTTTATTATTAAGTAAACAATCAGACATGACTTACGATAAATTGACCGATTCGACGAAAAACCTGATGTAACTCTGTTCACAATAATAGGATTGCTTCCTCATTTTTTATAGTTTATGCCTACGTATCGTACAATAATACTAAATAGGTTTTACGTTGGCAGAAAAAATAGAATTAACACAATTAATGAGTAAACGTACGTAACCAACAAAAAATTCTGAATTTCGATAAAAAACCTACTGTAACTCGATTCACAAAAATAAGATTGCTTTCAAATTTTGTATAGTTAATGCCTAAGTATCATACAATAATACCAAATTACTTTTACGTTGGCAGAAAAGTTATAATTTTTATTATTAAATAAACAATCAGACATGACTTACGATAAATTGACCGATTCGACGAAAAACCTGATGTAACTCTGTTCACAACAATAGGATTGCTTCCTAATTTTTTATAGTTTATGCCTACGTATCGTACAATAATACTTAATAGGTTTTACGTTGGCAGAAAAGTTATGATTGTTATTATTAAATAAACAATCAGATATGACTTACGATAAATTGACCGATTCGACGAAAAACCTGATGTAACTCTGTTCACAATAATAGGATTGCTTCCTCATTTTTTATAGTTTATGCCTACGTATCGTACAATAATACTAAATAGGTTTTACGTTGGCAGAAAAAATAGAATTAACACAATTAATGAGTAAACGTACGTAACCAACAAAAAAATCTGAATTTCGATCAAAAACCTGCTGTAACTCGATTCACAAAAATAGGATTGCTTTCAAATTTTGTATAGTTTATGCCTAAGTATCATACAATAATACCACATTACTTTTACGTTGGCAGAAAATTTATAATTTTTATAATTAAATGAAGAATCAGACACGACTTACGATAAATTGAACGATTCGACGAAAAATCTGATATAACTCTGTTCACAACAATAGGATTGCTTTCAAATTTTGTATAGTTAATGCCTAAGTATCATACAATAATACCAAATTACTTTTACGTTGGCAGAAAAGTTATAATTTTTATTATTAAATAAACAATCAGACATGACTTACGATAAATTGACCGATTCGACGAAAAACCTGATGTAACTCTGTTCACAATAATAGGATTGCTTCCTCATTTTTTATAGTTTATGCCTACGTATCGTACAATAATACTAAATAGGTTTTACGTTGGCAGAAAAAATAGAATTAACACAATTAATGGGTAAACGTACGTAACCAACAAAAAATTCTGAATTTCGATAAAAAACCTACTGTAACTCGATTCACAAAAATAGGATTGCTTTCAAATTTTGTATAGTTAATGCCTAAGTATCATACAATAATACCAAATTACTTTTACGTTGGCAGAAAAGTTATAATTTTTATTATTAAATAAACAATCAGACATGACTTACGATAAATTGACCGATTCGACGAAAAACCTGATGTAACTCTGTTCACAACAATAGGATTGCTTCCTAATTTTTTATAGTTTATGCCTACGTATCGTACAATAATACTTAATAGGTTTTACGTTGGCAGAAAAGTTATGATTGTTATTATTAAATAAACAATCAGACACGACTTACGATAAATTGAACGATTCGACGAAAAATCTGATATAACTCTGTTCACAACAATAGGATTGCTTTCAAATTTTGTATAGTTAATGCCTAAGTATCATACAATAATACCAAATTACTTTTACGTTGGCAGAAAAGTTATAATTTTTATTATTAAATAAACAATCAGACATGACTTACGATAAATTGACCGATTCGACGAAAAACCTGATGTAACTCTGTTCACAATAATAGGATTGCTTCCTCATTTTTTATAGTTTATGCCTACGTATCGTACAATAATACTAAATAGGTTTTACGTTGGCAGAAAAAATAGAATTAACACAATTAATGAGTAAACGTACGTAACCAACAAAAAATTCTGAATTTCGATAAAAAACCTACTGTAACTCGATTCACAAAAATAAGATTGCTTTCAAATTTTGTATAGTTAATGCCTAAGTATCATACAATAATACCAAATTACTTTTACGTTGGCAGAAAAGTTATAATTTTTATTATTAAATAAACAATCAGACATGACTTACGATAAATTGACCGATTCGACGAAAAACCTGATGTAACTCTGTTCACAATAATAGGATTGCTTCCTCATTTTTTATAGTTTATGCCTACGTATCGTACAATAATACTAAATAGGTTTTACGTTGGCAGAAAAAATAGAATTAACACAATTAATGGGTAAACGTACGTAACCAACAAAAAATTCTGAATTTCGATAAAAAACCTACTGTAACTCGATTCACAAAAATAGGATTGCTTTCAAATTTTGTATAGTTAATGCCTAAGTATCATACAATAATACCAAATTACTTTTACGTTGGCAGAAAAGTTATAATTTTTATTATTAAATAAACAATCAGACATGACTTACGATAAATTGACCGATTCGACGAAAAACCTGATGTAACTCTGTTCACAACAATAGGATTGCTTCCTAATTTTTTATAGTTTATGCCTACGTATCGTACAATAATACTTAATAGGTTTTACGTTGGCAGAAAAGTTATGATTGTTATTATTAAATAAACAATCAGACACGACTTACGATAAATTGAACGATTCGACGAAAAATCTGATATAACTCTGTTCACAACAATAGGATTGCTTTCAAATTTTGTATAGTTAATGCCTAAGTATCATACAATAATACCAAATTACTTTTACGTTGGCAGAAAAGTTATAATTTTTATTATTAAATAAACAATCAGACATGACTTACGATAAATTGACCGATTCGACGAAAAACCTGATGTAACTCTGTTCACAATAATAGGATTGCTTCCTCATTTTTTATAGTTTATGCCTACGTATCGTACAATAATACTAAATAGGCTTTACGTTGGCAGAAAAAATAGAATTAACACAATTAATGAGTAAACGTACGTAACCAACAAAAAATTCTGAATTTCGATAAAAAACCTACTGTAACTCGATTCACAAAAATAAGATTGCTTTCAAATTTTGTATAGTTAATGCCTAAGTATCATACAATAATACCAAATTACTTTTACGTTGGCAGAAAAGTTATAATTTTTATTATTAAATAAACAATCAGACATGACTTACGATAAATTGACCGATTCGACGAAAAACCTGATGTAACTCTGTTCACAACAATAGGATTGCTTCCTAATTTTTTATAGTTTATGCCTACGTATCGTACAATAATACTTAATAGGTTTTACGTTGGCAGAAAAGTTATGATTGTTATTATTAAATAAACAATCAGATATGACTTACGATAAATTGACCGATTCGACGAAAAACCTGATGTAACTCTGTTCACAATAATAGGATTGCTTCCTCATTTTTTATAGTTTATGCCTACGTATCGTACAATAATACTAAATAGGTTTTACGTTGGCAGAAAAGTTATGATTGTTATTATTAAATAAACAATCAGATATGACTTACGATAAATTGACCGATTCGACGAAAAACCTGATGTAACTCTGTTCACAATAATAGGATTGCTTCCTCATTTTTTATAGTTTATGCCTACGTATCGTACAATAATACTAAATAGGTTTTACGTTGGCAGAAAAAATAGAATTAACACAATTAATGAGTAAACGTACGTAACCAACAAAAAAATCTGAATTTCGATCAAAAACCTGCTGTAACTCGATTCACAAAAATAGGATTGCTTTCAAATTTTGTATAGTTTATGCCTAAGTATCATACAATAATACCACATTACTTTTACGTTGGCAGAAAATTTATAATTTTTATAATTAAATGAAGAATCAGACACGACTTACGATAAATTGAACGATTCGACGAAAAATCTGATATAACTCTGTTCACAACAATAGGATTGCTTTCAAATTTTGTATAGTTAATGCCTAAGTATCATACAATAATACCAAATTACTTTTACGTTGGCAGAAAAGTTATAATTTTTATTATTAAATAAACAATCAGACATGACTTACGATAAATTGACCGATTCGACGAAAAACCTGATGTAACTCTGTTCACAATAATAGGATTGCTTCCTCATTTTTTATAGTTTATGCCTACGTATCGTACAATAATACTAAATAGGTTTTACGTTGGCAGAAAAAATAGAATTAACACAATTAATGAGTAAACGTACGTAACCAACAAAAAATTCTGAATTTCGATAAAAAACCTACTGTAACTCGATTCACAAAAATAAGATTGCTTTCAAATTTTGTATAGTTAATGCCTAAGTATCATACAATAATACCAAATTACTTTTACGTTGGCAGAAAAGTTATAATTTTTATTATTAAATAAACAATCAGACATGACTTACGATAAATTGACCGATTCGACGAAAAACCTGATGTAACTCTGTTCACAACAATAGGATTGCTTCCTAATTTTTTATAGTTTATGCCTACGTATCGTACAATAATACTTAATAGGTTTTACGTTGGCAGAAAAGTTATGATTGTTATTATTAAATAAACAATCAGATATGACTTACGATAAATTGACCGATTCGACGAAAAACCTGATGTAACTCTGTTCACAATAATAGGATTGCTTCCTAATTTTTTATAGTTTATGCCTACGTATCGTACAATAATACTAAATAGGTTTTACGTTGGCAGAAAAAATAGAATTAACACAATTAATGAGTAAACGTACGTAACCAACAAAAAAATCTGAATTTCGATCAAAAACCTGCTGTAACTCGATTCACAAAAATAGGATTGCTTTCAAATTTTGTATAGTTTATGCCTAAGTATCATACAATAATACCACATTACTTTTACGTTGGCAGAAAATTTATAATTTTTATAATTAAATGAAGAATCAGACACGACTTACGATAAATTGAACGATTCGACGAAAAATCTGATATAACTCTGTTCACAACAATAGGATTGCTTTCAAATTTTGTATAGTTAATGCCTAAGTATCATACAATAATACCAAATTACTTTTACGTTGGCAGAAAAGTTATAATTTTTATTATTAAATAAACAATCAGACATGACTTACGATAAATTGACCGATTCGACGAAAAACCTGATGTAACTCTGTTCACAATAATAGGATTGCTTCCTCATTTTTTATAGTTTATGCCTACGTATCGTACAATAATACTAAATAGGTTTTACGTTGGCAGAAAAAATAGAATTAACACAATTAATGGGTAAACGTACGTAACCAACAAAAAATTCTGAATTTCGATAAAAAACCTACTGTAACTCGATTCACAAAAATAGGATTGCTTTCAAATTTTGTATAGTTAATGCCTAAGTATCATACAATAATACCAAATTACTTTTACGTTGGCAGAAAAGTTATAATTTTTATTATTAAATAAACAATCAGACATGACTTACGATAAATTGACCGATTCGACGAAAAACCTGATGTAACTCTGTTCACAACAATAGGATTGCTTCCTAATTTTTTATAGTTTATGCCTACGTATCGTACAATAATACTTAATAGGTTTTACGTTGGCAGAAAAGTTATGATTGTTATTATTAAATAAACAATCAGATATGACTTACGATAAATTGACCGATTCGACGAAAAACCTGATGTAACTCTGTTCACAATAATAGGATTGCTTCCTCATTTTTTATAGTTTATGCCTACGTATCGTACAATAATACTAAATAGGTTTTACGTTGGCAGAAAAGTTATGATTGTTATTATTAAATAAACAATCAGATATGACTTACGATAAATTGACCGATTCGACGAAAAACCTGATGTAACTCTGTTCACAATAATAGGATTGCTTCCTCATTTTTTATAGTTTATGCCTACGTATCGTACAATAATACTAAATAGGTTTTACGTTGGCAGAAAAAATAGAATTAACACAATTAATGAGTAAACGTACGTAACCAACAAAAAAATCTGAATTTCGATCAAAAACCTGCTGTAACTCGATTCACAAAAATAGGATTGCTTTCAAATTTTGTATAGTTTATGCCTAAGTATCATACAATAATACCACATTACTTTTACGTTGGCAGAAAATTTATAATTTTTATAATTAAATGAAGAATCAGACACGACTTACGATAAATTGAACGATTCGACGAAAAATCTGATATAACTCTGTTCACAACAATAGGATTGCTTTCAAATTTTGTATAGTTAATGCCTAAGTATCATACAATAATACCAAATTACTTTTACGTTGGCAGAAAAGTTATAATTTTTATTATTAAATAAACAATCAGACATGACTTACGATAAATTGACCGATTCGACGAAAAACCTGATGTAACTCTGTTCACAATAATAGGATTGCTTCCTCATTTTTTATAGTTTATGCCTACGTATCGTACAATAATACTAAATAGGTTTTACGTTGGCAGAAAAAATAGAATTAACACAATTAATGAGTAAACGTACGTAACCAACAAAAAATTCTGAATTTCGATAAAAAACCTACTGTAACTCGATTCACAAAAATAAGATTGCTTTCAAATTTTGTATAGTTAATGCCTAAGTATCATACAATAATACCAAATTACTTTTACGTTGGCAGAAAAGTTATAATTTTTATTATTAAATAAACAATCAGACATGACTTACGATAAATTGACCGATTCGACGAAAAACCTGATGTAACTCTGTTCACAACAATAGGATTGCTTCCTAATTTTTTATAGTTTATGCCTACGTATCGTACAATAATACTTAATAGGTTTTACGTTGGCAGAAAAGTTATGATTGTTATTATTAAATAAACAATCAGATATGACTTACGATAAATTGACCGATTCGACGAAAAACCTGATGTAACTCTGTTCACAATAATAGGATTGCTTCCTAATTTTTTATAGTTTATGCCTACGTATCGTACAATAATACTAAATAGGTTTTACGTTGGCAGAAAAAATAGAATTAACACAATTAATGAGTAAACGTACGTAACCAACAAAAAAATCTGAATTTCGATCAAAAACCTGCTGTAACTCGATTCACAAAAATAGGATTGCTTTCAAATTTTGTATAGTTTATGCCTAAGTATCATACAATAATACCACATTACTTTTACGTTGGCAGAAAATTTATAATTTTTATAATTAAATGAAGAATCAGACACGACTTACGATAAATTGAACGATTCGACGAAAAATCTGATATAACTCTGTTCACAACAATAGGATTGCTTTCAAATTTTGTATAGTTAATGCCTAAGTATCATACAATAATACCAAATTACTTTTACGTTGGCAGAAAAGTTATAATTTTTATTATTAAATAAACAATCAGATATGACTTACGATAAATTGACCGATTCGACGAAAAACCTGATGTAACTCTGTTCACAATAATAGGATTGCTTCCTCATTTTTTATAGTTTATGCCTACGTATCGTACAATAATACTAAATAGGTTTTACGTTGGCAGAAAAAATAGAATTAACACAATTAATGGGTAAACGTACGTAACCAACAAAAAATTCTGAATTTCGATAAAAAACCTACTGTAACTCGATTCACAAAAATAGGATTGCTTTCAAATTTTGTATAGTTAATGCCTAAGTATCATACAATAATACCAAATTACTTTTACGTTGGCAGAAAAGTTATAATTTTTATTATTAAATAAACAATCAGACATGACTTACGATAAATTGACCGATTCGACGAAAAACCTGATGTAACTCTGTTCACAACAATAGGATTGCTTCCTAATTTTTTATAGTTTATGCCTACGTATCGTACAATAATACTTAATAGGTTTTACGTTGGCAGAAAAGTTATGATTGTTATTATTAAATAAACAATCAGACACGACTTACGATAAATTGAACGATTCAACGAAAAATCTGATATAACTCTGTTCACAACAATAGGATTGCTTTCAAATTTTGTATAGTTAATGCCTAAGTATCATACAATAATACCAAATTACTTTTACGTTGGCAGAAAAGTTATAATTTTTATTATTAAATAAACAATCAGACATGACTTACGATAAATTGACCGATTCGACGAAAAACCTGATGTAACTCTGTTCACAATAATAGGATTGCTTCCTCATTTTTTATAGTTTATGCCTACGTATCGTACAATAATACTAAATAGGTTTTACGTTGGCAGAAAAAATAGAATTAACACAATTAATGAGTAAACGTACGTAACCAACAAAAAATTCTGAATTTCGATAAAAAACCTACTGTAACTCGATTCACAAAAATAAGATTGCTTTCAAATTTTGTATAGTTAATGCCTAAGTATCATACAATAATACCAAATTACTTTTACGTTGGCAGAAAAGTTATAATTTTTATTATTAAATAAACAATCAGACATGACTTACGATAAATTGACCGATTCGACGAAAAACCTGATGTAACTCTGTTCACAACAATAGGATTGCTTCCTAATTTTTTATAGTTTATGCCTACGTATCGTACAATAATACTTAATAGGTTTTACGTTGGCAGAAAAGTTATGATTGTTATTATTAAATAAACAATCAGATATGACTTACGATAAATTGACCGATTCGACGAAAAACCTGATGTAACTCTGTTCACAATAATAGGATTGCTTCCTCATTTTTTATAGTTTATGCCTACGTATCGTACAATAATACTAAATAGGTTTTACGTTGGCAGAAAAGTTATGATTGTTATTATTAAATAAACAATCAGATATGACTTACGATAAATTGACCGATTCGACGAAAAACCTGATGTAACTCTGTTCACAATAATAGGATTGCTTTCAAATTTTGTATAGTTTATGCCTAAGTATCATACAATAATACTAAATAGGTTTTACGTTGGCAGAAAAAATAGAATTAACACAATTAATGAGTAAACGTACGTAACCAACAAAAAAATCTGAATTTCGATCAAAAACCTGCTGTAACTCGATTCACAAAAATAGGATTGCTTTCAAATTTTGTATAGTTTATGCCTAAGTATCATACAATAATACCACATTACTTTTACGTTGGCAGAAAATTTATAATTTTTATAATTAAATGAAGAATCAGACACGACTTACGATAAATTGAACGATTCGACGAAAAATCTGATATAACTCTGTTCACAACAATAGGATTGCTTTCAAATTTTGTATAGTTAATGCCTAAGTATCATACAATAATACCAAATTACTTTTACGTTGGCAGAAAAGTTATAATTTTTATTATTAAATAAACAATCAGACATGACTTACGATAAATTGACCGATTCGACGAAAAACCTGATGTAACTCTGTTCACAATAATAGGATTGCTTCCCTAATTTTTTATAGTTTATGCCTACGTATCGTACAATAATACTAAATAGGTTTTACGTTGGCTGAAAAAATAGAATTAACACAATTAATGAGTAAACGTACGTAACTAACAAAAAATACTGAATTTCGATCAAAAACCTGCTGTAACTCGATTCACAAAAATAGGATTGCTTTCAAATTTTGTATAGTTTATGCCTAAGTATCATACAATAATACCACATTACTTTTACGTTGGCAGAAAAGTTATAATTTTTATAATTAAATGAAGAATCAGACACGATTACGATAAATTGAACGATTCGACGAAAAATCTGATATAACTCTGTTCACAACAATAGGATTGCTTTCAAATTTTGTATAGTTAATGCTTAAGTATCATACAATAATACCAAATTACTTTTACGTTGGCAGAAAAGTAAAAATTTTTATTATTAAATAAACAATCAGATATGACTTACGATAAATTGACCGATTCGACGAAAAACCTGATGTAACTCTGTTCACAACAATAGGATTGCTTCCTAATTTTTTATAGTTTATGCTTACGTATCGTACAATAATACTAAATAGGTTTTACGTTGGCAGAAAAAATAGAATTAAAACAATTAATGAGTAAACGTACGTAACCAACAAAAAATACTGAATTTCGATAAAAAAAACCTGCTGTAACCCTGTTCACAAAAATAGGATTGCTTTCAAATTTTGTATAGTTAATGCCTAAGTATCATACAATAATACCACATTACTTTTACGTTGGCAGAAAAGTTATAATTTTTATTATTAAATGAAGAATCAGACATGACTTACGATAAATTGAACGATTCGACGAAAAATCTGATATAACTCTGTTCACAACAATAGGATTGCTTTCAAATTTTGTATAGTTGATGCCTAAGTATCATACAATAATACCAAATTACTTTTACGTTGGCAGAAAAGTTATAATTTTTAGTATTAAATGAATTTGAGGGCCGTGCCATATACTACGCAGGCTATGTCCGTCGGCTAGCTCCGTCGGCTAGCTTCAGCTTCATCCCATGGAGCAACTCAAGAGTCACAAGTAGAGATGGATTAAGATCGCAATCACTTGTGAAAATCATAAGATTTATAAATCATATAATCACACCTGTACTAATTTCCAGAACCACTGTTACTTATTATTACTATTACGCCAGACTTGCGCAAGCTCTAAATTAAAAAAAAAAAGGTCATATTCTTTGATAAAAAGAATTTTGATCGATTTTTATGGCATTTGTCTTGATCTATGACCAAATCACAACCACAAGTGAAATCGCTGTTACAAAAACTAATCATTTCATCATTTGATTATGATTTAAAGTAGCAATAATTTCCATGTCTAGTCACAAGTGCGTTGTCAGGCTTTGAGTCCCCGACCCTCAGAATCAATGTTAGGAGGAGCGGAACAATAACTCACAAAATGATAAAGTCATAAAAGTGCTTCACAAACATACTCAAATAAATTTCTGTTTCATTCTCTTAAAACAGTTGAAATACAATTAGCAATTCTTTCGAAGTTTCTAATTAAACTATTACCCCTTGAAGCTCATTACATATCAGTAGGTACTAAAGTATTTCAAAAACATTTAAGTGTAGGTTTTAGTGTGATTAAGATTAACGGTCTAAACATGTAGGTTCTCTGAAAATTGCCTTTGTGAAATAAATGTTAAATCAATCCTATGCTAGTCACGATGCAGTGACATAATTAAGTTGTTCACAATAGACGGAATTCGCACAAGTTCCCTTTGCATTGTGTTTTAACTTGTTGTGCTCTACGTGTCACTTTTGTTAAGTCTGTCACGCCCACTTTACCGTTTCGTAGTGTAAAAAATATGTCGAATAAAAAAAATGTAACTAGAACTTGGCTATACCTAATACCTGATGTGTACTTAGACATATATGTACATAAATATATATGAAAGGAGTTTCGTACCTCTGACCTCGCTATCCCTATCACATTACATATTGAGTTGTGACAACTTCCACAATGAAAAAAAAAAAACATACTTCAGTGGCCTGCATTGTAACGAAGACACCTCGTACTACGGTTAACTACTAATCCTGTATCGTGATATGAAAAGCTCCGTAAGACTGTGGTACACCAGGCCTGATCACCTAATTGTCTTCGGTACTCTTGCCTCAAGTTAAGCAACGGAAATTGTTTATAAACACGATCTAGGTTTTATTATTCAAGTAACAACCATATGAGCTTCTATAATTAGACTTAAAACCAAAAATTTCGTGTTTTTAAAGAGCTAGTAGGTATTATGCATACAGAATATTAGTCAAGGTAACAGTTGCTAAAGATAGTTGGTCCTTGATTCTAAAATTCAATTGACAGAACAAAGTTTATATTTATTACAATACAACTTGTGAATATGGTGATGTTATTGTTCTTCTACTTCTAAAAAAACTATTTATGTAGCCGTAACAGCTCCGTAGCCACAAAGTAGCATTTATCATCTTAAAATAAAATCTCGTATTATAATAAAAAATACCTGTAAAAAAGTTGAGGTAGTTATAAATGGCTCTTCGCGTTAAGGTTACGATTCAATCAAAAGGTTGATCAGAATGCACGTTAAACGAGACTTAAATAGGAAAACACAGGTGCCAGGGGGGGCTATTATCGCGTCAGAAAGAGCGAGTTTTATCTCTCAATTTAGTGATAATTTCATAAAGACATGGAGGCGGGCGCCAGCGCAGGCGTCTCGCGGGAGGTCCTCACTTGCGTCGCTGAAGGTAACACTAATTGCAAACTGCTTTAAGGGTTAGCGATTACACGATAATATTGTTAATGTGGGTCTTATGCCAACTCACAACATTCTGTCTTGTCAACTCAAAAATAATAATTGCTCCACACATGCACCGTAATTCACAAGGGAACGGTATGGGGCCCAATAAAGGTGAATTTACTCGAAATAGCATCATACATCGGTCGGCTCATTAGATTTGTTAGGTGTGTCGGCACATAAATCCTAAGATCCCTCCTTTGGTATGCGACATGCCGCTCGTTTAAGATGGAATTGATATGAGCAAGGCGCAAGGTGCCGCGTGCCTTCACGCCCTTTCGTATTACAGCAACCTCAAACATGGATTTTTCTACGTATTTACAAGTACGAATCTGTTATATGTATCTACATATAAAACTACATTCCAACATAAATGCGCCAGAGGATAATTTAAAAGAAAGAAGGAAAAAATGCAGGCGAGACAAAAACAACCAGTCTCCGAGCTTACTTGGATGCATGCTTGTTGGGAAAAAACTACGGTAAAATAAATATATACGTGCTTCTAGGAAAAAAAAATACAGTAAGTGAAAGGTATTTGGTTACGGATGTATGTGAAAAAATATTTTACCAAGGATACCTACTTGGTTTCTACAACCAATGAGATACAAAAATGTATATAAGTCACTTAGATAAACTTTTACATGTCATTATTTTTATGGTATTCAATGTGAACTTTGATTCTGTGCAGTTGTTTCGAATATTTAAAATGGTAATAATCCAAGTGAAATCATTTCATAGGTATTTAATTTAAATACGTATGCGTACGACACACAGCGGGCGGGTGAAATCCTGGTACAATTTAGCACTACTGCAAGATAGCACACTTGCAACCAGTTGCATAACATGCATTATTTAAACGCGACAACCTTATAAGAAAATATTAATGTGATAGAGACTACGTACGTCGCATGCAGTGACTCAGAGCCGAGCTCAATGACCCGCGCTTACCCGCCGACGCATACTATTCCTGTGCTAACATGCACTACATTGATTCATTTCAAAACATTAGATAACATTTTCCAAAATTACAATGAGCGTCAATCATAATCAGAACAATCGCTTCTTCCTTGAACCGCATGCGCAAGCAACCCAGTGCGACGGTGCGGAACACTACGCACTCGCTGCCTTCGTTCGCCGCACCTTTAATAAGCTTGTATGGACTTGTCGCTAGTCGGGAGCTTGTCGAGGCTCTATGTATTCGAAGAACAAATGAAAGACAAAATAAATCTTGTTACCTTTAACAAATCTAAAATAGGTATTTAGAAATTTTGTAAGTTCTATAATAATCAATCACATCGTTTTCTCAAGATATTGTCAGGACATCAGAGCCTTATGGTACAAAAGACAGACACGATCGTGTCAGTACACCATTCATCAGCTGGCCTGCAAACGTGTATATTTGCATACGACTACGAGTCGAGTATCGCGGGCGTCGACTGGAATTAAAGAGGGTCGAGAGAGCCGATCTCATGTCGATAGTGTCACATGACTAATGGAGCAGGCGCCGATCACCGATATCGACAAATAAAAATATGGCTGGGCCACCGCCCGAGCCGCCGCCGCCGCCGCGCCATCGCGCCAGAGCAAGCCCAACATGCGCCCTGGCGCACTTATGCACCCGATTAGCTCACATGACCATATGACTTAGCTCACCATATGACTTAGCTTCAGCTCTAATACAAAATGCCACAGCCATGTCTCATACTCACATACACTTAATAACTTTAATTAAGATAATGAAACGATTTAAATGCATAAAAGGGGATGATCTGCTTATACAAGTTTTTATTAAACTACACTTATCTTAACAAAATACTGTTTTAACAAAAACAGCGTAAATGTAACAAATGTTTAAAAACTTGAGTGTCTGTGTTGACCTGATTAAGTTGAACATAAGAACTCCTCAAAGCAATAGCTTTTCGGATGATTAGATTTCGTGTAACAGGTATACAGTAGTAAAGGTTGTGTTTATGCTTTATGATGGAAGTTGATGGTAAAACAAGCTTGTTTTACGACTTATAAAGTAAATTAACATTTATGATCAAAACTTATTATTTTCTTTAAGCAAAAGATTTGTTTACAAAAACGTCTGTCAAATGTACCTTTATGTTAAAATTATGGATATGCTTGTGTGTAATAAACCTAGATAAAATTTTATAAATAATAATCTTTGTGTTGCTAATACACACAAAAATAACTGTCGAGCAATTTAATAAATCATATCAATAAGACATTTTTGTGTTGAAGATGCGTAAAAGTATCATTAGGTATATGATTGAATTACAAAAACATTCGTAGTGGCACTTACGCGCCCACATTCTACGAGTATAACATAGTAAAGCAACGCCTTCGCTCTTCTGCGAATATCATTTATTACTTTTGTAAAACATAAATACTAAATAATTAAAAAAAAATTGAAGATGTGTGACAAAACAAATTAATGCCACATGTATTACATCTTCGCCTGTCAGTAAGTCATTATTAAACTGCGGAGAGTAAAAGGAGGGACTACACTATTTGGATCACATTCTGTCATACAAAGTTAAGAAAATAAGGCAATAAATATGGTGTCTGTACGATGACACCGTACACTATTGCCGAATCTTATTTTCCTAACTTGTCCAGTGTCACAAGTTTTTCTTTTTATATTATTGTGTTCTAAGCTTGTGTTTTGTTATTGACGGCTAAATGAACATCGTTATTATACAAATATACATTACCAATAAGCCTTAGAGTTATCGGTATCGAAACTTATAATTATAATATATTAAACAGCTCGAATTTTTGCACAGATTTTATCACTTAAGTTGTTTATCTACACAACAATAATCACGTTTCTCAGTGACCGTGTGCATCAATTGAAACGAAACGAATAAAACAAAGAACATAAATTATTTCTTTTCAGACATATGAAGTTATTTTTTATTATATTTCTGATTGATTGTTGGACTGGCAAACGTCTAAACTGTAATTTAGGAAACAAAAGATAAAATGAGATAAAATTCATAAATTTACATCTTTTCTACTTTCGTAAAGCAAACCTTACTCCTTACAAGAAGCATCACAGCTTAACAACGTCAAGTCAGCTTAAGAAGTTTTAACCGTATTGTAATTTGTATCACTAGTACATTTAACCGAATTAATCAAGTCATTGAATGGTTAAAGTTAATTCCGTACCTACACCGGGCATAGTCAGATGTGTTGTTTGACTGGCTTGATTAGATTTGCGAATGATCTTTCAAATAGTCTCATTGTAGGATGACTCATAATTTAATTTGCATACAAATATATCTATTATCTATTTAACAAAATTGACATATATGTACATAATATGTATTATAGAACAATAAATGAAAAAATAAAAATAAGTTATGAAGGTAGTCTGTTGTATAAGTTGTCTTAGGACAGAGATAATCTTTTGAAATAAAATAATAGCTATAGGTCAATGACTTTCTAAAATTATCGCAGTTATGCAATGAGACAACAATATTTTTCAAATGGAAATGTACTTATCTGTTCATTTGAAAACCTTATCACTATAAAAAAACGTCACAAATACGAGGGCGGGTCAATAAGTCCGTGACTTTTTGAATTTCTGACCTCTTTACTGAAAAAGCAACACTACTCCTGTCAACAGGCATCTGTCAGTTAACTCCTGTCAAAATTTGAACTTGCTGCGTCAGTTAGTGTTTGACAGCTATCTTTATTAGACTACCCAGTAATTTGAGGAAAAAATGGAAAAAAATGAATTTCGTGTGCTTATTAAGCATTATTTTTTGCGAAAAAAAACCATTACCGAGATCAAGGCTAAGCTTGATACTATGGGGACTCTGCACCATCGATTTCAATGGTAAAAAAGTGGTTTACTGAATTTCGTTGTGGCCGTACAAGCACTGAAGATGCCGAACGTCCTGGACGCCCAGTTGAGGTCTCTTCACCCGAAACAATCGAAAAAATTCACGATATGGTGTTGGCCGACCGAAGATTGAAAGTGCAAGAGATTGTGGAAGCCGTAGGGATCTCGCATGGCTCAGTGGTTTCAATTTTGAATGATCACTTGGGCATGAGAAAGCTTTCCGCAAGATGGGTGCCGCGATTGCTCACAGTCGACCACAAACGCAATCCTGTAACAACTTCACAGGAAGGTTTGGCGTTGTTTAATCGCAATATGGAGGAGTTTTTGAGCCGTTTTGTAACCGTGGATGAAACATGGATCCATCACAACACACCAGAGACCAAACAACAGTCAAAACCGTGGGTTTCTAAGGGTGAATCGGTGCCAAAGAAGGCCAAGGTGGGTTTGTCAGCCAATAAAGTTATGGCGACTGTCTTTTGGGATGCACGCGGGATAATCCACATTGACTACCTTCAAAAGAGAAGAACAATCAATGGGGAATATTATGCCAACTTATTGGACCGATTCAATGACGATTTGAAAAAAAACCGACCTCATTTGGCCAAGAAAAAAGTTCTTTTCCACCAAGACAATGCAAGGGTGCACACATGTGCAGTTGCCATGGCAAAAATCCATGACTTGTTCTATGAATTGCTCCCTCATCCGCACTATTTTTTAGATTTGGCTCCGAGTGACTACTTCTTGTTCCCAAACCTGAAGAAATGGCTTGGTGGAAAAAGATTTGACTCCAATGAAGAAGTCATCTCGCAAACAAAGGCCTATTTTGAGGACCTCGACAAATCATATTTTTTGGAAGGGATAAAAAAATTGGAGAAGCGTTGGACAAAGTGTATAGAGTTCAAGGGAGACTACGTTGAAAAATAAAATGATTTATTTATCAAAAAAACTGTGTTTTATTCCAAAAGTCGCGGACTTATTGACCCGCCCTCGTAGTAAGGAGAAGCCGTTAACTACACAAAAAAGTACACCAGATGTAACGACATATAAATATATTATATTGCACACATAGAAGACACATCTGAACGTATTAGCATTAATATTTTTATGTTATTATAAATTACAATAAATACATAAATCAGTAAAGTGAAATGAAAAATATCCGATATATTTTAGTAGACTCGCCGGAAACGCGTCAAGCACTCATTAAGCATTAAGACCTTGCCAAATGAGTAGTAGAGTAGTGCAGACGGTGGTCGGAGCTGCAGCAGCCGGTTGGCTGAGAGAGGCGACGACAAGACGACGCTGCGGCGTTGCGCAGACGCCGCCGACAGACGCATCCGCAGCCGTCACGTGACGACCTATCACCACTATATATATACCGCGGTGACAATGAGACACATCGCCGCCAAAGACGGTTGATAATTGTCTGAAACTTAACGTGCCTATCCTCTCTATTCGCCAGCCTTTGTCAGCCTTAATAAAAAGAGGTTCAATAACCTAGCTGAGAACGAGAATGACGCCTCGTCTAGATATATGCGGTATGCGGTTAATATCTACCGCGATCGAAATAAATCGCTAGGATTATTGCCAAGTGGAAAATCATTATAATATATTGGACGCGCGGAATTCACTTTGACAATATTTTGACAGTGTGCGGTCTGCGAGCTTTAGTTTAGAACAGGCGGCGGCGCGGCGGCGACGAAACGCCCGAGACTTTTCAATGTTTTTTATTTTCTCTGCGTTTTGTAATCGTGATTCATCTGACACTGCTTAAGGATCTATTTTGATGTTACTATTAATGTGAACAAATTTTGTTATTTTGGGCACACGAGAATAGTGTTGTTAGAATAGATTTGATAGTTTTCGTAAGATGGGGTGGACGAATGTATTAGTGAGTTGTCAAAGTAGTGAGTAGGCGCGCCCTTTATTTGTATGTGAATGGCGCTATGCGACTTACAACTCGCCAGTGGTGGCGAGGAACGAGCGCTGCCTGCAAGAGAAACGGCCGCCGCCGCCGCCGGTGGCCATCTAAGGAGCGCAACTGTACAACCGGCACGACTGCCCCCTATTTAGCCTGATCAGCCCGTAATTTTGACTTAATATTTTAGCTCAGTGTCTCATATTAGCACCAACTTCATTTTAATGAGATACTATTAAATGCGAATGTAACTAGTTAAATAAATTATGTTCAAGGAGTAATATATTTTAAGCGAAACGAAGCGAGATGTTATCGATATCATCAACAACAACACTGTTTATAAAGCTACAATATTAAAACCGTGTTCAGTTAAAACTTTGTATGTACTTGATTTACATAAATATGCCGCTTTAATGTTTTGCCGTTGGCTACTACTTACTTGTTAAGTCATAAGATATTAAGAATCTGATTTGCTGATTTTACAATAGTAAAGCTCGTCTCGCACGGCGCAGCGGCGTAATTCCATAGCTTTTTTTTAAATTTCTTTTTATGTAAGAGGGGGCAGACGAGCAGACCTGTCACCTAATAGAAAGTGACCATGGCCGCCCATTGCCGGCCTTTTAGAAAGTAGTACGCTCTTTTCTTGAAGGTGTGAAGGTCATATCGGTCGGGAAATACTGCAGACGATAACCCGTTCCACAGATTGGCTGTGCGGGGCAAAAAGTGTCTCGAGAAGCGCACAGTAGTGGAGCGCCAACTATCCAGGTGATGAGAATGAAAATTATGCCGTGTCCGAACAATTCCTCAGAGCACTCTAAATGATGTATGCTACACAACAACTTAACGCTCGATTATTTGTTTTCAGTGCCTGTGGAAAAATGTCTACATTGTATTCTTTCTGGAACATTGAACACGAACACTGTAAAACAATGGCTTATAGCAGGAAAACATTAATCAAATACGAGGCTATGTTTAATGCGCCCCTGTTGCGAGGTCATCGTACTGACATTACATACATATCGCATATTCTAAACTAGACGATAGATGTGCCACTTATCACTATGCTGAACAAGTGACGTTTAATTATCTTCACAATATGGGATTAGTAAAGAATGCCCTCGGTCTGGCTATAATCCGCAGACAGCGAGACGACCGTTGATACTCTACACCGCAATCAATCGCTCCTGTTTCTAACTACCCACACGTGCGCGTATGTTACACATTACGTACTCGCGTGAAATTACAACTATTGTCATTATACATTGAGTTAAAAACTCATTATAAGAATCACTTAGCTTTTTAGTCAGATATTGAGCTAGCTCTTTCACACAAAAACTAATCCACTGATGTACACAACTGCATAAAGTTGTAAATAATTAAAAATACTGCCCAAGAGAAAATATATACTCAGTCAACGACGTGTAGTTTAAAAACTAAGGTGTTCTGCAAATAAATACAAAAACACCTATTAAAATGTTGTAGTAACCGTTTATAGTTATAGTTGAGTTAAAAATCAACATTTCAATCCGTGTGAAACGTTTTTCGTGGAACTGAGAAAACTTCAATATTTAATGTATGACATTACCTTAATCAGAAATGTCTTTTGATTTATTCTGGTCTAGATTGTCATATGTCATTATGTTAACTACTTGACACTTTAATTAGTAATTCTAAAGAGTGTTAGTAGTATAATAAGCCGTAAAGAAAGGAAGACAATGATAATTTCATTAACTTAGAAAACGTTTAATGTTCTGTAAAAATCGGTTCAAAAATACATCATTCTCTGCATTATGTATTTTGGGAAAGTAAGAAAATTTATTATCTGATATACGTCATGGATTCTCCTAAAGTCAACTAAGTGCTTAATTATTATAATCCAGAAATAGGATTGGAAAGACATAAAATATTATTACCAAACCAATAAATTGTAGCAAAGACCAATACCTTAATGTTTCAGCGTAGAGGCAAGACCAGAGATAGAAACAGGACAATATTTAACATTGTATTAAAGGGAAAACGCACTGCAGTGTCACTGCTGTCATGAAAGATAATAATGTAATGCATACTTTGTGTAACAGCTCGTAAGTCGTTTGACAACATACCTTAAATACTCACGCATAAGGACATAGTTTACACACATAGACACTTACAGACAACACGCTCAAGAGCTTGGATATGAAAGTCACACTAGTATTTATCCAAACACGTTTCGCGACCGATTGAGAAGAGTGCTCGGATCCATTACGTGCTGCGTGAATAAACAAATCGTCGTACTTCGATTATCGCCATTAACTCGTGTGCATTAAGTGTTAAGTTCGTAAATAAGGCTACAAGCATACAGCCGTGTTTATTGTGGACGGTCGAGGAGCTCCGACGAAACGACGGCCAATCTCTAAGATTGACATTCGGCGCCAAAAGGAGCTCTGCGAGTGATTGTGAGTGCACCATTTGATGCCAACTGAAGCACGCTTGATATTTATCAAGTCTGAATTCATAAATGGATCTATGTTTGAACTTCATTTCAATAATCGTATGTTGTTAATTTATACAATTGCAGATAGCTATTATACCCGTATTAGTGTAGCTGCGCACTGTGTATAGACACAAAAAAATACACATTTAAATAACAGAAGTAGTACTATTATAATAAATGAATCTATGTACGTTTTAGGTACATGATAGCCAGCTATCAGAAAGTTTAATTACAATCCAAGTCAATGAAAACATAATATAAACTTATAGTACAGCATGATGTCTTATAACTAAGTATGCCTACATCCAGTGTGATTACCTGCTCTGACTACTTCGTCGGTCCGGAGTTAATAATATGCGCTATGTTTGCGGACTATCGTAATATCGCCAGTTCCACTCCCGATTTGTAAAAAATTATCTCATTAGAAGTACCACTTGCTGAAGCAGATAAAATTTTCCGTTTTTTTTTTTTTAATTTTTATAAATTTATGAAGTTCATAATCTATCTTCATTTAACCTATGGCGATAATGACGATGATTACATTGGAGTAACTACCGGCAAGGCGTGCACCTTGTTCTTATCACTATATAAGCGAAAGTTTCTTCTCCTTTATAGACATATTTGTTGAATATGTTTAACAATGTTAAACATTTCTTTTGTTGCTATTCACTGAATGAGTAAGGTTAACGAAGCTCAATTCTACCCCAGCGGACGACGCTAGTCACATAATATCAGGCAAACCGACTGGGCTCGTTAGCCTACTACACCATATCTCACATTTTGGCAGTGTGCCTAAAAAATAATTATTTTAATCCGGTAAAATATTTTTCAGTAGTAATCAAAATGTAAATGAAACTAGAACAAACAATAGGTGGTACGTCCTATAAAATATAAATATTTCAGGATTGGATTGGATAAAAGAAACGATTTTTAAAATGCTTTTTCATACTTACTTTTCTAAAGAAAAACACAGCTGCTTTATTATTAAGCTTAACAGACTTATGTGTCCTCTAGGATTTTCGAATTGAAGTAGATGCCTTATTTCTTTTCTTTGTATATGATGTTGATGGAACCAAGAGATGTCTTCCTTCTTTCGTTTCTGTAGTTAGCCTTCATGGTCTATAATTTAGGTGTAAAGAAGAGTATTCCTTTGTGGCTATCGTTTTTATGTATGTTCAAAATTTTCCTACATCATTGCATGAATTCCCGTGCGTGAGAGTCGTCGTACTGAAAGGGGAAAAGGTTTCTTTTTTGCGTTTTATTTTAATACTAGTAAAACATATTTTTCACTTCTAAATTATTGGGCTTTGATCACATTAATCAAATATAAATGAATTTTTCAAGTTATTTAATAATTATACTTTAAAACGGTTTAATCATATATACATGCGTGTACCTTGTATTGGAATGTCTAGAGTCGAAGGAATTGTTAGAATAAATTAATTGCTAATTTATGCTCATATGAAGTAAACAAAACTATGACGGCACTTCGTCACACCTGCACTGTCTTATATAAAGTGGATATTTATCAGCAATAATTTTTTAAACACTGTTAAAGGTAGTTCTACTAGCCAGTATTTCTAAATTATTTATAGGATTATTTTACTTTTTTTTTTTTTGTTACTACTAGTCCGTTTTGAGGCAAACGCGTAGAATGCATCTTTTAATCGGCTTCTGGACCTCAAAGCGAAACGCTCAGTCTGAATTCAGAATGCATCTCAGAGAAACCGTGACCAACCATTACCAGTGACGTAGGAGGGGGACGAACGGGACGTATGTACATTTCTACGTAATGCATGAGTAGAGTATTTGAATTCAACGTATAGAATGTACAATATGATAACGATTACTGTAAGACGTGTTGTCTTTTGTTTTGCCGACTTTATTGCACAAATAAAAGATGCATGCTAAATGTTTTAGCAACTAATCCGTACTGTCCTAATTAAAACACGATTAAACACTTACCTACATAATTATATCGAATGTTAGTATTAATTCAAACACTCAGTGTATTCGTTATTCATTCCCCGGTGTGAATATAATTAAAATATTGCGCAGTGAACTCTGATGTTTACCAGACAATTGCATGCAAATTACTTACTCGTACGCGAGTGTTATATATAATTTGTATCATGTTAATTATTACAATTCTTCTTATCTCTGATGAAATTGTATGCCCCTGTCATGAGTTCAAAGACGTAAAACCATTGATATAATTAGTGTTGCTACATATTGAAAGGCAACGAGAAAGTGTCACCGATTTTAGAATGTATACAATACATCCACTTGTCATGTTGACAACTTATAGGAAATATCTACCTGATAAAGTCAGTATTATAGTACATGATGTTTTTTTAATATTGTAGTAGAACAAAATGAATAGATGTGCCACTCGTAGCGTCGGAAAAGGCACGGGCGGACCGTGAGGCGCGGCGGATGCACGTGCACCGGCGCAATGGGCTAGCGTGCTGAAGCGTGGCTTGCACTTCCGACTCACATTCATTCCCGCGCCATTCATACAACTGCGTCATTCATTTAATTCAAGTTCATAACAAGACCCGTACGTAGGAGGAGCTCTGTAACTCGGCCGACACACCCGCTCGGCAACGCCGAGCATTACCCAAAAATTTTATTATCGGTAAAGATAAACATTGACGTTTTGCGGAATACAAACGTTTAATGCCGAAAATGACCATAAAATAAATCGGATCGCTCAAAGTTCCGAATTGCATTTATCGTTTCTCCGTATTAACTCTCGGACGCTTTAAATTCTCCAAGGTGTGCAATATTTCACTGAACCTTAAGAGTTAACTTTTAATTAAATGCCAGCGGTGGCATCTTTGACACCGGACGTGCTCCTTAGGAGCCGGGACGGCTACAAAATGATCGAATTTAAGGATCGAGACAGGGTGTAGGTGGCTGCGGCAGCTTTAGAAGAGGCAAACGGCGTCGGTGTGGCGCCAAGATGTAATCGCAACGTCCCACCAGCGGTACAGGCACTGTGCGTTACTTTTCTAACTTTTTGGTTTGGTGGGTCGTGCGGGGGCATATTGTGTGCAATTGTAGCACGCGAGGGCACCTCGGGCCGACGACCCGCCCGCGCCCGTCGCTCGCTCCGTATAATCCGACAGCATTATGGTCGACCCGGCGCCTTTGTAGACTATCGGCTTAATGAGGGCCCGTGGGTGGCTTATGCCACGTCAGGATCTGATCATAAAGGTGCCAAAAATTCTACCTGAGAGCACAACATTCCTATCTTGCGCCTTTGAAAATTAATGTCTATTGTCTGCGTAAATGCGAGATGTGTCAGGGATTAGGATGACATGAAGTTATTTATTTCCAAAAGGAAGCTAGGTATATGACTAATTCTCGATTTGGTGTTGATACCCAATATTAATTTACTTTTCTTTCATATATGGCAATTACTTCTGGTGTACTGTTAATTTTAATTGAGATGTATGCACTCAAATTCTTTGACCCCAATTAATTTCGTGGAAGTGAGTTTGTCGTGCGTTAATTAAATGCGCTAATATTTTTGTGGGGAGAAGCCTAACGAATAAGCATCATAAGCCATATCGTTTATAATTGTACATACATGACACCGACGTTCATTATTTTGACTGAGTACTGTCATGATATGAAGACTAATTAATATTTCACGACATGATATGTATGTAGACCAGAACATCTGATGTTCAGTCTACTTTCTATGGCACACACATTATTGTTATCTTTCTGTCAAATACAAGTGACTGCTGCAGAAACTCCATTATTTAGTGTTTCTATTGCATAGGGTCTCTGACATTGCATTACTTTTATTTTCGGTTTTCCAAAATTAATCGTATTGTGTCAAAGTATTATTGAGAAAAATTAAAAAAAAATAATTGTGTATTACTAAGACAGAATACACTCATACTAACATGTGAAACATTGATAAAAAAATCATAGAGAAAAGCGTTTTGTTTTTAATTGAAACAATTCAAAAAGATCCAAGCAGAGTTTGTCCGCTCTATAAATTCAGAAGTCTGTTTACAAACCAAGATAAGGTCACATTTACGAAAACACATCAAAACCAGAAGTACTCTAAGCTGTTGCACTCTTATCGCATTTAGCACACCCATTAACTGCGATAAACAAGTGTGTGACCTGGGATATGAACATACATTGCAACAAACAGTTAAAGTATCTGAGGAGTCCCATTCTGTAATTTAGTTCTTAAAGTCTATGTCGTCACTAAAGTTTTTTTTTAATAGGTAGACAATGCTGGTCGGTTATTCTCGGGCGACATAGTGGATGTAATTATAGCTCATATTCAAACATATCTTACAATACGCAGCTCAACATAATGAATTTTAAAATTCCCCAAAGTTTCACAGAATTTAAAAATACCGAAATCTGAAAGGTATGTGTATCCATATTAATCGAATGCGATCTGTACGATTACCTACTTAAATTGATCATGAACATAAAAATTAATTTGATGCTTTACTTGGAATGTGAAACCAAAGAGTAACTATCACTGCCCATGAGAACCTGCAACTTAAGAGACACAAGTATGTTCAGCCATCCTTCCCCAGAAATTATTTAGTAAAAGTATTCTGATAATGTTGCTAATGTTAATGGTGAAGTAAAAACGTTTACACAAAACAAATGATTTTCAAGCCCAAAAATCTGGGCAGCATTTGGCCAGTACAAGTTGTGAGACATCGTAATAATTTAAGACCGTACCCATATTTGTGTATAGTAAGCACATATTATGTAGTATGCCCTCCGGTAATGCAATTTAAGTGCATTGGTAATGACATGACGTCAGTCAGCGGGTCGTTTGTTACGGCGCAGGCGCAGGGCATTGAACCACCGACTGAATTGGACATAAGTGTCCTGCGACGCTGTGAGCCACGGACGTAACGCAACCCAACCACGATTTATGACACTGTGAGTAACACCATACAATAACATTATTACTTGCTAAATTAACTTCACCTCGTCAATGGGCACAACTGTGAAATGCCCAGTTGTTAAATTGAAGCCCTAACTTTGTTAAAATTTGTATACTTTTTAATTACAAAGTTTATTGTTAAATGAAATATAGTCAGCTATAATAACAATTACATAGGTAGTTATAATTGAGGGCTGTGTACCTAAGTGTTTCCTACTGATTATTTTTATGACATTATACTATCAACTATCTCTTTTGTACTATCAGTATAACTGCTATGCTATGTTCCAACAGCCGTAACGACGTAAGCGGTTGTGTGGCCAACTAGACATGATCATTAAACATACCTTTTGGTGCTAAGTAAGAGCAAAATATTTCTTCCCAGGAGATGGAGAAGGGTGTAATGACTTTTTTTATCAAAGGAGATGTAAATCAAATAATATTCTACGAGTATAAAATACGTTATTATAACAAAGTTAGCTTGTAAAAGTCAGGTTGATTAGCTGCCTCCTCTGGTTGCATCAATTGTCTATCAAACGTATTGTACCTAAACAAAAACGTTGTACACTGTTAGGGGGAAAAGCTTCGGGCACGCCGTCATCGCGGCGGTTAGACCCGTTATGGAGGATTGGCTCGAGAGGCGTCGCGAAGCGCGCTCACTTTCAGGGAGCAGAGGGAACATGGGGTTCCCACACGGGGGGGGTCGTCTACTAGTCTGTAGATGGCCCTAGGTATGTCGGGGCTGGTTCCCCGGCTATTAGTACCCGAGACGGCGTGCGGTTTTAGTCGGTTCGAGTCCGACATGCCACCGATAGGTGGTATCCGAGGGGATTTACGCAAGGAAAAAAAAAGGGGGAAAAGCTTTACCGCCGCCATTTCTAAGAAAAAACAAACAACATAGCCATACCTTTGTGTAACTTCGTTGTGACTAAACTTTACTAACAAAAATGACACAAGGCATATAACATTCAATTTAACCATGGCTTAAGAAATATTGCAAATCAAAATCCCTTAACTTTGTTGTCTATTTAGTAAAGAAATTTAAACTATGTCGGCATATATATATATATATATATATATATATATATATATATATAATTATGCCGACATAGACACCATTACTATAAAATTAGTTAGTTAAGAATTTGGTCTCATAAGTATCCGCGTTGCGATTTGCTAGACTTGGGTTATTCATATGTTGGCTGCGTTGATTTGTAGGCATGTTTTGATGGGCTAAATAAATATTATCTCGACAAGGAATATGTCACTACTAATATGATAAGTAAGCCTAGTTATAGAATACTCTCTTTGTTTTGGAGCTTTGAAGATCATATCGTTTCTAAATAATGAACTTGCAATGCCACTCGCAAGCAGTTAACAGCAATTTTCTATAAGTTATATTCTATGGTGTTCGTCACCTGTGGTCGTCGTCGTAAAGCATTTATTATGTCAGTTTGTTAACTCCTACCTCTTACAACTTCATCCTAACCAGTCCTATAGAGTCTACTCACTGCAGATTGGCTTTCATCAAAACTCTTTGAAAACATTGTAGAAAATTCTTAGGTGTTTAGTTTTTCTCACGATTTCTACCGCCAATGTAAGGAAGTGATATTTCATTTAACTTGCAAAGTCCAAGGTGCGCGACTCCAACCAATAAACATAATTATATCAACCATGATGTTCAAATACCTAAAGTATGCTAATTTTTTTATACATTTAAATTATTAATAGGTCATAGGTTTCTATCAGCCGGCAATTAAAAGTCGGGTTGGAATCAATTTGCAGTTAGAAAAGTAAGGAAAAGTGAATGTGTCACCTAATACCGTCGCGGCAGGATGCTTCACTCCGAAAAAGAGTCCCCGTCGCGCCCGTAACTAGTCGGCATCCCTAAAACACACGCTATAGTAAAACCTTGTCTTTCGAAAAAAAAGTGTTCTGTAATCCCAACAATTGATAAAAAAATCAAACCTAAGACAGATTGAGAAAACAATAATATGATATCACCAATATTTTCCTCTTGTTGCAATTATTGGTTTTAGGAGCCTTAGTTTGTCTACTGCTGGATATAGGCATCTCCTTAAAAAGGAGGCTTTGGTCTACTATACCACACTGGCCAGACGGGTTGGTGTAGGGTTTGTTACAAGATTTCCTTCTCTTTGCAGTGCTGTTGTCCTGCGTAGTTTGCTCCCATATTCTTACATTACTGCACTTTATTTCAAATACAATAACTAAAATATGCATGTACTTTAGTCGATTGCAACGCAAACAATTTAAACATAATTTTAAATACCAACTTTTAAAAACACTAAGTCAACAAGACGGACGATAAACAAACATATTCATATAGTATTTAAATGAAGTCTACGTCGATATGTAAGCAAGGCTAAAACTTATAACCTTTTATACCTATTATTATTAATGTAGTATTTCTTGTTGCTTTCATGTTCAACTACTACCCGATTGGCATAACTAGAGAACCGTAGGCTCAACATTCGTTTAAAAACAAGCGCGTATTCAAGTTAACGCAATGGTATTTGATGACGCTTCGACAGATATGTAAATATTTGAGTTCTTAGTGGAAAATACATGAGAATATAACGTGTTTTCTTCTCATTTTATATTATGGGTTTTAACTATACATATACCTACATTTATATTCCTATATTATATATATACATATATTTTAACTATACTTTTTAGATTCGTTAACGCAAGCTTAATAGCAATAGCATACCAAGCGTTCACCAACTTATTTAGAAACTTAACCTATTACTAGTTACTAAAATAAAATAAAAAGCAGCTTTTATAATAGAGAATAGTTATTCAAATCGGTTGAGTAGTTTCAGAGTTTATCGACTGGTAAAAGTAAGTTTTTCCTATTTATATTATTAAATATAGATGTATAATTAAATTGTATGAAGCTTTAAAAATAGCGCAGTAAGAATTACCTCCTTTGGAAGTTCCATAAACGGTTATTGAAATCACAAAGTAGGATACATCTGCATCCTCATCGGAGACAACTTCTATGCTAATATGTCATTGATGCTAATATTATCCACGCAGAACATCGCAATCAAAATAACCTGATGCCATATTACTACGGCGAACACGGGTTTGGAATCCAGAAATCTTATTTGCTTGCGTTGCTCACATTTTCAAACATACGCTGTTGTTGGCGTTGAAGATGTTTAATGAATCAAAACATTTGGAGGTACTAAAGTACAATATGAGTGCTTTTTATTCCCTTAGTACTTTACAAAACTTATTGAGTCAGAGCACAACCAGCTCAATCGTATCGTAACCGTGTTACAATGACGCGCAATCAAGCCCATCTGCATTTCAATTCCGCGCGCGATGCGATTCCAAGCGCGCAAACAATCTTATATAATATTTGCGTATAAATGCGCATTAAAAACATTCCACAAATAAGGGTTGGGTATCCGCTAATAAAACGCATACTTTACAACTTTGTTCGTTTGCAAGCTTAATCAGATTGTTATCTAGCGCAATGTTTGAGCTTATGCATATAACCTCTAATGTCAACACGTTGTCACAACAGCACTAATAAGCTTCAACAGATTATGGAATTCCTTAGGTAGAATATTTATAAGTAGATAGATACACGTAAATAAATCTCAAATCATGATGAAAAATAAAAAACTTATTATTAATATCGCATTTATGTATAAGTAATAACCTTATATTAATTTATTGTCAGATATAATCGAATAATATTATCATATAGTTATCTTAATACAGTATAAAATATAAATTGCCGAGTACATCTTAGTCAATTATTGCCCTTAGCACATAAATCAGTGTGTATTGTTCTAGAAAAATCCGTTTGTATTAAATTTCAAATGAAAAGACCCAGGAGCAGTAAACTGAACTGCTGACCTTTATTTGAGCCATCTTACTCCTATGTAGTCAGCACTTAGGTAAAACAGTCATCTGGTTGTCGCGGCCTCTTTCGCTGGTGATTGTAGCTCATCATGCAATACTAACATAACGATTTATGGCGTCTTCTTCTTCTACATTTCAGTGGGTGATCACCCCTAAATTTTATCCGCCGAAAATTCCGCCACAATCATGGCGTTGGCAATCATTTGTATGAATATACTACACTGAACTGAAATACCGTGGTAATTCTATCACGGCGATGTTATGATATGGTTTATAATATGTCTACTAAAAGATTGCAAAATATACTCGTAAGTCACACCTAATTTACATATCTATAGCGGTCTGAACTACAAGCATAAGCATTATCTAGTACCTACTGCACTAATAAGAAAACTCATAATGTTACCTGTGACCCACATACTTGGTAATCTTTGAATAATTTGTGGTAATTAGTTAAGTTAAACAAAGTTTTAACAGCTATCGGTTATCAACCTAAAAATGTAAATAGCAGTTTTGATATTACACCGCTAAGGTTAAAGCATCAATTTCATAGCAGATAATTCGAATGACCACAAAGACAAAATTATCAATGTCACAAAATAATATAATCTTAAAACAAAGGGGTGTCTCACGACTATTAACAATACACTAATCCTCAGTTATATTTTAAATAAAATGATTAAAAACTTTAATTTCTTAGTTCACTGGCAATTATTCTGAGCTTGTTACTTCATATCATTCAGATTGTTTTATTATTGGAAAGGTATCTAACGTAATCGTGTAACAGATAAATATTAATACTTACTTGAATATTACCAATAACAAAATTCTGACGAGAGAGCATTGACCATCAGATATGGGCACCATTACAATTCTAACGCTTTCTAGCAACCCTTATCTATGACATTGAAATACTAGATCCGTGTGCTAACTGGCCGTCCTGTCCTGTGATATTTTAGTATTATAAATATATTGAAAATGAGACTTTCATTTAAAAAAAAAACTACCATTCTTCATCATCAACGGCCTTTAGTAGTCCACTACTGGACTTAGACCTCTCCTTAGAATAGAGGTTTTCACCTACTATACAACGCTAGCCAGACGGGTTGGTATAGTTTATTTCAAGTTTTCCTTCTCTTTGCGGTGCTGTTGTCCTGCGTAATTTTCTCTCCTAGTCGGCTCTTAAGACACCCACGCCACGGGATGAATAGAGGTGGCGACACTCCGTATTCTTAATCCGTCACCACACGAAATTATTATTCCTATTCTGATAACGGTCTTTTGTCACAGTCACAAAATTATTTAGATGTATTTTGAATTTTGATTTACTACATATAGACGGACATTTTTTTACTATCATCACATCATTTTATGTCAATCTCTCATTTATAGCTGATCGAGAACGAAAAAATGATTGCTCATCGCAATCCAAATTCTAAAAAATACCTCTTATCGGATAGGGCTTAGTTTTCTTTATTGAAATATTTATCGACGAAGAGGCGTCAACAAATATATCAACATTTGCAATGAATAAATACACTCGGATAACGATATATTGAAGTAAATATTTACGTTGCATGAGTTTTTCTTATCTGTATTCTGTAATTCGATCAACATTACGTAAACATTTGTGGTAAACTGTTTAAATAATGCAATACAAATAGGTACCACTTTACTTTTTAAAAGATTTTGAATGAAGTCATCAGTTTTTATTTATTTGTCTAGTGTGTCTGGTAATGTAATGATAAGTAATTAATGCATATCGCTTATATTATCCTTATATTATTAAAAGAATTGAGTTTTATTTAAATTGATGTTCAATGAGACAATAAAGTGAGCGTTTGTAGGTTTTACATGAAACACAGCCCCTCACAGTTCCATAGACAATACAAGATTCAAGTCTACAATATAATGCAAACGAGTACTTAAAGGCTTCTATAAAATAAGCCTTTTTCCTCTGTGAGCGGACAACTTAAAAGTCAACAGTTGTCTATTTTCATAATGTGGACATACTGATCAACGTCTATAGATCGACAACTGAATACTTATTTCATTTTATGTGTAGGCAATCTAGGGTAGTTTGAATTTTGAACCTATCGTAAATCTTTTAGGTTTATCAAAGATTGCAGATGTTCCTTCCGTCATTAACTTCTGTCATCGCATCGCCTTTTACAATAACACTTTAAAACTAAAGCAAATTGTTAAATTAAAGTTCATGATGAGAATTATGAAGCAAGGTTTTAAGATAAATTTATATGTGCATTATTATTTATTATAAAATTCAGGAATACTTACTGTATCGTTTAAATGTTAACGTTTTATGATTCGTCAACCCACTTTTTAAATTTGACAACAATTTTCTTTCACCCTAATATAAATTGTATAAAAACCACTCTAAATATAGAACGATCTCAAATATTGCTCCTTTAAGTTTTCTTTAAAGCATTACACTGCACTTTTATCTTCTATTTGCATAGCATAATCATGAATGTTTGATCAAATCGTGAAGTAATCCTGCGTTTAGGTGTTCATATCATTACACGCTGATTATTCATATGTATATATCAGCGGGTAACCGATCGTATGACACATCGTAAAATGATTAATTGTAAAATCTGGCCATGACATGTCTGATTTTAATCGCAATCTATAATAATTTTTAATCCATTTCCTTATAATTTAATTTATGTTTGGTGTACAAAAAGTTTATTTCTATTTTATTCTAATGAATTCTCTCTGTATGTAATGTAATGTAATACGATGAACTCTACTGCAATATCTAACAATACATACTACATGCAAAGAAAATGTCTATAATCATTCTGTGTATGTACATGTCTAACGCTTCTATAAATCAATAAAAAAAATATTGATAAATCATGTCACAATCGATCAGGAATGTGACATTTAGAGATGGTTCACGAGCATTGGTATGATTCCACGCACTACAATTACCTTTCGTTTATACATATATGGTATTCAAACCAAACATATTTTAAGGAAATAGACGAAATATGGTAGCTATACAGTTTAATGACAATCGACGATTTCACCTCGACTCGGAACGATGTAAAATTATATAAAACGCGCCAAACGGTAGGTACGTCAAGATGTCCACAATTGCTCGTCACGTCACGTCTTGTCTCGGTCAACTGTCTAGACATCACAGACGAAGACAACTTTTTCTCTTCTCGGTAATACAATTTTTGGCAGACTTCTTAATACAATCTTGGCAAACATTTGCTACTTTTATCACGTCTGGAAAATGAATGAAAGCTGTCGACTGTGAGTCACAGTGCTCACAGCATCGGGAGATAGGAAGATACTAAGAAAATCCTTGCTCTCCATTTTGGATAGTAATGAATGAGGAAATCATTCACGGACATAGCATGTAGGCTAAGTTCAGTTATTTTAAATTATATCTATCATAGAATAAATAACATAAAAATAACATTTTCTTAAGGAGACCGATAAATCTTAGTGTCAATCAAATTTGTTGAGAATGCACGAAATTTAATGGTAAAAATATGTAAGTTATAACTGAATGAAACATAAAATACGAATAAAACATACGGGGTTAAGCATCATAATACAAAAGAGATAAGATTGCAAAATCGTTCGACATTGATATTCACATCCATGTGCTATGGCTATCTGCTGATGATATAACGCTACCAATATAACACAACTTTATAAAAATGCATTTATACAATTATTTCTTCAAAGTAATATTTTCAAGCCAATTTAACACCAAGTTGTTTGCGGGTAACGGGCCGGAAAATAAACTTTTTCAAAATGTCGCGTGGTAACAGCTCAAAATAAATATGTATAATAAGGATTATGTTTTACGGCGTAATGTAGGTGAAATTTTGTTTAGTTCTTATTTATTACTCCGTTTGTGAAATTATAATGTGATATTTGGGTGTTAATGGGTAAACAATTTTAACTTTATTTTACATAGGAAAAGTGTGTACTAGTTTTAATAAACTGCGTTTTCCTGGTTTCATTTCAAATAAAAGTTTAAAAAAAAATACAATGATAACATAGTAATTAATAATTGGCGTCATAAAATTTTGGAAAAATGAAAAATACTTAATTTTGCCAATATTTTCTCATGAATTAAAGAGCTTAACTGCAATATGACGCTGGAATTTATTTGACAAATATATTCGCACACTTATACTCCCTCTATTAAAGCATTAGTGGTTAACATAACATGTAAATATATCTCTTATAACAATATAGAAAAAATCTAAAAAGCTTTGACAATATCATCAAATCATTTAGAAAGTACACTGAATAAACTATTTCAACTAACTGGCGTTCTTTAATGGATTAGAAGTAAAAAAACTAAAGAATTTTATAAAATACTCAATTTGAAAAATACATAGAATTCAATTATTCGAATTGAGTTTGTTTATTTACAAAATGCAAAAACGTATCGCAGTGATCATAACAAAAAAAGAGATAATTCTATAAATGTTTACAAGATTACCTCAACGAGAGTCTTTGTCCGATAACAGATCAGTTACTGCATAATTCTCCGAAAGTAGAACCTCTCGAGATCTCTATACATTTGTTGATATTGTCAAAAAGAATTATCGCTATTCTCACGTGGTATTGTTTTTATTATCCCTCCATCTAAGAGTCATATCGGTGCTGCTGATAACAACACGTCAGACGATGAATGGTTTCGAGTTGAACCGACGTCATAACGAACTGGTTACCTCTCTGCAACTCATGTGGATATGTGATTTAATTGACCCAATAGCCACCGAGTGAGTCGGCAACGTCGGAATGTAATTACTTGCATAAACAAACGTGCCTATAGTCCTTCACTAGTCTCTTACGCGACGCAGACCATGTTTTGCACCTGACAATGAGCTAGAGTGTGCGGTGCCGGCGGTTTGGTGACGCTTTGTAGATGAGAATGATCGATGTGCATTTAATTACGTCGGCCGATATCATTGGCACTAATGCAGCATGCTCGTATGTGCAGCACTCACCGGCAGGTCGTGTGGTGCGTCGCGCGGGCTCATCCTCGCGTAGGTCAGGCGCGTGCCTGCGCGCCGCAGCCGGGCCAACCACCGCCAGCACCAGCAGCAGCAGTGCGGGCAGCATTGCGCCGCTCTACACTAATATTTTCACAGGAGTACAACCGCTCCCGGCCACGAGCTCACTATTTTCGCCGCGCGTGCTCAGTTCGTACGTTTGGTGCAGAGAGCGCAGGTTCACGATCGTAGCGCGCGACTAACAGGCGTCGTCGTAGCGCGACGGCTGAGCCGGACTGAGACGAGCGACGCGCGATTTCCCGGCTGATGCGGGCGAGGGGGCCGGCGCGCCCCTCGTGGAAAACGCGGCAATAGCGCGGTGCGGGCGGGGAAAATTGCAACGCTCTCATCCGCCCGCCCCGCCCGTCGTGTCGCGCCGCCCGATACGCTCACATCCTCTTATACCCCACTAACTTATGTACCTACTTATGCTTAATTAAAGGCCCACTTACCTAAATTAAGTAATTGTAATTTAATCATCAGTATGTAACGTTTGTGATACATTCGCAAACACACTCACATATGGACAGTATGACTTTTTAATATAATATTTACAACATCATACATTGGTTAGCGATGACTAAAATTCTATAGTCAATAAAAGTTTCAACAAGTATATATATTCTAATAAAAGCTGAGATCATAATTACCGCTGTATATTAAAGTCATGTCTGTACATTCAACATTTAACAACGTTGTTTACATAGGAATGAATGGAAGTCAAGTAATATTCAAGATACTTCGAGCTATTTATTAATGTAAGTACAATTTTCTAACATGTTACTACCAAATGTCAAACTTGTTCCATTTACTGCGTCGTACCGCTTCTTATGCTTATAAAATACTTTTCTAAGCCTGAGCATTTCTCGTGAACGTTAATTCAAGTCCTACAGATTATCTTTCGATACTTACCACCTAAAAAGCTTTTACTTGGGATCTTTAAACATTAAGAGTTATTCTTATTCTTTAAAAATACTTTTACTTTCTCTTACTCTTAAATATAGGTACATTAAACCTGAAGTTTGGACGTATTACTATTTGCGTTTGATAAATCACTTTTTGACTGATTGACTTTATTAAGCCTTCCATGTCACTTCAAAACATAACATTTACAATGAATCTACACAATATTATCTATCACTTAATTATTTTTGACCAAAAATATTATGAATTTGGGGCCAAGGAGTAGATAATTGCATTAAATCTGCTACCACTTTTCTACTAATTGTCAGTACTGTAAGTTTTACTTGTATTGTTTAATACTGAGATAGTACAAGGAACATACCTACTTGAGGAAATATTAACCAACTATATAAAATCGTGTGTGTCCAAACCAGTATCTTGATTGACTTTGTCTATCTAAGATGGCTGATTAACGTTGTACCTAAATGCTTTGAAATAAAGAAATACCTGATTATAAGCACATTTATAATAAGAATATATTTATATTTTTCTATTCTAAACTCATCTGATGACATAATATGCATAATGATTAGTTATAAATTTGTTCATCATTCGTTGTTTTAACAGTTTTTACAACATTCACTAGCATTGTAGTAGGCATTGATATTTCTGTTTATAATCTCGAAAGATATGAAATATTTATTATATGACTAGCTGGGCCTTCTGCCAAATTCAGTTCTGCACCAAATATATGTAAGTGACTTTGTAAATTCTTATATACGTTCAGCATGTCGAGACAGAGTAATAAAAAATTGTATTTTTATATGCCAGTCGTTCAATTTTGCAGATGCAGACTCGTGAATTCCTGGATAACTCAATTTTGTTATAAATTCTCAAAAGAAAAGAAAATGTTATTTTTGGAGTTTATGTGTAGTAAGTTTGTGTGTACATTTATTAACTTGTTTTTATATATGTATGTACAAGTCAGGATCTTAGAAATAAATTGTTAAAAAAATGTTTCACTTTGATTTTAACGATATATTATTTGACTTTTATTACTGATATATTACTTATAAATTACTATAATGTTACAACATCAATAATATTAATAACGACCTAACTCTCTTTAAGGATATTCCAGGTAATATACCTGGTTGGTCGTGTTTTGCAATAAGTAAACAAGGATTCTAAAATTTATAAGCGGTGTTGCTATTTTAATCATATTAAAAAAAAACTAGTAACCACTATTCAAACTAAGACACTTTGTAAATCTATACTAATATTATAAAGCTGGAGAGTTTGTTTGTTTGTTTGTTTGAACGCGCTAATCTCAGGAACTACTGGTCCGATTTGAAAAATTCTTTCAGTGTTAGATAGCCCATTTATCGAGGAAGGCTATAGGCTATATATCATCACGCTAAGACCAATAGGAGCGGAGCACCAATGAAGGATGTTTCAAAAACGGAGAAAATTTATTACTATTGAGAGACGCAGACGAAGTTGCGCGGGTCAGCTAGTACTTAATAAGATGTTTAAGAAACATTTTTGTGTTTGTAGAGTGAATTTTAATTTATTACATTCATCAAAACACGTGACCTTTTGCTGATTTCACTTGCCGAACCCGGGCATAAACGCCAACGACCCACTCTTTTATCAGGAATTACCTCTAATTTTATCAATTTTTGGTTTTAATGTATTTTAGTGTACGAGCGTTTTAGCATTAGGGGGTTATCGTAGTTGAAACAATAAATGCGCTTATCACCGCCTCATGCCGCCCTGAGTGTGGCCGCGGGTGGACGGGGTGGGTTTCCCCTCCACCCGCATTAGTTTGGCCAGCCGCGAGGGGGCGGCGTCCGCGTGTGCCGGACGTCGCCTATATAAAAAGAGAGGAAAATTTTGAGACGGAGCCCGCAACAGGAGCGGGCCGGCGCTAGGAGGGGTCCGGATGTCTTAATAACAGCTGTTCCCGGATCCCTCCTATTACAGGCGCAGAGTGGCACAAGTCGGTCCGAGTCCGACACACCACCCCGCCGCAAACCCCGGTGGAGTGTCGGTCCGAGGGGATTTCCACACGTTAAAAAAAAAAAAAAAAAAGTTGAAACAATAACGCAATCCGACAACATCGACCAAGGCCTTTCCATGCCAAGATGAACTTTACAGAGGGGTTAAAGTGTTTTACCCTCTTTTTTTAAATTCCAATACTAACTTCAGACTAACTATACCAGTTCAGACTTCAGACCTCGATCATCGGATCCAGATCTGTGTCGATTCTAGTTTCAGGATCGACTGATGCTAGATGTAACTTAATTTAATTATGTTTTTTTTTTTAATTTTGTAGCTATTTATTACAATTTGATTGCTAGAAATTGACAGGTTAACATTTATTAATTATCTTTTCAATAATATTGACAAGAATACTCTCTAATACAATAATTTATTATATTCCATTTATATCTAAACTATCTTTTGCCCACGACTTTGGTCGCGTAAATGACAATTTTGTTAATAAATTTGACCACGATAAATAGTAGCCTTTGTGCTATTTTACAATATAATCTATCTATGTGAAAAATCTCGTCCAGGTCCGGCCCGCCATTTAAGCGTGCTTGAGTAACAAACATACTTACGTTTTGAAAAGTTAAAAAAATATGTGTCTAATTATGTTTATTTTTTTGATAAAGAATAATAATAGGACTGAGAGTTTGGAATCGATAAGTTAAAAAAATATAGTTCCCCATACTAACTTGCATTCCCTTTTAAAGGTTAGTATTGAATAATTAGTAACAACGTTTTATTACTTTGAATACAGAGTATTTACTTGGTTGACTGGCCTCTTGGTCTAGTGGTTAGTGACCCTGACTTCTACGCCAGAGTTCGTGGGTTCGATTCCCACCCAGGACAAATAATTGTGTAATGAGCACGATCGCTTGTTCTGGGTGTAATTTATTTATAATATGTATGTATTTAGAAATATATAAGTATGTTTATCAGCGGTCTGGTTATTATAGTACAGGCTCTGCCTAGTTTGGATCAGACGGCCGTGTGTCAGATGTGTGATTTTTTTTTTAATTATTATTTTACTGTGAGAGAGTGAAGTGACGGATTAAGAATACGCAATGTCACTACCCCAATTCATCCCGTGGGTGTCGTAAGAGCCGACTAAGGGTGCCAAACAACGCAGGACACCAGCACTGCAAAAAGAAGGAAAACTTGACACAAACCCTATACCAACCCGTCTGGCCAGCGTGGTGTAGTAGGCCAAAACCTCCTTTATAAGGAGAGGCCTATGTCCAGCAGTGGACTATTAAAGGCTGTTGATGTGATGATTATGATGACTGTAAGTTTGAAAACGCTACTACTAAAAATAAAATGTTTCATATAAATTTCCAACCCCTCTTTTGTTTAATTTTCAGAAATTCTTTCTTAGTGCACGCCTACATCACCTAAAGAATATTTTTGCAAAATTTCATGCTTCTAGACCCAGCGGTTTTAGCTGTGCGTTGATCGATCAGTCAGTGAATCAGTGTGTCAGTTTCCTCTTTTAAATATGTTTATAGATTAAATATTATATAAATAGGGAAGCGAAAAATTCAGAGAATAATACTTTTGTTAAAAATTAAAAATAGTTTAATGTTAATAACTACGCTCACAAACTACTAGACTATTTTTGAATAAGCGCCAAACATACAAATGAGTTATATAAAACGTTAAATGAATGACAGCGGTTTTAATGCTGCTCAATTTTATTTTTGTGATGTGTAATAAAATTATCTTCCTTCCTTAGTTTCATATATTCAATATACAATTAAAGTATTATTCCTACAGGAAAGGAAACATCACCGAGTGCCTCTCAAAACAAAAACATTTGGTTAATATAATATATAGATATCGGGTAACTTCTATTAAGTTGCCCACAAAATAATTAAAGCAAAGAATTTCGCATTATAGACCAGTCTATAGGTACGGTGATCAAAAGATGGTGGTCAAAATTAAGAAAAACCACAATATTTTGTACTTATATAGATCAGGGTATTTTCAACTGGATTTTGATAATCTGTGAAATGGTAAAACCACAATAATTTACCTGCCTCAATATCACATGATGACAGGAAAGTTTGTTATAAGCTTTTGACATGTTATTAGGCTGTTAGCATCTCCTTTGGGGTACCAGGTAGTTCCTTTCTAGGTTACACCTGGTTGCCCGGCTACTGGTACCCGAGACGGCGCGGGCGTGCGGTTTTTAAATTTTTCGAGTCCGACATAACCTTCTCACCGGTCTCCGAGGGGATTGCCACAGAAAAAGGCTTTTAATATCTAAAAAACGTTGCCCTTCAAACGAGTTAATGTAATTTTAATAAAAATATAATGTTAACAGTAGTTCCCATATGGATTTCAGGCAAGGATTTTTTTAAATGCCCGAAAAATGATTAAATTCGTGGAAAACTGGTAATGTTCTTTTCCTTATAATTACTCGTTACTACTATTCCATGTGGTGACGGATTAAACATAAAGAGGGTCACCACAGCACTGCAAAGAAAAGGAAAACTTGACACATACCAACCCGTCTGGTCAGTGTGGTATATTTATTTATTTATTTGGTCAGCCACCGATTATTACACTAAACATTACAGAATTAACTTAAAGACTAAACATGTGTGAGTGCAATAATCACTTACAGGCTAACACCACATGCACTTAAAGTAACGGTTTTACAAGTTTAAAATAAATAGGATATAGGTAAATTATTAATTTAACATGATTAAAAACAAGCATAACAACAAAATAACTATTAATTATTTAGCAATTAAATTAAATTAATTCTGTTTTTGTAAAGAAAGAAAATATTAAAATAACTTAAGGGGGGACTTAAGGGGGTGAGCTCTCGTAGTGAATTTTAGGTGATAACATTTTTTAGTGTTTAATTGCATTTTGTTATACCTACACCAATTAATGAGTCTGTTTAGATCGTCTTGCAGTAGTTCGGTATCACTAGGGCAATCAATTCTTCTGGCAAACTTTAAGTCATCGGCGTAGAGAAAACCCTCAGAAAATTGAAAACAGTTAGGGATGTCGTTAATAAATAAGTTAAAAAGTATGGGAGCCAGATGTGAACCTTGAGAGGCTCCAGAAGTTATGCCACGACCTGTAGATTGAAAACCATTCACAACAACAAAGAATTCTCGCCCCGTCAGATACGATTTCATCTATTCGAGCAAGGGTCCTGTGATACCATAAGCTGACAGTTTATGTAACAGTATCTTATGCGAGATCTTGTCGAATGCCTTGCTAAAATCAGTATAAATGGTATAGTAGGCCAAAACCTCCTTTCCAAGAATTATTACTACTATTAAAGGCTGTTGATGATGATGACTCGCTACTTAAAACTTTTGAAATTTAAGGCTGGACAGCATTTGTTGGGCCAGATCGCACATAATAAAATTATTTATTTAAAATTTGATTTGACTGCCCTTCCTTTTATGTTGAACAGAAACTTTTCCCCTCTAATTCTTAAAGTTTCACGTCGACGGCAATAGGATTGTCCCCTATTACGTAAGTGGAACTGTAAGAAGTCGGTGAAATGAGGGAGTCACGTCTCTGCCTGCCCCTTTGAAGATATAGGCGTGAGTTTACATGTAAAAAGGAGATTGGTCGCGCGTCGAATACCTTACTAGATATCAGAGATTTAAAATGCGGGGGCAAAGCGGACGTTGACGCGTCGAACCGTATGTCCGTCCCAGGTGGCAGCGGCCGGCGGAAACTGAGCGGGCCTATAAATATTGGATATAAAGATGTCCTGTAGTCTTATCATAATAATAGTACAATTAATTACTCCACACTGACACCACATAAGTAGTATCTACATTACGTCCATGCGAAGCCGGGGCGGGTCGCTTGTATACTTATAAATTAATACGAACCAATAACGAAGAAAATTCTTTGTACTACTTTTTTACAATTACACAAAATTTATCTTCAATACTTAATGATTTATATATAGATGTGTTTAAGTAATATATGTTACAAAGTTAAAAACTGGGTAGGTACCTAAGTAAAAACGACTACATAAAACTATACTCCCTAGTATATCTTTTGACCTTTTAAAGACTACTCTGCGCGAGTTCCGCTAGGAATATATCCTATGTCGCCTAAAATTAGAGCCCGTACCTACAGCCTGTAGATACAGAAATGATTGTCCTCATCACACAAGTATACGTCATGGGTGTAATTCTAACCCACGACCTCAAGACAAATACTTTAAGCGCTTGTCGTCATGGTGATGTCGTCATGGTGATGTCAACAATCGTTGATCCATTCTCTAATTTAATATATCATCACTGTTTACGAATTATTAGGAACCACGCTCATTTTAATTTTCATGTCATGGCATTTTCGAAAACTGGGTCGGGGACATATCTGTAGTGTTCAACCGCCATAAAATTATATATATGGGACCATCCATAAATTATGGCATACCTAAAGGAGGGGGTCAACGAAGTGTGACATTGTGAGACAATGTGTGGGAGGGGTCCTAAGTTTCGTGACGTCAATTTTCAAAACCTAATATAATTCATTGTTTTATTAAATTTTCTAAAATGATTTAATGTTGATTTTTGTAAATATTTATTTTTATGTATTTATCTCTTTATTGTTGACCACTGCAGTATTAGTTGTACTATCTCTACATTAAATTTAGGTATAACAATAGGCGATCTTATCGCTCACGGCGATCTCTTACAGACATCCTTTATACGAATATTGTCAAATTTAAATGAGGGTATTAATGTTGGTATTAAAATATTTAATTTAATATTTCAAAATAATTTACATGGAACTGAACCAAATCCTTACCTGTTTTAATGTAATCATTTTCAGATTTAAAATTGTAAAATATTTGACGTCACACGTGACAAGGGCGGGGTGGGGGTAAAAAAACCATGAAATTCCTGAGACGTAATTTATGGATGGCCCCTAAGAGGAAGTTGTTCATAGACTAACCTGGTCACCTAATTATGTGAATGTATACATATACTCGCCCTTTTCAAGACAAGAATAATCGAACATTACCTATATGCCATGCGGTTTATTCAGGACCTCGAGGTGCCCGTTGTGGTATCCTTCATTCATCAACAGTCTTTAGAAAGAACCTAACCTAACCACGCTGACCAGACGGGTTGGTATCTGCAGGGTTTGTTTCAAGAGATAACTAGGGGTGGTGACACTTCGTATGCTTAATCCGTCACCACTCGGACAACTCCTTTCACACACAGTGCACAGTCATTACACCATCCTTCACTTTTTTTTTTAGATCTCTTTGCACAGTCATTGCACAGACAAAACCTTTAGTTTAGAGCAGAACAACCGAACATTATATGCCGTACGGTGTCTTTAGGACCTCAAAATGCCCGACAAATGTCAGTTGTGCTATCCTTCAGGATTTGTCGCAGATCTCTTTGCACAGTCATTGCGCAGACAATGTTTCTCCGAAGAAATCACCTACAGATTACAGACCAATACACATGCTAATACATTTTCATTCCGTCAATGCACCTCGTTGCCCTTTCTTCTTATGGATGATATTTTATAGATAATTGATTACTCCTGCTTTGTATCTATTAAAAATTTTATTAGAGAAAGCGGACTCACGGAAAGACTCTGACCACACTAAGTATTGTTTACATTTAAAAAATCACATCAAAAATCCTATTGGACCCGACATGTGTTTATCCTAACTGCCAAGTTTATAAACCTGCATTGTTGAAATCATAAGTTTAGTGGATTTGTGAATTTGATTTGTAAAGACACCTAATCGAAACTCACAAATAGGTTTTAATAGTGTACATTTATTGTTGACTTTTAGTATGAAGTATGAACAAAATATACTGGAATGTTCTTTAGGTATGTCATTAATCATTCAAAAACGCAATTTCACATAGATATATTTACCATGTACTTTCGTATTAATTATTTATAACCCGTGGGGGAGCTAAGCTATGGAACGTAAGTATGACTTGAGCGCTAACCTTCACCTGCGCAGAAGTCGATTTTTGGGTTCCTTTTGAAGTATGAAATAGGACGGGGGGCAATTAAATCATAACGCCAGCCAGTGATTGGCTCACCGGTATTGTCGCTGCTCCTAATTCTTTTCTCGTTATGATTTAAGTACGACGAGTACACTTCAATAGGGTCTTTCTTTTTTTTTATTAATAATTTAATCATTTTTACTTTCGCTATTCATCAAATTAATTTCCGGTAGTATTTTTTTTTAATTGTTTTTTTTTATGTGATCCCAAATTAGGCATAAACATACTTATATATTTCTAAATACATACATATTATAGATAAATTACACCCAGACACAGAACCAACGATTGTGCTCATCACACTAATATTTGTCCTGGGTGGGAACCGAACCCCGAGCTCCGGCTTAGCAGTCAGCATTGAGTTAAAACAACACATTATATCAATGGCAGTCAGGGTCACTAACCACTAGACCAACCAGTGATTTGATGAAAGCTGTCACTCCTATTTCACCCTAATAATTTTATAGGACAAACATTTTTTAAACAATATTAATATTTAGGTTTTTTTATTAAAATTTTAATTAAAACTATTTGCTCTTACCATAGAATCAAAACGAAGTTACGTAGTAACTTTACTACGTAACGTTGTATGGTTTCGATATATTTTCATTCTATTCTAACTAAGAAAAAAAAATAATAATAAATAATCGAAAGCGTTGCCACTGGACATCTGTCCACAACCATATTATACAAATCAAACGTCAGTTCAGTGTTCAATGTGGCGCCAATCGCGTTGAAAATAGTGTGACACGTAACGATAACAATCTCCAAAAAGGGTAAATGCGTAGTGATAGAATGTGATTCAAGGTCACAAAACTATAATAAATCATCAGAATTACTTTTCACACGTAAATATATTGTTTATGTATTGATATTGACGTAAATACCGCTGATGCTGATGCTTCATAGTTTTTAGAATAATTTAATTAACATATTTATTTAATTACAAAATATTTTAGGTTACAAAAATGTAAATTAATTAAGTACATAAATCGGTTGTCAAGGGTAAAATTTCAAATGGTAGTCAACACTGAACATGCTCATGTGTTTGTCTTTGTCTTCATTATTTCATTATTTGAGTTAAAAGATATTTAGTGTATGACGTCGTGTAACTGTGTATGGTAAGTAAAAATTTGTGCATGCAACCATTGGGGAGTTATTCACGAAAAACCGTATCCGCTGTTGCCGAATAACCTTATTTTATTTCAAATGTAAATCTTCTGAATGGTATTGTTTTTACAAACAGTATAAACAAATTCAAAACAACGTATGAAAAAATCTACACCTCTCTAGAAAAGCGTTTTGAATGAAATCTAGCCAATGGTCAAACGTTGTCGCAGCAGAAACTTGAATATCTTCGCAGTTTATTGACGCACAAATTTCATTTAAACACAGTTACCTCACGTTATACACTAATTTTTCATTTCATTCACCATATTTTTTCTTACGTCCATAGGTCCATAGGATTAGAAAAGTGCCGCTGGGACAACGTTGTCCCAATCATTTTTTTATCAAAACAATGAAACATTTATTATCAAAACAATTAAACAATAAAAATGAATAAATCATTTCCTCAAAAAACGTAATATATTTTCAACTACCGATATTTATACCGATGCCAATGGCCACTCGATGGCATCTCAATAGCGTGTCAGTGGTTGAGAATTGAGGCCCTGGTCTCAGGTAGAACGAATGTAGTGACAGTGGCGTAGGCGAGGTGGGCTGCCGCCCACGGCCTCGCACTTAGGGCGGCCTCGCGAGGCTCCTTTAAATGCGATGCCCCCAGACTTTACTACAGATGACTAAATAATTTGATCACATTTACGCTCGAAGTTTTTTGTTTCGGGCCTCTCAAGATCTTCCCCATCCCATCATAAGTGCGACTACGAGGCCATTGTAACTACCTTTAAAGACCGTGACCGTTAAATTGACAGAATACGAGACTTATCAGGCGTAGGGACGGATTGTTAATTTTTAGGACCCTGGTAATACTACTAATCAGAGGCGTTTTTTGTTGACGGGGTGGAACATCCTTTTGGTTCTCCTTGGTACCAATGTGTTGTAGCCCTACAGTGTTTTGATACGATTTCTGGCAGGAACAAATCTCGTCTGGTTCGATCCACCAGGATATTTCCGGGGCATAGTTAGGTGATGCGACCTGCCTCCCTACTTAACCACTCTTTGAGGTTAGGCAGAACAGTACCAACAGCGCGTTGGTGCACATTTTGCGTCTGGTCCAGCCGCGCGCCTGATTATTTGGACGACATAAGCTACCCCTAACTCGGCCAGCTTCGAGTTCTCCTTCGCGTAACAGACGATAGTCACTTTTAGGTGAAGACTAGTTCTCGGAACTGCATCAAGTGTGAGGTTACACAGATCAGGTCCTAGGACCGACGCGCAGGGAACCCTACTCATACCTTACAACATTCTTCGCTGTCTCGATCCATTTACGATATGGACCTGTCGTGAAAACAAGCCCCCGAAGATGTCCTGCTGGTAGGGGAGCAACTGGTGATACACCAATGCTTCCCTGATCACCCACCACGGGAGGAGGTTGAAAGCGTTGACTATGTCAAGACAGACGGCCAATATTACTCTTGCCGACTCCGACAGACAACCTCTTCCTTTCTTCAATCGTAATACAAGACATTAATACAAGATTTACTATATTTACTGAATATTACAACAATTTTGGACTCCTGTACGATGTAAATATTAAGTTAAAAATGATTACATACTACTTAAGAAACTGTATCAAGCAGGTCCGACTGCCAGCTTTAACAATACTTTCCATTGAAGATTTACTTGTACATAAGTACTTTACTGTACTTCAAATGCAAAAAAAAATATTAATCACTCATTTTCTAACCGAAAACTATGTTCATCGAAATTAAACAAAACTTTAAAACGAAGCTCGCTTAACCCTGAACATGCTCAACCCTGAACTAGGACGGATATTTTTTAGAGAATTTATTTTAGCGCCTACTGCCATGCCTCTGCAACACGTGACAAACAAAATATTTTACGAACTAGCACTTGAACCCTTCGTGCACTTCGTTAAAGCACGTGTTTAATTTACTTTCTACCACCCTAAGCCCAGCAAGGCAACCGAGTAAAAATTACACATATACGTCTCTATCGTCAACAGACGCCATCTTGGATGGACAGTTGAGAACCTTTTGTTTTTCTTTTTTAAAAAGACAACTCGCGCATTAGGTATATATTTCCTGTGTCGCGGGGGACTTTACAAACACATGAAACGGACACAAAGAACACACAGACTCAGAACAACAATTGTGGATCACACAGTGGTGTCCCATGTGGGGATCGAACCCACAATACTCAGCGCAGTAGGAAACGGCGTGGCATCTCTCTGGACCGTGTGGCATTCAGATTGTTAACTACAAATGTTGTGTCGATTTCTAATGGTAGATAAGTTCGTCCGTGTAGTGACGGATTAAGAATACGGAATGTCACTAACCCAATTCATCCCGTGGGTGTCGTAAGAGCCGACTAAGGGCGCAAAACGACGCAGGTCACCAGCACTGCAAAAAGAAGGAAAACTTGACACAAACCCTATACCAACCCGTCTGGCCAGCGTGGTGTAGTAGGCCAAAACCTCCTTTCTAAGGAGAGGCCTATGTCCAGCTGTGGACTATTAAAGGCTGATGATGTAGATAAGTTCGCGCTGTTCAGAAAGAAACTTTACTGCAGTCAATAGTTTGTAATTTATCTTTAAATCTGCAGTGAGCATTCTGCAAAACGCTTCCTGTCGAGATATTCTTCTACCACTACGGGAAGGCCACTTTCAGCAGATGTCTTAATGTCATCAATACTAATGTCTGTTTTTTTTTAACGCGTTAATCTCAGGAACTACTGTATATACATTGAAAATAGAAAGGTACAGACTATAGACTGATATTGGAATGTAACAGTTTCACTATATCATCCATAATCGGACCTATCAGTGATGTTATCACACTTGATTATTTGAGACACTCGTCAGTTTACGGACATATGGCTGAGGCCATGCTTTTGTAAATCTCTCAACATAGATTAGGAGAAGCCGCAACTTTCTACTGTTTTTGCATAAGACGTTTTGTTTCGAATCATTTTCTTGCGCGTGTCAAAAGAATTTTTAACACAGCTACTCATCACAAGGTACCCATCCACTTTTCCACTAACCAGATTGGTTTCCGGCTAAGGGAAATTCTTATTAGAAAGGAAAACCTAGTATTATCCATCTCTGGTACAAATACAGGTCCAATGTTATGTGTATTGTTTACCAATCAATGACAGTATATATTTATAAAAACGTATGTAATTTAGTCTTAAATGATTTATTTATTACGCACATAATACTAACATAAATTAATAAAAGGTATGTATTAATGAGGTCCGGGCTATCTTATTAGGATATACAAATACGTCCAAAACTTGTCCGTGTAATAAATCAAAAATGAAACATGGGTGAGGATAATTTTTATTCCATAATACAGCATTAAGATAAACCGGAATGTCACAATCGCATTTTCATAGTTTTTCATAAAAATAAAAAAGAACCTCCTTCCATCACACTTGCCACTAAGTTATTGTTTCAACATTTTTTCTAAATTATTATAAAAATGCTAAGTTACAATTAATCGTGTAGAGCATGTACCACTGAGAATTCTGAGCACTGTTCCCTGTTAGCGGAAACACTTCTCAAAATGACACCGTTTATCTAATACATATTTATACCTAAATTACAAATTAATCTCGGTTCGTCATGAGAAGCTGTTGACTTTAAATGCAGGTCGATCACAACGAGCCGTTCGAATAAGCGAGAATTGTACGAAATGGTTTGGATGTAAATACATAACAGCTTAATCTACCTAGATAACTTCCATAAAAATAAACTACCGTAGTAATTATAAGTCAGCTGATGTTTATGCACAAATTGATGACAATCATTCGAACAGAAAAAAAAATAGTTATCGAAAACGGACAGCCACAAAGCGATGTGAATAGGCTGCGGCCGCCGCAGGGGTCGGCCCCGCGGCCCGGGACAGCCCGCGCCCGACCGATAGAGCTCCGCCTCAACTGACCACTGCTACTGCACCCACCTACCCATCATAAACTTTAGGTCACTACTATAATAACTAAATAATTAAAGTCATTAATTGTGAATTAACTTTAAATACTTTATTGCGACAACTTATTCCACATAGTATACATATAAAACATGTTATGATGTGATTCACTTTATCACGAGTCAGCTACGAACCTATCCACATCACAATGCACGATCGTTCAGCGAATCTAGGTACCACAGTTTTGCTCCTCCATATATTTATGAAAACAAATTGTAATAATTTTGTATCGTCTTTACACACTTATTTTTTTGTTCGACGTCCTCAGGGATCGAACGAACAGCGCATTCGAATGTCGTGGACCCTTATACCACATCGCTAAGTAGCACGGCTTATTTGTACACTAACCACTATTGTACCAAAATTAATTTAAAACTTTGAAAACGTATGAATGTCAGTGGTTCGGTGTGAATGCGATGCTCGATCGGTCACCGGGTGACGCATATCAGTAATGCATTCGCAGATTAACTCACATAATACATTGTATTCAATATTCAATAGCAAATAAAGTTAACATATCTTAAACCATAGTCTCTTTCAGTAATCAGATTTGTCTGTGAGTTGGTAGCGCGCACATGCGGTTAGCGGTTTGCGTTCTTCAGCTGGTTGGAAAGCCAATCGAGGCCCTCGTACAGCCCGTCGCCGGAGGTAGCGCACGTCGCCTGGATGTACCAGTTGCGGTTGCGCAATGAGTGCAGGCCGAGCTTGTCTGTTATTTCGGCTGCGTTCATTGCATTTGGCAGATCCTAATAACAAAATATTACAATAGTTAAAGTTCATTTTAAGATGGCACAATTTGTGAACTCGAAATCTGGTTTAGATTACAAAAAGGATATTGAATCAAAATAGAACAAAAATTTAGCAAATGAATGAAAAAGTACAATTTATTGGAATTCACATTCAGTGTTGCTTTGACAAATTTCATTGCCACATAGCATAACAACGTTACGTCATTATTTATGTATACGTTGGTATGTTACCTGTTTGTTTGCAAAGATCAAAAGTACTGCATCCCGTAGTTCGTCTTCACTTAACATTCGCATAAGCTCTTCACGCGCTTCACCAATACGCTCTCGGTCATTACTGTCTACTACGAAGATGAGACCCTGTAACAATAAACGTATTCTAAAATTATCTTGTGATTACTAAATCAAAACAGTTTTTGTCGTAAGGTGTTGTCTTGAGTGACATGTATTTTATCAAAGGTAAAAAGATCCCGACAAAGCCTTACTACATTTAAACTAGTCGTATGTACGACTGAGACACTATACGAAATACGAAAGTAAACACACATTACGCTCTAAAACTATTTGTTTCTCACGCGCAGTAGTGGGGCTACGAGTAAGAAATTATATATGCCAATGGATAAAGCCTAAAGCTTTGGGTAGTTTTAATCAAAGTTCCAAGTACATTTTGATCATGTTGTGTTTATTGAAAAGGTATGTATTATAATATCATGACTACGTTCTTTGTAAAAATGGAATACTCCTTTTTCTTGACCTTTCCTTCTTCTCAAATTAACATCCTAATCAAGCTAGTAGGTGCTAGTATAATTATTACATTTATATTACTATCTAAAGATAAAATGTTACATTAGCCTTATCAGTTAAGCATTTTTATTTAAACCCTATAGCTATACTATTAGTTATTGTCTTAATTGAATAAACGTCATTATAGATTAGCACTTTACCATTTTTGGTAGCGCAAGCTAACAGTTAAAAATTTAATGAATAATAGTTTATTGTTCGTTAACATAGCTTGCATGCCTCTTGTTTTCCTAATGTTTCATTTAATCATTAGATATTATCATGTATATTATTGAACCCATTGTTGATATTTGAATAACTACTTATTTAAGGACATCTCATAAGTTGATGTTATCGCATAGTTACGATGTTTTGGTAAGTAAATTAGCTAAACATCTGCCATAGCTTTTCTATTACCTATCATGATGTAAAAAGGATTGAATCACACATTTTAAATATTTGCTTGCTCGGACTTAGTTACATGACTCAGTATATCAGCCGATAATTTAAAAATACGACATTGTTGTAAAATTTAGTAACGCGCTCATGATACAGATTAGAGGCGATAGCTCAACTACTACACATGGTTATAAATTATTTTAAAATATATTTTATATTTTTAACATCTAAATTCTGCCACTGGTAGAACTCGTGTATTTTCACAAGCTTCCGAGACTCACGTATGTAACGTAATGGTAAAATGTCTGATGCTACGTTTACACGCTTGCCGAAGCTTAGCTAACGTCCACAAGCTGCAAGCCATTGCAAATGCTTGGATGCCATTTAAACGCTTGCGAGTATGTTAGTGTTCCGGACAGGTAAATATGACCAGCACTTGATGATACGAGCGTGTAAACGTAAAGCTTAAAAATCTTAACTGTCTATGAACAGACTTGTCGTCTTTCTGTGCAGTTAAATACAAGTAGAAAATATATTTATTAATAAATAGGCGGTAAGTTTTTGTAAAGGCCAGAAAACGAAAAATTGATAAACGTGTCCCAACGCATTAATATACATCAATTAAATCAATGTGCCAACATTTTAACAGTCATATTAGGCTATATTTCTCGACTCCTCGACCCAATTCTCGACAATGCCGATGTCAGCTATCTGAATCTCACTTGATAAACTTGAGCGGCTTCAAAATCTCGGTATACGTTTCGTATTAGAAATAAAAAAATATGATCGTTTCTGAATGCCGTCAAGAGCTCAAGTGGCTCCGATTCGCTCTCGCGATAATACTCATATCCTCAAATTTCTCTATAATATCTTGCTCAATCCTAGAGAGGCCCCTTCTACCTCAAAGAAGAATTCAAGTTCCTCAATTAATGACGCCCATGAAAGAGGTCTACGATCATCCGAAGATTTGAGACTGGAGATGCCTTTGCATTCCACACTAAAGGTGGCATTCGGCGACCGCGACCCGCGCCCGCGACAGGTTCGCGCGACCCACTATTTTGTGTGCATTCGGTTCCTCGCCACCGCGACCGTTGGGCCCGTTGGCGTGGCCAGTTGGCGGCCGCAACAAGGTCGCTCCAGAGGCCATTGCAGTCGCGCGACGCAGGTGAAAAGCACATTAAAATGGCGGCGTTTCCGAAGACGGCGAACGAGGACGAGAAAATGATTTATTGAATTGGTAAATAAAAAGTAACTCTTCTTCTCGTGATGTGGCAAATCAATGTTCATTCTTTTTTTCCAGAGACAGACAATAACATAATAAGATTATCATCATCGTCTTCATCCTCCAACAGCTACTGAATAGCTTTTATCCTAGTAACGGCAAAATTTTCGTACATATCGCAGAAGGATACAGGCGTCGCAATCGCGCATCGTGTCGCTGACATAGGAAAGCGCGACCGGCGACCAGGGTCTACCTTAATTCCACATTAGCATGTAACTGCTAGGGAATTTCATATTGATTATTCCGACTTTACAATCCGGGTCCCTCGATTACCCCGTGACAGAAATGCGAGTGGTGACATAATCTGTTTTTTTTTATCACCACTTCACATATTTTGTATAAGTTACTCCATAAGCAAAATTACCCAAATTAATGACGAGAACCTTGAGTCTTTAATGCGATGAGGATGCAATCAAAGGGAAAGAGTTGTAGCGAATCCACAAAAAAAAATGGTAAAATTAATAAAAACAATTAGCTGTCCAAAATAATAATTATCTGTATATCAATCAGCCTATCGCCGTCAATGTGTACCACGATAAAGCGATATCCAATTGCTAAAAGTTGTACTACTAAGAGCATAGTGTTTTATTATTTGACTTTCTTTGCCTGGAATATATTTTAACCTCAGACTGGTAATAACTGCAATATTTACTTACACCAACCAGGTTTAGAAAATCATGTAATAAGATATTGAATACGAACTAAATTGTTCTTATTCCTTTAAACCTGCATTAAGACCTGCAGTCGAAAATCAAGTGGTCATATATATGGCTTATATGAATACAAAATCCTAAAGCAAAAAAAAAGATTGGGTTTTTCTAGATTATATATAACATGTATTCTAGAAAAGCTTTGCAGTTGAAACTTTATATATTTAATAAGACTAATATTGACATAATATCCCGACAATTTGGTTTATCTGGTATACCAACCCAAACATACAATGTTTTACTCTCAACAGATAAAAAATCTACAAAATATTTGTTTCGGAGTTTGGGTGTTTTTATGTATAATATGTATGTTATTACCAAAAAAAAAATTTTAGTGTTCTATATTAGTGAATCTAGCTTTCATAGTACAAGCTCTGCTTAGTTTGAAACTAAATGGCGTTATGTGTCAGATGTCCGAAATATTTATAGATTATTTAATGTCATGTCTAAAACTAAAAGAAACCTGAAGATATTGTAATATCATTTCAATGTAGTTACTATTGACATTTAAAACTATTCAAAGGATATGATTAATTACTTTCAACACCTCTTTGACACCCGTCTGGCCAGCGTGGTACAGTAGGCCAAAACCTCCTTTCTAAGGAGAGGCCTATGTCCAGCAGTGGACTAGTATAGGCTGTTGATGATGATGATGTAGACGACTGGATGGCGTAATGGTTTGTGTAACGGACTGCTATTCTAAAGCTCGCGGGTTTGATTCCAGCTCAAGTCAAACATTTGTATGCATGAACATGTAATGTTTGATTTGGTCTGGGTGTTTCTATGTATAATATGTATGTATTTACAGAAAAAAAAGTATACAATATGTATTTATAGCAGTCGTCTAGGACCCATAGACAAGCTCTGCTTAGTTTGGGGCTAGTTGGCGTTGTGTGATTGCGGGCAAAAGTCAGTCCATTTATATTTATGTATACTATAATATATATAATAATATAATCATAATAATATGATATAATAATAAGTGGCTAGACTGGCGTGTATGTCGGTTATCGCAGTAAAATATACCTTTTTCAGTCACTGATAATGTAGCTTTCCATAGTAAAAGAATTTTTTAAATCGGTTGAGTGGTTTAGGTGTGAAAGCGTAACAAACAAACATACAAACTCACTTTCACATTTATAATATAAGTATGGATAATCAAAAGCTTTTGATTTTAAAGCTTAGAAATAAAATTGGTGGAGATTTTTTGCATTTTTGTAGTTTTATAAATTCAACCATAAACAAGGGAACTGCTAGTAGTAGGTTTTTGTTAAGGTTTGTCACAAACCTGACAAAATAATTACATTGTAATTATCATTTTATACATCTTCTACTCATTAGAATGACTTATTGGACACAGTTCCAAGAGTGGATATTGTCTAATTCAGTAAAAATATGGTAGTCATTCACATTTTCATTACATATATCTGAACTTATGCCATGCTATACCTAATAATATGATTAGATGACACATTTCAGACATACTTTACCTATCAAAAGTAATATTTTTAACCTTAAAATATAGCTGTACCCTGCTGCCAAGCTTCGCTCTGGCACATTGTGCAATAAAACTGACATAAAAAAAGATAAAATCAATCTTTGAAGCAGGTTTTATTTTGTATCAAAATTTTAAGTTAATCGGTGGACCATTTTTTTAATGCATCCACATCATCATCCTACTTTTCATATGCATCAATTCCAAAAGTATTATTAAATCTTCACCTTCTGGACAATTGCAAAATTTGCAGGGTTGCTTTAGAATCTATTAACTAGCAGTGTTCACAGTCACAAGAGCTTTTACTGACCTGTGTGTTCTGGAAGTAATGCCTCCACAGTGGCCTAATTTTGTCTTGACCGCCGACATCCCATACGGTGAAACTGATGTTTTTGTATTCTACAGTCTCCACATTGAATCCTGAAAACAAGAACATAAATATATTTTTTTTATAAGCACTTATACTAGTTAACATACAACCCTTGGAACAAATAAAAAAATACTGGTAATAAAATGTTGTGTGGCAAGTATACATTTTATGTAACATTGATTAAAAAGTTAAATGAGATTATACTTTTGTAATAAAATGTTTATGATTGCATTACAGTAATCTGTTAATTCTAGTGGTTCAGTATTTTGTAATTTCTTGTTTAAATGTGAAACAGCTATTTTCCATAGCTTGTCTTTATTAAAATCAAAACAAGAGAGAAAGTAGAACATTTTTTCTCACCAAAAGCCATTGATTTGTAATGGGATCAATTGTCTATACAAAAAGAGGTGTTATAAGTTTACAATTAAGTGGCATCAAACTTCTTTTTTTTTGTTCAATTATTTTGGCTGTATGAGAAGTGACTTTATTAATAGTTTTGGGATATACATAGGGGTAGTTTTATTATACTATTTATTTATACTTCTATTCTTACAGTGTCTAATTTACCTTGCAATAAATACTTTATTATTAAAATTTGTTATAAAGATAATTCTCGAATATATTAACCTTGAAATTAAGTCTTATTTTTTAATAGATCCTTATTAGATAATTTACTAGATAACATCACTATAAGCAACCATTTATTTATATTTAAAATGGTTATTTCAATATCTTTAACAACATAGGATCCAGTTAAGGATGATATTTATGAAATAAGTTCAATATGCAATAATTAAGTAAGTGGCATAAGTTAAACATATGGCCATCATGCCATGAAAGCATCAGTAATATTGCCAAGAAACACATACAGTACCAGTAATATTGAATGGTTTTAATAACCAAATTGAGGGGGGCTTACAATCTAAACTAAGGTAGAATAAAACATGAACATTTTTAATCTATATTAAAATCAGTTTGGAAATTTATCATTATCATCCATGATTAGATTGTTTGAACAAAAAGTAACAATGGTAGATTTAATAGGCAAAGTTGTAAATAAAATATTAAATAAACTCACCAATCGTGGGAATAGTTGTAACAATTTCGCCTAATTTGAGTTTGTATAGGATTGTGGTTTTACCAGCCGCATCCAATCCAACCATCAGTATTCTCATTTCCTTTTTGCCAAATAGGCCTTTAAATAAATTCGCAAACATATTCCCCATTTTGAAGCTTTTTGAATAGTCTGAAAAAGTGAAAAACCATTAGAAATTAGAGCTTACTCCTACTGAGTCATCCGTCAACTCTGCACGTTATTTCAATCAATGATAATGACATGGCAGGTCCTTACTAAAATTTGACGTAGAATGTTTTACAACAAAGTTAGTAATAAATTATAAATTAATAAATATATTTAAATAGCAGGACGATGAGGGACGATTAGTTTACACACAGAAGCACTTGTATTGCTTAGCAGGGATAAACTACAATAATAAATTACCAACACCGCTGTTGGTCTTGCTGCGGTCACCACCCTCAGTTTGTAAGGTATACAAAACGTACCTTACTACATATTCAAGGATCTCTAACAACAATAACTTATTATAGCAGTGTACGAAGAATAAACTTACATTTTCAGAAGCAAATTTCAACACAATCAAGAAAAAAAGCTTTATTTCAGTGGATTCTTTACAATTCACTCGATGTCAAAATGGCGGCGAACGTGGAAGTTGATCGTGCCTATGCCACGTATTGGAAAAAAGTGGCCAGTGACAATAAAAGATTAATTTTCCAAATTATACTAATGTGTACATTCCAAGGGATCTATTAGTTCTTCTTTTATTTAAAGTGGACTAATTTTACTTTAAATCTTGAATAATTTTCATATTGTAAAAGGAACGACTTCCCTTTAAAACACAGAATAAACAATTTGCTTTTTACGAATTCAGTAATTTATTAATCAAACCAAAGGCACACTAAAACCTCCCCATAAGACTTAACGCAATAATATGAAATGGAAACAATCGTTAAAACAATTTATACGGAGGCAAAGAAGCAAGTGAGTTTACGTGTCTGGAAAACCCCTTCCCCTCATTTTTCTAGTTTCTGAGTCAGGGATTGCTTAATATTTAATGACTCATCAGAAGCCACGTTGAAACTGTAGACGTGTTTCATAAAAATTGTAAGTAACCACGTTGGCGAACTCGGACACGACACCCATTGCCTTAAACTAATATTTCCATAATCCAGCTTTAAATAATCAGGGATGCTGATTCAAAGGTGATTTGATACCCGACCTATGTAGTTTAAGACGAGCCCACTTTCAGTCCATATTTTGAACGAGCGAGGGATTTATCTGATTTCTATTGAAAGGCTAGTTAAGATTTAGCTAATACCTTTATCTGGTATTAAACATGACTATGGCATTTTGCAGGCAACTATGGCATGCATTCTGGTATATTACAGATGTACAAGAAAGAAAAAAATTGAGCAGAGTAGGACGTCTATCAGAATCACTTCGAAAATCAAGTGACTCTGCGACTCTCTCACGCATAGTAACGCGTCGCCACGCTTACAGTCGATCTGAATCTGCGCATTAAATGTTTTTTTTATGGAAAGGGGGTTAACGAGCAGACCCATCTGCTCGTTAACCCCCTTTCTAGTAAAAAAACATTTTGTTTGACCAAATTAAAGTGGTAATCATTTTCTTTTATTATGAAATAATTTTGGGTACAGTTCGGTTGTACCAAATGAGCATATATAAAAAAGTGTTTCAAAAAAAATGAACGGATTGTACGTAAATATTTTAATATTTTTTTTTTAATATAATATTTTTTTACCGAAACGGCTAGAAAGTGTTGCACACTAAAAAAAGTAGTGGAAAGTGATCCAAAAAACACACTAATAAACAATAGTCTCACTTACAAAGTATTTGGAAGTCTGTAATACCTACCAAATATAATTATTTTTTATTTTCTTTTTTACACATATTTTTTTAAGACAAAACATTTATCTAAAAATAAATTGTGATGAAGAATAGTAAAGAGCACATAGGTATTTTTTTTTTCTTAAAAAAATGGGATTAAATAATTCTTCTCACGACGGCACGGCTTGGTTTTGGACCCTGTACCCTCTTCAAACGATTCGAACTCCGATTTGCATGATTCCTTACGCCTGAACATGCATTTTATGATTATGCCTTAAGAATCTATACGTTTCATCAATTGTGGTACTGATGTGACTCACATAAGGAGACAAGCTCCTAACCTAGTTGAAGTACGAACACGTAATTCTTGAATAGATGGCACCGAAAGTAGTAAGCATTTTATGTTTTAACGTAAATGGGCATTCGAAATAGTATTTACTATTTCGAATGCATAATATATCTAATAAACAATAAGTAATAAATGATATCAGTTATTTTTGATTTGTCAACAGATTGAGATGTGAAGCTCACAGTCAAATATGTCATTCATGTTGGACTGTGGCATTGAACACTCCTAATGTCTCAATCCCAACTGAAGAAACCTCATCAGGTTCTGATGCAGGCCATCAGAGACATGAGACATACGTCTCAGAACCTTAACAATGACTAAGAGCGGGAGAGACGTATAATAAATGTTATTGTACATTGGACTAATCCATTTGAGGAAAGTTTTCTTATTTCACATCAGATAATTATGTTTAAAGTGGTAGTTTCGTTATAAATGAAGTATAAGTGTAACATAATTATACTACTTGTTGCAATACAGTAGCCTGCAGTAGTTTTCTTTAAAAGTAAAGTTCTGTGAACCAATGAACTGGCCTCATTACTGTAAGGTAAGTAAATAGCTAGTTTTTTTTTAAAGTTCAATTAAAATCTCATCATCAATCATTGTGGGCATAGAGCTAATAGTCAAGTTACTCGAAATGTGGAGAGGGTTAATGAAGGTGAAGGTGAAAAACAGAATCCAGAAGAAACCATCCATTTACCAGATTTGAGGAGGGCGGCTGATACCCAATCACAATGTATGAACTAAACTAATTATATAATTGGTTTCTTGGTAACTATCGTCCTATGGCTTGCAAACCATTGCATTACAACAGACAGACACGATGATCTTTTTGATATCCCTAGAGGGCACAGGAGAAAATTCAAAGTTGTCAATATTGGGTCTGGGCAGAAGAGCGATATAATTCAGGGTCCGACTCTATGTTTAATGATCTGCTTGAGCTGCAGAAGAGAAGTGAAGATTTATATCATTCAAACTATTGTTGTCCATTGTCCATGTCCGGTCCATTGTTGTCTACCTATGCAAAACGTGTTAAGGAACTTCCACATAGTAGAGGTATTAGTCTTCAAAGATGCCAAAGGGTCCAAGGGACCTTTGGTATTATTCTCTGAAAACTGCCTCAGTTCAATGCCAATATTAAGTTGGGAGACTATAGGTATAAACAGGGGAATATAATGAAGTTAAATCTTTTATCTGCTGTGTTAAGAATACGCTGGTTTTAAGTTGGAATGAGAATGCTGTAACAAATATGCAATTCCAATAAACTATGTTAAATAAATCGGTAAAAAAGAATCGTATTAATCTGGAACCGACGATGATGGTGCTGACATAAACGATTAGTATCAATATTAAATTTTAATAAAAGAAACTATTTATTAATTTACTAATGTCTTTTTTTTTCGTAATTACTAAAAAAATGTATAGTGGAAAGTTTTGTGCCTATTAGGATAAGGTCGTTTTCGGGTAGTGGTTTTAGATGTTGAACCTGGTGGATAGTTCATTTAACTGTTGGCAACACTATGAAACATTAACCTATTAACGTTTTAAGTAAGTTTAAACCCATCTATGTTTTCGACTGAAAGACTTGTATCTATGGTCATGAATAAAAATAATTAAAAAAAAAAACCTACATATTAACATGGAAGATAAAAGTTGACACTTGACAAATGACATTTGAATTGACGACAATTAGGGCAAAATAAACACAGAAAATAAAGAAGAAGAAACATATAAAACAAGACTTCTAAGAAATATTCCGTTTGTGTTATTTTAACTAAATTCCATTCACTGAACTACAAGAATGGAAATTCAAAATGTTAATCTACAACATTGGTTAACAGAAACCCCAAACCATACAACATTCAGGATAAATAAGTTAAAAACATTTTACCCTTCTGTTCTTCATGATTGCTTAGTAAAAGTAGGTAATTATTATCATTTCTACATCCTATTTTAATTTCAACAGACTTGTTTCTACATTTCTACTATTCACTTACTAAATTACAGTTAACCTGATACAAATAGTCACAGCTAGTCAGTTGGTTATAACACAGTCATAACACAGATCGCATCGGCAGATACACGCGCTAAACGGCTCGATAACCGATTTTCTGTTGATAAATAATATTTTTGGTTCTATTTTATAAGCATTGTTCTTAGTTTTAAGTTATATTTAAGTGAAATTATATTAATGGATTGCTCAATAGTGTTTCAACGTCCAGACAAACCTGTTAAGGTTGACGTGTGACGTTTTATAGCTAACACCGAACTGTACTTTTTGTGTCAATAAAGAAAAAAAAATTGCTTACAATTAGTGCTAGCTAAGCAGAATAAGAACCTTGATATAAAGATTAATCGTGTTTACCTAAAATATATTTTTTTGGAAGTGTCATTCATTTTTTAGCAAAGCATGGATCTAAAGTCAGACCAAATACCTAAATCTTATATTCTAAGACCAGATTGCCTTATAATAGAGCAATGGCCAGCTGATATTGCAGTGGAGAAAACTGGAAAAGAAGTGATAGTAGATGCCTTATGTGCTGCAGCTGTGTTAAGGGGAGCACATGTATTTGCACCTGGAGTATTGGGCCTTCCCGTTAGTAAGTAATATTAATTTAACCTTGAATATAATTTAATAATATAATTATTTGGCAGTTTGAAAAATTATGAAAATTGTTGTGTTTTTTAAGTTTTCTCAAAAATCGAAGTAATTGATATTACTTTCAATATACTTATATATATATATATACTCACTTATTTTTTTAATTTAACATTAGCTAAAAGAATTCTGTTGCCAGTTTTTTTCACAATTTCTTTTTTGTTGTGTTCAAATTTATATCAAATAAAACCTAAATTATCAAATAACTAACTATAGTAATATGATGATTACTCAATACATTTATTGCGATGATATATAGGTTGCAATAAATAGTATATTGTAATAGAAAAAATTCTAGAAATGATTTATCTACTTTTTAAATTTATTAAGTTCTGGAAATGACTGAGTAAAGATACCTTGTTAAATGAGCTGTTTGTCACGATGATTTCTTATGACTTGATATTAATTATGTTAAAGTGAAGTATGTTAAATGTAAATACATATTTGATATATATTCCAAATGATCTTTAGTTCTTAAGTTTTCTTTAGTTTCTTGGTATACAACCAATCATATGCAAAAAAAATATTACTTAATTATAAACCTGACATCTAACTGGAGATTGTGTATTCGATTCCCACCTAGAGCAAATATTGTGTGATGAGCATGGTCATTTGCTCTGTGTCTGGGTGTAGTTTATCCCTACTACTATTATAAATGCGAAACTATCTGTCTGTCTGTTAGTTTTCACACCTAAACCGTTGAACCGATTTTGATGAAACTTGGTACAGAGGTAGTCTAGAACCTGAGAAGGGACATAGGCTCTACTTTTTAATTCGAAAAAAGGGCTGTAAGGGGTGAAATAGGGGATGAAATTTTGTATGGCAATTACGTCATTTTTAAAGCTAGAAGCCTGAAACTTATTTTCTAGGCTTTTGATTAGATATAAATAAATACAACATTCAAAGTTTTTTAAAGCTTTCGTTTTGTCGTAGTTTTTTTGGAAGTAATAAAAGTTAATTCTGTGTTAAAAAATAAATATATATACATTCTGTGTACTAAGTATCGGGAATTTGTCAATAAAACAAATAATACAAATTATTCATCTAAATTTATTTTATCGCCTTCAAAGTAGGCCCCATCGCTTGCAATACAACATCTCCACCGCTTCACCCAGTCTTCCATACATTTTTCATAGGCTATTTGCGGTATGGCCTTTAGCTCATTCAGCGAATTTTCTTTTATGACTTCTATCGACTCAAAACGTTTTCCTCGAAGTGGTAATTTTAACTTGAGAAATAAAAAAAAGTCAGACGGAGCCATATCAGGTGAATACGGTGCTTGGTCGAGAACTTTTGTTGAATTTTTCGCTAAAAACTCTTTCACTATAATGGCTGTGTGTGATGGTGCATTATCATGGTGCAGCATCCATGAGTTGTGTTGCCACAAATCTGGACGTTTTCGGCGGATACTCTCACGCAAACGCTTCATGACGCCTAAATAATATTCTTTATTCACTGTTTCTCCCTCTGGAAGGAATTCGGAGTGAACCACACCACGGTAGTAAAAAAAAACTGTCAGCATCACCTTGATTTTGGAGCGACTTTGCCGCGGTTTTTTTGCTTTCGGCTCGTTTTCGAGACGCCATTCTGAAGACTGTTGGCTTGTTTGCATGTCGTACTCATAAACCCATGTCTCGTCGCCAGTTATTATACGTTTCATAAAGGTCGGATCCGTAGAAGCTCGGGAAACCATGTCTTCAGCGACATGCTTTCGCTGCGCTTTTTGAACAAAATTAAGCTCTTTTGGAACTAGTCGAGCGGCGACGCGTTTTATGCCTAAATTGTCAATGAGAATGTTGTGGACGGACTTAAAAGATATGTTCACCTCACTAGCCAACTCTCTCAGACTCATACGTCGATTTTCGAGCACTAGCTTCTTAATTTTGTCGATGTTTTCTTTGGTCGTAGCGGTTGAAGGTCTACCAAAACGAGGCAAGTCTACTACTACTTCTCGGCCTTCTTTAAAAGCCTTATACCATTCATAAACCCTTGTTTTCGATATACACGATTCGCCGTAGGTATTTCGCAACATTTTTAGTGATTCACCACAAGAAATATCATTCGAAACACAAAATTTAAGGCACACTCTTTGTTCAACAATATTTTCCATTGTAAAAATCGCCGAGGACTCAAAACTATCACCAACAAAAAGTGTAGTTCAAAACAAATTAAATGACAGATCCCGCTCAAATTTTGCGCGCTTAATCAGTACAGTGCTACCAACATGCAGTAAAACAATTAGAACGACCTCTTTTACGCGGGTCTTTTTATTGACATATTCCCGATACTTTTTACACAGAGTTGTATATGGATGAAGGTACAATCATTGACTATTTTTTTATATTCCACGTTTAAAATGTGAATACAATTTATTTTTAGAATTCCAAACTATAAACAAAAATAATATATATATACTTTTGTCAACATTGCAATGGCTTGATCGAATCATTTAATGGAGCAGGCAATTATTAATGTTTTCGTGGAAAAGAACATATTTATCAAAATGAACAATACATCACAAACTTATTATGAATGTTTTTTTTTTAACACTAAACTTAGCGCACTCTGCGCATTTGAAAACTAATTCGCGTTCCAATTAAGCATCAGCACAATTCGGCATTGTGCGCCACTGAGCTGCATTTTACTCTGTAATTGGAAAACTACCTACCGTTTGCGTTATACGATGCATGGTGAGACGGCGTCGCGGCGACGACGCGCGGGACACGCGGACGGCATGGTGGGAGGAGTGTAAATCACAAAGTATGCTTACCCGAACGGCCAGACACGTGAGGGCAGGCGTCATTGTCGGACGCATGAGATATCTACAATTTTGCGCTGCAACGAATTTGATTTCTTTACGTTTTCATTGTTTTTTAGGGTTTTTTGGATTAGCATTTTGTGTCATTTGCTTTGTTGTTTAGGTTGTAATGATTAGTTTAGCAAACGCATTTTTAATAGTTTTTTTTTTAGTTCCGGTATAGTTAATAGGTAAAATAAAATAGCTTAATTCATTTTTAGGATAGGTATAAATTAGTAGTAGATTAGTAGGCAGGTTTTTTGTCAGTTTATTCACTTTTAGTAGTTACGTGGTATTTGTGCGCGCTATCAAATATATCTGCAAATATATTAATAAAGGCAGTGATCAAGCCATTTTAAATTTTAGGAACACAGAGCTTGCAAATCGCGTAAATGAAGTACATACATACCAATCTGGTCGTTATGTTAGCAGCAACGAAGCCGTGTGGCGGTTTTAGGGTTGCCGTTGCACGAAAGGCACCCCACCGTTACACATCTAAGTGTACACTTAGAGAATGGTGAACGGGTTTATTTTACAGAAGATAATTTCCACGAGCGATTATCTACTCGACCAAAAACCACACTTACAGCTTTTTTTGAACTTTGCACAAGAGATGAGTTTGCAAGAACTCTTATGTATGCTGAGGTACCGAGGTATTACACATGGGACGCAACCAGAAAGCTTGGAAACGCTGAATTCAAGGAACTTCTGTTCAGAACTGGCCTGGTGTCAAATCTGGAGATGCTTTAAGACGAGTTTATACAGTCCAGACACCCAACGGAAAAACTGTACACCGCATGCCAAGTCTTAACCGTCCGACACTTATTTTTGCTCAAGTTACCGACTTTCTTAACCAGTTAAAATTATGAGCAGACAGAAGATTTACTGTCATACGTCACATAATACACGTAAAAGTACACAGAAACAACACATACACACACACACACACACACAAACATATATACGCACACACATACATATACTGAGTCTACCAATAGGGATGACCTGGTTTTGACAGCTCATAGCGGCCATGTTTGATGATGGATCTTTGACGTCTCTTGACATTTGTGTTCAGTAAGGTTTGCCATTTTATCATGTCGTTTCATTTTAAACCAACGCTTGGAAATTGTCCAAAATTATTACGAAAGTGACGAAGGAAACCCTGTTACTGTGAATCGCGAGCGCTATAACTTGGATGTTAACCGAATACTTATTTCTTTCCGGAATTTGATGATATTGATGCGGACGACCTTTATTTTCAACAAGACGGTGCACCACCTCACATTACTCGAGTGAACATTTAATGATTGCGTGGAAAGTTTGGTGAGTTGTTAATTTCGAGAAATGGACCGATCAATTGGCCACCAAGATCGTGTGATTTAAAACCTTTAGACCATTTTCTTTGGGGTTACGTTAAATCTAAAGTGTACAGCAATAATCCAGCTACAATTCGTGACCTAAAAACCAACATTCGACGAGCCATAGCCGACATACCGGCCGAAATGGTGCACCGCGTCATCGAAAATTGGCGTGAGCGAGTGCCCGTCTGCAAAAAGAGCCACGGCGGTCATTTGGCCGATATATTATTTAAAACATAAATTGCATAAAATTATCTATCAAATAAATCAATCGGATGCATTTTTCATAAAACATTGTGTGTTTTATTCAATTTTTAAAGCAGGACGTTCTTATTGTAAAAATATATGTATGTTTATAAGCAGTCTGGTTACCATAGTACAGGCTCTGCCTAGTTTAGGATAAGACTGCTGTGTGTGAGATGTGTCAAGTTATTATGATGCAAGTTAGTTGAATAGGGAATTTGCATGTATTTTTTTTATTTTTTTTAACGATTCTACTAGTTATTACATTACCAAAAATAAATATAACACATCCGAAATATAAACCGTTAAGCAAAAAAAAATTTATTAAAATCACTATCATTTTGGGGCAATTTGAACACGTCCAGTTTGGCGCGCTTTTTTTGTGACATCAGATTACACTTTCAGACGAATTCGATGTCAACAACGGAGTGAAGTTCACAAAGTTTCTGAAAGTTAAAAAACTGAGTCATAAAAATTAACTTATTACCATGGAAAGACAATAAAATTTATTATAAATATTGTGGCTTGTGTGTTCCTTTGTGCCAAAATAATATCAAAACTGCACCTGACAAAGTATATTCAGTCATTGTGTTGAGTCTTTCTACACGGGAATTTAATAATTTAACATTGAAAACGTATTAGTTATTAACTTAAAATGAAACAAATAATCACCAGAAACCAAATATTACAAACACACACAACTTGTTGGCACTCTTGACAGTGTAGGTTGACATCACGTTTTATTCAACCAATAGCGTTGCGTTTCAGAAATTTGAGAGGGAATCTTAAAAAAGCCAATTTTTGATGATTAAATTTCACTATTAAATTATAATAAATTTCAAATATAATTGTTTGGGTATCTTTTTTTAGCAATAAAAATTACAAATAAAAATATTTTGTCCATTTTGGTGTCACGTGCATATTCCCTATTAATTGAAAAAAGAAAATTTTCAATTAATGTTAAATTTTTGTGAGTTTGAAGTTATAGACATCCATTTATTTTCAGATTGTCGGATTGGACAGAGGGTGGATGTCTATGGTGATTTAGAAGGTCATTGCAAAAGAGGTCTCAAAGTACCTTATGAAGGTAAAAAACAATATGTCGGCATGGGTTATCTGCAAATGTTAAGGGCAGATTTATTTGACAATGGTGTTCAACCAAGGTGTATTTTATATGCATTGACACTTTTTTTATTAAATGTTGATAAAGAATGATTTTCTTACTGTATATCTTATTTTTAGTGGCGTAGCTGTTCACACAATATTGCCAGCATCAAGACTACCCGTTATAAATGAGAGTATTTATCCCAAAGGGGTAGTACTGTTACAAAACTTACCTTCTATAATATGTGGATGGGTTGTAGATGCTCAAGCAAATGAGTATATTCTGGATATGTGTGCTGCACCTGGTAATAAAACTACACATTTAGCTGAAATGTCAAATGATAAAGTTAGTTAGCCTTGATATTGAAGTATATTCAATAATTATTAAAATATTTTTTTCCTTGTCTAATATGTTTTTGATATATTAATTGTTACAGGCAATTATAGTAGCAATAGACAAGAGTCCTAGAAAGGCAGCAAAGATAAAGGAAAACTGTGAAATACAAGGTGTCACTTGTGTTAAAGCATATGCGTATGATTCAACTAAATGCTGTTCAGAAGACAGTGTAGATATTATCTCTGGACCTCCATTTCCACCCAACAGTTTTGATAAAGTATTACTAGATGCACCTTGCAGTGGATTAGGCCAAAGACCACAACTTGTGAACAAAATGACTCCCAAAATTATCAATTCATATAAGTTTGTTCAAAGAAAATTATTTGCAGAAGTAAATACAAAACTAAATAATCTAAATTTATTAGTATACCATATTCCTAATGAAAAATTTATTTTTAGGCAGTGAAAGTATTAAAAGTAGGAGGAAAATTGATATACAGTACTTGCACTATTGCAGAGCAAGAGAATGAATGCATGATAGCATGGGTGCTAGATAAATTCCCTTTCTTGAAACTAATACCTTCAGAATCTCTTCTTGGTGGGCCAGGGTTAAAAAATAAAGGACTGAATGAAGAACAAAGGTAAAATAAAGATTTTATTTCATTAAAAAATACATCACTGTGTTGGCAAGAGTAGTGTTAAATATAAAAAAGACAGTGCTGCTAATAAAATTACATATAGTTATTTAATCCTTATATTTTTTAGTAAATACTATAATTTATTTGTACCAAACTTTATCAGGAACTTTACATACTCTATATATATTTATATACATCAATATAAATACTCAATAACATGTTTAACTATAACCCGGCAATCTCGTGCGCGTCCGACCGTGGCGGGGGCGAGGTAGCGCGTCATTCTAGCGCACGGCTACACGCGTTTCCCTTCCCCGCTACACCACCCGCTACCCGCTGACATCTTGAGTACCTCGTCCCCCCCACCGTCTGTCACCCCGCAGGACGGTCGCGCACGACGTTGATGGACTATAGTTGCCATTTTGAGAACTGTACTTTGACTTGTTATCACAATGTGCATATATTTTTCAGATTGATGGTGCAGCGGTTTGGTCCAGTAGATGATGAAATTAGACCAGTACAAAACCTATACAAGAATTCAATAGGCTTTTTCATAGCTGCATTTGTAAAACTACCCTTATAACCCTATATAATATAAATAAACTTTTATGAAATATAATCAATCATATTTTATTTACATGAATGGCATCTTGCAAAGTATAGTCATACCTACATATCAATTTCTTTTCTGTATATTATGAATCAGTATAACTCTAGCTGTTTTTATATAGAGCTAACATGCAGTCTAAAATTATATTGACAGTGTAACATATACATTCAGTCAAAAAAGTATCGGGAATAGATGATTTGTTTATGGTTCCAAATTAAAAATTTTGTTTTTTTTGTTGTTAGATTGGCACAACTGTTTTCCATTTTGGCGCGGACTTTGAGTTGCATCTGTTATTATCTGGTAATAACAGTGTTGTTTTTAGTTATATCATATCTAGTCTAATTTCTTATTTCATAATGGACAAAAACATCGAACAAAGAGCTTGTCTTTTTTGCATCGCCAATGGAATTTCGTGTTCGGAGTCACTGAAAATGTTACAGAAAGCTTACGGTGAATCGACTTTATCAAAAACACGTGCTTATGAATGGTACAAAGCGTTCAAAATCGGTCGAGATGTAATGGAAGATTGGCCTCGCTCTGGTAGGCCATCAACGTCTGCAACTGCAACGAAGTTAACATCGTCAAAGTGAAGGAAGTAGTGACTGAAAAGCCTCATTCAACTTTGAGAGAGAAAGCCGCCGAAATTTCTGTATCTCACGAGACGATCCGTACCATTTAAACTAATCATTTGGATATGAAACATGTTACCGCTCGGCTAGTCCCAAAAGACTTGAATTTTCTCTGAAATCTCAATCGCATGAGAGTCGCTGAGGACTAGCATGTCCTAGTCAAATCCGACCCAACATTCATAAAACGCATTGTTACTGGTGACGAGACGTGGGTTTACGAGTTTGACATGCAAACTAGTCAACAAGCTTCGGAGTGGCGCCTTCCAACTGAATCGAAACCGAAAAAACCACGCCAAAGTCGAACAAAAGTCAAAGTCATGTTGACTGTTTTCTTTGACTATCGCGGGGTTGTGCACTCGGAATTCTTGCCGGAAAGTCTAACGGTAAAAAAAGAAAATTATTTGAGCGTTATGAGGCATTTAAGAGATTCGACGAAAAAGGCCAGATTTGTGGAAAGAAATTTCTTGGATTTTGCACCACGATAATGCGCCTTCGCACAAGGCCATTATTGTGAACGAATTTTTGACCACACTCACTTTGAAAACACTCAACAAATACCATCGAGCAACCACCATATTCACCAGCTATGGCTCCAGCCGACTTCTTTCTTTTTCGTAAACTCAAATTACCACTTCGTGGCACCCGTTTTCAATCGGTAGAAGACATAAAGGTGAATTCGCGGCGAGAACTGAACTCAATTCCGGAAACAGCGTTTAAAAAATGTTTTGATGATTGGATTATTCTTTTTGGCGTAAGTGTATCGTTTCTGAAGGAGCATACTTTGAAGGTGATAAAATAAATTTGGATGAATAACAAACATTTTCTGTATTATTGATCTTTTGCCGGTACTTTCTTGACAGAGTAGTATACATGTTTTTGTAACCGGCGAAAAAAAAACCGGTTTTTTTTTTCACTGTGCGTTTCTACACTTAAAGTATTGAGTTTTAAATATTCCAAAATTTAATTCTTTCATCCTCCACATTAAAGGATTCAAGAATTCTTTCCACACATTATTATGTAGACACATTATATTAGTGTTAATCTCAGTCACAATATATGCATAGGTTTTGTTATTCATGAAATGAAATTAGTTTGATAAAAGAAGTTGCCATATCACATATTTTTCATGATGCCATATATCTAGAATATATTAATGATCAAGACAAATTAATCGAGGATACATCCAACTAATAATTACCCATTCACCCTAATATAATAATTATATTAATACAATTTGAACTTACATTTCTGGCAAAGTATCACAAACATTAAAAAAATTCTTACTGGTATTTAGTTATTTGTTCGTTTTCTATAAACTAATTTTTATAAAAGCCTTCGTCAATTATTATTGTTTTATTTGCTGGAGCAATTAAACAATAATAATTGACGAAGGCGAAAGTTTGATATTTTGCATTGGAATGCAAAATATCAAAATTTATCCCTTACATGTAAAAATGGGCACTTATTTGTTTGTACTCTAGTCTTTGTAAATACGTGATCTTTAAGATTGTTAGACACAGTCTTCCCTTATAATAATATAGTAAATAAAAAAAAACTATCTATCCTATCTGGACAGGTGAAACTATGCTACCTCCATATTAACTGAGTATTCAATCTCATTTCATAGACAAATACACAGTATGCGTGTTTGAAAAATCTCATTTGAATTATAATATTGCACTTCACTTTTAAAACAATTCAAATAACAAAAAAGTGATGTACACATGTAACTCGTGACAGTGTTGAATATTCACGGATTTACAATTATTTTACTTATACATACAAAAATATATAAAAACGGTTCAGAAATGTTTCTATGATCCTCTAACAGTGCGGCGTTTTAAACACGCAAATTGCGTTGTACAAGATTACAGGGGTTCCAGATTGTAGAATTAAGTAGATAACAGTTTTAGATTACTTCGGGTGAGGAACAGAGGATTAAGGCCCCTGTAATTCTACACTCGACGAGCATTTAGTGGATTGGTAGTTCTAACAGATCTGTTAAAAGAACAGTAATGAATTTCGATGCTCTTCCTGTCTTCTATAGTGCTTCAATATTAACCCACAAACCATCCTTTGCTTTGAGTAAGATTGCTCTTTTATGAAATTGTATAGGATCCACAGTCTTATCGCACACAGAAAATTTAAAGTTCTTCAACAGTGAGACCATCGCAAGCTTTGCCGATAACATGGCGAATCGTAAACCTGAAATTACAATGAAATAACTCTTTAGCTCTTTACTGAATAACTCTTTACCTGAATTTAGCATTTTCAGTGGATAAGTGCTTTTCCAGAATTGTTCTTAGGTTCGTACAAGATTCTCCATTTTCCTCCATCACGAAAAGCATGGGATAAGACGCGTTTTAATTTAGCGAAAAATAACGGTATTTAAGTAGAGACTTTGAAGTAATTAAAATCAGGGCAACTTTATAGAGATGCTCATCATTATATTCTGTAATGCTAAATAGTTGTTTCTTAAAAACAAACACTGTCCAAAAATCTACATCTTGAGAGGCCACTGTAATCAGTAGATGTATATGGACGGGTCAACTTTTAAACAATCAAAACGATTCAGATTTTGAGTCGAGTTTTGAGCCCCTAATACTTTTTTACGAGTTCATAGATTGGCCAAAAGCCTTCTTACTCCAAAGTTTTCCTATTAAGTTGATATTAAATTTTAAGTCATAATACGTCACAGAAGTATTGCGCATCCAATAGTGTTCATAATCTAGCATTTAAATTATTTGTAAGAAGAAAATGTGTGTAAGAAAATATTAAACAAAAACTAAGTACCAATGCAATTCCTGGGACCAGCGCCAAACGCTAAATATAAATGCGAAGCTCTGTTCTTTTTTTCTTCGTTCATAAATCTTTCTGGTCTGAATTCCTGCGGTTCCGGGTAATAGTCAGGGTCCATATGAATTCCATATAAAGGTATAGTCAATATGTCACCAACCGCTACGTGGACAGAAGTTCCAGGTAATATATAAGGCTTTGTACATACTCTGTCTACTCTAGCCACCGGTGGATAGACACGTAAAGTTTCTGAAATATTTCATTTTTATATTTAGCTGTGTATGATTCACGTAACTAAACTTATACACATGAGATACGTTTGTAAAATAAGGAGTCAATATCTTATTTATTATATTTTAATACTTTATATAACTTTTATTGTGCTATTGTAATCTATAAAAGTATGTGTTAAATGTAAACATAATTATGATAAAAAGTGCTAATTTCAATTAAATTGTACCTATAAAATTGGATAATGTAATTATAGTAATTTGATAAATGACACGCAGAGGCCGTCTTATCATAAAAAGCATGTTCAATTTTAACCAGATTGATGTTAAACATAGATAAATTATACCCAGATACAAAACAAATAATTTGTCCCATGTGGGGATTGAACCCACGACCTCTGCTTAGGCATTAAGAGAACCTGCCAATAGACCAACATGTCAGTCAGGAAAATTAAATTGTAAATTTAATGTGTGTTTATAAGCCTTTATCGAAGTCATACTTCATGGTAGGTATATGAAACTTAATTCGCTCTGTACGTCGAAGTCAGTCGGTTCAATCGCTGTTAATGGGTATAGCGACTAACGGATCTATCATAACATCTTCACCGTACCATTCGGTAACTTGTACAAACATTTGTTAGTAGTTTTAATATTTTTATGATTGTTATATCTGATCAACATTTTTACTTTATTACGGAAGTTTGTACTACCCAAGAAAGTATCGTTTATTTACCAAGTAAAAATCCATCGAGATAATTTAATTGCGTGAGGAGATCGTAGTCTATTTTCTTTCCATCGGTTATTTCTATGACATGTTCTCGAAGTTTCGTCTGCAGCTCCGGTTTTGTAGCCAGTACATGAATGGCGAAAGACAATAAAGTACTTGAGGTTTCATAACCAGCTATAAGGAACAACAAGCATTGCGCATCGATCGTGTCGTCATCCAAATCTGTGTAAAGAAAAATCTTTATGAATACAGTAAAGTCATTGACTAGGTACTAAGGATAGTGCAGTGTAGGTTTGATTCCATCTTAGTTTTTCATTGTCATGAAATTTAGAAGTACTTAGGTAATAAAAAAAGATTCTACTTTCATTACGCGTTCCCAAATAATGAAATATTATGATACGAAATTTCTAATTCCTGAGAGACAGCTTTCAGCTCACAGAATTCACAGCCATAATGGGTAACAATGCTATCTGATAAGCAACAGCACTATCTACAAGTTTATTCAATGATTATGATATTTAATTAATGTTAATTTTAAAGTTATGTGTTGAGTATCACTATTGTTTGAGGAAGCGTTATGGAATAAGGTATAATACTTAATCATATACAATCTACACAATGCAATGTTTGATTTCTCTTTAGTAAATAGATATGATCGCGGTTCTGTTCAGTGATCGCACATAAAACAGAAATATTATATCTTGGAAACTATTATCACAAGTATATTAGGTACTTACGCACTTCAGATTTTGTACTATCACTTTCTGATTTTTCTTTTTTTGCAACATCTATTAGGATCTGAAGAAAATCGCTGTGACTGCAAGAAAGTAAAATATAATTTAGTTTTTGCTTAGCCATACATTAAGTGCGCAATTTGACTATACATCATCATGCGAAATTTAGCGCATATAAATAGTACTTGACTCTGAAGTCAAATCACGTAATGTTTATTAAACAGGCGTTTTTGTAGTGATTACGGATTTGTTTACTTGTAACAATTACCTAATAGATATTATATCACGCGATTGATAGAAATTACATATTTTGAATTGCCTGACGTTGCACTGACCGTAGTCACAGGCGGACTCAGTCCATCAGTGCGACCAATCCAAACATCAGGCTAATTTATGTAATACCTAATTCGGGGTAATTGTCCTTTTGTTAGTAGTAATTATACATCATGAAAGGCAAAAGATTAAATGTTACTATTTACTAGTATCTTCTGATTTTACAATAAAAGATAATAACCAACTTAAAAATTTAATTGGTTAATTCAGTTACATAGATAACAAATTTCGTCTAGTTGCAGACCTTAAAATTGTGTCGATTTTGAGTTAAAGTGCATGTGATTCCTACCTTTGAAAACGGTGAATAGAAAAAGTTACTTACTTCGCGTCAGATTTACTCCTTTCTGCTTTAGCTGCTTTTAATATCCCCATTAACTCCGTGGTAGATTCCAAATTAAGGAAGGAAAAGTTTAAATATCTTATCACCGTAGGCATAAATATTAAAATGAAGAACAAGAAAATTCGCTTGTGTAGCGGCATGTAATCAAACTTCTCAGCCACCTAAAAGAAGTATAATATGAAATCAAAAGGCGTTTTTCAGATAAAGCACCGCAGCTGAAACAGTTGCATCGGGCATAAGGCGCTCGTAGTGGAAATTAATGTCCTTCTCCGAACACAATTAAGAATGTGCCTAGTAATATCTTTCTACGCTTTACATAACAATTTAAAACTGTAGCAATCAATCTACCTTGCCAGAAACATTAAAACATTAAGATGATTTTACGCGGATCGTTAATAACGTTAGCTTTGGCCTTTTTCTTAAAATACCCCTGGAAACGTGTTTGTAAAATTTATGATGGTCAGATGAGTCATGATGATGAAACAAACAAACTTAACAATTGGTTTGTGCAATTAAAGCAACCTATTGTGAGTTCAAGTTTCTGATCTTCGTATGTCAAAATTTAATTGACACAGGTTTTATTACAGGCCTTGACAAATACACATTCTTGTAACAATTAGCAACAACCTACATTAAAAAAGTAACTTACAGTAAAGAAGTGTGCATTCTCATCACTTAAAGAGTCACCTTTGATACCAAAGGCACACGCGCCGATTACTTCTAAGGTGAAATGTCCTATTGTTTTCTTCATCTCAACGTCTTTCTTATCTAAAAAAAGAAAAAGAAATCCTGTAATTATAAGGCTTAATGGAAAATTTTGCTTTAAAATTTTCTTCATTACCTAATTTACTTAAATACAATAAAAAATTAAGGTTACTCAATAACAGGTAGTGTAACAGTTTACGACTTACGACGGAATTACCTGCTACCAAGTGGTAGTCAGTTTGGCGCAGGTAAAGATTTCATATCAATTTTTAAAAGGAATGTGGTATAGGTAAAAAATAAGTAAAAACGGTTTAAATAGAACTATTGGGTCCAGTATATTCTGACCTGTCTTCGGACAAATTTTATACAATGACAGTTAAAGCTATAATGGTCAATGGTTATTATTTTAAATCTTCCCGGCGATCGATCTCTATCATATATAGTTATGACTGTACACATACCATATTTTTTTAAGAAATCCACTAATTCGCTGGAGCACAACTCAATGAGCGGCAACATGTTTCTTAAACGAGATGAACTGAATACGGGCGTCAACGTACTTCTTACGCTTTTCCACTCAGGTCCCTGTTTGTAATAAAATACATGTTATAACACCTATGCTCATCGTCTTCGCTCAGTGTTTTTAATAGCCCATACATAATACAAATTAACTATAATTTCCCTATGTATGAGTACAGTAGTAAGTGACGTGAACAATTCCTTTTTTTAAGGAAAAGGGCAAAAGAGCAGACGGGCCACCTGATGGAAAGCGACTACCACCGCAAATTAACGTTTGCAACTGAGGAGTCACAAGCGCGTTGAGGGCCTTTGACGAAAGAGTGCGCTCTTTTCTTGAAGGTCGTATCGGTCTGGAAATACTGCAGACAATAACTTGTTTCTTTATATAATACTACCAATCCGCCCGGCTTCGCTGGGGTACTACTAATGTGGCATCAGTGTTATTATTTATACTAATATAGTCATAAGACATAAGACAGATATATTACAAGACATTTTTATATGCAATATTTAAAGGCCCGCTCCGCTCCTGCCGGCCGTTGCCACCCGGAACGGACGAACGAGCCGAATCGGCGACTCGGCCGCTTTGCCTTTGCCTTTTAAATCTCTCTCTCTCTCTCTCAGATTTACTAAGATATTCAATTTTATTATATGCCGTGAAAGGCAATTTAGATCTACATTAAATGCACAACGTTCCTAACATATTTATTTGGATAAGGAATAATACTGTATAGCTTCGTAAATTACTCGTGGTTACTGTGGTTTTCCTTAGGGATATACGAGTACATATAAGCGTACAAAATCGTGTTCATTACGACTTCACATTACAAATCTTTGAAATTCTCGGATTTCGTCTACTATAATATGCATGTATTATAGATATAAACTCGTCTCTTGAATCACGCTCTCTATTGGTGAAAACCGCATTAACCGCATTGGTAAGTTGCTAAGTTTGATAGATCTAAGCGTACAAGAAAAAGAGCAACTTCATTTTATACTATGTAAAGATACCTAAGTAAAATTAATAATAACAGTATCTTCACACATGCAAACTAGAGCCTGGACTATGGTAACCAGACTACTTATATATTTAGCTTTGCCATACACCCGCGTGTAAATCGGCTATCGCGTTAAAAAGAAATCCATGTTATTCGCTGATAATGCAGCTTTCCATTGGTGTATAATTTTTTTAAATTAGTTTACTGGTTTAGGCGTGAAAGCTGTACAAACTAACAAACTCTCACATTTATAATACACTTGCCTTTGCCCGCGGCTCCGCCCGCGTGTATGTCTGTTATCGTGCTAAAAAATAGCATATGTTACTCGCTGATAATGTAACTTAACATTGGTGAAAGAATTTTTAAAATCGGTTTGGTTTAGGCGTGAAAGTGTAACAAACAAACTTACTTCCACATTTATAATATATGTATAAGTTTAGAAGAAGGAATTTCCAAATACATACATATTATGAATATGTATGTGTGTAATTACACCAAAACACAGAAGAAAGGAATGTGCTTATCACACAATTATTTTATCTTCAGAGGGAATCGAACCTATTACCTCTGGTATAGCAGTTAGGGTTAACTAGGGCACTAGATCAACAGGCCAGTCAATTGATAATAAAGGTTGGTTATAAATGTTAAAATTTGATCGAATTTCTGCTTCTATAAAAGTTTCTATATTTAAATTGAAGTTTAAAAAAATACAAGGTAGACGAAAAATTAATTAAGTTACAGTTACAGTATGTTATTTCTTAATGGGATGGAAGTGAAGTAAAGAAAGTACCACAATAAATTTTACTTTCTTTACTCTAAAATAATTATGATGATTGATGATGATTTTGGGCTATGTTATGCAATCAAGTTTATGAGCACTAATCGATTTGAAAAGATTTACGAGATTTAGTAAAATAAGTAGTGAATTACCATCAATTTTAGTTGATGCAATGAGTTTATGTTTCTGTAGATCTGACACACTCTTATGCTTTAACAGCTCAAACTAATTTCTTAAAAAATTGCAACATACAGTAAAGTCTGCCAGTAGTGGCAGTAAAGGAGACTTTTCCTACATCGGTTTCTTTTATCATCAATGATATCATCACACTAACACCTTGTGTTGCGAGAAATTAATCACTATTATTATTATCAATCAGATTCAGAAAATGACTACTTAAGTATCGCCCTGATTTATCAATTATTAAAAAGGGTAAACCAATAAAAAAGGCAGAGATAGAGAGTTGGCTATGAAATAAGGCATCTAAGATATTTCTTGCATATCAGAGCTGTGCTGAGGTCTCGGGTTCAATTCCCAGGTCGGACCAAAAATTTTATGATCTGCAAATATTTGTTTCTGAGTTTCGGTGTTAACGAAAAAAAGTATATAAGTATTCTATCAGTCAATCTACCTTTCATAGTTCAAGCTCTGTTTAGTTTGAGGCTAGATGGAGTGCGAAACATTATTATTATAACCTTTTGCGAGTAGAACCAAGAGCATTTTCTTTTCCAGTATAGGAAAGGCAAAAAATTCATAAATTTTCATGTTGCTTGACAAAGGTCTTAAGAGTTGTAGAGAATATTAATGAAAAGAATGATTTATTACTGAATATTATTCTTAAATATTTCTAACCTAAGATTATTCCTTAAACTAAAATATGGAGAATATTTTACTACTATCTTAATTACTAAAAACTACTTAAATAGACTACCTTTAAGTTGAGCAGGGACCGACTTAAAAACCTTGGAGTCTTGGCATTAAGGGTGATGCGATCAGTAAAGTGATCAAAATCACGGATTGTTACAGCTTTAATTAAATCTGGATCCAATATGTTTAACATTGGTCTCCTTCCTTCAAAAAGTCCTATAAACAAAAATATTTAACACTTAAAACTGTTTTATAAATTGAAATTAGACTTAAAAGTCACTGAAAAAGTTATGTCACAGAAAAAGTTACAATTTCTATTAATTATACACTATTCATTGTATACTATTCATTGTATTTATTGCAGTCTCAGAGGATAGAAACTTAGTAGCCAGCAAGCAGTCAGAGTTACAGGTTTATGACTTTGGCCTGTTCAAGGTGTTACTTAGCCAGCCATTCAGGATAAAGAGTCAAACAATACACATTTACCCACCCATATATGTCCCCTTCCTAACTATATTTTAATATATTTAATTAATTAATAATAATTATAATTAATTAATTAATATTTTAATTATTAATTTTCCTAAGCTTTAGTACTGTAGTATAGTCTATGTCACAACCGTGAGTTTGTTTGGCCTTTCTTCTCATAATGCTTAACCCCTTGGAAACAGGTGGTTGTAGATCAGCTCAAGCATATCATAGATTTTTGATAGGCTTTAGTCTCAATAAAAACTGATTTCAAACAATTGATAAAAGCTTATGATTCTGGCTACCCAATTGAGGACATGAGCATTTAAATACACTGTTTTTTATGCTACTCTTTTTTAATGAGCAAACACATCAAAAGTTCAATATTCTAAGAAAACTTATTAGAAAATATTAAGATTTACATACCACCATATGGGCTTCCTTTGAAGTAATTATACGCATCTAGCTGAAATTCGTGAAAAGATTTGGTCCCGTTTAGCCTGGGACCCAAATTACCTAATAATATTACAGGTTTTTTATATGGGATGCCCTTTTTCTCGAAAAAGTCAAAGGTACTCGTGTAATAGAAATATAAACCGAATAATATTGTCAGGATTAAAAGGAGTTTCCAATCTTCTACAACAAATGCTAAAAGTTTTTTTGAGCCACTGAAGTATTCCATGGTCAGGTCAGGTTAAAGTACAATATGAAATATTAAGATAATAATATACTCATCGCAATTAAATCAATTAGGTCTATTTCATAAGTAGTATGTTCCTGTCAATTCGTATTATTAAATAGTGCTACTTATTTACTTTCACACTCGTTTATTTTATTGTTTACTTATGAGTTTCTCTACATAAAAATGCTTTTAGTATTGAAACGACTGCGATACGACTGGGGTAAACAACACAAATCATGTACTCTGTGATTTAGAGTAGAGTACAGTAATATTAAACAAATAATACAATCGCATCTAATCTAAGAACATAAGAGGTACCGTTTGACATTTCATACTTTTTAAGATGAAACAACTTTGTATTGGAGTAACTCACAAAATAATAACAACATTTTCTATTTTATCACATGTGACGTGCAATTCTTATTGACTTAATTTAAATGTGAATCTTTAAAACAACGCAAAGTAACCAAAACATTATACAATAGATAGAATTTTATTAGACTTCATTTCAAAGTCACATAGTTAGGTCCTTCACATAAGTGTTGTTATTTTTCGTGTATTGAATTTACGTGTTCTTTGTGTCTGTTTTCTGTTTGTTTGTAAAAGTCCCCCGCGACACAGGATATATTCCTAATGCGGGAGTTGTCTATTTTAAAAACCAAATAAAAAAGCACTTGAATATGAATAATCGGTTTTTATGTTTACAATACAAGTCTGCGCCAATGAAGTTTCCGCACCTACCACCTACCTGCAAACCGAATGTTGCTCAGGAACTCTCGCAAATAAACACACTGAATATATATACACACTGAATACATTTTATTTACTGTTTGCGTGAATTAATAATTATTTATTCCATTTCATATTATACAACTTTTAAATTCAAATAATATAATAATAAAAGTTAAATAATAATACAAACTTAAAATTTTCTTTACAATCTGAATAATTTTTTTTATTATTTTCTGACAAAATCATACCCGTTATCCATGGATAATTCGATCGATTGATAAAGTTAATCTGAAGTAACTTACTCAATGGGTCGAAATAAATATCATTTTCAAAAGTAAATTTTTACAATAATCAATGTAACTATGACGTGCAGCAAGAACTTACGAGTATATATTGTTAGATACAAGAAAAATATTTTAATCTAAGATCAATGCTGAAAGTTGGTATTATTGTGTACCAACAAAATATTTAGTTTTTACATGGTGCAAGACCCTGAAAAATGGTACGTATACCAAGAAATTTGTACGTCTAACATCCTTGTATTTCACGAACTAAAGTTTGCTAGACAGACCTGAACAGTCTGTCAACTGCAAGCTCAAATAATTATTTTATGGCAAAACTACGTTAAGAAAATTTGTTGTCAAATTATGTTGATATTTACTACTATTATCAGTATTTAGATTTAATCGCATTAGAAAGAAATATCTAATATTATGTATAAATATCTCGTGTTATGGTGTTTGTGGTCACACTACTCCGAAACGGTTTAACCTTATTACATTTTTTGTATTTTATTGATTTTAGTATTTTTGTATGATGGCAGGACAACGTTTGCCGGGTCAGTTAGGTGTTTTAGAAAAAAAGTATATAAGTATTCAATCCGTTAATCTAGCTTTCATAGTACAAGCTCTGCTTAGTTTGAAACTAGATGGCGAAGAAAATAGTTATGGATTGTATACTTGTAGAAACTATCATCCAGAGTAAATACAGACGAATGCTGAACTGAATGCTGTTCTGCTTCGAATACGACAGTATTCGAAGCAGAACAGTCTGCTATATTCTAACAGAGGGAGAGTTTCAAATTTTACAGCACTACTAATAAAAGTTTGGTAATCACGAAAGGATTGAAGCATCACTGAAGTTTCACTATGTGCCCAATATCTAGAAGTATTGCAGACAGTATCCAAGTCAGAAATTATTTTGTAGAGGGTGTGACGTGGTTTTTTACTTTTACTTACTATATATAAATTACTTTTAATAAAAAACGTGCAGACAAGAATTGTCTTCTTATTGCTAAGGGAGGTTCAGAACATTCCACTTGCATCGCGTTGATGGGAGAGGACTTCATACAGCCAGTTATAATGCGCAAGCACTTAGCTTCAACTTTGTCAAGTGATACTAGTGCACCCTTATTTACAAGGAGTAATCAAAAACAAACCGTAGTCAATTATGCTGCGTACTAACGCGTTGTAAACTAGTTTCATGGTGTATGGGTGGGCCCCCCACCAGACACCAGCTAAGGCCTATAATATTGGGATGGTTCGCTCACATTTGGAGATCAAATAATTGATGTGATGTATGCCAGTCAATTTAGAATTCAAATAGACACCTAGAAATTTGAATTTTGAGAAGATAGGAATGCTATATTGTTGTACTTGAACATCAATTGTAGGAAGCATCCTTTTACGAGTGAAGATTACAACAGCGCTTTTGGGAACGGAAAGGTCTGCATTTTGAATGCAACGGTCGCTAACATACAGAGCCAAGTCGTCAGCATATTGTAAGATACGATAGTTGCAGTTCAAACATAAACCAATATGATACGAGTATGTATAAAGGTTATACAGGTAAGCCTTTCCATGTCTTTCTGTAACCGAACTCCTCGCCCAAAACTCTAAGGACTAGAATTCGGGACATAAACATCGTACACATGCACTGTATCATCTTGACCGGCAGTCTCAGCTGGTGCAATTTGTGCCAGAAAGTAGGAATAAGGACACTGTCATATGCAGAGGATACGTCAAGAAAAGCAGCGACCACAGATGAATTTTGAGATAAAGAAAGTCGGATGTCTGAAACCAAAATTCCCACACTGTCCATAGTACTAAGACCCTTGCGAAAGTCAAATTGAGAATTTGGTAGTGTTACTTGATTCCACAATCCACTCGAGACGATTTTTAAATAGGTGCTAGTATTTTGATCAGGACTGAAGAAAGAGCAATTGGTTTAAAACTATTTGGGTCATTGACATTTTTCCCCTGCTTTAATATAGGGATTATAATTTGTATCTTCCAATGATTAGGGATCCAGCCATTAGTAAAACAAAAATTAAGGACATTTAAAAAGTATCGTCTAGCTCTATTCCCAGCATTTATCATAAAAGAGTATAGGGTGCCATCAAAATCAGGAGCAGAGTCTTTGACACTATTAAGAACCATGTCCAGCTCTCTTGTGTATCAGCTGTCTTGTGTATCTGAAGATTGTAGTGGCATAGTTGAGAATAAAGTTTCTCCTAAAGATGGAACATAGGGAGGGGCAATTTTATCAAGAAAGTGTTCAGCTGTATCTCGTGCAATGCGAAAGGAAGTTGATGGAGAACACCCAGATCTATACCCATTAATGTTTCTCCACACCTTTGAAGCTGGAGTAGATGGAGCCAGGGCGGAGCAGAATTTAGCCCAACCGAACAGAATTTAGCCCAACATTTGCGCTTCTTATTTCGCAATAATCTCTTTGCACTGGCAAAAGTATTTTTATAAATTAAAAGGTTTCGGTGTTCATATCCAGGTTGTATTTTTTTCTGCCTCTTTTCTTTTTTTAACAGCTGTGGTGCATTCACTGTCCCACCAGGGTGGAGACGAAATTTTACCTCTGCTAGTATTTATAATTTTTAAGCAGGAATCAGCGGTGAATTTCAGAGCTTGCACCAATTTTTCATAACACTCATTCACATGGCAGTGATCGTCATAAGTTAAGTTTCTAAAGTCCAAATCAGGAAGGGTGCTTACTTTTTCTTCTAGCAAAGTGGTATATATTTGCCAGTCTGGTTTTGAAAGATTGTATTTTAAAAGGGGTGGAAGAGTGTTAAGGTAAATTATGTCTACTGGGTAGGGAAATTATAATTGGGTAATGATCGCTGCCATGTGATAAGCCTGTGCACTGCCAGCTAGCTGATGCTGCAATGTCAGCAGAGCAAAATGTCAAATCTACACAGCTTTTATGCTGCCTGGGCAGAATTCTTCGTGTTCAGGAACCATCATTCAGTATGCAAAGGTTTAACTCGTCTAAAATATCCACTAGGCCAGTGCTGAAAGAGTCGCACCGCTCAGAACCCCATCTATAATGGTGGCAATTAAAGTCATCCATAACCAATACTGGACCATGAACATTTTCTAGAATGTTTTTTAAAATTGGGAGGAAATTTTTATTAGGGTAAGCAATATATATAGACATAACTGTCAAACCATTAACTTTCGTTCTGATGATATTCATATCGTCTGGGAAAGATGGAGTGGGGAGAGTTGAAATGGGAACACGATTATCAATTAGGAGTGCAGAACCTCCATATCCATCAGGCCTGTCACAGCTGAGGATGTTTTAATGGGGAATGTTAAAGTTGAGACTAGGCAGGAGCCAGGTCTCTACAATAGAACAAACTAAGGGTTGGTATTTATTAAGTAGAAATATACGGTCGTGCTTTTTATAAAACACGCTCCTCACATTCCACTGTAGGAACACTTGGTTGGAAGCCATATTTATAAGAGGTAAGAATTTTTAACAGGTGATTTGCAACGTTGGACGGTGTTTGAGTAGAAGATAGCGAGGCAGATAGAGGAATATTTGAGGTGATTAGTGAAGTCAGTAACTGAATTAAACTGTCAATTAAAGAAGACTCTTGTAAGGGACTGTTAAGGGCACAACCATTGGGTTGTGAAGGTTGAGGAGTATTAATAAGACCCTGATGAGCGGCTTTATCATAGGATGTGGGTAGAGGGGTACGTGATTTGGGTTCACGGTAAGCGGTTTTACGGTAGGACTGTGAAAGAGTTTGCTGGGTCTGTGGAGTTTTAGTGTGTCGGCATAGCTACGAGTACATGCAGGAATGCTTTTACTGGCTTCTATGTAGGAAATGTTTTTTTCTGCCATGGCTGTTTTTATAGCCCTCTGCCTGCCATACACGCAACAAGATGGACAAGCCCTGCTACTAGCAAAGTGAGCTCCAGAGCATAAGACACAAAAGGCCTCGCTCTCTTGTACTTCACAGCTGTTACTAGGGTGATCATATCCACATTTACTGCATCGAGGTTTGGATCTGCAGATAGATTCTACATGGCCAAACCTGCAACACTTTCTGTATTGTATGGAGGGATAAATATATAGTTGCACAGGAAGGGAGGTGTAGCAGCAAAAAACTTTCTTTGGCAGGACCTGACCATGAAATGTAAGAACGCAGGTTTCTGTGGATTTCCACTCAACAATACCATCTCTAAAAGTTTTCCTATTAAGTCTTCTAACTTTTAGGATTTTACCACTGGTGTCACTGTTACATACTTACAAATATCATCTTCTGTCATGTCTGTCGGGATGCCAGATACAACACCCATTCTTGTTATGTTAAATGATGAGATAGACGCTTCAAATTTATGATTGACAAGGAGGGCATTAAGCAAAAATGAATTTGCATCGTGAGGCGTTGCAAATTCCACGGAAACACGATTTCTACCTACTTTTTTGACACCATCTTTCACCACGTTGGATATATTACTTTTAAAAAGGAAAAGACCAAAGGACACCGGATGAAGAGTTGTGCCAGCGTTTGGTTGGGATTCAATTCGCGATACGTGAACAATGAAAGGACCATTGTCATTTACGTTATATTTCGCACGGCTGACTTGGCTTTTTAGCTGTTTCGGCGGATGATTTAGGGTTATTTCGTAATCAACCAAACATTTACGTAAACCAGAAGCGCGGGGAAGGACATTTTCGGGTTGTGAAATATTAGAGATGATGTTGGCAAACGTTGAAAGAGGGTTCGGAGGGGTACCGGGTTGAACAAGAGAATAAGAAGTCCTGGAAAAAGGGGGACTACGTGGGGTCGTTTTATCAGGAGGATCAGGAGGTTTGTCATTGTTAGCACTTGAGACACAGTTAATCAAAACACAAACACACACTATAATCAGACTTCACACTTGAAAATTTTGTCATCGATGGTTTTTTTTTTCGCACAGAGCACTTTTATTTTAGTTTTAATATAGGTTTTGATATCAACAAATTTGTAATTGACGTCTTCTACGCAGTTTTCTTCTCAACGTCCAAGTAAATTTCATAAATATTTTTAATATGTTTTCGAAGAGGAAATTTTTGACAGCTTTTCTCGGTAGTTCTAAAACAATCCTTCGACTGCACCATTGTACATTATTCCGGCATTGGATGCCAACACCATAGACTACCATTGTTGGTCAGCAAAGTTTTTTTAAAAACGGCCATCTCTAGTCATAAACAAACGCATGATATAAACACACTGTAGAATATGTAAAGTCGTCACAAAATAAGAAGCCCGTTTTGACGTCTCTCATTTGACATGCCGCGATAACTTTGTATGAACGTCTATGTAAGAAATTGAAAAATCAAATCCATAATCCTATTTAATTACTATGTTACCCATACACTATCACAACGCGTATCATAAATAAGCATCAAGTTTAACTTTATATTGAAAAAATGCACTCAAAAACACGAATTAATCGTTGATTAATATTCCGACAGGACTTTACTACAATGTCATGTCTTTGGGTTGGTTGCCGTAGTGTTGAAACCGTTAAAAAAACTGTTTTATGGCCAAATAAAATAGAGTTTCTGAAAATCGTTTACAAAAATTACTTAAAAAAAAGAGATAAATGTGTAATATTTAATATTGTATAGTGTATTATTTAATATTTAAACATATAAAAACAAAATCTGATCACATATAGTTTTAGCTTTATTTTGATATTTAATATGAATATTTTGATATTATACTAAATGATTTGGTTAAAAAACCCAGAGTGGACTTCGGGTTTTTTAACCAAATCATTTCATCATGATATTGAAAAAAATAATTCATCCTCATTTTTCTGTCTCAAACGTCATGTCTCATTTTGCAACAGTCACATTTGACAACAGTCACATTTGACAACAGTCCTTAAAAGTCAGTCTGTAAAAGAATTATCAAAGCCGTACATAATTTGTTTCCTTTCTCTATGTACCTATAGAATGGTTTGTCTATAAGACGCGAAAAATAATAAGGAAGATTATTATAGAAACGTCAATATTGATAATATTATAGAAAATGAAATAATTATATATACAGGCGACGATAGCTCATCTGGCTCGTCATCAGAAGAAAATGATTGATTTCACTTTTCTTGATTTTGTTGTGATTGAGCTAAATTTTTAAATTAAAGACAAATTGACATTTCTTTCCATTGTATCATTTCAAATTGCCTATAACATTAAAGTTTAAGTTATATGTTCTAATTATAACTTAAATCCAATGCACTTTGTGATATATAGTCAAATCAATCAAATACTCTACAAGCTTGAATCGATTTATCGTAAGTATCGTAGTCGTATGGTTAATCACTAGTTACGCCACCATGACAAATGTCAAAACGGGCTTCTTATTTTGTGACGACTGTAACAAGTCTATAATTTTAATAAGTAAGAGTAAGTTTTCTGTGTGTGTACACGTGAGATAGTCTTCAAACTTTTAAATGTGTTTAAAGTTAAAAGCCTTCCTTGAAGTGTGATAAATAATAATAAATCATTGCGTTAACGTTTTTGACGCTTAAAATAAAATAATAAGGAATAATACTGTTAGAACTTTATCTACATTCTCTTACATATACGTAAAGAATATTATCACTTGATAAATTCTACTGTTACTAAATTAGTATGGGGAAAACATCTAAAGACAAAAGAGATATATATTATAGGTTAGCAAAGGAAGAAGGATGGAGAGCCAGAAGTGCATTTAAATTACTACAAATTAATGAAGAACATAATATATTTAATGGTGTAACACGAGCAGTAGATCTTTGCGCTGCCCCTGGTAGTTGGAGTCAAGTGTTGACAAAGAATTTGCGTCAAAACGTAGAAAATGCGGACGACGTCAAAATTGTGGCAGTGGATTTGCAAGCCATGGCTGCTTTGCCTGGTGTTATACAAATACAAGGCGATATCACAGAAGTTTCAACTGCAAATTCTATAATTAAAGAGTTTGAAGGACATAAAGCTGATTTAGTGGTGTGCGATGGAGCTCCAGATGTCACTGGTCTGCATGATATAGATGAATATGTTCAATCACAGCTTCTTTTGGCTGCACTTAATATAACAACACATGTTTTAAAAAGTGGGGGAATTTTTGTTGCAAAAATATTCAGAGGAAAAGATGTATCTCTTTTGTATTCTCAGTTAAAACAATTCTTTACATATGTGACAGTTTCTAAGCCCAGGAGTTCTAGAAATTCAAGTATAGAAGCTTTTGTAGTGTGCAAAGATTATCAACCACCAAAAGGATATGTATTAAACATGGTAAATCCCCTACTAGACCACAAGTATTGTGATTTCAATGAATTTACAGGGCCTAATAGATTTATAGTACCATTTAATGCATGTGGAGACTTGAGCGCATATGACTCTGATACATCGTATTCACTATTATTAGAAGGGCAAACATCATATAACTATAAAAAGCCAGTTCAGGGCCCTATAAATCCACCATATAAGGAAGTTATAGAAAAGTGTAAAAATCTACAACTTTGAGTTCAAATACAATATATTTCATGTGTTGACAAGGTCTGTTTTTTATTTCAATCCATATCCTCGTAATCATTATACTATTGTTAGAAATTCTACCAGTCAAAATCCAAAACAAGTTTTTCAGTAAAATTATGTTACTTAAGTAACTTATTCTATAGTTATTGAACTAAAATGTTAATTTCCAGTGACCCTACACGTCCAGCGAGCATGGGATGACATTGGAGCTAAGAGACTCCTTAAACAAATGTTGGATACTGCTAGGGGTACTGATGTGGCAAGACTGAGGGCCGTATCGCAGTCAGAGTCATGGTTACATGCACTCACATCGCCTCACTTGGGCACCTTGCTAGACGGCGACTCTGCGTGTGGCAGTGGCTCTCCGCCTGGGCAGCCCAGGCGGAGAGCCACTGCCACACGCAGAGTGTGTGCAGAGGGTGTGCAAACCACATAGATGCACCTGCGGTGCCATGGTGGGGGCCGATGGTCTTCACGCACTGAGTTGTCGTCGCTGCGCAGCTAGATTTTCGCGGCATCATGCCCTAAATGACATAGTCCGAAGGGCACTTATATCCGCCAATGTACCCTGCGTGCTGGAGCCATCGGGTCTCAGCAGATCTGACGGGAAGCGGCCGGATGGCTTGACTTTGGTGCCGTAGAAAAACGGCAAGTGCTTGGTATGGGACGCTAGCCTACATGCGTTAGCACAGTCGCGGCCTCACATCTGAGTCGCACTGTCCAAGCTCCGGCGGCGGCGGCGGAGGATGCCGCTAGTAGGAAGCGATCAAAATACGCCGCAATGGAGACGCATTATTATTTTGTGCCTATTGCGGTGGAGACTTTGGGCAGTTGGGGGTCGGAAGCTAAACACTTAATTGCGGAGATTGGTCGCCGAGTTAGGGATAAAAGTTGTGACTCCCGCTGCGGCTTGTTTCTGGTGCAAAGGATGTCCGTTGCAATTCAACGAGGCAATGCTGCCAGTATCATGGGCATCTTTGCACCGGGAGCGACGCGGGGCGGGTTATATGATCTGACTTGAATAAAAAATAATATTAATTGTAATTGAAATGTATGAAATAAAAATAAACAATTGAAAATAATTAACAAAAATTCATATTATTCTATTATAAGTTATATAGGGCCCTTTTTTTTCCGTGCGGCGGTTCCGTTTCTAGTAAGACTGCTAAAATAGTTGATGAGTTTTACAGACAAAAATTAGGTGTTTGCATATTTTGGCACAGAATATTGTTTAAAAATTACCTTGTACTTATTAAATACATAAAAATTCAGTGAGTTGTCTATTCTTTAAAATCCTAATTTTTCACAAATATGTATAATATAAAAAGACTTGTGTTGCTAACGATGATCCAGAAGTAAAATAGGAGATTCATCCACTTAATTGTCTGCTTAATTTTCTCAGATTTTTTACTTTAAATAAGCACGTCCACAGTGCATGTACCATATGTGGACCACTATGAAGACATCATCATACGTGCATGCACCACAAATGTCCTACGAGTTTATCTAAATTCAATGGTTTTTTTAAGCTTGCATAAGTTACGAATATATTTAAATAATTAAGGCAGTGACGTCCGAACTGAACTACATGCTTGTATGAAAAGAAGCACAATTCATTTAAGCTTGAATTTTTGGCTGCAGATTGGTAAAAGTTTCGATTGTACTTATTAGCAATTAAAACTCATTAAAATTTGTGCCCATTGTGCCATTAAAATGTGGGACAAATCAAATATACCTGATTGTTGTCAGCAATTATCAGTTATAGGTACTGAAAAAGACATGTGCAGATCAAGGTTCAACATGTACGGTTATTTGTAGTCTTATGGTTTTTTTACAGAATTCCTATAATAATAATAAAATAATAATATTCCACCACATACACACAACGCCATCTAGTCCCAAACTAAGCAGAGCTTGTACTATGGGTACTAGACAACTGATATAAATACATATATACTTTTTTTGTAAATACATACATATTATACATAGAGACACCCAGACCAAATCAAACATCAAATGTTCATGCACACAAATGTTTGACTTGAGCGGGAATCGAACCCGCGACCTTTGGAATAGCAGTCCGTTACACAAACCACTACGCCATCCAGTCGTCAATATTTATGTAATTATGTAAAATCAATCACTACATTTTTTTTATAATTATATATATAAATATATAATTGTATAATTCGTAACTATACTCTATTTTGGTTTGTATAATAAAACAAGCTTTTTAAAAATAAGACATACAGAATCGACAGTTTTCGGATATTACTCGGTTCGATATTCAAATATCACCCGGAAATACGATTTGGGGCGTCTGGATCCGGTCTTGACTTGTTTTTGACACTTGATACTTTTTTTGTTGTAAATAGATACCTACTTGTTACACCTAGAAATAAACAGATCAAATAAAACATAAAAAAATAAAATAAATTAATGCACACAAATGTTTGACTTGTGCGGGAATCGAACCCACGATCTTTGATCGTAGCAATCCGTAACACAAACCACTACTCCATCCAGCCGTCAACTCAATCAGTGCTTCAATAGTGATGCTTAGAGAACGTTTAGTCCAATCCTTTATTTTTTTCTAATAAGTAAAGGTTTTGCAGTTTTCAATAGTTTCCAGCATTGTAAAACAAGTCTAATTATCAATGAAATTAGTTATGATACCTATGATATTGCACTAAGCGATAAGGCCGCCCTTTGTACATTACATCTGTTGTTAATTACTTTATAATGTCTGTAAAACCCTGGTGTACAAAAAAAGTATTTATCTATCTATGATAAGTGACGCTGACCCAAAGAGACAGAGGCAGTTTAGTAGCATTTGAAATGTGGTGCTGTAGACAAATGATGAACATCAGTTGGATGGACCAAAGAACCGAGGAGGAGAAAGAGAAAGAAATGAGGAGGTCCTGCTAATGGTGAGCGACTAGAGGCAATTGTTGAATGCAAGTGAAAACAGAAGAGGCAAAATGGTTAGCCACCTAATAAGGCACGACCACTTCTTCAGAATAATACTGGAAGGAAAAATAGAAGGCAAAAGATAACGAGGACGGCCTAGATTAACATACATTAAGCAAGTGAATTAGAAAGTAGGAGTCGTGGCATATCAGGAGGTCAAACAGATCGCAGGAAATAGAGAGGAGTGGCAATTGCTCTTGTATTGGACAGGGGCTTGGCTCTTGAATTAAGATAGAGAGAGAGACATAGGTCTGAAACTGTTATTATCATAGGATAATAACAGTTTAAAGTGACATTAAAAGAAATTAGTTCCAATTGTTTTTCACAACACAGTGAAACTATAAGGGATTATGGAACCTGGAAGGTTTAAGCCAAAAAAGTTTTACTTTCGCCCACTAGCTACTTAAAACCTTGCTTCTGTAATTCCATAGATCAAAATCCCTCAATTGTTATCTATCATAGATAATTAGGCAATACATTCAAATTTTTCTTCCGTAGGCAAAATTTCAAAATTTTAAATTATAGTTTAATAAACTAATTCTGACTTATTATTGACCAAATTTATAGTGGGTAGTTCACAATGGGCAAGAAGAAGTTTAAGATGCCTACGGTTCAACAATTTCTGGATAAAAAGGTACAGTTGTAAAATTCGTGAAAGTAGTTCAAAACTAGGCACCAACTTTTAATTTTCAGAGATTTTATAGTTTACAGAAACAGCAGACTTTTGAGCATCAAGTGTGTCAGATTCTCATCTATAATAAAAATGAAATTTTATCGTTATAAGAAAACTTAAGTGCGAGTGCAAGCTATAACTCAGGTTTTTGGGAAATGGCGCCTACCTTGTGAAAATCGGTTCCATTCTTGTATCTTTTACAATCACAAAAGTTAGCACTAAACCAAATAATGTTATCATTTTTTATATTTTAGAGGTTATATAGTAAAAAGAAAGATCTAGAATGGGTTTATTTAGAAGAAGAAATGCTTAAAAATCAAGACAAGAAGCCATATAACAAGAAAGTTCATGATTGGCTCCAGTATTTAAAGGAATTGCGACATTATTACCATGCTGAAAGTAAGTAAAGCTTTGTGTATGTACATACTTTCTATTTGAACGTCAAACACATATAGAAACAATAGATTTCTTTGCTTTGGTCACGACGGTGTCATGATTCTAGACATACACGAGCTAGTTATGTATAACTTTCCTTTAAAACTTTCACAGGCGTTCGTAAAGAGAAAAGGTTACTGAGAGAAGCCGGCCCCTCTTGGTACTGCGAGTTCTCCACTGCCCAAAGGGCTGTTTTGGCCCAACTTAAAGCCTATATACACCAGGACTTACTAGAAGACATTCCTCGGCGGACGCGAAAGGCTTTACACGATCTTGGTCTAACGCAGCTTGCAAATAAAATTCCCAAAAATGTATTACTAAAGACACTTGGAGATTCTAAGGAGGATCCGGGGGTGTTTATATGGAATCTTTACACTGCAGTTTTCAACCAATCTCCTAGCGAATTGCGATTCAGTGAGTTTGAAGTTGTCACCATAACTTTTAGTCCTGTAGGTATTATGCATAGACAACTACTGTAAAGTGCTGTCTGAATCTGTCCATATAAGTTAACTATAATTCCACTTTTACATTAAAAAACCTTTTTGCCAGCCCTACTGCTACAGTACCTGTGCTTTACTATCTGCATTCTTAGGAATCGGAATGGCAGAGAATTGATTCTGAAATTAAACTCCGACAAACCCGACAGCATGTTTCGTTTATGTTATAGCAGAAATACATCATCTGTGAAAAAATGTAATTGTCTAACTATCACGGTTTATGAGATACAGCCTGGTGACAGACGGAGAGGCAGACAGACGGACGGCCAGCGGAGTGTTAGTAATAGGGTCCCGTTTTACGCTTAAAACGGAACACTAAAAACCTTATTAAATGTCTGGGCGCACATTTCTCATTTAAATAATACAAAATAATGTGCCCTAGTAGTAGGGTGTAGTAGTAAAATTCTGTCGTCGATTCACTCATTAATGAATCGTTCTTTTAAAGGTTTAGTCGTTGAACAAGTAATAAACGAAATATTCTGTCGGCGACTCCTTCGTCAGATAAATGTTTGTCGGAGTTAAATTTCAGAATCCAGAGAATTATATTTATAGAACACAGCTTGATTTCTATATCATTTCCGAATACCTAAAAAATATGGCATTTTAGGGAAAATTGATTAATTACTTAACAATATAAAAATGCACTGTAATGTGCGTTTTTTAATGTTTTATAATACGTTTATTTTGTTGTTAACAGAATATGACACAACCGGAAGGATTTTAATGTCGTGTTTAGTGTTTATTGATTTAGAGGATTGCGTTGAAAAATTAGAGAATTTAACGCGTTACAAAAAGGCGCCTCCGATAGTGAAAGAACCGAGTAAGTAGTGTTTAATTGTAAAAATACTACTTTCTAAAATGTAGTTATAATAGGTTTGTGCATATGAGCTGTTTAATCTATGGGCGATGCGGCGACGCTTGTAAATCTATTAATCATTGTGGTATGTATAAAAATGTACCTACATAAAAGTGTGATGTTGCATTTAAAAGAAAATCGAAATACCAAATAAAGGAGAACAATTTTACTAAAAGTAAAACTAAATAATATCAATTTTTTAAAAGTAAGTTTTATATAAATATATGTATATAGGTATATAGTTATATATTCTTAAGAAATATATTTCATAAGTTAACCTTTAACCTATGCAAGTACATACAAAGTACTAGGATTTGACGAATGATGCCCCTTTTTTTTTTTTTTTTTTTTCCGTGCGGAAATCCCCTCGGATACCACCTGTCGGTGGCATGTCGGACACGAACCGACTAAAACCGCACGCCTTCGCCGGGTACTAATAGCCGGGGAACCAGGTATACCCTAGAAAGGAAGGCCCTGGTGCCCCGACATACCTCGGGTCATCTACAGACGAGTAGACGACCCCCGCCCCGTGTGGGAACCCCATGTTCCCTGTGCTCCCTGGAAGCGAGCGCGCTTCGCAACGCGCTCGCCGCCACCCCGGCCTGCTTCTGCTAGGGTGACAGATGGCCTCACCTGTCACTCCCAGGCCTGCGCTTATGGAGGACGGAGGTCATTCTGCGACCTCCGGCGCCTGAGTCGCCTGCGCTGCCTGGCCCGTGCCCGGGCCTGGCGGGCCGGGAGAGTTCTAAACCTCTCCCGGTCCCGCTCCGCCGTCTCCTTCGCGAGCATAACTTGCTCGCAGAAGGAGACGGCAGAGTTCCACGCACTCTCGCTCCGCACGATAGCCGCAATCAGGCTATCGAGCGAGAGAACTCCCACTCCGATGGCCGCCACGAGGTCTCGCCTCTGCTCAACCCACGCCGGGCACTCTGCCAGCGTGTGGAGAGCCGTGTCCACGGTCTGGCCATCGCAGTGGTGGCACTCAGGCGTTGGCTCCTTGCGGATCAGACACAGGTGATCTCCGAAACATCCCTTCCCAGTGATCACCTGCGTCAATCGGTATGAGAGGGTCCCGTGACGCCTCTCGAGCCAATCCTCCATAACGGGTCTTACCGCCGCAATGACGGCGTGCCCAGCGCTCGGTTGCCCGAGTCGTTCCCTCCACTCCCCTATGATGACCTGGCGGAGTTGGGATTTCCGGTCATCGATTTCTCGAATCTCGGGGCATCGACCCAACTCCTGCGCCTCCTTGCGCCACTGATACAGTGCCGCAAGGGCTCTCGCCTCCAGGTCCCACGGTGGAGTTCCGGCCAGGAGACTCGCTGCCTCAAAGGAGATCGTGCGGTACCCCCTTATGATCCTGATGGCCAGCATTCGCTGCGGTCGTCGCAGTATCGCGACGTTGCTGGCCTTCAGGGCCTCCGCCCATACCGGGCACCCGTAAAGGGCCATGGACCGCACAACCCCCGAGTAGAGTCTCCTGCAGGAGTCATCGGGTCCCTTCATGTTGGGCAGCAGCCGCGCCAACGCACGCGCTGCCCCAACCAACTTGGGGACCAGACCTCGGAAATGATATCCGAAGTCCCATCGGCCATCGAGTACGAGCCCCAGATACCTGATCGAGGGCTCGATGCCGATGCGAGTGCCTCCTACCGTGAGACTAGATCCCTCAGGCGGCTTCCTCCGAAGCCCGTGGAAGAACAGGGCCTCGGACTTGTGCAGAGCCACCTCGAGACCCAGCCGCCGGATACGCTCAACGACTTGGGCAACCCCGGCCGTGGCCCTCAGGGTTGCCTCGTAGTGCGTCTTGCCGCGCGCCGTCACGAGTGTGTCGTCCGCGTAGCACACGACGGCGACACCATCCAAGAAGGTACCACGAAGCACCCAGTCGTAGCCGATGTTCCACAAGAGTGGCCCTAACACCGACCCCTGCGGAACACCGCACGACATTTCACGCCTACCGACACCGGTCCTACTGGGGTAGACGACGGCTCTCTCCGACAAATATGCCCCGACTATGCGGCGGAGGTAGAGAGGCACTTCGTGATACACGAGCGCCTCCCTGATGCAGCTCCAGGGCATAGTGTTGAACGCGTTGGCGATGTCCAAGGACACCGCCAACACCACTTCACCCCGGGAGACTGCTTCCTCCGCCAGAGCCTTCACGCGCATGATCGCATCCACGGTGGAGCGCCCCTGACGGAAACTGTACTGGTTGTCCGCCAGATCCGGCCCAACCATCACGAGATGCTTGACGAGGCGCCTTGCAATCACTCTTTCAAAGAGCTTGCACACCTCGTCAAGCAACACTATGGGCCGGTAGGCGGACGGTGAGTCCGCCGGGCGCCCCTCCTTTCGGATGAGGACCAATTTCCCCGTCCTCCACAATTTCGGAAACACGAATGATGCCCCTGTAAACATAGCTAGTTTAAAATATGTAAATGCCATGTTTTTATAGGCAATAACTTTTACATATTCCACATACAGCCATCTGATCCCGACCTTATTAAAATACGAAATAAATTTAGGGTTCAATTTAGGGTATTTCCACGAAATTTAAAAAGGGTCGTTGTAAAATCACTTTACAAGAAAGACGAAACAAATGAAATGCATAATTACCGGCCTATCGTTAAAATACCCATATTTAAAAAAAAAAAACATTGCAAAAGGTATATATAATTCCATTTACCACTTTTTTACTAAATATGTATACCTAAACTTTCTTGCAATTAACAAAAAGGGTTCAAGAAAAACACAACTATAAATATAGCTATTTATTATTAAGTATTATGAAAATTGTTGACCAAAAAAACTCCCATTTGTCGTCCGTGGTATGGAGAGAAAACATGAAGGGGAGGAGGTATGGCTGGTGTATAAAAAGAGGAAATCAAAATAATAAATATAAAAAGTGATAAATACAAAATAGTATCTATTTGAATGGACTTGGAATGTACTGAATTTTTTAGGATTTGCCCTAAAAGTAAATCATAAAAAAGTACGAGTAGGTATGTGTCGAAGCCGCGGCGCGTCCAATATGGCGTCCCTCCGGGAAGCGTACTGGGACCGTTACTTTTCCTAGTAAATATTAATGATTTACCAAAATGTACAGTACAACTAATGGTCCTCTTTACTGATGATAGCACATGTGTCATCAAAGGCTCTGACTTAAGTACATATAAAATTTACATTGATATTATTTTTTGTTTATTGATTAAAAAAAATGGAATAGGGGATCAAACGAGCAGACGGGTCACCTGATGGAAAGCGACTACCACCGCCCATGAACGCCTGCAACTCAGGCGTTACAAGCGCGTAACATAATAACACATAACATTATACATTGACTTGATAAAAATAACCTGATAATAAATCTAAACATAATAAAAATCATGCATTTCCATTGAAGACGTGAAAACGTGTTTTAATCAATAAAGATTACGAAATTGAACGAGTACATGAGGCCGAATTCTGAATATAACAGTCGATCACCAACTCACTTGGAAGCACATGTAGAACAGGTGTGTAAAAACGGTAGTAAATCTGCGTATGTACTATCACAGAGGGAAGTTAGTAATGGTGTTTTGTTAACTGCGTATAATTTGATGATAGCTTCAATTTTTAACTGACTTCCAAAACACAAAAGAGGAGGTTCTCAATTCGTCTGTTTTTTTTTTTTTATGTATGTTTGTTACGCGATTTCTCCGTCAAATGTGGACCGATTTTCAAAATTCTTTTTGTAATCGAAAGGGTATGCTCCCGAATTGGTCCCATTACCACCAATTCTGATGATGGGATCCTAGAGAAATCGAGGGAAACCCTCACATTATTGGAAATTTGACAGCCCCGACAACGTGTTTTAGCTACGAGTATTTCTTTAGCCAAACAAACCATGGCAACCGTCAGAGACTGCGCGATGTGATGCGCAGAGAACTTGCAGTATTTATGTCACCACAGTAATTTTCGTTGTATTAAGAAGAAAAGGTTGAAATTTTGTATTCTATCTTGTTAAAATAATTCGGATAGACGTTTAGTTGCATCGTAATTATCTACTCATTACAAACATATCCTACACTAAATGGTAAAATAAACCCTTTTAAAAAAAAAGTTGAACCGACTTCAAACAACACCGACAGAGAGCACTAAAATTAAAAAAATATTACAAATCTAAGTAAAAAACTATAATAAGTACCCTCAATGTAACAGGTAACATTATAATACCAATAGTCCCTTCTAGTCTGTTTGAAGTCGGTGCCAAGCTCGATGCACAATAAGTAATACTGGTCTATGTCAGCCTTATATTAGCACAATGAAAAATTAAGAATTTAAAATAATTCTAATGAAACATCGAAGATTTTGTTAATTAATAAAGACCAACCAGATCAAACTTATCAACTACTTATTAAAGCATTCAAAATAATAACATAATTGGAGATGTGCGTCCACTTTAGCTCGTTCAACATGTTTTGCGCAGCATGAAGACTGTTGCAGCTGCCGCGCTACATTCTACCATGCCTATCAAGCACCTATTTGGCTTGGCACCGACTTAATAATAAATATTCTTGAAGCTGACTCTCGTCTTATCTTCTCCGTTTATAAATTGAAGAAAATATAGTTTTTAGCTGGAGATGAGACGATTTGAGGGTAGTTTAAAAAATCCCGGTATTGTCCCGCAAGGCTGTGTGCTATCACCCAAACTGTTTCTTCTAGTAAACTAGTTGCATTACTACTAGTAGGTGCTATTGCTATGCGGATGATAGTACGGGAGATGCCCTTTATACCGGCTGCCCCAATATTTCTTAAGAAAACGTCATCGAGAGTCCAAACAAACTTGTGTCTGAAATTGAAACTTCCCTAGCAGAGGTTTCAGATTGGGGTCCAATCTAGTCCATTTCAACCCAAAAAAGACACAGGTTTGCGCAATCACTGCAAAAAAAAACTCGGCTTGAAAGCACCTCCCTAACTGCCCCAGCCAATATCGGAATCCTAGGCATCGACATATAGAGCGAAAGCCAGTTTCAGGGCCACGTAGAGAGTAAGGTCAAATTAGCCTCGAATAAGGTCGGTGTGCTGAACACATGGAGGCAGTATTTCACTCCGGTCCACCGTCACCAACTCTATAAGGCGCAAGTTCACCTGCATATGGAATACTGTTCTCATCTCTATGCAGGGACACCCCAGTACCATCTTCTCCCTCTGGACCTCATTCAACGAAGAGTGACTCGAATCGTCGATAGCCAAAAGATGTAAGAACGGCTCGATCCCTTGACGTTACGTAGAGATGTAGCTTTACTCTGCATTCTCTATCGTACATATCATGGAGAGTGCTCCGAGGAAGCTCAGACTAATAATGGCCGCAACTTTCCACCATCGTTCCACTCATCAAATTTTTTATCCCTATCACTTGGTTAATTGACACTCCTCTACAGTGCGCTTTTCAATACACTTTTTGTCTCGCGCAACCGCAATTACAATCAAATGGAACCCACGACCTGACTGCTGAATTTGTTCAGAAGTCAGTATTATTAACCACTGGACCAACAGGCTAGGTGCATTTTTTTTTTACACATCTCACACACGGCCGTCTGATCCCAAACCAGGCAGAGCCTGTACTATGGTAATCAGACTACTGATCAACATGCTTATACATTTTTAAATAGATACAAATTATAGATAAACTGCACCCAGACACAGAACAAATGACCGTGCTCTTCACACAATATTTGTCCTGGGTGGGTATCGAACCCACGAACTCCGGCTTAGCAGTCAGGGTCACTAACCACTAGACCAACAGGCCCGTCAATTTTGATCCCTATTTCTTTTTTAATTTTTATATTGTATTGCAGAAAAACAGCAGTACTATGAACCAAAAGTGAGATACGGACAGTACTTACAACGAATGTACGTTCCGCTATACACTACTGTTAAAAAGAAGAAGAAGCCAGAACCTTTACCTCTAGGAAACAAATTACGACTTAGGAGTAAAGAAGTAAATACTTGTCCATCAATAGTTATATCAATGAAAGTTACATCAAATATTTTCGTAGAAATGAAAGTAACCACAAAAAAAATACATATTATATATATATATATATATATATATATATATATATATATATATAATACCAAAGAATATATCGAAATAATTATGAAAAGGTTTACAAATAAAAAACGGGACACAAGATGTTTTAACTAATTGTAACTCATATTAGAGTTATTGTTAAAACATTTATGTTTTTAAGTTTTATGTTTTATTTATGGTTTTAAGTTAATAAAGAGTTAAAAATCACTCTGTTACTTCTCAAAGTAATTTTAAGAATCAGAAGAAATTAAACAAAGGACTTCAATTATGTCATATATTTATTTACAGAGCTACGAAGACTTAAGGAAGGATACCGGCTTTGTAAGTCATATATTTTTTTATTATATTTTATACGTAGTATTTTATTTATTTACATAACAGTTCACATGATTTACAGTTGGTAAAACGATTACTAAGAAATCAGCATGAACAACAACAGGAGAGAGTTTGTAATTATAAATTCTGGGAACCACCTAGTACTTTGCGTAAGATTACAATTGTTTATGTTTTCTGTCTTTCTTAGTAACAGTGTTAGTCTAACCGAGTAGTATTTTTTTGTGCATGTTAACACCCTCTCGAGCCATCGCCCTATTGGGGGTTTGCGGTGGAGTTGGTGTGTCTTCTTCCTCTCGCATACCTCTTCGGACGGGAGCTACTCCCGCTTTTCCGTCCGACAGCCGAGTAGTTATAATAGCGTAATTGATTGAGCTTGATTGATTGATAATGTGCGACTGCGATATTAAAAAACTGTCTACATCTCTATATAGTTCTACTTGCATTTAGCACATATTCCTTACTATAAGGGGAGTCTGAAATGCAGTAGAAATATTCATCAAAAGCTCTCTAAACAGAGTGATAATTGGAAGTTTGAGGATGCCAAATCAAGGGAATAGAGAGCGATGTTCTAGAAAATCATTGCCAAAAGCACGCAGTTTATTAAATACCAGTTTATTAAATGTGAGCAGGTGCATTGTCTTGATGAAATATGTTTGTTTTTGTTTGTCTAGACAGGCCTCTTCTCGTGAATTTTGGAACAACTGATCAAAAAGTTAGCTAAATATTCACCTGTAATTGATTTACCTCTTTTAATGTACCTAATCAATTAACAGCATTTCTTACATATTATAAAAATACACACTGGCCATTACCTATTTTTTTACCTTGTTTCTTTGACTCCATTGAGTGGCTTCCATCCACTATTTCGCGTGCTGGTTCAGTTTACATCATTCTAATCCATAGTATTAAGACAATTAAATGCTCCAGGAGCCCTGATTTTGTGTGCCTAATTCTTCGTTTAAGATGTTTTTGTACCCTTTCTTCTGAAATCCCCACGTCCTTAGCTATCTCACTCACCGTAGTGGCAAAATGGCAGATCGTGAAAAACAAAATAACATATGTTATATGTTCGCCTCTATGAAAGCAACCATTATAATAGTAAGTATGTTAATATAAGTATATTTCCACAAAACGGCTCGGAACCTTACTTCAAATTAAACACGAAGACGTGTTAGTGATAAATTCCAGAGATTATCACATTGCAAAATTTCTTTGTAATAAAATTGTTGTACTATGTATTTGCAGATGTAAAACTAATGGAACAATAAAAATAAAATTATAATTTTAGGTAATACCGACCCAAAGATGGTTGCTTATGTGAACAAGTTAAAAATGTTGAAGAGAAAAGCCAAAGCAAAATTTAAGGCTCCTTTCAAAAATGCTCAATTTCAGATTGGAGGTGTTAGTTTTACGGGTGGCAGACCTAACTATTGTGTAAACAGTAAGTTTTTTATTTTAAAGTAAAGTAGCATAGAAAACAGTGTTGTAAAGTAGCATAGAACCCAATATTTTTATAGATCCTTCATTGAAAGGGGATACTTTCTTTTAATTTGGTAAGCGTAGTCCGCAGTCAATGTTTTGGGTGCACTAGAGAAACACTTTAGACAGTTAATCTGGAAGTCCCCGGTAGTAAACTATTATCCTATTCATAGAATTTGTCCCGATTTAAAAAAAACGAATAATTTTTCAACCTGTTCTTTTAGTGTTGTGATGTGAACCTTTTTAGCATTACAATTTTGGTGTTCTTGGACAAGGTGTTTTGCATATATGGTAACCGCGAATCTAATAGTCTGGTGTACTCGTAAATAAACTTGTGACTGAAAACTACCAAAGCAATAAGCAATAACTATTTCATTTTATTAACAACAACACTATTTTAGACGTTGCTCTCCTGCCCTCGGGGTACATTTTAATTAACGCTGGATTAGCCGTTGTTCGTGGAGATTATGTTACTTGCATAGCGGGCTTCTGGATTTACCCGAGAAAAGAGGTTGAAAAGTGTGACGCGAAATGCGATTGTTTGACGAAATGGTAAGAGTTTTTAAATTAGGAAAGTAGCTTCGGTAAACTAGCTTTGCTTCGGAGTTTTTGTGTACGATCAAGTTATTAAATTAAGAAACGACACCTACAGATAAACTTATATAATAATAAAAAAATTGCCAAGCCGTTGCTTAGATAATCAAAAAAATATTTATATATCTACAAGAATTGCTCGTCTGAAGTTACTATTATTTATATAGTCGTGCTGGTGTAACATTGATGTACCAAAAATTATTTTATTTATTAAAAATCACATCAATGTAATTACTCAGTTACATGAAGTGTGACTGTGTATCTATTATTCGTACTTGTATATTGTAGTATCTAAGGTGTCTTGGTTACACATAGGAGAAAAACATTTATATACCCATAGGTATATGTTCATAATTGCGAAGTAATAAACATCAAGCTCAGTGAACAAAAGCGCACAATTCCAAACGCGGTGATGAATATGAACGCTTGTAATACCTTCTGCCTGATGATATAATAATAATGAAGATCGGTTTTTTCCAGCAAGAAAATATTTTTTATTTAAAGGGTTTACGACGACGCGTGAGCCTCTAGTTTTTAAATTTAAACACTTCTTTAGCAAGTAGTGCTATTTTTATTTAAGTAAGTTATAGGTACACTCGACTAAAACACAAAACCCATAATAATTAAATGAATAGCCAAAAGTAGATTATCTGAATAAAAATTGGCGAATCTGTGAAATTAGTTGTAATCACGTGGTTCAAAGGACATACCAATTAAAATGTCCATTCAAAAGATCCAAAATGGATTTTGCTGGACAGAGGGATTGATTTTTTTCCATATTCCTACAAACGATATATGACAAATCTGTTGGTACTAGACCAACAGATCTGTCATATATCGGTTAGTGACCCGGACTGCTAAACCAGAGATCGTTGGATCAACTCCTACCCAGGTCAAATAATTGTGTGATGAGCACGATCATTTGTTCTGTGTCTAATTTATCTATCTGTAAAGTCATTAATATTATTATTATAAATATATATAATGTTCTTCAGGGAACAACCTGTAATGGAATTTTTAAAAGGCACAAAGTGCAAATGCGGCCATCTTTACGATTTATATAATGAGGGTAAACCATCAGAGAAGTTCTTTTATCCGCCGGACAAGCACGGACCATTCTGGATAGACAAGGCGAAAGTTTTCCAAATGGATCCTATGGAAGACTTTATCAAGGATACATTCAGAGAGGGATTGAAGTCTGCTCCTTCTACGGTAAGTGCATTTCCACCCAAATTTTAGACGATGTCAGTTTATTTATATTTCTTTATTAGGTATTTACAAAGAGTTGCCCACTAAAGAAATATCCTATTGACTATGACTTAATGTGCACTCACAGCGTAATCCACAGAATCTATGTTAAGTAATGACAATTTCGTTAGTCAGAACAATGCCCAACCCGTTGTTCTTATCTAATCTCTAACTACTTTGTATCTATTATAAAGCTATGCACGATACTCTGATGACATTCCCATTAGTATATTAAATAACCAACCCGTACAATAAAGATCACCTAGGCAAAGATCATGTCCATGAACCTACTGGCCGACACTATGGGATTTCGTAAGCTATAACTACCTTATTGCCCCTTTTTTGCAGGTTGCCAGTCCAGAACCGTCTATATCAGCGTCTGGATTAAAAGAGAGCGAGCTTTTAGCGGTAACTAGTTTATGTATTTATAATGCGTAATAGTGAAATTGCCCGAAAAAAAAAACCAGTAAACTTGGGTGACTTATCTACTATGAGTCACTCGAGTTTATTGTAGGGGAAGATTCTAACGGTGGTTGGGGGATATAGCGGTCGTGGCCGCTTATTTCACGCCGAACCAAGACATAACTGAGTACGTTGTCGATGCCTGTCGCCCTCACCCGGTTCTTGTGCTCGTGGACTTCATCGCCTGGCCAGAGACCTGGGGTTCCCAGATTTGGCCTAGTTGTCCTAAACCATAGGGCCGTGACCAAGTTAGTGACGGTGAGAGGCAGTTCGGTCGTGGACACCTCGCTAGCTTGTCGTGTCCAGGGCTGGCGCGTTGTTATGAGGCAGGAGACGGGTTCGGATCACCGATGTATTAGGTTTGTGACGTGCCGGTTAGACCGGCTCAATCGTTGGGCGAGCCACGTTGGGCGCTCGAGGGCTTAGATCAGGAGCTTCTCCTGGAAAGCGCCATTGTTCAGGCCTGGGCCTCTGGCCGAACAGACCTGTCGACGTTGATGCCGAGGCACAGTGGTTCCGGGTAGCCATGACCCGCATCTGCGATTCGGCGATGCCTAGCCTGCTATCGCGAGGCACCAGGTTTACTGGTGGTCGCCGGACATCGCACAGCTGTGCCAAGCTTTAGTGACCGCGCGTCACCAGTGGTCCAGGTTCTGCCGAAGGCGTCGCCACCCTCAAGTCGCGGCAAACCGGGAGGCGGAGCTGTTAGCGGAATACAGGGTTACCAAAAGGACCCTTCAGGCAGCGATAAAGCAGGCCAAGAGTGAGGCCCGCAATGAGTTAATCGCCCCTAGCGAATTGATAGGGGCAAGATGCGCCCATAGGCCCTGCCTCTGCCCGGAGTCTTCGTCGTCGGTTCCCTGTTCCCATCGCGTGGAGCACACTGGAGCACACTCCGCCACAGATGAAGGTTTGCTTGAGGCGTCTAACGTGGATGAAATGCGTGACGACGAGGACGAAGAACTTACAGGACCTGGTACACGTAGACAAGAATCAATCTCAAATCATATAGCTGTTCTTGTTAACTAGGTTAATGATCATTATTTTCGGTCAGCAAAGAACTAGTTTCAAACACTACTTCGTAAGAGAATGTCCCTTCACATGGCTAAGTAGCAGAATATTCTTAAACACCTGTGTTTTCTTATATTAGTAAAAGATTATTATAAAACTACAGCAAATAAAATACTAATAGTATTTATTATTGAACTGATTTAAACCCTAAATATTTCATAAAACGTTTCGTTTTTTTTGATTACACACGATAGAAATCTACTTCCAATTTTAAACCGTACTTACCGATGATGCATATTTTATTTTTAATAAAAGATGCTAAGAAGACAAAAACATATTTTTATTCTTAATAGTTCTTATGAATACGTACTCTGGACATTATTAAATTTTTTGTTCACCTCTTAGTATCATAAGTTCAGGTACCCATACCTGAACCTTTGATACCAAGAGGTGAACAAAAAATTTAATAATTTAATAAATTATTAATTGCAGCATTTCGAGCGTCTTGGTTTTTATATTCATTTATAATTCCGAAATTTTGGAAGAGACGGGGCAACTGGTCCTCATCCGAAAGAGGGGCGCCCGGCGGACTCACCATCCGCCTACCGGCCCATTGTGTTGCTTGACGAGGTATGCAAACTCTTCGAAAGAGTGATTGCAAGGCACCTCGTCAAGCACTTTTCCAGAGTGGGACTTGACCTGGCGAATAACTAGTATAGTTTCCGTCAAGGGGGCTCCACCGTGGATGCGATTATGCGCGCGAGGGCTCTGGCGGAGGAAGCAGTTTCCCGGGGCGAAGCGACGCGTTTAACACTTTGCTCTGGTGTATCATCAAGTGCCGCTCTACCTCCGCCAAATATTCGGGGCATATTTGTCGGAGAGAGCCGTAGTCTTCCCAGGTAGGACCGGTCTCGGTCAGCGCGAAATGTCGTGCGGTGTTCCGCAGGGTTCGTGTTAGGGCCGCACAAACATTGGCTACGACTGGGTGCTTTGCGGTGCCATTATTAGATCGTATCACCGTCACGTGTTATGCGGACGACACGACGGACAACGTACCGTGAAGCAACCCTGAGGGCCACGGCTGGGTCTCAAGGTAGCTCTGCACAAATCCGAGGCCTTGTTCTTTCATGGGCCTCGGAAGAAGCCACCTGAAGGATCCAGACTCATAGTAGGAGGCACTAGCATTAGCATCGAGCCGTCGATCTGGGGCTCATAGGCGATGGCCGAAGGGACTTCGGACATCATTTCCGAGATCTGGTCGCAAGTTGGAGGCGCGCGTGCATTAGCGCAGCTGCTGCCCACCATGAGGGAACTCGATGCCTCCTGTAGGAGACTCTACTCGGGGGTTGTGCGGTCCATGGCCCTTTATGGGGCCCCAGTATGGGCGGAGGTCCTGAATACATGCAACAGGGTCATAAGGGCCTGGCCGGAAATCCACCGTTAGACCTTAAGCCGAGAGCTCTTGCGGTTCTATATCAGTGGCGTAAGGACGCGCAGAAGTTCTTTCGGAGTCCTGAGACTCGAGAAATCGAGGATTAGAAATCCCAACTCCGCCAGGTCCTTATGGAGGAGTGGAAGGAATGACTTGGGCAACCAAGCGCCGAGTACGCCGTTATTGTAGCGGTAAGACCCGTTATGGAGGATTAGCTCGAGAGGCATACGCGGGACCCTTTCATACCGGCTGACACTGGTGATCACCGGGAAAGGATGCTTCGGGGATCACCGGTGTCTGATCCGCAAGGAGCCAATGCCTCCACCACTGCGGTGGCCGGACCGTGGAAAGCCGGGCGTGGGATGACCGTGACCTTGTGGCGGCCATCGGTGTGAGAATTCTCTCACTTGGTATCATGAATGCGGCCATGGTATAGAGCGAGAGTGCGTGGAACTCTGCCGTCTCCTTCTGTGAGCAAGTAATGCTTGCGAAGGAGACGACCGAGCGGGAATGCGAGAGGTTTGGAACTCTCCTGGTCCGCCAGGCTTGGGGGCGGGCCAGGTTTCGCATACGACTCAGGCGCCGGAGGTCGCAGGTCTAGGGGTGATAGGTGAGGCCATCTGTCACCCTAGCAGAAGCAAGCCGGGTTGGCGGTGCGACGCACTATGCAGCGCGCGCGTTTAGATTATAGAACGGGAACACCGTGGTTCCCACACACGAGAGGGTCATCTACAAGTCGTAGATAGCTCGGAGTCCCAGCGATTTCCCCTCTGGGGTACACCTGGTTCCCTGGCTAAGATGCTAAATAGGGTTTTACTCGAGCGTTACGGGGAACTATTGCGTTTAAAATATTAGATGATAGAATGAATAAAAGTGATATGTTGCCACTTTAAGCGGTGGGGGAAGCGTCTACAGGTTTTAAAGAATGTAAAGAAAAACAGTTACATGGAAATACTCGAGCTTCTCAAATATTGTTGATTGGGTCCCTAACGTTCCTTTAAAATTAAAGTTCCTTTAAACATTTTTGTTTCTTTCAGATATTTAGAATATAATTATGTTAATTGAACCCTAAAAATGCTCCCATTCACAGGCCTTTTTTTTTTTTCCGTGCGGAAATCCCCTCGGATACCACCTGTCGGTGGCATGTCGGACTCGAACCGACTAAAACCGCACGCCGTCTCGGGTACTAATAGCCGGGGAACCAGGTATACCCTAGAAAGGAAGTCCCTGGTGCCCCGACATACCTCGGGTCATCTACAGACGAGTAGACGACCCCCCCCCCCCCGTGTGGGAACCCCATGTTCCCTGTGCTCCCTGGAAGCGAGCGCGCTTCGCAACGCGCTCGCCGCCACCCCGGCCTGCTTCTGCTAGGGTGACAGATGGCCTCACCTGTCACCCCCAGGCCTGCGCTTATGGAGGACAGAGGTCGTTCTGCGACCTCCGGCGCCTGAGTCGCCTGCAATACCTAGCCCGTTCCCGGGCCTGGCGGGCCGGGAGAGTTCTAAACCTCTCCCGGTCCCACTCCGCCGTCTCCTTCGCGAGCATAACTTGCTCGCAGAAGGAGACGGCAGTTTCACGCACTCTCGCTCCGCACGATAGACGCAATCAGGCTATCAAGCCCATTCACAGGCCTGACGATTTGAAAGAGACAAAAGCTTGTAGCAAATTTTCAAAATTGCAAAATGTATCGCCATTTCGAAATACTTGAGCGTCTCAGATTTTTAAACAGACGGTTCATATTGCTGGCCCAGCCATGTTAGCCAAAAATCTGATAATTATTTTAATGATAATAATAATAATATCGACTCACATTGGACGGCTGGATCAAGGGTCTGATGCAGAAGGCAGTCCTCCTTGACACGGCTCGTATAGTGAGGAGGTTCCTATTTGGAGTACTAACCACCGGTGTCTTGGTATTTTTTATATTTTTAAATGCATTTTTTTTTCTTTTGTATATTAATATATTGAAAAATGTAATCAATATGTATATATAATTTAATAAAGAGAATAATAATATTTTTTTTATTTCGTAAGTTAATTGTAGTACATAATTTTGAACTTTGAATTGCTTGTTACAGGCGTTTTTGGCTGATCTTTCGGATACATATCTTGTAATTCCCCATTTGCCGGAAGCTAATCTCTTGAATAATCTTCAAGAATGGGTCAGGAATCGAGTCAAGGGTCCTCTCACACCTAAGCAGCATAGTTCGTATATGTTTTCTGTTGTCCTGATACTTATTCTATCAACAATACATATTTACTATATAAGGATAATAATAAAAGTATCGTCTTGTGCCCATTATGTAGTTAGCGAACGAATCGACGAATCTTGACGACTAATCAGTGTGCGCAAAAAAAAAATATTTATTATTAGTTTAACTCAGCACGTCTTTAAAGGAGGCACTTGAAACTAACGACAATCATCATTAAATGAGAAAGAAAAATATAATAAACCTACCATCTATTATAAATAGATTGGTGATTTTAACGGTTGAACTGATTGTTCTAGTATGGAGTACTTGAACAATCACTTCAGTCGTTAGAATATAGCCTGAAAGTTAAAAAAAAAATGAACCTGCTCTACATAGTGGTTAAAAGTGGACGTATTATTTCTGTGAAAATAACGCCTCTACTGTTTACACACAGCAAGACGTGTCTTGAAGTGTGTATTGTTGTACAACTATATACGATGTAACTTATCTACATTAACTACACCTACAACAATCTAGTAGTTTTTTTTTGTGTTTGAGCTTTCAGTAGTCCCAGAATGTTCAAAGTTACTCTCTTTTTCTGTTTTGAATCTTTACGGCATAAGACTTCATACTTAGGTATGCTTTTCATAATTCAATTGAAATAACTAAACATAATATCCGTTCAGGACGCTTATACCTAAATTCACTACGGAGATGGCTAGACTTAAAACATGTGGATCACAGGGCCCGGGCCTATTCTATACCATTTACGTTGAAGCAATTGGAGCATTTTAGTTGGCAACACCGACGTATGGTGCAAGAACTGGTAAGAATTTGTATTGATTAGCTTTTGGCTTCTTTACAGTCATGTAGATCTTTATTTAAGAGGAATGTTATGAAGTCCACGACGCACTGAAATTGTAGTAATAATAACCAAAAAAGGAAAATTGTTATACCTAAGAGACTTGAAAAAATTGAATACCAATTTATTACATTTTTTCTTTGGTCGTCCACTTGTGCCCATTTATTGCAATAATATGTAAAACTCTCTTTAACACGTTACATGTCTGTTTGTCTTGATATCACATTTTCATCCCATGGCAATGGAATCTTAAAAAAAAGAATCTTCAAATGATAAAAAGTTCTTTCTTTCAGACTTCCATTAGTATATTCATTTCTCACCTTGTCCATCCTAGTCATATCATACATCCGTCTCACTCCTAATGAAACATATTTTTGTTACAGTTTCAGGTCTTATTAGACAATTTCGTAACAAGAAACAGGCTAAAGCAAGTAGTACAAACTCGCATGTGGTGGCCAACAACGAAATATGACCAGTACCCTGGAAAACCATTCCTGTATGTAACATTACTAGATAGATCATTGGGTGTCTGCAATTTGGCCTTACTTTAAGGCTCATTAGAGTGAAGCACCTTGCATTTTTTTTTCGAAGATTTTCTTTTTATGTTTAATTTTCATAAAATTGCTCAGAGTACATAAACTTAACAGAAGTTTAAGATTTGTGCATATTTTGAAAGTGTTGTTTGCATTGTGCTCTATAACAAAATAATTAATATTTAAAGACTGAAATATCTATGAAACTTACTCTTCGTTTAAAAATTATTATCATTGCACCCGTTACGGAAATAATCTTTAATTTTATTTTTCAGTGACATATTTTTCACATATCTTCCTCCCAGAATGCAAGACGTATACTTCGTTAATCCTTACAGTCCTCAACTCACACCAAAATATGGAGCTAAGACATGTCCTTTGTCTGTTTAAATTCGAGATAACATAACAACTGCCTTATTGTGAACACTTTCCAGTTTACCAACGTCGTAGTTGATTAGAAAAAGTATGTTAGGTGATTAATTTATTAGGATTTATTTTATGTAAGTTTAGTTTCGTGATTTGTTGGAAATAAGACAATCGATTGACTATATTTATACACGTAACTTTTTTCGTAATGTTAGTCGTTCCGAAAAGTCATTAACTTTCAATTTATGTTTTTTTTTGTTTATATTATGCCATTACTGTCTTCTTTAGGATTCGGATATGTAACTAGCACGTACCTACGAGTGTTACTTGCGCCAATTACCTTTATTTCGAAACAAGTTATGTGCAAAAAAAGATTTTTCGTCACGATTCCTGTACTTCTTATGTTTGATATAATTATCATATAAATATAAGGTCTAAATATTGTGAAACTGTGAATACATTTATAAACTATATTTTTTTTTATTGTAGCGTAATTATGAGAGTGGAGGAACTGTAGGCCAATTCTCGTAATAAAAAGTCGGTTAATATTCAGTTCTAATTAACTCTCGCAACTGTCAGAAAAGGTGTTTTCGTAGTAAAATAGTAAATTATTACTAAGGCAGCAGATTACGTATTCAATTTTCGATTCACTTTTTTTTTTGTTTTAAAAAGAACGCCCGTATTAGGAATATAACCTGTGTCGCGGGGGACTTTACAAACATACATGAAACAGACACAAAGAACACCCAGACTCAGAACAAGAATTTGTGGATCATACTAAAGTGTCGTCGTCGTAGTAGGAAGCGGCGTGGCGACCACTTAAACCTAGTGGTTTAAGTGGTGGCCACGCCAGCCATCCGTGCAATCAACATTAAAGTCAACATTGCATGTTGAATACTTTACTAAGATAAATTCTTTAAAAAATTTGAACCGATCTCAAGCAATACTAATAAAGAGCGCTAAAAATAAAAAAATAAAAAATAAGTATTTTAGTTTTTCACTGAATTTGTTATTTATTTTTTATGATTAGACCCTCAATATAAACAGTTAACATTAAAATATCAATATATTCTAGTTTGTTGGTGTCTGTGTCAAGTCGGTGCCAAGCCAAATAGGTACTTGATATTGCTAGGCTTTGTAGAAGGTGGCGCGGCAGCTGCAAAAGTCTTCATGCTGAGCAAAAGATGCTGAAGAAGCCAAAGTTGGTTACGCACATCTCAAATGATATCATTTTAAATGCTTTATTAAGTAGTCGATAAGTTTGCGTACGTAATTGATCTGGTTGGTCTTTATAAATTAACAAAATCTGCGATGTTTCTTTGGAATTATATTGAACTCTTAATTCTTAATCTTGCTGATATAAAGCTTACATAGACCAGAGTTAGGTACTTATTGTGCTTCGGACTTGGCACGGACTTCAAACAAACTAGAATTTATCTATTGCTATTAAGTATAATGTTACCTGTTATATTGAGGGTCCCAAACTTGATTTTTAATTATTTTTTTAGTTTTTAGTGCTCTTTGTTAATTTTGTTTGAAGTCGGTTCAACTTTTTAAAAGGATTTGTTTTACCATTTTTAGTGTAACATGTGTTTGTAGTAAGTAGCTAAGGACTATATTTACAACACTACGTACTCCAATGTGTATTACCAAACTGTTAGAATATATTAAATTTAATAAGTCATTTACTTTAATTACATTTGAACCCGAAAATACTTATCGGATTGCGGCTAATAGAATACACGTCTGCGCATCGTCCTATTCTTTTACCAATCCAATTTCACCTTATTTTACCCGTGGTGCCACCACTACGCCCTACTGTTGAATCCACAAGGATTTTATCCCCGTAGCCCCACTGCATTGTGGGGGGTGGGACTAGGGGGAAAAAAGAATTCCCCGTAGTCCCACCACATTTAGAGATGTGCCGCAAAGAGTTTATTTTTCAACATACCTTCCTAAAGACAGTGTACGAGTGACGAATGTGAATGGTTGCACAGGAAAATCCTTACCCATGTACCTACTTATAAATACTAGCCCTCGAGGTACTCAATGACTGAAAAAACTTTGAAAGTCAAGTTTTAAATATTAGAATCCTTACAGGTCTTTTGATTAAATGCCACATTCAATTTCTACCTGATTGGGTTGGGCTGTTCCACTAGTCCCTATAAGCTGTCCTTCCTGGCGGGGACAAGTGGACTTTCTTTTCATTCTTCCCTACCACACCGTCACTGGTTGGGATGAGTGGAATTTCATTTCCAATTATCCCTACCAAACCAATTTTGTTAATAAGTACAGCGAGAATAAAATCATGTTATGAAAAATATAATTATTTAAGAAATTATATTTTTTATGAAAAAGTATATTAAATATATTTAGTAAATAATTATTATGTTGAAATAATAATAATTTAGCGTAACTTCTCCAAGCATAATCTAACATCAATGGTGCCAGTCACTAGCTGCATTTGTATATCTTGTATGACTGTGTCCCGGATTATATATTTTCGTTCCCTTTTCTTTTGTTGTGGTGATTGCAATGTAGGCATTTGTTTCTAAGAACACCATTAGCATATTTACGCAACTAACAGTTGTAATAAATTTAAATGTGTGGAACGCTTATTGTTTATTTTAAAGTTCAACGCTTCGACGAAATTGTTGACCAAAGAAGTTCCGTTTCTGGAATTCTTTATTTTTAAGCCACCATTTATCAAAATACTGCATAAATTTTTCCATGCCAAAATCTTCGATGATGTTAGATTTTATATAAGACCACCCATCTGTCACCTGGTCCACAGGTAAAGAGGTAACGCAGCAGTCAAGGCAATAATGCGCCTTGTGTCTCTTAATGAATATGAATACGGTAAGATTTTATTAGTAGGGATAAGTGGAAATGAAATTCCACTCATCTCAACTAGTGACGGTATGGTAGGGAAGAGTGGAAAAAAAATCCACTTGTCCCCACCAGGAGGAACAGCTGGTAGGGACTAGTGGAACAGCCCACGGGGTTGGGCAATATACAGAAGTGGTTAAAGCTAGAAAAGAAGCGATTAAAATATTGTAACGAATATTGACTTTAATTATCAATACATCAAAAAGTCAATATTCCTTACAACATTCATATCATAATAATTCACAAAATTACTGACTGAATAAGATCATCAACCCATATACTCATATACCCGCTAAGACACGCTAAGATGTACGCTAAGATCTTGCCAAATGACTTGTCGATTTTGTCATCTTTATAAAACTAAATGTGTCTAAAAAGATTTAAATTATTCAAATTAAGGCACATTATACTTTGGTCACGAGTTTGTTCTGTAAAAGACACTTGCATGGGGCAAATTATAAATGCAAACGTCCGACAATAACGTTCCCCACGTTATTGTCGGACGTTACGCAAAATAGAAAATTCGCAGCGGTACATGTCATAAGCAATAGAGTTGGGTGGATACAATGTATGGTTTCGTGTTCATGTTTCCTATAAAAAAAAACGATATTTGCTTCTGTCCTATGAGCGACTATCTACTTGTTAAAAATGACTCTTCTTGGAATAACCTTAAATGCAAATCGAAATAAACCGACACAAATTGTATACAAGGCACTGACCTCTATCATAGAAGTAATAAAGGTCAGTGATATGAAGCGCGGTAGTATAAAATAAGATTATTTGGATTTTTTGACAGTACTTAAAACTAAAATAACTAAAATATGAAGTTGGAAAATGGGCACTTGGCAGCCCTCGTTTTCAGCTGATCTGTCAACTGTCAGCTGTCATTAGTTTATGTCAAAATAAAATATTGTCTTTTGGCCACAATTCGACTACACTTTGTGTTTTAAACATAAAATAATGGCCGCCAAGCAGGCAATTCAAGTCGGCACAAAAATCGTAAAACCAGTGCTATCCACAAATCATGCTGAAGCAAGATTGAGAGTATTAAGCTTATACAAGGCTTGGTATCGTCAAATCCCTTACATTGGTAGGTATGCTATTATGTCATCAGTGTTCATTAGTTCTTGATTATAAACATTCATTCGTTTCTGGAATCGATATTAAGGACTTAAATAAAAAAAAGGTTTATTGGGCAGGTTATATTTTAAAAGTGTAAGTAAAAGTTTTACTTAAAAAATAATGATTCATGTTGAATATTATAGTGCTAAGTATAAATAGCTTAGTTATCGAGCTTCTGTTGGGAGATGTTGTATAGTTCAGAATTCAGGAGGTTAACATTAAGTAATTATTTCTTGGGACCTGAACTCATTCATTGACACAATAAGTCTTGTTATTCAGCATATCACCTACCTTATGATTGTATTATTTTTTAAGTGAAGGAATTTGACATCCCAAAGTCAGAAAACCAGTGCCGTGAAAAACTGAAGGAGCTCTTTATGACAAACAAGGATGTGACTGATATCAGAGTTATTGATTTACTTGTCATCAAGGTAACAAAGTTCATATAAATAATATCTTTATCTAATTTAGAAAGTAATCAAAAATGATCTTAGTATTATCAGAATAAGAACTTCTTGGCTTGTTACTATTCTCATTTGCTTTAGCATGTCCAAATATTATTATACAATTAATAACTAATTTATACAATTATTTTCTAAAAGTTATGTATTTGCTGTTAGTGATAGTAATTACCTGTTCTAATTAATTTGATTCACTGATTAAGATATTGCTCATCCAATACTTGAGGTAGTAGTTTTCAGGTTTTCAGGTAGTAAATTTCAGTAGATACAACTAGCCTAAATTTTTTGCTCGATCTGAGTCTTTTACAATGGTAGCTTCCAATTATATTAAGAGAGTAATAATAAAGAAATTAAGAAAGTTAATATGAAAAGATATTTAAAAAGTTTTGTTTGAAGACTAAACAAAACTTTCTAAATCATGATTGTGATTAAATTATAACCTTTAAGAGCAAAATTTTATTGTTATATTATCCATAAGTCCTTTACACAGTTATTTTTAGTTTATAATAGATATACTCCTTAGTATTATTATATTAGTAAAGATTTGTCCAATTTTTCTTTCATCTAACTAATATTTTAAAGGCAAAAGTTTGTGATTGTGTGTGTATGTTTGTTAATTCACGTTCAAACGGCTGGATGATAAAATTTGGTATGAAGGTAGTTAACACCCTGGATTATCACATTCTCTACTTTTTATCCTGAAAAAATGTAATTTTCCTTTGGGATGAGCATATCTGATAAACTGCAAGGTAACATCGCAGGGTGCAGCTATTCTTAAGGGACTTAATATTCTTAATTAAAATACTAGAGCATTCTTATTAGACTGCATATTAACTATATAACACATTCACTTTCCAGGGTCAAATGGAATTACAAGAATCGGTAAACATGTGGAAGCAGAAAGGACACATCATGGCATATTTCAAGCCAACTGAAGAGCCAAAGCCGAAAGGCTTCCTTTCGAAATTCTTCAATTCAAATGAATAATATTTTAAGTAGAACATTTGTAAATAAACCCGGTTGCATACTAAGTTATAACAAACTGTTACATTAATAGATTTCAGTTTCCAATTGTTGTGTTGTTTGTTTTTATAGTATACTACCTTTTGGCGGCGGCTCCGCCCACATAGATGTCGGTTATCGCGATAAAAAGTCCTATGTCTTTTCTCAAGAATCAAAGTATCTCCATACAAAATTTCATTAAAATCGGTTTAGCGGTTATTGTTCCCCCATATAAACTTCCACCCCCCTTTTCACCCCTTTAAAGAATGATTTCTCCTTATAAAATTAGGTCGAAATTTTACTAGAGCCAAACCCTTCCCCGGAATTACGGGAGGGGAAACCAAAAGTTGGCAACGCGCTTGTGACTTTTGACAGGTGTCACGCACAGGTGTCAATGGGCGAAGGTAGTCACTTACCACGTGATAGTGACCCCACTGCCCGTTTGCTCTCCTTACTTCCATACCATGAAAAAATAAGATCTATTAGATTTTTATATAATTAATATAAAATATGAAACTGATCTTCCTATTTGGTGACAGATATATCATTTTGAACCTTAGATATTATTCAGGCTATAGAACAAAGTGATGAAACTAAAATTTGAGATACCTACATATTTACATTAGTATTAACTTTTTCCTTTTTTTCTACTTTACTTTTCCACTTATTCCATCCTTCCTTCGAGCCCTTTTCTCAAATTAAGTTTGGATCGGCTTTAAGTCTAATACGATACGGCTGAACTTCAATTATTTATGCAGAGCAGCTGCCATCAGACCTACACAACCCAAGTATTAGGCAACTTGTTGGACTTTTTAGGGGTCCGACTACCCGTAACGATTGCCACAGATGTTCATATGGCATACCGATTTAGAGACTGTTTTGATTAATTTAATGACAAATGTTCAGGTTTACTGGGTAAGTATACCTAAATACTTTAACAGGTTGTAGTTATCATCATTTCTGACGGATTTCACTAAGAAATACTATGGTATTTCTTTAAATGGTTTAAAATGGTTAGGTTTTGGGACATATCCTAAACCTAACTATTTTCAAGATATTGGACTTTTGAGATTTTTCTCATTACAAGTTCTAAATTTTTTTTTTATTTACAAATTTATTTCATTTTGCGATACGATTGTGCTTTTCTATATAGTGTTGGCTATAGATTAAGAAATAAATCAACAAGCTAAAACAAATCATTATCCTATAAGCTTCACTTTTGAAACGAAGTTCCTTATCGCGCGTTACACTCTCTGAGCGGATGGGCACGAGACCGAAAAGTGTGTAACAAGACTTTTTGCCGACACTTCTTGCTATAGTTATGAACTTCGTTCTGACCGGGGTCCATAGACCCCACAAGCCGTTTTTTTTATACATTGCAGTCTCGAGACCTATTAATCAAGATAGAAATTGGGAGGACTTCACTTAAGAAATCTTATTTTTTTTATTACATTTTATTTAAGTTAATACTAATACTGTAAATAGTTTACCATGGAAAGTCTTTATTACCTAAATGACCATAAACTACAAAATAAAAGTTTTTATATTAAAAGCTTTACGACTTAACAATCTCTTTGGTTTAACGGCATTAATTTCTGCGTCAATATTTTTCCTTAAATTTATTTTTAAATCACTGTTGTGATATCATTCCCGTGTAACATTATTTTATATCGCAATGTATAAAAATAAGTTGATTATTAAAATGCACAACTTAGTAACATTATCTCAAAGTTGTTCAATGAGTAGTAGGAGCGTAAGACCTATGATGTCTTCAGATTTATGTGAAGCACGAAGAAGAGCTTTGGGTTTATATAGGGCTATCTATCGGTATATTCCATACGTCAGTAAGTATTCACTACTCTTTAATCTAATGTTTAAAAAATACTACAGGGATGATTACAGTCTGTTAGTGTTGTAGTCAGTAGTGTAAACCAAGTTCTCTCACTTTTGGCTTGGCCACCATCATGGATTTTAATTTTGATGACACAGAAATTTAGTCGCTAATTAGTCGAAATTTGTCGCCTAAATTTGTCACTAAATATTTTGTGTTATCAAAATTAAAATTCATGATGGTAGCCAAGCCAGTGTCAGTGACATGATTATCTCCTATAGTTACAAGTTTTAATATATTTCAAACAATATAGATGCAAGCGGTATGCTGTTTTACATGTTTCCTTTTGTCAGGAATGCAGATCTATGATAACAAATTCAGTAGATTGAGTACCTATGCGTGAACCAGAATTTGACTGTCATCGCGCCAATGTAGAAATGTATTTATTCCAATCGATACGCACATTTTAAATTGACAACGAAAGTCCTTTTTTCTCCTGGTTCTCCTGTACGTTCTTTTGTTGAGTCAGTCGAGATCTTTTAGGTCTTAGACTACCTACCATAATATCTGTATTTATTGTCTTTTCCAGTAAAATATTACGATATCCCGAAGAATATAGACCAATGCCGCTGGATGCTAAGATCATATTTTTACAAACATGCTTATATCACTGACGTCAGAGTTATAGATATGCTTATTATCAAGGTATTCAATATATTATTTTAAACATCCTACATTTCACAGCAGATTTAAAAGTTGTTTAATTAGAAATCAGCACTCTTTTCATCAAGCATATTAATGCAGAAGAATAGTATTTGCGTGTTGGGAAACGTCTCCCTAATGGATTTTATGCGCTCTAATATGGTTTGCATAATTATACATCACAGTAATTACAGTGAAATTAGTCTCGAGAAATTTTTGCATATGTAGTGGTGTGTATATTACTCAGATCTTAGAGCGCGTTTCCACTATATCGTTCTGGCCTATACAAAAATGTTTCGATATCCTAACATTACTATTTTATTTTATACTTATCCCTAGCAACACTCTGATTTTTGTTTTCAATAAAAACAAGTTTTTATTTTAAAGAAAAAGGTTTTGACTTTATAAAATAAAAAGGTGTGTGTGCGATTCACACACGATAGAAGTGAAACTTCAAAGAGGAGAGACCGATATTTAAAATTATTATTTTTTTTTTCCTTTCATCTAGGTTTTTAAAACTCTACGGGGGGTCTACGGGGGAGGGTCAAAATTTTTGTTATTTTTGGCCTAGGACGCACCGTTTCCGAGATATTTCAATCTAAAGCAAAAAATCGTTACTTGATAGTGGAAAGTGGAAACACGCACAACCATACACTACTACAAACGCAAAAATTTCTCCAAGCTAATTTACCTGTACCGCACAATTTAATTAAAACACTCGTAGATTGATCCGTTTTTCTTTTGGTGATTCGCTTTTTACCAATCGGATTTACCACCTGGTAGATGCGAACCAAATCCGTGACTGTGACGGAGTTCGGTGACTGATTAAGAACATGGAGTGTGACCACCCCTATTCATCCCATGGGAGTCGTAAGAGTAAGGTAGAAAACTACGCAGGACTACTGCACTGTAAACAGAAGGAAAACTTGAAACAAACCCTATACCGACCCGTCTGGCCAGTATTGTATAGTCTGCCAAAACCTCCTTTCTAAGGAGAGTCCTATGTCCAGCAGTGGACTGATATTAAAGGCTGTTGAAACGAGATGTTTATCAAATACCTTAATTTTCCTAATCATCGACTACGGTGATGTATGTTACCTCGACCTGAATGCAGATCTGCTCAATAAATTAGAAAGACTTCCCAAAAATTGCATTCGGTTAATATTCAAACCGCGAAAGTAAGATCAAGTATCCGCTTATCGCAGGCAATTGTCATGGTTACCTATAAGACAGCGCCGCAGTTTGCGGGCGCTGACTATGTTGCACTCCCTTCTCCACTCACCTACTTATCTAACAGAAGCCTTCGCTCCGCTGATAATCTCCTCCTTCTTTGTCCTTCACATAACTCCCGTATCGTTCATTCTTCCTTCACTCTCCAAGCGGTAAATCTTTGGAATGCCCTCCCTCTTTTTTTTTTGTCTGTGCGGAAATCCCTTCGGAATGTCGGACATGAACCGACCAAAAACTGCACGCCGTCTCGGGTACTAGTGGCCGGGGAACCAGGAGTACCCTAGAAAGGAAATCCCTGGGATCCCGACGGACCCCGGGCCATCTACGGCTTGTAGATGACCCCCTTGTGTGTGGGAACCACGGTGTTCCCCTTCTGGAACGCCCTCCCCCTAGAGATCAGGACGTCCCCGTCCGTCCAAGATGCTAAAGCTAAAGATGCTAAGAATACGCAAACTCTATGGAGACTTGTTGACGGAATCATCAGAATAACCATTCGTGTCTTCATCATTGCAGGTATGCATGTATGGATGTACCTATGTGTGTATGTTTGTTTTTTTGCCCAGTATATCACATCTACAACTTCTTGCTAACATCTTGCAACTGACTACAATTTAAAATAATTCATCTCATCTCATTCTTTAATTATACACCTGCCACACACATATCTCTGCATCACCCAGAAGTAAATGCCAATGGCATTAAGTATGTAATGTATTTGCACGAAGTATAAATCAATACTGATATGAATTATTAATAAATATCAAATCTGTTTTAGGGTTACATAGAGCTGAAAGAACTGACGCACCAGTGGCAGTCGAAGCACCACGTTATAAGACACTGGAATCCGAGTATAGAACCAAAATGTACTTCTTTTATAGCAAAGTTTATTGAAGGAAATTGAACACATTAAATATAGGCATTTACTTACTTTTTCCACTAAAGACAGAGGTCTTCGGCTGGCAATAATTATCGTGTCAGTCGTCGAATGAAGACACGTGGAATCGCTGTAGCCGTAAAAAATATACACTTTATCAAATTTATGAAAATGTAACTTAATCACCTGCAATAAATTTAAATTTCAAATCATAGTACCGACGAAAGGGAGAAACAATGAGTTGATTTCAGAAGCAAATAAAGTTATTGATTTTAAAATAGTGGATACGCTATCGTGCCATAACAATTGCGTGAAAATCATAAATCGAACTTTGAAATTGTCCATGAAAAAATCTCAGAATTTTCATTTTATTTGGAACACACATTTAGAAACAGATTTAATGGGATAAGTTTTTTATTGAAATGATATTGCTCTTACTAGCGTAGCAGTCTGAAATTGCAATAAGATTAGAGTCAAAATACGGATGCTTTTTGTCATTGAAATTGTAACTAATGAATCGCTAATGATTATTACTGATTATTTTGATGTATTTTATGTAAGGTGTGACTAGCCATTAGACTCTATTTTATGCAATTTTAAAATGTATTCTTAAAGTAACTAATACCGTAGTTATGTTGTAGTAATAATAATTATACATACATTTGAAAACGCAAACAAGGTTTTTACTTGTATCGTCCATATCAACCATGTATATTTTACCTTAGATGTATCGACATTAAAATGACAGCCCTTGGGCCTGGTTTTTTTATGGTATAGGGGGGCAAACGAGCAGACGCGTCACCTGATGGTAAGTGATTACCGCCGCCCAAGGACACCTGCTATTCTAGTCACAAGTGCGTTGCTGCCTTTTCAGTCCCTCCCCCAGAGTCAGAGGGAGGGAGAGGGTTTGGGCACAAGTAACCTCACTCACTCGGTGAAAAGCAACGAAAGAACTGCTTGACATTAGTTTTCTATCAGGCTGTGGCATCACAGTGGCCGAGCCTGGCCCATATGTCCCGAATCATGGCTCTCCCACCACATTATATAAATATTCCCTTTAGACGATCAAACGAGAAAATTTACTACAGAATGTATGCACCATTTGATTTTGATTTAACCAACGAACTAAAAATGGTTATTTCGTTGCGTTGCATGCCGTGGAAGTGGATGCGAGGCGTATACCAGCTAAACCCCTTTATAACCTGCTTAAAGACCTTGGATTGCCAAGAGCTTCCATAAGCTCTTCTTGAACGAATATCCAACGCAGCATTGCTAGGCTCTTATCAAATATGGTTAGGTAGAGGGGGTAACACAGCAGACAGTGCAGTGCAGACAGTGGTGAGCGCTTACGAGTCGCAAGGAGTACTGCCTAAGCCTATTCCTGGATCGCAAATCCCAGGCGCTGTCGAAGTCGCATGCCCATCTATCACGCGATGGACCCTTGCACCCGCACGGTGAATCCATGGAACGATAAGCAATAGGTCTACCATACGTAATAAGTAGGTATGGAGCTATGTAAAAATTGGTTTAACTCATTTATCAAAGGTATACCTTATATAAAGGCATATAAAATAAACTACGTTATAACAAAATTGAAGATTTATTAATCACTTTCATTCACCATCACATGCCTTTCAAAGGCTTTTGGTATATTTCTAGTGTCGCTATTTCAATAATTATAGTGGAACATTTGGTAAACTGGACATACAATAATGTAATTGATCTCAAAAATATACCCTCGTATATCTGAATACGATTATCTGGCAACAAATTTATTTATACTTAATAAGACACTTAAAGTCTGCACAAATTGCAAGTGAGTAGGTAACTATTTTGTTTAATACAAATTAAATTTAAGGTCTATAAATCCTGTTGAGCCAACAAATACACGTCATTCAGATGGAACGTACATACAAATAAATAGATTAAAGCCGTCTACAGTGCAGTTTCATTTATGTATACAAATAATATTTGGTATTGTTACCATTAATATATTTCTATAACATTTCTGGTGTAACTTATCATTCACAACCATAAAATTACAATATTATTTATCCTTTATGTATTTGGGTATTTTTTATAAATCTTAAGGTTGTTGAACCTAGATTCAAGAGCTACAACGTATCGCCGTCGGTATTTAGAGATCCTTTTCAAATAGCATCGTCTACTTACCACTAATACAAATTAATAATACAGTCATTTTGGATGACATTGGATCACTTACGTCCTGCTATGGTGTAACTAATTCTTGTATAAATTTAATTAAATATAAATTAAAAATCTGTAGTAATTCTGAGATATAAAAAGAAATGGTGTAGTTCTAAGTTACATTGACTCTGATTTTAACAGGAATGATGGTCCAATGTTGCCTACATATTATATGTAAGTCATAATTTTTATTATCTTTAAAAAACCATTTCATTGTATTTTTGATAATAAATGGAAACCTGTGCCATATAAAACGCTAATAAAGGAGTAAATAAGTAGTGTACCTATTATTTAAAACGTAATTTTACTCTTCCAATAGGTCAGACTTACGTGGTTAAGAAAACAACCAGGCCAGGTTTCTTAGAAATAAAACAAGTTAGAAAGCTATACATTACCAACAATTATTTGGAATAATCTTTATTTAGAGATGAATCTCTGTAAAAATATAAGTTGTCAATGTCATGAAACTTATATTTTTACAGAGATATGCAAGATCAAAGCCTAATTTCACAAACTTTTCTTGGCTTAATACACTTTACTTTGATTATTGCTGAAATCATATTTTTAGACACCTTTTCGAAAAATCATAATTGTAATATTTTATTATAACTCTGAAAAGAACAAAAATATACATCAATATAGATCACTTTACATAGTTAAAAGACCGATTAAATTAACCGACTTCAAAAAAGAAGGCAATCGTAGGAATATTTTTTAACAATTAGGTACATAACAAGACCGGTCAATCTTACCCCAAATTATTTGACAAGTTGACTTCGAGATTCGGCATTAATAGTAAATTCTTCAATATTCATTATTACGACATCGTTGTCTTTTGCTCAAAATAAATAATGAAAACTACAAAACAATAATTATTTGTTAAATAAGCCACAACTTAGTCCTCGGGCCCAGGACCTTTCTTTTATTATTACCTACAAGCTAAAACTTAGCCGACCTATTCATATTACTGAGTCGAACAAGTTTTTCACGTGCCAAGTCTGAAATAGGCAGCATTTTTACTCCCCCGACGTGCAAACATGTCAATTTAACTACATTATGTTTTTCTATTATCTACTAATAAATTTTCATTCTAATTACGAGATCATCAGCCTATCGCAGTCCACTGCTGGACATAGGCCTCTCCCATTGCACGCCACTTAGATCGATTTTGGGCTTCTCGCATCCAGCACAACCGACTGACCCTGGCTACGTACAACGGACGCACGCTACGGCTAATTACGAGATAATAACGGTAAATTGAAGAAATAATGCTTGTCGGACAAAACGGACAAGATAAGTACACGAAAATTCGACACGTCTTGTCGACGTATCGAATTTTCGTGGGTATGTTTTTTATTGCCTACAAGGGAATACTTGGTGAATCGTCTCGTTTGTATATTGTAAGTCGCCAGGTCCAACAAAAATTATGCACTTTGTAACGAGTATGTCGCAGTGAACATGTTAAATTTATTTACTTTTTTCCGACACAAAATGTGTAGCGTACAGGCATAAGAATAAAATATTGAATTGCGAAAAAATATCATCATGGCCTTTCTCAAAACTGCCGCTCAAATGCTAGTAAGTCCCTAAAGACCCGCTGGGCTGTCGGTGCGGCAAAAAAAATAAAAAATTCCAAAATGATTTAATAAATCTTTTACTATTGAGACCGACACAGTTAAAAACATTAAGTGATTATTTTCGTTAAATTTACATGTTTGCAGGTTGGGGGAGTAAAAATGCTGCCTATTTCAGACTTAGCATGTGAAAAACTTATCCAACTCAGTAATACGAATAGGTCGGTTAAGTTTTCGCTTGTAGGTAATAATAATAAAAAAAGGCCTGGGCCTGAGGACTATTACTGGTTTCTATTTTAAAAACACGAAACAAACAGTTTATTATTTCCTACGGATTCCGAGTGTAGTCCAATCTCATCCACAATGACTGTACTTCAGAGAAAACAAAATATGCTGACAAGTCCTTTATTTTTAACAATATTGATTTATTAAATGTCTTTTGTAGCTATAAAATCAATGATCGAGTAAGGCCCTTGTTTATTTCATAAATAGTTACGTACATATGAATGTAAAATATAGAATCGTTAAATTACATATGTTTTTATAGCCTAAATTAGTTAACTACGTTACATGTTATTTTATTAATATTACTCCTATTTACATAATTTTCAACAGTTGTCGACCAGATGTTGTCGACCATTGTCACTATATTTTACGATTTAATTTTGTTTAAAGTGAGTTGTGTCAGCAGATTTAGAATGCTGATTTAAATTTTTGGTGTTACAAAATTCACATCCTTACGTAAAACGTGGTGACGGAACAGTCTTATCTCCTAGAACATGGTGACAAAACATATTTTGCGTTAGACAACGTCGCAAATTCTTCTTATCATATCCATTAGATATGATCCGATCACGAACATGTAGGGATGCATGTCGACTGGCTGTCTTTAACATTAACACTAAAACTAGTGAGGTCTCTAGGCGAGGTACGCGTTACAACAGCATTTTCACGAATTCTGAAAATAGAGAGAAAAAAGAGTCAGAATTAGAAAATCTAGAAACTTGCTTCCTACGAAATATAAAATGGTCAATATCATTAAGTATGAAACATATAATAGGTACATAAATTTAGTCTCGCACTTGTTTTTCTTTTTTGCTTCAAGCACAATGTCTATTCCTTAAAAAATGAGAAGAAAGTAATTTGTTTGAATTTACTGTGGCTTATTAACATTGAAGTCAGTTATACTTTTTTTAAAGTGATTTTTTTATACCTTCATAATCGATCCTGCCGTCGTGATCGATGTCTCCGAGCGCTAGCACTTGGTTGAGCTGTGCGTCGGTCACGGGCTCGCCAATCATCTCCAGCGCCGCTCGCAGCTCATCGCGCGTTATGTACCCGTTGTCGTCACGATCGAATACTCTGCAACAATACGCATTTCAAGGATGAGCAATCAACGTTTAAAGATTTTATTGTAAGAGATTCATGTAAATTTTATTAAAGTCTCATTCTCCTTCAGCTCTTTAATCCCATTCAATCATCTGATTAATCATTACACCAATAAGAGGAGATATAACATATACAGAGGTAGAATTAAAAATATAATTGATAACTCGCGTTCGGGAAGTGGTAGAAAGTTGAAATTCGGATATGCTGTCAGTATCATGTAACTACAGTTAAATTAATAGGTCAAAATGTTGCAAAATTTTTGTAAACTTTAAACCTTAATTTTGTATTAATTACAGATTAACACAAAATTAATCGCATGATAAATCACTTTAAAAATATATTTTTAACACGTGTTTTTAAATGTGGCTTTTGTCGTTGTGTGTCAGACGACCGAAAATATTATTATATATTTACATGTATGATATATTATAATATGGATATGATGATCAGCCATTTACTGCCTTCGATAGTTGGTAATAAATAGTGCTCATTTGTTTAATTTAGTAAATCTGTGTTAATCTAATAAATTCATTATCTCTTCGATATTCTTTTTTATCTTATCGTCATAGTTTCCTGTCACGAGTGATAAATACTCACATATTTAAATCCAACAAAATATGCCTTCTAATTATGTTGAAGGAGTACTTATCATTTGCTTAACACACGGACCCACCATATGTTATTGTAATACAAAATTAATTTATTAACTTTCTCACACTTAAAAAGCACACAATATGTTTATAGATATAGCAGATAAAAACTAGCAAGTTGGAATCCTTTTTAATTGAATAAATAATAAATTAGGGAACCTATAAAAGGATCATACCAACTGCATCAAACATTATTCAACAATGCCTGTTTTGAAACTTTGTGATTGAAACACAAAGTATATTTAAGTGCCAAATTGTCGTTTAGTCTTAATATATTTCAAAGTAATGAAATTTTTTTTTTTTGCCAATTTTACAACAACAATGGGTGTAAAAAACATTTTTTTTTAAGAATTTGGTTTATTTTTTTATTTTCAAATAATATTTTTAAATAACTTCGCCTGTCTGTATAAGCCAGTTCCATTAAAATTTACGAATGAATAAAATACACCTAATTTCAACCAACTGTCATGAAAAGCACCAAGTTTTAACGGGATATGTACTTAGATACACTTCGATATTTCAACATTACACACAATAAATATTGTTGTACTAACTTAAATGCTGCAAGCAGATCTCTTGTGATCTCCTCCTCCGAGTCCCCGCCGCTGGTTGTGACGTCTAACCCTTGTAATGCCTGTATTTTCGTCACCCACTGCATAAAATCGTTCTCATCTATTAACCCATTGCCTGTAAATAAATTTAAAATATTTTGTACATTCCATTCACATTACATGATCACGCAGATAATATTATAAAATGCCAACATCAAACGGTGTTATTTAGAATATTGTTTTATACAATTTCATTTTACAGAGGGCGTTTCCATAAATTAATAGTTAAAAAAAACCGGTCAATTGCGAGTCGGACTCGCCACCTTTTTTCTGAGCTTTCCCCGAAATCCACTTTTCAACCTATAATTACCTATATTATTGTTTTATAAGTGAAATTGTATGATTGATTATGTACTTTAAACAAAGGCTATTGTTTTTCTGATTGAATTGTAAATGTATAGCTTTCAGATTTTTCCCTGTAGTTGCAGTATATGACGATGTTACTTGCTAAATTTCATAGTTCTAGGTCAACGGGAAGTACTTTATGAATTTAGATTCCCTTATTATAGGTTATTTATTCACATATAAGCAACATTAGGTAACGTCCAAAAATGTAATGGGGACCCAAACTACAATAGTAACCACAAGAGAAAGGAATAATTGTTCTGTTATAACAACAATCACAAAGATATTTTTTGTTGCCGAACCGAATTTCTTTATTATTAGACATAAGTCTATAAATGTATTGAGGAAATGCGTAATCGTTTGACAGGGCACCCGCGGCCATGACATTTGATGTCAGTCTTTCATTCAGCTATGGTCATTTGATTTACGCAGTCTTCACTACGTAACAAATTATTTATACTCCAGTCTATACAAATTGTGGACATTAATATGAGTGAAAGTTTTCATAAAAATTTGCCTCTTTCGTAGCTAGACTTAGGTTACCTGACTACAACAGGGTTCGTAGCAATGCTACGACATATCGTAGAAGACCTACGAGGAACTACGGTTAGTTACGTAAACATTCTTGTATTTTTTCTAAAACGTAACATTTCCATGGACATAGGCCTCTAATTAGAAAAGAGGTTAACATTAAAAGTACCATTTAAGTGAAATTAATAGACATTGTTATTCCTTGTATGTAAAAATGAAAATAATTTTAAAACTAGAATGTAAATATTCAGGTTTCTTATGTCGAATGTGTACTTTCAGGTGTAATGGCTACTGCAACATAGATGAGAAAAATAACTTTGCACAAACATAAATTTGTGACTGAAATATCATAATTAATAGGTGTACTAAGTATTTAACTTGTACAACAACTTATTTTCAATTCACCCAAATTCACAATTATCCTGGATAAATCACTGTATGTATAATGTACATAACCAATGGCATTAGTTTATGAATTCGTTTTTTCTTTATTCTAAATAGGTAGTATCTCTGTATAAAAGCCCGCTTGCACCTTACAAGTACCAACCACCACAAAAACACAGAGAGATTCTTTGATTACTTCCTAAAACTTTATTTCAAAACCTGAACCTTTTTTTTTTTTTTTTTTTTTTTTCCGTGCGGAAATCCCCTCGGATACCACCTGTCGGTGGCATGTCGGACCCGAACCGACTAAAACCGCACGCCTTCGCCGGGTACTAATAGCCGGGGAACCAGGTATACCCTAGAAAGGAAGGCCCTGGTGCCCCGACATACCTCGGGTCATCTACAGACGAGTAGACGACCCCCGCCCCGTGTGGGAACCCCATGTTCCCTGTGCTCCCTGAAAGCGAGCGCGCTTCGCAACGCGCTCGCCGCCACCCCGGCCTGCTTCTGCTAGGGTGACAGATGGCCTCACCTGTCACCCCCAGGCCTGCGCTTATGGAGGACGGAGGTCGTTCTGCGACCTCCGGCGCCTGAGTGACCTGCGCTGCCTGGCCCGTGCCCGGGCCTGGCGGGCCGGGAGAGTTCTAAACCTCTCCCGGTCCCGCTCCGCCGTCTCCTTCGCGAGCATAACTTGCTCGCAGAAGGAGACGGCAGAGTTCCACGCACTCTCGCTCCGCACGATAGCCGCAATCAGGCTATCGAGCGAGAGAACTCCCACTCCGATGGCCGCCACGAGGTCTCGCCTCTGCTCAACCCACGCCGGGCACTCTGCCAGCGTGTGGAGAGCCGTGTCCACGGTCTGGCCATCGCAGTGGTGGCACTCAGGCGTTGGCTCCTTGCGGATCAGACACAGGTGATCTCCGAAACATCCCTTCCCAGTGATCACCTGCGTCAATCGGTATGAGAGGGTCCCGTGACGCCTCTCGAGCCAATCCTCCATAACGGGTCTTACCGCCGCAATGACGGCGTGCCCGGCGCTCGGTTGCCCGAGTCGTTCCCTCCACTCCCCTATGATGACCTGGCGGAGTTGGGATTTCCGGTCCTCGATTTCTCGAGTCTCGGGGCATCGACCCAACTCCTGCGCCTCCTTGCGCCACTGATACAGTGCCGCAAGGGCTCTCGCCTCCAGGTCCCACGGTGGAGTTCCGGCCAGGACAAAACCTGAACCTGGTGTTATGTCTGTAGTGTATACACAAACAAAAGTTTTATATTCATAAGAAAAATATATAGTCGTTGCATATTGATTACCAAATATTTACTTGTTTTCTTAGTTTAGTAAAATTTAATGGATATTTAAATTTTCACTTCGTATTCAAACAAATTTTAGTTGTAATATTTCAAAACGTTAAACTTTATCGCTGACATTTTTGATAATGGAAGTTTTTGTCATGGCCATCTGCTTAATTATTGTTGTATTTTCAACTATTAACTTATTACACATAAACAACTGATTAGAAAGTTTATCTTTTATACATAAGTCGAGACTTAGTCGTTTGACCCGAAATTTTGGAAACCTAAAAAAATAACATAAATATCTATAATATTTGCCTACCCTAATAATTAAATAATATTATAAATAAAAGCAAATAATACACAGAAATAAATATTAAGATACACGCACACAATGGACGGATAACTCTTCAAGAAACAATGTTTTCCAGGCAACCTTTAAATATAGTTGGTTCTAGTTTCAAAAGGTCAAATTAGAGCTACAGGGTTATGTAATCTGTGATCATCATATCCATATATTTGTTGTACTAACTGTAACGACTTTGTTTTGTTTTACCGACTGTTCCTTAATTTAAAGACGTTTCTAGGTTAGAAATGTGAAAAATAAATTTTTGATTGCCTTTTTTTTCTTTTCCACTAAATAATTGTTGTATAAATATACAACATTATATATAATAATGTAAATTTATTGAAAAAGTAATTACAAATAAATAAAAGCAGGAACGTATTTAAGAGTCCTCTAGTGTTGTGACCGTCAAAATATTGCGATAGCCTTAAATCGTTTCCAAATATAACGTAACAAAATATAATGTGACAATTAGCAAAAGGGCTTTAGTCGTTAAATCTTAATTAAGGTGGCAGGGAGAGTCATTAAAGTGATGACGTAAGCAGTTCACCCTCTGCACAGCATTAGCTCCGGTTAATTATAACACTCATTATAATTATCAATGTCTTAACATTAACTAATAATGCGTTATACATAAACTTTTATTATAGACCAGCCTTATGCCCATAATATAATTTTATATTGTATACCAACATTACTCTGGTAAATAAACACAATTATTTTCATTTATTTATATACTTTAGGGTCGCTTTAAAATTTTGAACTTAAAGTAACGAACTCAAATTTATCCTGAACACAGATGTGCAAGGATTGTTACGACGGTAAGGTTTGCTAGAGAGAAATTTTGTACCACCTGAGTCTATAGGCATTATTGTAAGAATAACATTTCGGTAAAATCGCCGGACTCGACATTATTAAACAACGAGTTGCCGCCCGTGGGTTATGACGATAAAACTTTATAGAATGAATTTGAACAAAATCAATCTTCCTTCGCAGATTCATTTTGTTATGAAACTCTTTATTTAAATTTCTTCAAAATTACGAGCCAATCTAAATTCTATTCCGTTGGCTTTCATTAGTTAGACATATTTTTATATTTCACCTTTCGCATGTTTTTGATAGAATAGGGGGCAAACGAGCGGGAGGTTCACCTGATGTTAAGTGATTACCACCGTCCATGGACAACTACCACTCAAGAGTCACAAATGCGTTGCGTTGCGTTTTTTGACATCTGACACACAACGCCATCTAGTTTTAAATTAAGTAGAGCTTGTACTATGAAACCTAGATTGACTGATTGAATACTTTTATACTTTTTTTGTAAATATATACATATATATATATACAAAGATATATATATATATATATATATATATATATATATATATATATATATATATAATATAGATTATATATATATTGGTATATATATATATTAGTATATATATTGGGGTAACGCCCTGAATCTAATAATTTCTTATCTGAGCCATAAACAACAAGCAACTATGATTACTAGAATGTGTAAAATGGAGATAAAAGAACGATCCTTTCTGTCCGGGTATAGAGAAATTAAGTACGGTGTTCCTCAGGGAAGCGTCTTGGGACCCCTGTTGTTTCTAATTTATATCAACGATTTCCCAGGAGCTGTTACCTCTCCAATGATTCTTTTCGCTGACGATAGCACTGTCATATTTTCTGATAAAAACCATGATAAATTGAAACACAGCATAACCGAACACCTAACAAATATAGTTGATTGGCTAACAAGCAATAACCTTATTATTAATTTGGAAAAATCCAGTCTAATGCTATTTAGAAACAGAACTCGACCTGCTTTGAATTTTGAAATCGAGTTCTCAGGTAAAAAAATAAAAGAGGTTGACTTTGCAAGGTTCCTTGGCCTAGATGTTGATTGCAACCTAAATTGGAAGGTACATATTGAAAATCTATGCTCCAAACTTAGTAAAAGCTCGTATGCTCTGTACATGTTATCAAAAACAGCTAATACATCTACGGTTGTAACAGCATATCATGCATATGCAGAATCATTAATGCGCTATGGTATAATCTTTTGGGGAAACTCTACTAACTGGGAGTATGTTTTTAAAGCACAAAAGCAATGTATTAGAGCCATTTATAGACTTAAGACTACTGACAGCTGTAAACCAATTTTTAAAAGTCTTAATTTACTCACTCTCCCATGCATGTATATATTGGAGGTGGCTATGTTTGTAAAAAAAAATATGCACTTATTCACTCATTTAAATGGCCGTCGCCATGAATATAAAATAAAAACGATGCCTAATAAAACATGGCTTGTAAATAGAAGCATATTGTGTATGTCATCTAGGATTTACAACAAACTTCCTGTGAATATATGTAAATTAGATAGCATTAGTGAATTTAAATTTAAATTAAAGATTATATTACAACAAAAAATATACTACAGTCTTAAGGAATACTTAGAAGACAAATATTTAATATAAACATTATGCTTTTCTTTTTTAAATTCTATTTACTACAATTTAGTTAATTTGACTCATGATCTACTATTTAATTGACATAATAATTATTGTAATTTATTTTGACACAAATTTTGACATTAACTTTTTTTTTTTTTTTTTTTTTGTTATTTTTATATAGATGTGACTCATGAATTATGTCTAGATTATGTTTGAAATGTTTTAGTGAAATTGTAATATAAACAAAAGTATATTGAAATATTTGCATGCCATAAGGTGGAATATGAAGGAACGAAAATTACCTTTTTAACAACTTTACTATTGTACCCATATTCGCAAATAAATGTTATTATTATTATTATTATTAAAGAAAACACCCAAACTCCGAAACAAATATTTACAGATACATACAAACATTTGGTCCGAACCGATTGAATCGAACCCGAGACCTCAGCACAGCAGTGGTTATGGCTACCACTGCACCACCGAGGCAGTCAAGTGCTTCCCCTTAGAAAATTCTTTTTCAGTCTTCAGCATCAAAACTATACAAGAACAGTTCAAATTCTCGATAGTCATAAACAAACAATGTTTTAAGTAGACATTTATATAAATAACACCAATAAATCTATCAATGTTTTATATTCAGCTATAGAACGGACAAAATAATCTTTTTAATAGAAACCTTCTACAAGCTAACCTCTGTTACGACAATATCACAACCAATATACACCATGTTGGAAGTATTTAATCGTTAATATAACAAACAGTTTCAATCACAATGATTTCAGTAGATTAACTCAGAAAGATTCTTATGAACTGCTATCATATATCCTTAAGAATATAATTACATACCGGTTAAAACTATCTTACTGAAACGTTCACAAGACAAGTATTTCTTTTTTTTGATATAAGTGAAACCTGTCGTGTAATGTGCTACTTACTTTTTACGTTTTTACGTTAGTATATTAACCTCGTCCGTAAGCCAAGAGCATGGACTAATATAGACGTTGGCAAAGTCGCATCAGCGAGGCCTCTATTCTTTCGATCCAAAAACTTCTACATTCTGCGCAATACATCTATTTTACCAAACATTCTTTGACACGAAATACCTACTCATGATGGTGAAAATAAAATGCGCCATAGAAGAATATTAGAAAGGCGCTGGAGATCCAAAGGGATTATCCATCCCGTCAACAAAAAAAAGGCTCCTAATAAGTAGTAGACCAGGGCCCCAAAAATTCACGATCCGCCCATGCTCATAGCCATTAATGCCTGACAAGTCTCGTATTCCGTCATTCTAACGTTCGCGGTCTTTAATGGTTAAGAGCTTTTAATATTGGGCTTCTTAAGAGGCCCGAAACAAAAACATTTCGAGCATAAATGTGATCAAATTAATTAGTCATCTGTGGTAATGTCTTGGGGCACTTAAAGGAGCCTTGCAAGGCCCCCATGAGTGCGAGGCCGTGGGCGACGGCCCACTTCGCCCACGCCTAGCTACGTAAGCCAGAACAGGCGCAGTCTGATTGGATCAAACGATTATCAGGGTGCGATGGTAGATAGCAGGTGGAGGGTGGGTGGTTTACGTTTGCGATAAAACACAAGTTCATCTGATTTCATTAGTAACTAGTTTTCCTCTGCAACTTCGCTCGCGTAAAAGTATGTTTTTCTATCCTCTTGATAAAGATAAAAACTCTCAAAAGGTTTTAATGTTTGTTACCTCACACTGACAATTATTTGTCGTTGTTTTAGATATTTTGTTTTTCTGTTATTTATATATATTTGTTATATCTATTAAAATGTACAGTGTACGAATATAAAGTATATGTATTTTATTTGTATTTATATCTGTATATGTATATGCGTATATGTATGTGTGTAATTGTATATGTTAGTCATAACTGCTATAGCAACTGCAACCTCAGTGCACCTACCTCACCAGATTTCTACACCCCCCAAAGGTTGGCTGGTAGAGAATGCCTTGGGCATTAAGCCCGCCGTTGTACATAAGTGCATAAAGTTGTAAATAAATAAATAAAACAAAAATAAAGCGCGTAAAAAAATTATTCCTAACCTTGTCCATCCGAGTCACACCACACATCCATCTCAGCATTCACATTTCGGCTACGTTCAGGCGTCTCTCGTCCGTTCTCTTAATTGGCCCATTAAGAGAACGGACGAGAGACGACTTTCAGAACCATACAAGACGCCAGGTCTGATGATAGTTTTATAAATTTGTCCCTTCAGTGTTAAGTGGTGGTCTTTTTATTTGTTTTTTTTTTTATTTAAATGCATAAATATGAATAAATGAAGGTATCCGTCTGATAAAACCAGACATTAGCATCATGATAATATGTATATCGTTTTATCCATTTCATTTTAAATAAAAATATAAACGTTAATGTTACCGATCCTCACTAAATTATTGCTAACTTATTTTATTCAGGCAGAAAAGGACCGAGGTTACATTTTGTTTAAGAAAAAATATTCTTTTTGATTTATATATAAATTGCTTGATATACAATTGAAATACAACAACAATGAGAGCTGGAGGTAAAACAGGACTTGTACTCCGTAGTCGAAGACTTGAGTCAAAAGTTGTAGGAATTCTGAAATGGATTATCAATTTCTGTGCCCTTAATTAAATAATTATATTCTATAAACCTAATACTTATTATTATTACGACTTAGTCTGTGATCCTAATATGAGTGTTCACAGTATACGTTTACTATCATACTCAAGAATTTTATAAATTATTTTAGTTTGTCACTGTTTTTTCAAAGTGCTATGTAGGCAAATGGGCAGAGTACTTGCCAACTCCGCGAACACAACTTCTGGCGCATATGTTTTCATATTTCACAATAGATTATTGAAATCCAATCCTAAGAAGTAAGTACGTAAACACAACAAGTAGTAGTAAGTAACAACCTTAATACCACAAGTAACAAACTTAATACCACAGAATTTAAAAATTATCGGTATGATATGTTGCAATCGCAAAATGTGACTACTATGACCAGACGCTGGCTTACAAGTCGTGAAAGTTAGCCACATGTTTGGCTTCTACTCGGCAGATTGCACATTACAGGTTTGATCGTATCTCAAACGTCTGGTAAACAACTCTAGTTATATCAGATTTCTTAGTATACTAAGAAATCTGATATTAAATTATATCAGATTTTGAAAGCTATTCTCTGCAGGTTATCTTTGGCTAGAAATGACATAAACGGGTGGCAAATCCTATATAAAATCTTTTTTAGTGTAAAACTAATAACATAAAATGATAACTGTATAAATTTAATAACGGGAAATATTTTCTTCGGTTCCAGGTTCTATATATTGGTATGTATTGTACATACATATGTAGTAGACTTTATAATGTAAGCAACGCGTCATTAAAAATGTTTGAAAGTCTAAAGATGTATGAAGTATTCAAATAGCTTGAGATTTCGGTAAATATTGTTCAATTTTACCATGCAAACACGGCGGAAAGTAATGAACAAACTTATATAGGCAATTACTCGTAGGTACTCACTTGGAGAGTGATCAAAATTGAAGTTTATCAATTACGTAGCACAACACGCTTGGTAAGTGCCGCCGCATGACGTCCTAAGGCAAGTACCAAGGTACCATCAACCTTGGAAAGGCGCAGGTCGCCGGAAACCCCCTGCTTTAGGCGAGCACGCTATTTTACAATAACCTGCTAAATTAACTGGCTCATCGATTTAATCACTTTTTGTTTATTCATGTCGTATTATATGGAGCTATTTAAAATTATTCGATTAGCTATAAGGAATTATGCGTTTTGAGCCTTAGTCGTGTTTTGGATCACATTACAAGAGAAGTTTTAGTACATGTGAATCAAAATTATTATTTATACTCTTTTCTTTTCCAATCACATTGGTATACGTAATCTGAAAAAGATCGCCGGCTACTTGCTGTTTGATGGACCGTGGCTGTTCTATCATATCACTGCTCACTACCTAATGAGGGCCTATAATTCTAAACTTAGTGTCGTTGTATTACAAATGGATATAAAACCCATTCCCAGAGATACTCTAATAATTAACTGTCCTACCCGTTGAATACCCAATAAATAATAGTGTAATATGACGTACGAAACAGAGATGACAGGTTTTTCATTAAGGTCAGCATAACTTCCTTGTCTTTTCTCCTTTTAAACGTGGTCGTAGAACCAAAAGTTGGAAAAAAATATATAGGGAATGGAAATTGGTATGTGCTTTACTAACATTATAAATGTAACATTTACTAGAAGTGTTAATTTCGGAGTGGCCTCTGGCAATGTCACCGCGGGTAGTAAATAAGATAATGGAGATAAAAGCCCACTAGAGATAGTGTTGGTGCCAACTGAGAATGAGTAATATCCTAGTAGATTTCTATAGAAACGAATGAATGAATTTCATAGAAAGAAACAATCTTCACCGGTAAATTAACCAAAAATTTAAGCAGTTCTTAGTCTAGTATATCTAAATATATACCATTATTTTCAAAACCAGCCTAGAGTCGCTTTAATTAAATTCACAAAATTTCATCATTTCTAAATTAGCACAGAATAATATAAAATATATTCAATCTGAAAATATTATTCAAATGAGCGAATGTATGTAGGCAATTTACTAAAGTTTTGATGAAACCTAAACATTTCTGTGCCAATCTTCTAATTTGTGTATATCATACGTTGTTTATTAGTATAATTTAATCTGTGCAACGGATTATCGTCTGCGATATTTCCGGACCGATACGACCTTCAAACCTCCAAGAAAAGAGCGTACTCCTTCCTAAAAGGCCGGCAACGCATTTGTGACTCTTGAGTTGCAGACGTTCATGGACGGCGAAAGTCACTAACATAAAATAAATAATTTAAACATTAGAATTTACTGTGTGCAAGCCCTCTGTGAATATTATACTAACAATACGAGTATTAGTTACAGCCGCTCAATATATGTATTTGCGCTTTTCAACATAAATCTTGATTTCCACAAATAAAAACGGAAGCAACACTTATTTTTGTCAAAAGACACGCGCTTTGTTGGCATGGGTTCAAAGATTGTATGCCACTCTAATTAAAAAAGTAGTACATTTATCGAATTTAATACATCCGTACTAAATGAACATTGTGATATTAATTCAGTCTTTCAAACTTTTGATATTGAGAGATATAGGTATATGTATATAATGGGGTTACATACAATTAGTTAATGTTTTCTTCGCCAATCTCTGGTTTATACCTTGACCTTACTGCTTGAGGTTGCATACAATCACAACTAAAACAACTAAAATGAAATGCACAAATTAAAATATAAATACTATTTCGTTTGCAAAACAAGTTTCACTGAATTTTCAAAATCACTTTAAAATTTCAATAGGTCACTGCATTTTTAATGTTACATAAAAATATTAACATTTAAACTAATTAGATCTACCAGAATTCAAAACTGAAAAACTGTGTGTTGCGTTTCTGTTTAACTTCCAAAGAACAACAACACCACAACACATTTTGTATTCATATTATTGCACATATTTATCTATCACGTTTCTTTAATCCCTTCAAGAACGTGAGCTGTGTCAATGATTGATAAGAAGTATGATTGCTTGATTCATATTGCTCGTACTTTCCTTGTAGAGCTTTTGAAAGGAAAGCTACGATTCGAGGAATTATATTAGGTGAGACTAAGGTATTAAGTTTCAAGTGCCTCGTGAGCGAAGAGGTAGAGTACTGGTGTGTTCTTTATTTTTAGTGGGGTTTAATAAACCTAATCTTAAAGGGATGTTTAAGATTAGGTTTATTAAACCTAGGTTTAATAAACCTAATCTTAAACATCCCTTGAGACCTTATCAGTTCTGAAGTGATCCTAAATGAGCTTGTAGAATTTGCTACGAATGCAATATATAGTTGGTTCTATAATTGAAGAAAATATGTACCTCCATATACAATTTTTTTACGGTATAGGGGGCAAACAAGCAGACGGGTTATCTGAGGGCCAAGTGTGAGATTATTTCACATCTACTCGATTATCACGGTAAACGCGTTCGACGCTACGATTGGTCCGCACTTAAATCTGCACCAATCGCAACGCCAACTTACACTAAGCCCTCTGAAGGTAAGTGACTAACACCGCCCATAGACACCTGTAACTTAAGACTCATACAGACAGAATTAGAGGGAGGGGTGGGGGTCCGGTAACCTCAGTCACTGGGCAAAAAGTAACGACAGAGTTGCTTAACACCGGTTTTCTGTGAGGCCGTGATTATACTCCGGTCGTGCCGGCCCGTTAGTGTCGAAGCACAGCTATTATTATTATTATATTTATTGACTTATAACGTTTTGGCAAAATTAGTTAAGTGATTAGTTATTCACTTGTGATAACTTCAATAATCTTATAAGTGTAATCATTTACACAAGTGGCAAAGAGCTTATGGAATGCATAGAATCACATTTTGTAAGCTCTTCGTCACTTGTGTCTTTGGTGCTAAACACGTACATGGTATAAGTAGTAGGTAAGTAAGTATTAAGTAGTGCAACGTACCTACGTCGCTTTCATCATCACGAGTTTCGTTTAAATGAAGCTTCGTTTAATTTTTCATTCTTTTCATTTCTTATTTCAATGACACTGATTTAATTACCGTCATAATCATGTATCAAATATACCTCCTCATACATCATAATTATCTCCTATACAGATTGTAAAGATATCCATGGTTATTTGAAGGAATATATTAAGTCATACAAAGTCATAACAAAACGGTCGTTCATAAACCTTTAATGTCCCGCAATATTAGATATTACGCCACGATACGGCAATATTATAAGCTATGTGAAGCATGTGTATGCTCATCAATCCACTCATGAATACTCAAAACCTATGATATAGTAGTAAACATATGATATAGTAGATATATAACGGAAATTTTAAAATAATATACATTTATTTTAATAATAGAGTATGCCATTAAGAAAAGGAGACAAGCAAACGCATTCGATTAAACAGGCGAGACGTTGTTACGTAACGTACTACGTAACGTGCTTCTACTGCTGCTGTGTATTTTTTACGAACAAAATTTTCACCGCTTTTATAATCACTAATTTCTACAGATTGCTACTAAGAAAAGAGTGATTATAAAAGCGGTTTGAAGTAAAACTATTTCTGTCAAAAATTCTGCTATTCAACAACAACAATGCCAAGTTTATAAAGTTTCCCAATACTTTCATTGAGAACAGAAACTACCTACATATATGACTTCTTCGATGAATGGATAGATCCCGTTAGAACTTACCAGTTTTACTGGCGTCTTTGATAAGTTCAGCTATCAGGTCATCACTGACTTGTATTCCAAGGTTCCGCAGCATGAACTGTAGTTCCTCGGGCGTTACGTGCCCATCACTGTCACGGTCCAAAAGACCGAATGCGGTGCGGAGATCTGAAACAACGCATTTCTTTTTAAATTAAGGAACAATAAATTGATGTAATTTATACTATTCGTCTTTTAGACATTTCGATACAGATTCCATTCAATAAAATTATTCTAAATTATCCTGCTGCCTAACGTGAACCTCTGAAGGTATTACTCGAGGCTCTTAGCAATCAACACATGGGCGGAATTGCTTACCGGCGCAATAATTCACATTCCACATGTCCACAAGCTCATTGGTTGGCTCACGAGCTTGTCGACAAATACTCTTTGTTAATATTTTATAGCTTTTAAGAGACATCATTGTGAATGGTGATTTCAACAATCATTTCTCTGCGCTCTAATCGGTCTATTAACTCGTGGTGATATAGTTATCAGTTTTATTGGCAACAATAGTCCTGTCTGTGATAATAGAGTAATCCCAGCACTACCATTTTTTATTATTATTTACCTTAAAACGTAAAAAGTAAAATAATAAATAAAAAGGTATGAAAGTTTTTTGGCAAAAGTTGTGTACAGTTGTTTAAAGCAAAATAATTAAAACTATGGGGTATATATTATACCTTTTTTTGAAAACTATGTCGATTTTCTTACTACAGTACCCAATAAAAGAAAATCTAATACAATTTTATAAAATCAAAGTGCTATTGCAATGCATTTCAAATTTACTTTTTGAATGTTGGGCGCGTAGAACAGATGAAAAAAATCTAAAGATAACTGAAATCTTTAAAACAAAACTTAAAATTTAATATCTAAATGTATTAATTGAAACTTTTATGTGTTTTATCATTACTTATGGAGCCTAAAGTAGCCTGTTGTAATAATTAATGAAATTAATATGATGTAAATACTAATTAAGGCATTTATTGATAAATTATTGCACTCTATATAACACTAGGCTAAGATATGGAGATAAGATAATTAGATAAGATAATATTTAGGAAACGATAGGTATGCGACAAAAAAAGATTTATTAGAAATGTTGATAACTGTCCGCATTATATGTCGAGGAGATTATTGCCTGATAAATTAATTGAGTACCTATAATCCATGCAGAAATTACAATGAAGTATGCTCAATGAAATGTTAATTATTTGATGGCTTATTGAAAAAACTACAGACAGACACAAAGCAAGTACATTCCCCTGGTTTAACGGGTGTTGTGCGATTTGAAAGCAACTAGGTACTCCTTTACGTAGATGTCATGGTTTTCTCGGATGACTACGGTAGAGGTTACCTTGGAAAAAACATTAAAAGTTTACATTGTACACAACACCTGTATAAACACGTCCTGGTTCACATGGACATAAGATGCGTACATCACTTTTTCCAAGCCCCTATTCTTGTTTACCTACCTAATAGTATAAAAATGTTACAAAAAAATAATGGCATCATTAGTATTTACGTTGCAGTTTTTTTTATGTAAGGGATTTATAAATATTATACAGAATAGTAAAATATATTTGGTTCACACACATGTCTTTTTTTCAGTCTGAATTTAAAAATAATTTCGTAACACATCACTTTTCTTAGAAATATCTGAGTGGCGGATAATTTATTTATTCCGGTTATGAAGACGAGGGACTATATTTTAATCTAACTTTAGTACAACTAAGTTGTAACCTTGCACTATATATTATTATGTATATAATATTGTACTATACATACCTACAAAAACTGTAAAAACCTGCTTTACTTTTTTCTTTAAGTATGGCTGGTTATAAGTATGGCTTCGCATCAATCAAATCCAGTCACGCAAGCGCACTAGGTAAGAGCATCCACATACATCAAATTCTAACTAATTATAGCGCACTTTATTTATATACAATTCAATTAAGACTATTTATAACAAGAGATTATTTTTATGTGATTATGGTGCCAACCAATGGCCTAGCCATTCTATTTGTTTTAGAATGTTAGTTAATGTTATTTTAAGGATCTGCTTTAAGACAAAGGAACGTCTTTGATTTGTAATAGTTTTTAAATTTAAACTCTGTAGTTTGTATTATGGTTCACAATGGTTCAGAAACGTGATAAATGATTAGGAGAAAAGAATAGTACGGTTGTGTCTATGTATTTTCTTTATGACACTTAACAGTGGTGCGGTGCCGTTCTCCCAGATGTCGTGAGAGTATGTTATAACCAAGCAATATTACTATCATCACCAATGTAACTGTCAAGTATTTTTATTTCAATAATGCATATATCATACTCGTATCAAGTATTTTACGTTAGCCAACATCGTCACGTTTTTCTTTCTTTCAGATCTTTAACTTTTTTACGGTTTTGTCAAACGTGACATTTTAACTAAAATACTGTATTATACCATGGCTATGACAATTAGTGAATAAAAAATAATAAAAAGGAGGAGTCCCTAGATCATTTGAAAACGATTAGTCGTGCGGTGTGTGAACGAGCGTTATCGAGAAGGCGCTTGGTAATGAGCATGCCCATTATCATTTCACATTCTTGACAGTACACTTGGAGAGAACAACCAACAATTTTTTACATTTATCCTTCAATAAAACACTTTTTAAGTGCCTCAATGTTAAATATTTAGAGCTATGAAGCATTAACATTTTAACACTTCGTACCCAGCAATTTCTATATATTATGTACTAACTTACCGATGTCTTATAGTAATGTGAAAATATAATACACATATAATACACTTACACTTACTTATAATAATACCTTAAATCGGATTTGATACTTTATCTAATACATAAATAAATTTTATTGTAATTTACTTTTTCTTCTCTTTGTATGTACTTATTATTTAGAAATTTAATTTATCTCTAACATGGGCACTAAGGTAAGGTAAAACTTTACGGAGTTTATATTAAATCTTAAATACCTCCTGATAAATCAATAATTAGGTGAAAAGTTTCATGTTTGTTTAATGAGTGCGAGTCTTTTCTTTGTATTCAAAATTAAATTTCAATATTTAATACCAATACAAGTGTTATAACGTTGCCGTTTTTAGTATTTTTATTGTTACTTTTAAATGCTGAAATTCATTTAAAATCAGATTTTTATTATATTAAAATACTGTGACAAAAATGAAGTACTTAATATTAAAAGATTATATGTACTTACAGAAATCATTGTCTTTCGGCATCGTTTTTATAAACTACACAGTTGTTACAATTACAGTATTTTAATTACACAGTTAAATTAATATGTTAATATGTATTTCTCGTTTGTATCTCGTCCTAGCACTTATCAAGATACACCATACTGATATCTACAAAATGTTTTCACTAATATGATGTTGTCTTCTCGACCTCATATACATGCTCAGCTATATTGACAAAAGATTACCTGCTCACGGGCACATCTTTTATCGCGCCACTAAATTATTTTGAGCCTTGGCTATATAGATAAGATGGATGAAAACATCAATAACTCAAACTGAAGAACGTCGGAATAGATAAGGTAAGATCAAGCCATGTAAATGTAATTTACTAATTGCTCCACTGAGAAAACCTTTACTGTACATGAAGGTTACTTTTTCCAGGAGTTTTTTCTATCCTTATAGATTAATTAGAAGTATAAAACATTAGGAATATATCCAGTGTCGTGGGGGACTTTACAAACTTACATGAAACGGACACAAAGAACACCCAGACTCAGAACAAAAATTTGTGGATCACACAAAGTGTCGTCCCATGTGAGGTTTGAACCCACAACACTCGGCGTAGTAGGAAGCGGTGGCTTAAACTACAACACCATCCGTGCAGTCACAGAAAACATGCATGACGTAACAGTCTAGATATTAACATATTGCATTGTTGCGCAGAATATTAATAAATCATGCAATCTGACATCTAAAGATGTCAGATGATGTCAAATCTTAAATTGATTGCAAAATAGATAAAAAGTGTCATTATTGGGCGCTAAGGCTAATGGCTAAGCCTGTCACTTATTCGCAAAAAATTGTTTATTAAAAATTTACATAAATCCATACAGGTCATATTGTCCTCGTCTGTAGTTAACGCAAAAAATAATAATACTGCATTCCTTTCTAATTTTCTGTTGTACTGGGATTCAGTATTGACTTTATTTAAAAAAAGCTTTTAAGACATGCACCGTGTTCGATCTTGACAAAGGATATCTACAGACAGTTCATTAATCAATATCGGTTAAGTCTATAAATAACAACAATATTTTAAATTGACAAACGTATAAACGAAAACAAATCCCTCTGTCTTGATAGACATGACATTGTCTGCAATCATTATGTTATATGAAGAGTATATTTTGTATCTACATATATGACGGAGTAAATAATATATTTTGGAACAGTTTGGTCTGGTTCTTACTTAAAAAAAGCAAAATGATTAATATCGTGCACATTGTCGTTATTGTAAAAAGTAAAAGTACGCGTGAGCTTATGAGTGTCGCTAATAGTACTTGCAGTATTACCCGCTTTTTACCAAATATGTCCATCCCACGGGAACACTACATTTTGTACGGATAAAAGTAGTTTAGGTGTTAGTCCAGGGTGTCAGGAAACTCTATACCAAATTTTATCAAAATTGGTCCCGCCATTAGAAAGTGGTGAACTAACAAATATACAAACACATACACTCAGAAACTTTCGCCTTTTTAATATTAGTGTGATGTTGATTGAAATCATGTGAATGTTCTGATATCTCTGATTTCATCAAAGATTAATCAGAAGTTGAAACAGCATCGATATATCACTGACACATTATTATATTATTTTCAAACCTGTATCTCGTCATCATATGTTAATCGAAAGTCAGTAAATGGAATAAATATTTAATAAAATCAATCTCAGAGTTGCGTGCACTTTATAATTGTCAATTTTTTTGATAAAATTCAACATTCATCTTAAGCCTATTGCCCTCCACTGCCGAAATCCCTGATAAAGATTAATACCATTAAACTAAATATTTTGGATTCATCAATGGCTGTTAACATAGATAGGCTAAAATCACTGGCCCTACTGTCCGGTCAGTGCAATTTGGTCGAAATCTCAAGCAATGCAAAGGTGACTATTTCTAATATGTAGTAATTAGAAGTGAAAAGTATTCTAATAGAAAGTAGTCGCCTCTAATTCCCGTAGGATTTATTAGGAATTACAAAAAGAAACAATGGCAAATTTAAAATTTTGTTTAAATTTTTAATAGTAAGCGAACGAACAACAATCTGCTCATCCCACTGCCTACAGCTAGAAACATCGCTTGTTGTGTCCTGCGAGAAACGCATGTTAAAGTTTGTAATACGAATTACAGGCATCGTAAATCCATTTGGCAACTACACACATCAAAAAAGTCTAAGCAACTTGTACGGTTTAAAACTTTATACGATTTTTACTTTTATAAAAAATAACTATGCATTCTTTCGCACCTTTAATAATAAACTGAATTAATTCAAAATTTACGTTTTTCGAGTTTTTAACAAATACCAAATCAACTTCATCAGTAGAACACGAACAATCCAACAGGCGACTCGATACCATGAAAATGGCAGAGATAAGGAGATCGTCGTTCTCTATTTGACGAACTCGCACGTACAAATGTTAAACTTTAAATGCGATTTCCCACAATATTGAAATTCTAAGTTAATTCAGTTTATGAATAAAGGTGCGCTTTGATACATTTCATTCAATTGTTCATTTAATCACAATAATTAACAATATGTGTACTACGTAGTACAAAATAAAGTTAAAACGAAATTAAACTTTTCATCTTTTATAAAATAAATTTACGATATTTTTTTAATTATTTGGTAAATCAATACTAAGTGTTGCCGCCTTTGTTGTTTAAAACTTTATCTCATCTTGCGGCAATCGCTCCCAATGGAATTTTAACAAGTCTTTAAGTTGTTGGGTTGTCGACACTCCGTCCAGATTCTCTAGAACACGGCTCTGGAGCATATCCAATGCGTTCTCGATGGGATTGAAGTCTGGCGATTGTGCACAGCAGTTGTCCTGTCGAGCAGTTGTACTCATTCCACGTCCTGGGTGCTATTCAGCAGGATAACTTGTATAAACATAATGCTACCAAAGACGACCAATCACGCTCCTATTCACGCTCCTACGACGGACAGACGGACAAGAAAGTGATCTTATAAGGGTTCCGTTTTTACCTTTTGAGGTACGGAACCCTAAAAATGACACAACTATTTTTTTTCAAAAACTGTATACCTATCTCATATGACTCACATGAAATCGGAAAAAAATATTAGCTTTTATTTTCATGAAAACAAAAGACAATTGTCGTTGATTTGATTCCAAATTAGGCAGAGTCTGTGCTATAATAACCAGACTGCTGATAAACATACTAATATATTTCTAAATACATACCTATTAAAGATAAATTACATCCAGACCCAGAACAAATCATCGTGATCATCACACTATTATTTGACCTGGGTGGGATTCAACCCACGACCTTTGGCTTTGCAGTCAGGGTCACTAACTATTAGACCAACAGGCCCGTCAAACGACCTACGATCTACCGACCAATTAGCCAATATTTATGTTTCCAAGAATTAAGAATATTGTATACCAATCTATTTTCCTAAAAAAAAAAAAAATCAAAGAAAAAAATAACATGCAGATTCTGTACAAAGATGCGTGTTGCTTAGACTTTTTTGATGTAGGTATGTATAAACTATTTCTCCACGGGTCAATTGTCTTGGCATAGAGAAATATAAAAGTATATTTATAGTATCTGTCAACTGTAAATAGGGTTCTGGCAAATCATAATTTTGAGAAAAATCTTGGGCCACAAAGTAGGATAGTAACCAAAAGGAATGTTGTACCCCGACCAGAGATATTAAAATTGCAATTGATCCTATTACGTCTACGAGTAAAACCAATTGCATTATTAGTCATTCAACATGCTCCAAATGTAACGATATAACAACTTGCGGAACATAGCATACATGTAACACATAAGCTATACTGCATGGCATTTTCTTTTGTTTTGTTATGGCACAATGTAGAGCATTTCGTCTTACTTCGCTTTAGTCTAAAAAAAACATCGTGACCATCATTGCATTTTAGTTCGCAGCTTTAATTCTGTTTTATTTGTAAAGATATAAATATACGTACGTAACTGTTGTATACAAAAGGGAATTTGGCAAAATGAGTAAGTTTGATCATTTTTTCACGCTTTTATATTTTGTATTCGTCAAAACTTAGCCTAAAAGTGATAATAGTGAATAATTTAGTTTTGATTGTAAGGAAACGGTAGCTAATTTCAGTGGCCATTTATCTGATGATGAGTGTTTGTAAATAAAGTGCAGAATTGATACAGTTGAGTGATGCTATACTCTCCTGTACGTACTATAAAAGTGTTTTTTCCTCGTAACGTAATAACGAAACAAAGGCATTACATCTCTTGACTAGCGACACGCACATTACTTACAACTTACGAACTCTTATCGATGGAACTGTGCACGAACCAAACAGCCATTTAGCTTCGAGCTCCTCAATTAAGCCGTAATTTTACTAAATTTCTGTACGGAACTTTTTGCGTGACTAAGCCTCATTTTCAGTCTTTTTCTATAAGATGTTTCGTGGATTATTACCAGCAGTCGGTCGTTTCGGTGACATCTGACGTCGTTTCCGAATTCATCGTTTATTTTAGCCACAAATTAATTGGAAGTTGAATACGTTTTTACAAGAAAATTAAATACTAAAATATACTACTATGTACTAGCATGAAGTGCTTTAGTCGATAAAAGGATTACACTGTTTGGTATGGGTACATACTATGTATACCTAAGTAGGTCCCAACAAGAAATGTTTCTTGAAGAGAAACTGAAAATTATAATTATTTAACCTAGAAAATTAAAACGTTTATCAATGTGCTCTAACAAATGAAAAAATAAAAAAGGACGGAGGAATGTTTAGTGATAATGACCGGTGTAAATGCCGGTATTATTCTCAGCATATCGCTACCGTTCCCGAAATAACAGCCACCTATATAACACTTTACGTTCTCCGAAATAACATTTTCTTTACTCGTTTTCTTTAATTTACTTTTTTAAACATTCAGTTTTAATGCCAGTATTCTCATTTGTTCCGTTCCTAATATCAAGAATGCTATAAAATAATATTACAAATCGCGTAACTTGAAAGGCGCTGTTTACCAGTATGTTAAAAAAATCAAACAATGTCAATGAAATCGAGTAGCGGAAAGAACATTACGTTCACTTATCTATTTGATATGAATGTTTATGTTAGATAATGTTGTGATTGATAATGTTCTCCGAGGAAAATTATTGCATGCATGTACCTTATATGTGTGTAGTTGTTTATCAGCTACACTTACGTGCAATACACCTACATAATATAGACCATTGGCTTTATATAAATGAAATGGAAGATACGTATGTACTCGTATATCTAGTATAATACGAGTATGTGTGTAGCAGCTAAGAATAGACTTAATATCATCTCAAGAGTGTTTTAAACCTAATTCAAATACTATATAAGGTCAGCTGCTCATCATTGCTTATTTTGGTTAAGAATAGGAGTAGTTCGTACTGGACCATTTCCGTGTCTTAAACTGAGAATGATGTATGTTATTAATACATTATGTACAGAATACAAATATGTTACAGAAGTAATAGGGGAACGAACGAACGAACGCGAACGTCTATCTAATTCACATGTCTTCTATATTCAAGTTTTTAGTAACTCGAACGTACTATTAAAAATCATGCAGTCACCAAATCTTTATAATAATTTTTTTTTGGGGGAACACATTAAGCGATAGAAATAAGCTTACTTATTTTCTTGTGGTTTTCAGACAAGGCTTTGCTTTTTAAGTTTATTTACACGTATGCCAGTTTCTTGCCAGAAAAGAAATTAGCTTTATTATATTAATCAAATCAGCCAATAATCCATTTAAATCGTCATAATATTATTTTGTGGCAAATAGTAACCGATTCTCAACTTCTGTACAGACCGTACAGAAGTCTAAAGTTGCAGTAATAAATGAATATGAATCTTAAGTTATAAGCAAAAGAAAGTTTAGTTTGCAAGTAAAAGTCTAATGAATAGAAGTTATTCAAAGTTACACCTCAACATTTACATAGAAAGCGACAAAATGGTATTACAAAATGTAGAAGGCCATTACTAACGATTTGGCCGTCTTGGATATTTCCTTTTAACAAATGTTCTACAAATCTGTGATTAATACTCTTGGTAATAATAGTAATGATTACAAAAACTCGATTCGATACTGATTTCTTTTAAATTTCAGTCTCGTTTTCGTAATTTAATTATAATTCTTAATTAGTTTATCTAATACTAGGTTATAAAATTTTAGCCAATGGTTTTTCTACATTGACTCTCTATGAAAAGCCATTCATAGTGACATCGTTTAAGGCCTTGTCTGATGAAATCTAAAGCAATTTACATGTCTAATTATCTTCGTGTGATTAGCAATCAATTTGTTTTACAAAAACACAACGAATCTCGTGCCAGGTACCATTTTGAGAATTACGGCAGTAAGACTCTGTCAAGATAAGAATATCTTTTATCGCCGTTGATAAGATGTTTATTTGAAGTAAACAAACATTGCATAGGCACTGACCGTGAGTGCATTGTACGTCTATATTTTGGCAGTCATATACGATATAGTATATACACAAACTTTGAACAACGACACCTTGAATGTGTCTGGCAACTAATAATAATATACCAGTATACCGTGTGGTGACGGATTAAGAATACAGAGTGTCACTACCCCTACGTCCCATGGGTGTCGTAAGAGAAAACTACGCAGAACAACAGCACTGCAGAGAGAAGGAAAACTTGACACAAACCCTATACCGTCTGGCCAGCGTGATATAGTAGGCCAAAACCTCCTTTCTAAGGAGAGGCTTACGTCCAGCAGTGGACTATTAAAGGCTGTTGATGACGATGATGAAGTAATAATTATAATAACTTAACACATTTCACTAGCGGCTCCGGCTTAGCAGTCAGGGTCACCAACCACTAGACCAACAGGCCCGTCAACTAATGACTGAAGTATAAGTTAAGATAAAAGTATTATGCATATTTAAACTTACAGTTTCTCAAATTTAACTAACACATAGAAGACATTAGGGGCCAAATTTTTAACGCTACTCAAGTGGATATTTTTTTTTTTTTTTTTAATTAGAACTATTATTATTTTCAAATTGGTACGTTTTTTTTTTTAATGAAACATTAGATTTACTCAAAGTCCGATGTCATAATTATTCTATTAAAGTTTCTATAAAATGGTTGTTTTGAAGAAGTGCAGATACAGACCGTATAACACAGTCTTATGTATGGATGATGACAGATACAAAATGAAAGGGTGACCAAAGAAAAGATGGATATATTACGTTAGAATTGAAGCGTCATAGAATGTAAAAAGAAAAGGGTAAGACCATAAATGTGTTCGCATACTTCTAAATAAAACTAATCATCGATTGAAGTGACTGATATAACATGACATTTACACGATTGTTTTCAGTTAAACGTCAGTACTTAACGTCTGAATGTTTGGTAGCAAATGATAGTAAAGACCATACGTACTTATTTATTATTTATTCACAAACTGTTTGTCAAGCATCTACCTTAAACAATTTATTAAATATAAATAGTTAACAAACAAAATATATTAAGATATTGAGAGCTGTGGTTCCCTTAAATAAGCGTGAATTAAGAACTCTGTATATTGTTGGGGGTGGCGGAAAGTGCAATTGCGATTCTCGCTCCCCTGGCCATTGGCAACGAGGGGAACACCGGATTGTTTTTAGGCGGTAAGAGTCCGACAGACCCCTTTGCCAGTCCTCAATGGACGAAGGACATCAATGAGGATCTTGTACTGAGTTGAAAACTCTGTATATTACAAGTAAAGTTACTTGTTAATTACTTATGCTTACAAATTGGCATTAAAAAGATTTTCGAGACTGAAATGTTCGACAATATAGTGTAGGTAATGGACGTTCATGTAAACAATGACCATCGTGTTGACAAACACCAAACAAAACAAATGTACACACAATAGCCGACGCCGCACACTGGTACTAAACGAAGTAAGTGCCCTATCACTTTCGGGCCTAGTGGGTGGATGACTCAATCATAAAATTAGACCAAACATACAGCTTTCACGTAAATTTGTAAGACGAAAACATAAACAACAACTAAAGTATTAAAATATGATGACATAAAATAAAACTAATGGTTCATAAAATATGCAATGATATGAAGACCACTCGACAGTCAATGGACATAAAAACTCGCAACTTTTCCATAGCATTCAGAAAACAAGATAAATTTAACACTTGTTTCTCTTTCATGTATATTGCTATGGTGGCGAACAAGTATACGGATAGAGTGATTAGAGCGGCAGGTCTAGGCGCAAAATAGGCAATGGTCGTCGATAATATAATTGAGTTTTTTTTTTATCAGAATATCATCATATCTGTTTTTCAGATACGATGATCTCAATGTTTAATTCGTTTTGAAAAATGTATAATTATAACATACAGATTTTCATATTTGGTGACAGATAATATTTAAGTTTTTTAAAGAAACAGCAGTAAAGTGATCAGAACTAATTAATATAATCTCTAACAAGTGTTGATATTTGAATGTTTTGGAAGCAATATTTACTTAACTTAAACAAAAATACAATTTAGCTAAAGTGAAATAAAATCTCGCTTTACTTTGACTATGCCTTGCCTTTTATTGCCTTTTATTTAAAACTTTAAAACGTATCGCATACAGTAGGCAGTTTTTGACCAAAAGAATATACACACTTACTGTTGAGCATAGCGTCACTGGGCGCGGGTACCACCGGTCTGTCGTCCACCGGAGACTGTTTCTTCTTGCTTTTCTTCTCATCTTCTTGCTGTAAATCAAGACAACCACTATTATCAGACATACACACAACTATAAACTTAATTTCACAATAATTATCATCCACAGCTACACTGACAACTCAGTGTTTGTAACAACAAGTAATGTAAGAAATAATGCCAACTGATAGGTTCATTTTTTTTATCAATTTGCCGGTGTTATCAATCTTGTCATTCGTTTTATCGGACTATTGTGTGATCAATAAAGCGTACTTATCTGGTAAAATAATAATAAATTTCTCTAAACATTTCACAAAGAAAATCCTAACAGAATTGCACATCTATGACTAAATGTTGCGGTACCTACAGTGTCCATACTCATATGGCAACTTATTATGTCTCAATTTATACTCAGATCTTGTATGAAGAATCAACACAGAGACATGAACTGTGATTCAGCCCGAACACGGTACTCTATATATATTGTGAATTGTCATTACCATGCAGCATTCGGTCTTTAAATATAGCACCTTGTTCCTATAAGTAGCTAATTCTCAGCTGCAATAAACATTCATGACATGGTCACGTCTCATTACTAAAGTTTGGCAGCAAAACGTAACAGAAAATGAGATCTAAACATTCGGTACCTATTTCATTATACCGGAAATTCTTGCTGCAGATCTATTTCAGCAGTTGCCTGTTTTTTTATAAAAACTTTGTTGCAAAGTTTTCGCCACCCTTTAAGTTGTCTTTCGCCGTAACCTTTACACAAACTAAAGATAATGTAGACCCTCAAAACTGAATAGTCTGTAGGCAATAAATTTAATAATTTCACCGTTTTATAAGATGCCATGGAAAAGTCTATGCTCGGCGTTTCTCTAAGGGATCTTGATCGTTTGCTGTGGCCAACACTTGCCGTAAAATTCGCAAGCTAAAGAGCTTGCGGATTTATTAGCCGCAGAACCAACAACCGTTGGGGTAAACGAGTTCTTAAGTTAAGACAGGGTCTAGACAAAAGTAGCATAGGACGTCTACAGGCCAGGTGGAGTGTCGATTTGCGCTAGATGGTTGGCAGGACATCTCCTGCCAACCATCTAGCGCGAGAAAGAGCGTGCGAGAAACCGAAAATCGTGTAATGGAAGAGGCCATGTCCAGCAGTGTACTATGATATGCCGATGATGATGATGATAAGATGCAATTATGTTTTATTTCACATTAATTTCAACGAAGTGTAAAATATTTTCACCTTCGATAAATCATGGTGAATCTGTAATGAAATTCATCTAATATACTAGAGATTTAAAATAGTTTTAGAGAATTATGAGAGTCTAGCAATACCAAAAAATCTCTAAAGTATATACAGCAATCTTTTATGTAAATTTATATTTTGAGTGGTAAAGCACTCAAAATAAAAATTTACATAAAAAATTGTAGCAATTATGTAAATACTTTCTTCAACACATTTAACTTATCTGTAATGGCATAAAAGCTTTCAAACAATGGAACGAATAAAGGTCAAATAAACTGGCACCTAATATAGTCTACATTATTATAGTTGAAAGAAAATTACATTAAAGTAGGTGAGACATAAGGACCATTTGTTACAAATAAATATATGTATCTAAATCAAGGGAGTTGAAAACCGGTTGCATACCAACGTCAAATACAATTTTTCGAGTTGATTTATGTGGCTCTCTGTAATGTATGGTATTCCGGACATTGTTTATCTCTAAGAATAAGAATGAAAGTTCATAAAAATGCTTGATTTTTTTTATCCCAAATAAAAGTATTTTACTCTCCGACATTTAGAGTTGGCCAAAATTGCATACATGTATTATAACTGTAACTGCATGATCTAAGACTAAAAAACAAAAATAAATCAAATGTGGACTATCCTCTACAGTTGAACAGTTTTTAGATTTAGTTTCTCCTGCAATCTCTCAGACGTCTAAATTAAACCTATTTTTTTTCATCATTGACAACAATAAAGATCGCAATAGCTATTGGTTAAAAAAAAGAAGTTAAGTTGAAAAGCTCAAGAGCGCAAATACTGTGAACCGTTTTTATTTATTTAGATTTTATAGATACATACAGATATAATATAACAAAACAGGAAAGGTGCATGTAAATCCAATAGGTTAATCTTAGAAAGAGCCCAGAGAACGTTATTAAAAGTCAGTACGCCTAACCCTCGTTTATTCCCTACTACCAAACGTTATGAAGTAACTCAAGTACTGACTGTACGACAACTATAATTCTATACTGTTAATCGTCCTTCACAAACACTCAAATTTATCTCCAGATAGAATTTGTTCTATGTGGAAATAAATTTGAGAATATAACACACACACACGTACACACGTATGCATGCATACATATTCACGCTTAAATACAGCATTGCCACTATTACTGTGGGGGGCCTAAACCTCTAAAATACAGGCCAAGGTTTAGTTTGAACTCCAGATCTCACACGAATTACCAATTAAGCCAGAAATTTGTCAACTTAATTCTGTGTGTAATTTGTGGAGTTTTTTTTTTTAATATCTCAGCCAAATTCTGGTGTCTGTCACGGGCCGAAATCAAGTGTTACTCTATGAGGGTAATATCGTTAACGCGTAAATCATTTCTTCTAAGAGATGATTGTGTGTCTGTTATATTTGCTTGACTGTCTGACTTATTATTATAATAATTATCTTTTGAAAAATTATAACCCACTTCAATCAGTGAAAATACATAACATACGAGTATACTAAGTAATTGAAAAAGTTTGTAGTTGGTTAAAAATATAAATCTACTTACTACTAAATTAAAATTAGATATTCCATGTAACCTTGACATAGGCGGCGCGTGATCACTGCATCGATGCCAATGAATTCATATTGGCTGATAACCATGCCAAATCTCCTTAGTGAATTGTGACCCAATTAGATATCTCATGCGCCTTATTTTAAATTAAGAATATATTTCCCATGTACTTATAAAGGAGCGATGTAATATTCCGCTTTTCTGAGGTTTTCGACGCACCTTGCATCAACTTGTGATACAGATACATTAAATTTTGCACACTGACACTATTCATGAATAATGTTTCTGTATTATGTGTTGCGATTACGAAATAATTAACGAAATAATTCTATGGGTAACAGAATTGAATTATTACAAATTTAACACTGTAGGCAGTATGAAGTTCTTAAACATAATTGATTCTGGTAATGTATGGGATTCTGTCAGTCCAATCTCAAAACAAGAACATTTATTACTAAATAATATCAAAAATAAATCACAGTAAGTACTTTATGACTTAAACGAATACGTCACTAACATTGACCTCAATAATTGTTTATATGAATGCTCATGGCTTTTTTAATAAAAAACAAACAAAAATGATGTTACTGAGATTAAAGCAAAAAGTATGGGCTAGGAGTGTGGACCAGCCGCGTTCGCATTGAAATAGCCGTTGTCGCGTTTGGCACGGCGTCAATTCCCAATGGCCAGTAAACACAAGCTTTGTGAAAAAAGTGACATGGCATATTCTCTGTAGGTAAATAAACCGAGACGTGATGTATCGGCAAGCATAAAGATGAGCTCTAAGCATCCGCCTTCAAAGAACACACTAAATCAATGAGTTTAATTGTTAAACATACACACGTATCGGACATTGGCAAAGTTAAAAAGAATTTCATAATTTATGGCAATCTGATTACAAAATAAAATATTAATACGTTAAAACTTTTGAAACAGTATACCTATACTTCACATATTATAAAATTTGACATTATTCATACTTTTTTACAATTATTCTATTAAACACCTTTACCTTTTTTTAGTAATGGTCTATTCTAATAATACGAGTATACGTTATAGTTTATTTTCCAAACCTGGTTTTCGCTCTGTTTGTGATTTAAAACGGTCAATACATATGTAAGGAAAATAGCCCTATCAAGAAACATAACTAATAAATCTCCTACGTTTGGTACAGGGACTAGAAAATACTGCTAATGGTGATGACGTTAAATTACCCGTGGTAGATTCATATTTCGAATCAGAATAAATTACTTTTCCGATTATTAAATAATTACTAGCTGAATCGGCAAACGTTGTATTGCAAAACAAAAAAAAATTAGGAATGGGTCACCCTTACCATTCAAAATTGTGAATCTAAACCATTCCCAGATCCCCTTGAACACACACAAAAAATTTCATCAAAATCGGTCCAGTCGTTTGAGAGAAGTTCAGTGACATACACACTCACAGAAGAATTATATATATAAAGATGTTCAGCAAGGAAATATTTGCGCGGCATAAGCAAATTAAATTTTATCTTGAATATAGTTTAGAGATCAATGGTCACTATGTGGGTATGGTATTATAAAACAAAACCCATTGTTTTTTAACTTTTTGATGCTAATGTCCACTCAATGAAATATTTTTGGACGTGTGGTAGAACATTATAAATGCGGCAAGCCTTCAAAGTTAAATAAATGACCAGAACTGACAGGGAATGTTTTAAATTACATAGTTGTGAAATGTTCACAAACATACACAGCATTCTTGTCGGTCCTCGCCGGTCTGTCGAGCTGGTGAATACCGCTTTGAAAGATTCCCAACATTTCAACTGTGCTGACAAAAATCATGGGTAGGTATGGGAATAAATCCTCCAGGAATTCTGCGAGAAAGCGCACAAAGTATATAAAATATGAATTACTATAATTTGTACTTATTTTCGCTATATGGCACAGACAATCCTTAGCAAAAGTTTCAATCGGTAAATACATTAAGAATTTTGGAACAACTGTCTCAGTTGAAAATAACTATCCAAAGTAAGAAAATTACCAACTAGTTGGAACGCATTTACAAACATGAGTAAAGTTAACTTTTACAAGGTGTATTTGAATTATGTAACAATGGCGTGCTTGTAATTACTTTTTATATAAAACATAATTTGAATCAGAATAAGGTTTCTTTGTTATAGTTTAATTAATTTTCAGTAAGCTTGAAAAACTGCGGGAAGGTATATCGATGGTGGATGGATAGGTATTTAGGCGATGTAATAAAGTACTGCTAAAAAGAATTACTGCCTTGTTTGAAATCCTAACTTTATGAAACTTTAGTTCTATGCGTAGAGATGAGCAAAATGTAGTGAAGAAAGTTTTTAAGCTATAAAAGTAGAGGACAACCAGAGAAAAGATGGATGGACTGCATAAACGATAATATGGCTAGAAAGAGAGTAATCAGTAAACTGACGAGTGAAATAACTGACGAGTGAGTAATAATGGAATAAGAAAACTCATTGCGACTCCAAGTAAAATTGGGATAAGGGCAAAATGATGATGATGACGACAATGTAACTTTAGTTTTATTTACCTTCGAGTTTAAAAAGTTAAAAATTTATTGTATTTATGTCTGTACGTTTGGGCAATTGCTGGTAATAAAAATACTCACTTTTCTTCTACTCCTTGACGTAGTGGCCATTCCCTGTAAAGAAAAATAACTATATTACTACAAACTCCTAAAACTTAAAATTAAATTTAACAGAACATTACGTAGCTACGTTTTTACCAAAATAGAATTTTCACTTATTAAACTTATTTTTGTACAATTTACACCAAACTGTAGAAATATACGTACTGTATACGCATAAACACACACTTAACTACTATAAAGTCCCAAGCGGACTTACAATTAGTAAAAGTGGTTGCATCATGTCTTTATCAGAGAAAATGAGTTTATGAGTAACTAGTAATGGACTTAAGTAATTAGGTATAAGAATGCAATATGAACTCAAACCTCTAGTAGCTCTTTACAATGTACTTAGTTTCATTACAAACGTACAGTGGTGACAAAAGAGGCTACCCACAGATGCCGTAATTACACGACGTAGCTACACGTTACGATATTCTATACTTCAAACACAGATAAATGTCGCAAGTCTGTATAACAAAACCGGAAAACTTTTAAAATAAATCTTGTTTAAAGCGAATGTTATTTCTCCAGTTTTAAAAGTTATAAGCTACCCGTTTTTTTTTTGATAGCCTAGGTATAATAACAACTGTATTTTAAAACGTTATTTTATTCATGTCGACAAACGAAAATGATGAAAACTAATTACAATTATATGGAGACACATTGATTCCGTTTTCAACTTCCTTGATTCTTCGGTGCAGATGATTATTCCGAAATAATGATAACGCAAGAATAATATATTGAAGAAAATATGAAAATGATATTGATTAGGTACCTATGCATTTTATTTTTATTATACTTATATTATTATACTTAATTAATTAACATTATAATACTTTTCCTAATAAAAATAACTGCGTTACGTGTATGATTGAACCAATTTTTCCACCATATGTATATTTTTTTTCGCTACTCATTCGATATTCAATATTTCTCATTTTGTGTAAAAAAGCTTTTTATGTATAAGATTGGAGTTGAAATGGAGTTTCAATTTCGTAGAGCAATTTAAGAATTAACAAATTAATCAACCAATAATTTAGTTCCTTTGTTATATCAGTCTTATTTTTTTTCTGTGCGTAAATCCCCTCGGATACCACCCACCGCATGACGTCTCGGGTACCAGTAGCCAGGGCACCAGTTGTACCCTAGAAAGGAAATCCCTGGTACCTGGACCTACCTCGGGCCATCTACGGCGGGTAGATGAGCTCCCCCCACCCCTGTGTGGGTACCCCCCATGTTCCCTTTGTGCTTCGCGCGCGTGCTCCGCAACGCGTCTCGACGTCACCCCGGCCTGCTTCTGCTAGGGTGACATATGGTCTCACCTGTCCAGGCCTACGTTTATGGAGGACGCTATTAAACTAGGGTCATTATCCACATCGCCATGATGGGTATTACAAATTATACGCGAAGCTATAAGTTTATCACTGGTGAGAGCGAAAAAAGGGATAACAACAAACATAAGAACAAGCATCGAATTTGAAAAGGAAGGCTCAACAAAGAACACTTAACATAAGCCGTACTCAATTATAAATACCGCCAGTGACTGGACATTATTAGTGAACACGTATAAAAATCATTACAGAATACGATTACCGGAGAATATCTGTACCTCAGATCCAGACCAGACATATTACTTTATGCAATTTCAAATACGTGGGAAATGAACAGCCCTAAAGATCACGCTTTAAGAGAAACAAGTACTTTGACTTAACCAACAAAATACCAAAAAAAATATATTTCGTTGTGTTGTATGCCGTGGAAGTGGGTGCTAGGTTTATACCAGCTAAATCCCTCTATACCCTGCTTAGAGACCTTGGATTGCCAAGAGCTGCAGTAAGCTCTTTTCTTGAATATCCAAAGCGGCATTGCTAGGCTCGTTTGAAATATGGTTAGGTAGAGGGGGTAACTCAGCAGACCTATTAAAACCTATTCCTGGGTTGCCCCCATCTATCACGCGATGAACCTGGCACCATGGAATCATCTATGGAACGCTAAGAAATAGGTCTTAAGGTAGGTGAATTCGAAAACTGCCCTCTCAGGTTCAACAACTGAACTTACGTAAAAACATTCAACGAGACGAGACGTCCAACTCGCGGCCAGCAGTCCTATACTAAGTAAGACTTAAACAAACATTATAGTGTTCGCGGAGGCACATTGCGATGACTTTTATCATAAGAAAGCGGAGCGCGTCAATGTCTGACTGCAAGGCAGCATGCTAAGAGTATTGTCCGAGAGCTGGGACATACCAGTCCTATAAAGGTGGATGCGGCTGCATGCTAGCGCATCCCCACAGTTTATTTGGTGATTTGTTTTTGTTTGAAATGTAGAACTAACATAGTTGTAAGATAATTGTTAATAACACATATATGGATCAATGTCTGCAATAAATTATTATTATACGTAGTACCCAATGTGATCATGTCCAGAGTCATTTTTGCGCAAAATAACAATGCATAACCAGTAATATAGCTTTCAAGTTCAACAGCGATGCCTACTTAACACCATATTTGGCTTCTTCATATATTGACTTTATATGCTAATTAAGCAACAAAATTTACAAGAATTTCATTATTTCCTATCATAATATAACAAATAGCTTCTAACGTACCTGTATAATTTGTCTATAAATCTTTTCTAGAAATAGTAGGTACTTTTAGACTCAATGATAAGAACTGTCCTCTTCGAACAGCCTGTCCTCAATATGTCATAATTATCAGAAAAACTAACATTAGCCTCCTCACAGACCTCACAGAAAACCGGAGTTAAACAATATTTTCGTTGCTTTTCAACGAGTGAGTGTGGAGTGAAGGCCCAACCATCGCCCTCTAATTCTAGGGGTGAGCAGTAAAAGGCGGCGACGCACTTCTGCCTCTTCCATTACAGGGGTCAATGGCCGGCGGTAGTCACTTACCATGAAGAAAGTGAAGCCGTTCGCCCCCTATACTGTAAAAAAAATCACAGACCCGCATGTGTACTTCTTTTGTTCTTGTAGCGTATAATTTTCACTCTACACTTTCATAATACCATTCGTTAGTATTTCATTAGTAATACAATGGTAGTACTAACGATATTAAATACCTTACAGAACGTCGCTACATCCTAGTTCGTCCCTTAAATAATAAGATAATTTAAACAATTAGTTATAGTTTTCATAGGACCCCACAATTTACAAGAGCTGTACAAACTAATAGAAATAAAATCCGGACAAGGTGACTCCAAATCGCGAACATAGGGTTACGTACAAACTATACAAGTTTAATCTAACAATTAAATTTAAATATGTCGCACTTCCTATTAACCTAAAATCGAAGGATGTATCACTTTCGGGTACTATCAGGGAGTAAAAGGTATTTTACTTCCACTTACTACACTTTTAGCACTAATAGTTTAGTCCTATCAAATAACGTTTCGTATTATTAAATTTCCACAAAGTTCTGATCAATGAATAATTCAATGGTTACTATAATAAAGTAATTCGTTAATTTTTTCATGGAAGATATCATTCTATCTAAGTATCCGTAGGTGTGTACCCTCATTTCTTCTTAAATTGGCCGCTGTCTTTAAACTAAATTTTTAAACTTTAACTAAACTTTTGTGAATGATGGCCATGACCAGCCATCTTAGTGCTTTTGAGCGTTTTATTTAGTGCTACAAAATTTTAAAATGACCTAGTGGTGTGTTTTGAGACGAACTTCCTAATGCCAATACCTAAATTGTAACTACAGTGTATGATTATCCAAGTGTATGACGTTCAGAAGTTGTCAAAGTGTGCCTGTGTGCAATTTACTTGAAATAAGAAATGTCCATACGCTTGTTTTACAATTTGAAGGGTGAGCCCTATGCTTCTTTGTTTCCTTCATTAACTGATGCTTACCTGCACAACTACTGAGGTTTGCAAACAAAAATACGACCAAAGCCATGGCAAGCATTTAAACAAATGCTATTTATATATAGAAAAAAAACAGTTAGTTAAAGTAACCTTAGTTTTTTATTTGCCAAATAATACTATAATAAAATACTACTGGCTGAAGTTTTTCTTTAATTATTGGTTTGGCATTTGACAAAAATATTTTACCACCAAACTTTGTAAGTACTTTATAAATTTTGCTCATTACATGTATTATTTTTGAAACAAACATTTTTAAATATCTTAATACGTAGAACTTAAGGGAGAATGATATCTAAAGGTTGATAATACTGGATCAGAACAATAAGCTGACAAATTTTAAAATTTAAAACATAAAGGGGTAATAAATATCTTGTCATGTTCTAAGAAATGTACATTCAAGATTATAAAGGTTTTCTTTCGTGATGGATGGTTTTATCACAGCCTGATAGCAACTAATATTAATTATTTGATACAATGTTCGTGAAAGTCTATAACGATATTCATAAAATTAAACAATGTAAAGGCTTTCAGATCCAATATGCTGATGTGAAGGTCGTTCTAGACCGTTTTTACGCACAAGGCAAGGTAGTCTTATCTCATCCTTGTGTGTGTAATACACGTGTATTGTAAAACTGTTGAATCGGCAGCAAAAAGCTAAACATTTTACATTATCATTATAAAGAGTTTAGTTGGCTATTTACTTAGTAACCAATAAGAAATCCCTTATTAGTGCATCGACAGATCATGCATCAGCATCTCGTAATGAATTATTGCTATGAATTATTGAGGTACTTTATTTAAAAATACCTACTTCTTATACAACAAATAACAAAATGTTCTCTGCATTCTACATATAGTGTCAATGACCTTCTAATTATATGTAGGTCAAGGTTATTTAATATAACGTAATTGTTGTTCGCAACAATAAAACTATAAATATCATTGTTATTCTAGAGATCTTTCTCCTTTAATACTCGCTCAGGTAACTTATCGCGTAAGCTTTCAGAATTTCAAGTAAAACTTTTAACTTTGAAAACTTTATAACTATTTATATATTTGTATACAATAGTATACATAGTAGGAAAATATATTTTTGAAGATAAAAATATGTGAGAATAGTAAAGCATTGACGATATGGTAACTTTCAAACTTTGGTGTCAAAACCGAAGAGAGAGATAGAGACTTACGTAATTCGCGAAACGCCTTAATCCATTCCGAATATTTTGAACCATGTGGTCCCAATGAATGTGAAGATTCATGTTGCTGTATGAGCTGATTGACCAGTTCCCGTTAATTTGGCCGTGTTCTTGATTTCAAGAGAAGTAACGACCAGAAATAGCAAGAGCAGTGGCCGAGTTCCTCGATTGTATTCTCTTTTTTCTATTTATAATTTCCGAACTGTAACGTTTGCTACTAAACACTGTCCAAATGCTATCCCTCGACACTGCACAAGTGGTAACGACTTACTAATACATGTTATTTTTCACTTTTACAAACATTCGTCTGTTCTTTTTGCGACCAATTTGGATTCGGTTCAACGCTACAAAACCTACGCAATTTTTAAAAGGTCTACTACGTATTTACCGACACACAATAAAAAATAGTTACATTATACAAATGATACGATAATTTTAAATCAAAACAGCTGGCGTTATTATGTGTATATAAAACCGATTACTGATGAACGTACTCATATTATGTAAAATAATTACATTTTAAAACTTAATTCACTCTTAATTTTAAGATACTTATGTTTTTTTTCTGACTAACATGTTTGATGTTTTTAAATATTCTGAATAGTAACAAATATGCACTGTTACTAACTGAACATTTAAAAACAATCGACTTGCAAGGAGACTTAAAAATGTCTTATTAGTATAATTAAATGTTGCATCCACTATCATCAACACAAGCAAAGAAAGTCGAAGAAAATGAAAAGTACACACATATACACAATTATCACACAAATAATATACGTAAATATAAAGCCATTTAAAATGAAAACAGTCTTACTGTTCTTTAAGACCTGAGTTTACAAACGGTTACTGAAAAGTAGCTTAAAATCAACAAATATATTAGGGTCTGTTGTTGAAGTCTATGCAAAACAATGTAAGATAGAACAATAATGGACAACGACAATGTGGACTTTTGTCTGCATTTAATGCTCATCGAAGAAAGCGTATAACCAGGGTCGTGTCAGCGATCGATGCGGTTAAACCAATTGACACAACCTTGCACTACACTAAAATACATTGATAGTTTGATACCTTCTCTTGCTACGGATACACAAAAGTTTTGCGTTTACCATATTGAAGTGCAGAATTATTGAGTAGAAAACCCTTTAAGATGATTAGATTAAGGTTATTATTCTGATAATTAGTGACGTTCATTTAGTTTAGACGATTGTTTTTTTCTACAATCAGCCATATTATTGTGTGTACATAACTCAGTTGTACTTTTCAGAAATTAATGTTGCTCAACTCATTTTTTTTTAAAACAAGTTTATTTATTTGTCGTATTAAAAATTGAGTAGTGACACGAAGTTTAATTTCATTTCAAAATTGGTTTGAACAATAAATCATGTGCAGTTTACAAAACTACTACAATCAACGGGTAATTTTCCGGCTTGCCGCATTCAAATTGATAAACAAAAAGTACACCTATTAGAAGTAGCGTATTATCAAACAAAATATTCACGTTGTATTTTTTTAAATATTCGGTTTCACCCTGGGAATGCTCAATGTATCACTATCACAACACAATTTTTTCTGCAGACACAACACTTTGATAAATCCATTTGTTATCTGTGATGAATTGAATAGAGAAACGACATTCTGTTAGAATTTAAGGCATGTTAGTTAAAACTTGAGTTGTACCTAAGGGTGGGTGTCACGATAGACTTGGTCAATGGGAGCGAAGTGGTAGCGCGATGGAGCAGCAGCCGTGACTGGTGAGGAGCGAGTGCACTGTGGGACACAAGCGGAGCCGGTGATGACGGCAAGGTTGCTGAGGTAGCACGAGTGCGGTGTCGCAGCTGGCCTTTGTACGTCGCAACAGTCGAGCAGACGTTTAATGCGCGGGTATTTCGGTATATCACAGCCATCGGACAAATCGCGACCGTGCGACCCGGCCTCAACGAGCGCTCTAATAATAAACTTGTTTATATTTTTTATTCCCTCCAAACTTTTATTCTGATTTCTCGTCGATGACTAGCATCGGACGCAAAGGCATCATTGTCGACCTCGAAGACCACGTGCGCTTCAAAATAGATCTCAACGCGACACTTATCATAGATTCTCATTCTTTATCAAGAACGGATTTTAGCATTTTAGCGCCAAAATACAATTTAGACGGTAGTAGTGTCGTAAAGTACCTATAATTGCGGCAGTGTGTAGGTGTGAGTGTCGGGCGCGTAGTGAGTAACTGGTGCGGCGGGTACGTACCGAAAGCGTATCGGAGATCGCGCTGCAGAAGGCGCTGAAGCCGCCAGTATGCGCAGCAGGCGGGCTGGCCGGCGGGCTGCCGCTCGCGCGGTCCATGGCGCGCTATGCCCGGCGGTGCGCGGCGGTCGGCGGAGCACTGCCGCCGCGCCACGTTCGCGCCCTCGCGTTACATAAACCTCGTTGCTTACCCGCTGCCCGCTCCCACCTGTCTGTTGTCGCTACGTTTTGGCATCACATGCAACCCAAAACAATAACACTAAATAATTATAGAAGTACTATTTTAAGCCCACTCAACGCCGATTCTGACTAATTTGTAGCACTTTGTCTTAACTTAGCTCTATGATTTAAAGCAGACATCTGTACAAAGTGTGGTATCGCAGAATGTTTATTTTTTATTTTTCGTATTAAACATCTCGACATCTATTTGATATTTAATGAAGGTAAACTAATAGGGCCAGCTTTGTAAGACTGTAGGTTGTTAAGGGTTCGTGAGCCATAATGAGTAACGAGTTGTTAGAGGTGACCTCAGGCATTGCTCGACCGAACATTTCGTGGACAAACCACGCTACTGACCTTCTCAAAACACTAAGCTAGCACTAATTTCGATTCCAATAATGACCTACTAACTAAGAACTCTTCAGTATTTCTTTGAAGCATGGAGGATTTTAACAGTATATACTCGTAATTATATTCCGCATTTAAGACGTGGATGATGATTTTGAATGTTTTAAATTATTTTTGTGTGCCCCTACCCATTTTTTTAAAATGACACTCGTAGTATTATTTAGGTAGCACAGGTATAGTATTACCTTTTCCATTCTTCAACATACATTACGTACCTGAACCAAAGATGACTGTCCGAAAGATTTAATGGGATGATTATCAGAGACTATTTAATGCAATGACACCAGACCACAATAATAACCGCATGGCTTCTCACAGCGACTGAACGGTTCGAATTCAATTCCTAGTAAATTTATCAGCCTACACATAAAAAACGGCGAAGCTCAATGCTAAATCTAAAAAAACTGAAGTTGTGAACGGAAACTGTTTTGTGACAATAAATGCTGCCGTACGTGACCCGCGCCCCTCACACTGTAAGAACAAAACAAATCATTGCATTAGCTTTCGACGACCTCAACCCTTAATCACGAATTGATTATTGCTTATGGTATAAGTATGTGTTGTACATTCATGATCGTGTAGGCGTATGGTAAAATTATTACTCATGCGATTAATTCAACGAAACAATGCGTATTTTTTCGGCTAACTCGATTTCAAGAAAACAATGTTTTAGCGCACAATGAACTTGATCTAGTTTAGATACAAAAATTTAAGCTCAATATTTTTTGGGTTCCTGTGCAGTAACATTTTGCTTCTTAAAAGATAAATATACATACTTATGTAGATTCTTAATTACAATGTACAATTCATTATTATCTACTAGCTGACCCTGCAAACGTTGTTTTGCTATTTACATTATTTAAATTTTTTTTTTTGTATTTCTTAAAATCCGTTCTTAGCTGATACTCGGTGAAAAGAATATTCCTACCAAATTTCAAGTCTTTAGCTCTAATGGTTCCAGAAATATCGTGATGAGTGACTATGTACGTGGAAATCTCTTATATATATAAAGATTATGGTTTCTGTTTAAGTCTAGGGAAAAGTAAAAATTTATCATCATCAACAGCCTATAATAGTCCACATAGGACATAGGCCCTCCTTAGAAGGGAGGTTTTAGCCTACTGTACCACGCTGGCCAGACGGGTTGGTATAGGGTTTGTGTCAAGCTTTCCTTCTCTTTGCAGTGCTGTTGTCCTAGGAAGTAATCTCGCAGAAGGAGGCGGCGGAGAAGGCCCGGGAGGACGACCTCCACTCGGACCCGATCCGCCGCCGGCGAACCGGGCGGCGGAGGCGCACTTATCACCGCCTCATGCCGCCCTGAGTGTGGCCGCGGGTGGACGCGGTGGGTTTCCCCTACACCCGCATTAGTTTGGCCAGCCGCGAGGGGGCAGCGTCCACGTGTGCCGGACGTCGCCTAAAGAGAGGAAAAAATTTTGAGACGGAGCCCGCAACAGGAGCGGGCCGGCGCTAGGAGGGGTCCGGATGTCTTGATAACAGCTGATCCCTCCTATTACAGGCGCAGAGTGGCACACCGTGTGGTTTTAGTCGGTCCGAGTCCGACACACCACCCCGCCGCAAACCCCGGTGGGGTGACGGTCCGAGGGGATTTCCAAAGGTAAAAAAAAAAAAAAGGGTTTGTTTCAAGTTTTCCTTCTTTTAAATTCCTCCTTTTAAGTAAAAATTCATTAACCATTTTTGAGAATCATGATGTTTTTAGTTTTTTTGTGTTAAAAAAAGCTTTCCGGCCCAGCTTCAAACGGGAGTAAGTTAGAAGAACTACAGTTCTCCAATACACAATTTTTAAAGATCTTTTAAGGTTTAGTCGACGTAATTCATATTAATTAATTATTCGGCGACTTCATTGTCAAATATTAATTGATCTACTTACATAACAACTTAATTAGTTTTTATTTTATATAGACCTTCAATGAAGAATTATCTAACTGGTACCAACTCGGCATTCATTGTGTGGTTCATGAATAATTAGCGGATAAATAGACAAACGCGGAAAGTACGCACCATTTTAAAAATAAAGCTTTATTTCTATTTTCTATGTGGATCAACTGAATATTTGTCATTACGAATAAATTCCAACTGCGTAGGAATTAATCAATCACCAAAATTCATTACGCCCTTACTTGATCCTACACTTAAACTTTTATTAGAGTAGTTACATACTTACAAGGGTTATTATTCATATAAATAGGGTATATTATTCATATAGCTATTGAAATATCCATCACCATTATTCAAGGAATATAAAAATCTCAGTAATGTGAAAATGTACTGAAAATTTACGGGTAATTAATTAATTAATTATTTTTTTAAATACAACGGGTTATCGTCTGCGGTATTTCCGGACCGATACGACCTTGAAACCTTCAAGAAAATAGCGTACTCCTTCCTGAAAAGTCGGCAACGCGTTTGTGACTCCTGAGTTGCAGACGTTCATGGGATGCGATGGTCACTTTCCATCAGGTGACCCGTCTGCTCGTCTGTCCCCTCTAAAAAATAAAAAAAAACAAACAAAACATACATTTTAGTAACTAACTGTTACATCAGGAAAGCCTACTTTGCATCGGAAGTTCGAAAGTTTAAATTTTTGAGCGTTTACTAAGTACTTATTTAATACTTATACGACTAGGAATTAGATCTTAAATTTGAATTTGAAACAAGTAGATGTATGCGAGTACTCTCTCGTAGTCAGTGTCGCATGTATAAATACACACTATAATAATGAAATACAAATGAATTATGTCAAAAATGATATTTTTTTACTAACTGAAGTACCTGATTAAAAATACATTGATAGACGACAATTAGAAGACAAATATTTGTGAGATATGATTCTATATACACCAAATAACACATTAAATACTGAAAATTACTGGTCAGTTTTCATTACCTCTCTAATTCAACCTGAATATATTTTCATACTTTGTTGAACTAATGACACTACATTACACACATATATGACTAGCAAGATCTAAAACTTGTGGGTCGTTTTTATTTATGAAACACCAACAAAAATTGGCATCATACATTTTTAGGTCAGTGCTCCCTTTTCTTTGGAATGTACAAAGAAATCGTACATAGCGTGAAGCAAATAAAATCAAATACCGTACCCATGACAAATGACACTCTTTGGAAAGACTTAAATATTTCACATGTTTAAGTTTTTCCAAGAATATCAACATCACTTTACTTAACCATTTATAAATAGAGATTATTACTCTTAAATTAGATTTCTTATTCAGTAACACACACTGATTTGATCCTTGACCGACTGTTTTTTTGCTTTGTGTCAAGAGGTCACAGTTTCAGTACTTTACACCAACTATTTGTATCGTTGTTGCTGCAGTTTATAAAGTTTACAAGACAACATTATGACTATGTCGTAAAATAAAGCTAGGGCGAATTTTTGTATGATTTATTGTTTGTTTAAAAGGTCTAATCTCAAATTAAAAAAATTGTATCATCATCATTATCATCATCCTATCGCAGTCCACTGCTGGACATGGGCCTCTCCCATTGCACGCCACTTAGATCGATTTTGGGCTTCTCGCATCCAGCTCCTGTCAGCCATCTTGAGCAAATCGTCACTCCACCTGGCCTGTGGGCGTCCTACACTACGTTTGCCGAGACGCGGTCTCCACTCAAGAACTCGTTTTCCCCGACTTAGACTATAGAGAAACGCCGAGCATAGCCCTTTCCATAGCACGTTGAGCGCCTTTGAACTTCTGGACCAGTCGTACCCTAAGTGTCCACGTTTCGGCTCCGTATGTCATAAAAAATTGTATAGTATGAATATTAGTGTACTATTTCGCGTATTTTAGCAACAGTGACCATAAACGCGATTGAAACTGCGGCGGACGGGGAACGAACGCAAACAAATAGTATTTTATTTGATAGACTATCCGAAGTTGTTACAGATTTCTGTAACAGCATGAACTGCTAACGCGTTACTATGCTTCCACCCGGAACTTCACACATAATTAATACACGATTGTTACTAAAATCTGTTCTGCAATATTTAAAACAATTTTATCTATTCTATCAATCAATTTATTTATATATTATTATTTGTTAACTTGAACAAGCTAATCTCAGGAACTGGTTCCAAAAAAGCTTTTAATCTTGGATAGCCCGTTTATCGAGGAAGGCTATGGGCTACATAACACACGGTAAGCCGGTAACGCTAGCCAAGGATAAAAAAATTGTTGCAAAACGGGGAAATTTGAGAGAGGCAGATAAAGGGCGCGGGTCAGCTAGTGTGTTTATATAGTTTTACTATTTCAGCTTATTAGACTTCAGTCTGTCAACCACCTGCAGTTAAGATGGCTAGGTATCAGTGTAATGAATGGCAAGGTAGATATAGATTGCCTCGGTGGTAGAGTGCAGAGGTAGCGTATACGACTGCTGTGCCGAGGTTCCGGGTTCGATTCTCGAGTCGGACCAAATGTTTTTATAATCTGCAAGTATTTGTTTCAGAGTTTGGGTGTTTCTATGTATAACATATAAGTACAAATGTTACAATCAATAAATCTAGCTTAAATAATACAAGCTCTGCTTTGTTTGAAACTAGATGGCGTTATGAATAAGATGTCCGAAATATTAATATTATTTTATTTTCACTTCAATTGTTATTTACGAACATAAATAATCCAACAACTTTGAAGGGTAACTTAAGTTACCTTGTGAGTAAGCTACATTGCGTGCAAAACTAGTTCTCACTAACGTTGTAAACGGGGAACAATTTAATAACTTTATAGTGCTATTTATATTACGAACTTTGTACATTTTGCAATAATTCTATTGGAATGTGAAAATATGTCATAAATTATTTTGTTATCTTTCCTGAGGCCTTTTTAATAGTTTAAAGTAATTAAATGCATAACGTTGAAACAATAAAATTTTAATTTACGTACTTTTATTTAATATTTTTATTTATCACGGATATTTACAAACATGTTTTTATATTTTAATAATGCTTCCGTGAGCCAAGAATAAGTTTGGTGATGAACAAACAATGTTACTTTTATGGTTGTGTTTATAGCTATTGCTTAGACAAGAGGTCTTTGGGCGACACGAGGCCTTTAGATTCGCAACTTTAAGAAGAGTTAGTTTTTTACATGATAAAGCGCCTTTCCGGCGTTCTCCGAACCAGTGCCTTACTGGATTTTTGCTTCTGCTTAACATTCGAGAAGTCAAGAATGGATGAGCGGTTTTCAAGTAGGGAGGGACTTTTACCGACTTCCAAATAAACTGGTTTTTTTTTACAGTTTATTAAAAAAAAATGTTTTAGTTTAAACTAATACAGTGTTTAAAATAAAATTAACTAACTAAAACTATATATATTCATAATAATAAATAATGCTTAACAATAACAACTTGACACGTCTATCATTGCAATGAAAATGATTTAAGTATAATAATTATAATTCATCAACATTTTTTTGTAATTCTAGGATTACGAAATCATAATGACATAATAAGTGACATTGGATTCAATAACAATTTTTTTAAAATGGATTAAAGTTTAAAAGTTTTTTTTAAACTTGAATCCATTTTAATTTTAACTCTCATGTTTATACGTATAATGTCTTTATTTTATCGTATAAGAGCGCAATCGTGCAGAATATTCACCATTGACTACCGCCGGCCATGGGCACCTGCAAGTCAATAGTCAAAAGTACGTTATCGTCCTTTAAGATCCTCCTACCCCCCCCCCCCCCCTCACCCCTCCTTCTGGTAGCCTCACTCCATCGGTAACAAGCAACTAAAGAATCGGAAAGAATTACTTTGGCAAGCGTCCACAAGCTCCAAGTCTTTACAAACGCTTGAATGCCATTTACACGCTTGCGAGTGTGCTAATGTGTTCCGGACGGGCAAACATAGCAGACGTAGACATATTTTTTATATACGGAGGCACTAAACAAAAAAAAATATCTCTAGCCCTACTGCTCAACGAAACTGCTCAATCAGTAGAGCATTGAGACCTAATCTTGATTTCCGACTGCTCAACTACAATACTTCAAGTATCAAATTAAGCAGTGTAAATACGTTGCAAACGCTTCCCGCGAGCTTCCTTTGATCTGTGTTCAAATAACGGCACTAGTACCGATCGACGACAAGCATACGCGAGCCGAGCCAAACAGTCCGTTTATAAGCTTGTATTTGTGGATACTTGTCAAGGCTCGCCATGCGTGTAAACGGCCTATAATACTGATTTTCTGTCAGGCCGTGGTATCATTTCGGTCGAACCAGCGCTTTTCTGCCGGAGCATGGCACTTCCGCGGCTATTTACCTTATTTATTTATTTATAAGTAGGTACCTATTTATGTGCGGGATATATTAGTTACTTATATTGTTTATTATATATATTATATTAGACAATATTCTCCATTTATTTTTTAAAATGATTTCGTGTATTCAACTTTTTTTTAATAAATTTCTTTAGCGATGCCGTTTGTTAATATTCGTTGTGGAAAATAGCCACAATAAATCTCAGTGTAAATGTTTGCACATTAATGCAGTGTTACCGTTCATCGACAGAATCAACCAATCACCGAGGCAGTAACTACTTGTGTGTGTGATTTATGTTTTTCACAATATGAAACAAACATTCAACAAAACATTTCAATATCCAGAGCTAACAATATTAGCGCTCGTTTAAACACCTGTTTACATATTGTAAGTTCGTAATATCGTCACGACTTTCAATAATTGTTTTCATAGACAACTATATGGCAGTAGGGTTACCAAGCTGAATTATATGTCAAATTAAAACAAAATCTATGCAACATGAACCAACATTAATATTTATACGTAACTAACTGACCCGACGAACTTCGTACCGCCTTAGAAATAATAAATTAGGTGACAAATTTGGTGACATACCGAGAGCAACGCTAGCTATCGGGTCCAATTGTATTTTCAAACCATCCAGGAACCCATTGAAATATACACACAAAATTTCAACCAAATCGGTCCAGCCGTTTAGGAGGAATTAGATTACTAACACACCTACAGAGAATAATATACTCGTATATTAAGATGTACCTCGAAATGTACAGAGATTAATTAAACGCAAATATGACGGATTCAATGACAGGTGTATGACAAACAGAATAACTACTACTAAAATTACAGAATATAAAAAGATAATAATAAATGCATGGGCAAATAATAAGACGGTATAAAAAAAGAAAAGATCACCTGGTCCAGACGGACTGCACAACTTTTGACTTAAGTGGTTCCGAAGTGTGTTTGGCATCTCAATTCCAGGCTACATTGGATTCGTGTTCATTACCCCCCCCCCCCCCCCCCCCCCCATTTTTAACCGCTGGCATAACCCACTTACTCTATAAATCTGGTAGTGTCATGGATCCCAAAAATTTTAGACCTATTAACTACATGTTTACCAACCATGTATAAACTTCTAACATTTATTCTGAGACTCAAAATTACTTTACACATTAATAATAATTCCATTATGTCAGTTTCTCAGAATGGATGTAGAAGTGGGACCCGTGGCACTAAAGAGCTCCTTATCATTGACGTGACCATTAGCCAACAGGTACGTCGTAATCTAAGAGTTTGGTGACATGCTGGATAGACGGTAAGAAGGCTTAGGTATGACTCGGTTCCACATATATGGCTTTTGAAGGTGCTAGAGTTGTATAAAATTGATACAACTCTGTGCACTTTCTTAAAGTCATGTATGGTACAATAATAATAATAAATCTTCATTCAGGTAATTTTAAAAAGTTAGTTACTGCTGTCTAGTTAAAGTACATCAAATAATATTCATGTGGCAAAGGGCGGGTTGCCTCTGACCCTCAAACTAGGTGTGTACCTGTGTTTTGGAACGAAGTTCCCTATCGCGCGTTGTGAAAGGGGGCTAGACGGAAAAAAATCTCACGAAAAGTTGTAACGACACTTTTTATTTTGAATTGTCACTTGTCAGTCATTCAGCGCCATCTATCGAATAGATAGGAAATCATTACTTTTCATCTCAGTAAAATTAAAATTTATTTTCTTAGGTTGAGCAAAAAATATTGTATTCGACATCATTTCTCAAGGAGATTTTACCAATGTATAAATAGTTTTAATTAGAAACCAACTGAAAAATATGTAGTAAAATTAAAATCATGTCGAATCAGTTTTACTCGATCGTCACAACTTCGTTCCTATCGGGTGTCCTACGACACCACACGGCTTTTTTTTTAGTCGTTAGTGGTTTCTCGCTCTGGCCACATAATAGGTACAAATTCTTAATACTAAATAATAAACTAGCAAAGGGAACATGCAGCGTGTGTGTATTGTTTATTAAGAATGTATTTAGGTAACATGTGCGTGTAAACAAATGTATGATGTGGATTTAAGTGCTAGTTTTGTGTGAAGGTATGCTTTGTATATCCTTTGTTTCCATAATATAAAATTTGGTGGTATAGCTTAACAATATGTTTCATGTTTGGGTACAGACTGATACATTGCATAATTAGATAAATAAAATACTTATAAATTAAATCTATACAAACAGAGAAAGGTCAGCAAATGTCTGTGTTAAATGTGCTCTCAGGCGCCTTTCATAATCAATGGAGTTCAAGTATCTTTTTATATATATCAAATATCTTTCAGCTTTGCAGTCAATAGCTCCTGTGACATAATTATTCGGCTTTTTGAAGCGCAGACAGGTAGCGCATTTTGCTTCTTCCGTCTTCTTGGTGCAGTCCTTTAGCGAGTGTCCTAACTCCCCGCAGTACCCACAGGTGTATGACGTCTCTCGACACATTTTGGCTGCGTGCCCATACTGCTGGCACTTGTTATATCGAGTAAAATCTCTAACAGGACAAGATAACCAGTTCACAAATACTCTGTCTCTCGTTATTAGGGCTTTTCGGATGTTTGCAGATACTGCAATAACATAGTTACAGGTCTCAGCATCTTTCTTACTCGACTTGGTGCTTAACCTACTTTGAGCTCAGGAACGTTTCAAGGCAGCAGCCCTGCACCTTATCTGCTAGATTCTGGTGGTATAAGCAAGTAAAACTTCCTTTTCCTGCCTGTTTACAATCTGGGCTAACTTTTTAAATTTTTCAATGTCTCCCTTTATGTCCACGCTGATTACGACGCCACCTCTTACTTGCAACTTCATTTGTTGAGGATAGATATTTTTTTTTACAAAAGACTTGGTGTCATCGCTTGATCTGCCTTTATCATTGGGATAAATAACCAATGAGTTCAAGCTTGGCTTTGGAATATAATTTTTAACCATGTCGGCAAATGATGTTCCGGATGTCTATTTGGATGATTCATCAATGGTGCACTTAATGTCATATAGGTTTTTAGATAGGTCAATTTGGTCCTGAAGAGTTTAGGCAGCTGTGCTGGCTCTGAAGGCTTTAATTTTTGAGGGACTAATATTGTACTGCCATTTGAGAGGTACCGCTGCCCACTATTCGACACAATATGCTGATACGTAACTTCTGCTCCGAGTTCATTGCAATGAAGAACTGATGAGCTATAATTCGTTTCTATCTACGAATAATAACTTCGAGAGTTTCTATCCATCCTTTCTCTCATAATCATGCTCTTTAGTAGAGGATTTGATTTCTTGTAGTTTCTAAGATCCGTCGGTATAAAACAATTTGGCTTTACAGACAACCCTAGGCTCAACAGCTGCTCATAAAGACTATTCAACACAATAATTTTGAATGCTTTACGTACTGGAAGTCTCTCATTATACCTATCGAAGTGTGTTTTAAAAATATGAAAGCATGTTTAATAGCGTTTTTATACATGTGTTTGTTGATAAAGTGTGGGAGGGTGAAGAGAGTGATCGGAGGTACTGCAGTAGAATGTGGTATAACGCCTTCGTTTGTATTTTATATCACTATTCATTTGCTATGTCGCGTAACATATTGAAATATACCATTATGCCATTACCATAAATCGAATGGGTAACGTTACAGTTCTGTTTGATTTAAAACCGCGTGCCTTTTAAAGAAGTACAGACAATAAAGATAAGTAGAAATAAAAACACGATAATGTCTTTGCCCGCATGATCAGGGGCTCTAATCCGGTCTCCCAAAGTTTGATTCCTACTTATGACAGCTTCGTAACTCTTATGAGTATCTATATAATTGACAACTTGTAGTTAGGTACTCTAAAGGGAGTGACTACAAGTTTCATCAGAATCTCTAAATCTTCTTTTGTTTAATTACACTCAGTTAGATAAGTCAATCCTAGTAGAGTCGGAATAAATGTGATGAAACTACCAGATCATTTTGATTAACTCAGAGGCTCAAATGATAATCAAATCGGTGGCGTGTTCGTGTTTTTTGCGTAAAAGTGGTCTTATTTATGTTATTGATAGCGTGTTAAATAATACGTTTTTATTTATGTTATACAACTATTCATTATAGATAGATAGATAGATAGATAGATAGATAACTCTTTATTGTACAAAAAAATATAATAAAAAGAAGAAATCAGTTTGTATACATTGTGTGTCTTATATCTAAAGTTAAATTAATGTAACATGGAGAGTAAAGTGTTAAAATTTGTACAATTGGCGGCCTTATCGCGTTTTGCGATCTCTTCCAGGCAACCACTGGATGGAGAAGGAGAATAGGAGTGAGATAGGGGGTTGCAGTTTGTAGATCGGAGTTTTTTGTAAATTAAGACTAACGACTATTTGATTATACAAACTAATTATTAATTAAATTTGATTATTCAAACATATACACTAAACACATACACACATCACTACACAATAAATTCATTACACAAAATATACATTAAACAGTGACTATAGAAGTAAGAGACAGATAAATATAAGATTTCTGACTGAGTGAAGGGACCCTCGCTTAGCAGCTTCGGAAATGCTCCTTCAGCAACCTTTTGAAACAAGGCAGTGTTTGTGCTCGTCTGATGGGCAGTGGCAATGCATTCCACAAGCGTATAGACTGCACTGTAAATGACTTGTCCATAAAAGTCGAGGTGTGCTTCGGCATTTCCAAAGTCAAGCTCTCTGACGATCTTAAGGACTTTGAATGCATATCACGTAGGAATCTGAAGCGTTCCTTTAAATAAAGGGGAGTGTTGGGATTAAAGAGAATATTGTGTAATAGTGAAAGGATATGAATATTCCGGCGAAGACGAATGAGTAACCAGTTAAGCTTATTCCGAAATTCAGAAATATGGTCAAATTTGCGCAATCCAAAGATGAACCTTATGCAAAAGTTTTGGAGCCGCTCAACCTTATTAAGTTGGTCTTCGGTGAGATTGCGATAGCTGGTATCTGCGTAGTCAAGGATTGGGAGAAGAAGGGATTCTGCAAGGGCAATTTTGGTCGTAATTGGTAAAAAGTTACGCAGCCTTCTCAGAGATCCAACAGAAGTAAACAGTTTCCTACTGACTTCTTGTAGTTGCGGACCCCAAGACAAGTTTTTATAGAGGTGAATTCCCAGATTTTTAATGGTGTTCGAGATCGGAACTAAGGCCCTATCGCAGTATATTTGGGGCTGATGTGACCAATCGACTTTTGATAATGTCCTAGTGCCACCGATAATGATTGTTTGTGTTTTAGATGGATTCACTATTAATCCGTATTGCCTGCTCCACGTACAAATCTACTCTATATCCCGGTTAATAATCGAGATCGCTGCTCCTAGTTGTTCCACGGGTGCTTGAGCATAGATCTGCAAATCGTCTGCATAAAGGTGGTAAGATGAAGCTAAGTTATTGGAAATAGAGTTTATAAAAACCACGAAGAGCAAGGGAGATAAAACGCCACCCTGTGGTACGCCGGCAGTTGTAGTGCACCAACCAGAGAGTCTTTCATCGATTCGAATACGCTGCCGACGCCCGAACAGGTAGTTACGAAACCAGTCAACAACCGTCGGAGATATGTTAAGAGAGCACATTATGGCAAGCAAGACGTCGAAGTCAACAGTGTTAAAGGCGTTACTAAAGTCTAGCAGCGCCAGCACAGTTAGCTTGCCATCCTTGCCATCAAAGCCTGACCGTATATCGTTCGTGATATGAACCAGTGCGGTGGTGGTGCTATGTCCAGGATGAAAACCAGATTGGAGGGAATTCAGAAGGGAATTTTTACAAAGATAGGGATTAATTTGGTTGTAGACAAGACGTTCGAGAGTTTTAGATAGGAAGGGTAGGATAGAAATCGGACGATAATCGGAGAAACTGGATGGATTTGATTTCTTAGGTAATGGAGTTACTAATGCTTCTTTCCAAGCAGTTGGAAAGTTTCCGGTTGCCATGGAGAAGTTAAATATGTGAACAAGGACAGGAATGATTTCTTCTAGGATAGGCAGGATCATATCACGGCTGATACCATCGCTACCAACTGCGTTGGAGTTAATAGAGAGTATGCTCTTCCTAACATCACAATCGGAAAATTGACTAAAGACAAATGTAGGACAGTCTAGAGTTGGGAGAGAAGAAAGATATTGTATCGTGTTATTTTTTATTGTCCCGTCAAAAGGAGACGACGTGGAGAAGTGTTGATTCATCAATTCGATATTTACGTTTTTGGAAGCCGTATGTTGCCGTGACTTCCCAACTCCTAGTGATCGAAGAAACTGCCAGACCTTGGCCGGATCCCCATGTTCAACAGAGGTATGGATGAATTGGCGTTGTGCATTCCTACATACCTTGTTGCAGCGATTCCGAATTGCGACGTATTTCTCCCAATTTGTACTAGTTGGACAGCGCTTAAATCGGGACTTAACTGCGGATTTTTTAGACAAGAGGAGTTTTATATCTGCAGTAAGCCAAGGAGATGGCAGATGCTTGACTTTTATTTTGCGCAGTGGAGCGTGTATGTTGTATAGACTGATCAGAGTATTATTGAAAAAGTCTACTTTTTGGTCAATGGAACCCAATTCATATAAACGACCCCAGTCACTGCTTAGAGCTGCAATAGAAATATATATGTATATATATAAGAAAAACAAAAAATAATAAATAATAATAATAAAAATAATACAATATAGACCGAAAAATGTATAATGTTGGCGACGCCAAACGTAAATAAATAAATAAATAAATAAATAAATATAGGGATAGAAAACTATAATACAAATATACAAGTTGTTTTAACTTGTAGTGGTAAATCTGTGGCGACTTCTACATACAGTGAAACCAAAACATATTACAGCGCCCTCTAACAAAGACACATCGAACTACGAAGTGACTACTAATCCTGTGTCGCGATATGGATGGTTCTCACGTTACTCAAAAAGTAAATTTCAATAAAACGTGTAGCGCGAAGCCACGCATATATGGGTGCCAGTATTAGCCAGCTAAATAAACCATAATACAAAGACGCGATGTGAACGCAAAACTACTGTTTAGCAAAGGAAATACAAGAAACGAAAGTTACGCTCACGATATTGATAAAGATTAAAAATAATATCCATATCTTGAATAGGGGTGACTTAATACGTTATTACATCGTTTGAAACCGTGACTTCGTATAAAAATTTACCATCTTATAATGTTTCAGTATCGTATAACCGCGGGACATTAGACAGTCTATTGTGAAAAAAATATAATACACCATTGTTTAATAAAAAGATAATAATATATAAATCACGTTAGACAGCAAGCTTTTCCCCTTAATTTAGAAAGAGAAGTCAATATCGATTTTTGACCTTGTAACTTTTAGTTGAAGTTTTGGAACGAAGTACGTTATCGCGCGTTACACCCTCTGAGTAGATGGGAGCGAGTCCGAAAAATGCGTGACAAGACTTTTTTCGACACCTCAGTTGGCGCGTCGACGTTCACATCTTTTTCATATTTTGGAACGAAGTTTCTTATCGCGCATTACACGTTCTGAGCGGATGGGAGCGAGACCGAAAAATGTATACCAAGACTTTTTTGCGACACTTCAGTTGGCGACGCCAAACGTCTACCAAAAAGAGACAGGAACTTCGTTCCAGCCGGGGGTCCATAGACCTCACACGCCGTTTCATATATAGCAAACGTTTACAAAAAAGCGTTTTATTCCTTATCTTGAATTTTATTATTTAAACAATAAATAATTATTCAAAATTTGTAATAATGAAACAAGAAATATACCTATAAATGAAATTTTAATAGGACTTATGAGATATTAATAAAAAGGCCTAGTAAGCCTAAACTTCCCTACAAATATGGCTCATACTAAACTAAATGTTTTAACCATTGTATTTTTTAGGTAAACAACCTGATGTAGCTTCGTTACGAAACTCGAGCAATCTAAAACATTTATGTGGGGCCACTGTCATATCACCGCGTTTTGCTCTAACTGCAGCCCATTGTGTGACATCCAAAGCCGATGAATACGTACTGAAACTGAATAATGTTTGCGTTAAAGACCATGACATAGCCCCGTCAGCCACAATTTTGGAAATAATTATAAATCAATCATATGATCCGTAAGTATTAAACTGATTCGTATTTTTTTTTAGTACGAAGTTCCTTATCATTTTTTAGGTTTATAAACCACCGTAAGGAACGAACTAAACTGAAGATTACCGTCTCGAATATAAACAATAACAGGCTTTTTACAAAGTTTTTCCAACCCCAGAAAATATTTTTCTTTCTCGGTGACAGATACCCTATGTTTTTTGTTAGGTGCCTATATCTATGCAAAATATTCATTCGTATTTATAAAATTTAGTAAATAAAAATCGTAAATAAGGTTTAAACAACAATACTTACATAAAATGGAACGAGATTGGGATTGAATAATCCGCGGCAACACTACATTCACACGTTTGATTTCAGAGTCACGAGAGCGCACGACATAGCCATTTTGCGGTTTGCTGTTCTTGATGACATAACCTGGCTTAAACATACATTACCAAGATCCTCCTTCGGTTTATCAGGTAATTGTGCTATGATGTAATCTTTAGGGATATATGGAACAGGCGTAAATACCAAGTAATAAATGCACCATTGGACGCTTAGAGAAAATTCCGTTGCTACGTTGTAATACTTATTTTAAGAACTTTATCTTCTTAGTTTATTTGTGAACAGATTAACCAGTAATAACAAATTGTTTACACGTTTTTAGGGTTCCGTAGCCAAATGGCAAAAAATGGAACCCTTATGGATTCGTCATGTCTGTCTGTCGGTCTGTCCGTCCGTATGTCACAGCCACTTTTTTCCGAAACTATAAGAACTATACTGTTGAAACTTGGTAAGTAGATGTATTCTGTGAACCGCATTAAGATTTTAACACAAAAATGAAAAAAAAAACTATAAATTTTGGGGGTTCCCCATACTTAGAACTATAACTCAAAAAAATATTTTTCATCAAACCCATGCGTGTGGGGTATCTATGGATAGGTCTTCAAAAATGATATTGAGGTTTCTAATATAATTTTTTTCTAAACTAAATAGTTTGATAAAACAAAAAAAATAAATGATGTACATTACCATGCAAACTTCCACCAAAAATTGGTTTGAACGAGACTAGATCTAAGTAGTTTTTTTTTAATCTATACTAATATTATAAAGCTGAAGAGTTTGTTTGTTTGTTTGTTTGTTTGAACGCGCTAATCTCAGGAACTACTGGTCCGATTTGAAAAATTCTTTCAATGTTAGATAGCCCATTTATCGAGGAAGGCTATAGGCTATATATCACCACGCTAAGACCAATAGGAGCGGAGCACCAATGAAAAATGTTTCAAAAACGGAGAAAATTTATTACTATTGAGAGACGCAGACGAAGTTGCGCGGGTCAGCTAGTACGTGATAAATCTATAACTTAATTTAAATAAATACACTATTATTAAAACATCGATCAAAGTTACAACGAACTACAAGAACTTTTATATTATGTTACTTCCTGCTACGGAACCCTTCATGGGCGAGTCCGACTCGCACTTGGCCGCTTTTTATTACTAGCTATTTAAATGTTATATGGCACATGCAATAAAAATGCCCGAAGATCAGTGCACTGATACTTACTTCTAATAAAAAGACTAGAAAAAATTATGAATATAACTAGTAACATACTTATCTATTTATAAAAATGTAACTATTCCAACAAATTTAACTTTGTACCTACTCTATACTCAGTGGTATCGAACGCCGCGATTGCAGTTGGATCCTCGGCCACATACCTAACAATTTTCAGAGTTCATTTACTACCAGTCGTAGTATTTGAACTATTAAAAACTTGCTTAGTACTATAACAGTATACAATTTTTTTTTTCTTTAGAAGAGCCTTAAAGACTTAGATCGTCTAGTTCAGATATAATTTAAGCATGGAGGACAACGACCGCATTTCAGGTGAATGTGCAGTATATGGATACGGTTATCGAGACGTTCGAACAAAGGAAACTTCAGAGATATTGTTGGCCGGCACGTTGAGAATAATATCATTAGATGAATGTGAGAGGAGACTTGGTCCATTCGTGACTCCAAAATACGACCACGGCATGTTGTGCGCTACTGGTGATGGCATCGACGCTTGCCAGGTAACGTATAGTAGAACAATAAAATGATTAGTCGACGTAAAAAAGTATTAAACGGTGAGATCTTGATAAAAAGCTTGGCTTTAAAATATTGACTTGTGGCATGGTAAGTTTTAAAGTTTAGCTGTTCACGATATATAATTTTATCAATAAGGGAATTTACGCAATGAATAAAAACGATGATTTATTTCTCCACATAATACATTTTTACATAAATATAGCTTGCACAAGAATTATTACTACATTAAGATCAACATTTATAAAAAGAAGAAAGATTACCTGTTAAGTATGTAGAATTGATTCGTACTATGTACAGAGAGTCTAGCACTCATGTACGGTCGGTCACTGATCAATTTGGTTTCTCTGTAGGCTAGCACCAGGGATGCGTCCTAAGCCCATTCCTCTTCCTGTTGAGATGGAGGAGGCACCTTTGTTCATGCTGTTTGCAGATGACATTATGTTGGTCGGTGAAGACGGGGATGAGGTCCAGAACAGACTGGAAAAAGTTTTCTAGTTCTGCTGATTTTTAAGTCAACATTCTCCAGAATGTTGCCTTGAAAATTAGCAGAGCTAAATTTGAGCACATGTTCTCCGGCTCTGCATACATACGAAGCTCATTTGTAATAATAATTTGTAATGAAAATATTTTTATATTTTTTTTTTCGATGTTTCAAAAATAAACCATACGTGCTATAGCTAGACATTTGGTATACGAGTATATAGAAAAGTCTATTGATACCGCTTCTCACTGTTTAGAAAGTTAACTGTTTTTTTTTTATTAATATACTATCTATGACTACTAAATAAAAAATAAATGAGTGATTATGTTTAAAATGCATAGAATAACTCTTCTCTTCACTTACTAATTTAAATTAATAAAACTTCTTCTAGACTAGAACTGTGTGTTCTAGTCTAGAAGACAAACAAATAGACTTTTAAACTCCCATTTTCATAGGCATATTTTTATTAAAGAACTAAAACAAATTCAGTAATTTTGCCTATAATTGATATTATACAACATACATTAGTATGTGTGCATTTAAATACGCATTCTTACTTTAGGGCGACTCTGGCAGTCCTTTGATTTGTGCTGGAGGTACAGTAGAGGGCATCAGTAGCTACGGAATGAGCTGTGCAGTGCCTGGTATTCCCGGAGTTTACACAAGCGTGGGATTTCATTTGGAGTGGATTCGAAAAGTTATAAAAGATGAGTGGAATTAATATTGAAGTGTCTCCATATTAAAGTTATATCATGATATCTACGACGTTGTTAAATAAGTACCAATTACCTGCGTGACATACGCACTATTAGCACATAACCACACACATAACACACACACATAACCACAGCACCACATATTAATAAATTGTCAAGTAGACTCAGCTCAGCAGCATACGCAGTAAGAAAAATTCGAGAGTTGACTGATGTTGATACAGCATGCCTTGTTTACTTCAGTTATTTTCATAGCATAATGTTCTACTGTGGGAGAATGCTGCCGACATTCCAACTATTTTTGTACTGCAAAAGAGAGCGATTCGAGCACTTTATAATTTAGGCAATCGTTGTTTATTGAGGCAGAAATTTAAATTCCGATTTTATAATAAAATCCCAAATAATATTCAAGACTTGAGTATTAACAAATTTAAATCCGCAATAAAACATGGCTTGTGCCAGAGGGACTATTACGCAATTGTGGATTACATAGAAGACAAAAATGCTTGGGATTAATTAGCGCAGGCTATTCCTTAAGAAAAAATGTGGTGTGGGCTGGTGTGTTTTTATTATTATTAATTTTCTATTTTTTATGGTTCACTTCAATCCCTCTTTTATTCGATTTTTGTTTCTTAATCTTGTTTTCTCTTCATTGTATGTTTACCTTTTAGTCCTTAATAACGGACACACTGGCTCACATCAAAACAATGTTGTGGTATATTTAATAATGCCATTCTATGTATCTGTGAATCACAAAAGAGTAACCATGAGTTTGTTTGCCTTTCTTCTCATAAGGGTCAACCAATTGGAAACAGACTGTTGTAGATCGGCGCAGGCAGATCATAGATTTTGTATAAGTTTAATTTTTATTAAATTTATTTGCATACTATTTGAAAAAACAGAGATTGTTGCTATTGTGTGTGTTGATCTTTGACTTTAGAGTCTACATAAAAGACAATTTCAAACAATTTTAAAAATTTATGAAACAAAGAAGAGTTTGAGTTAATTTTACCCTTTCTTTTGTGCGAAAATTCCCCTCGGATACTACCGATGGCGGTTTTGTCGGACTCGAAACGACTAAAAACCTCACGTCGTCTCGGGTAGCCGGGGAACCACGTGTACGCTAGAAAGGTAATCCCTGGCACACCCACGGACAACGGGCCATCTACGTCTTGTACATGACCACCTCCTGTTCTCTTTCACACGATGTTTTCTTCCCCCTAGAGGGCGCGCGTTCTCCACCACGCATAGCACCGTACATACATAATTTTAACCTCTAAGAATAAGCTAACTGTTTTTGTTAGAAGAAGACCCCTTTGGTCCGGAATCTCAATCTCTCAATTGGATGTCTTTATCAAACCCGCTGTTTAAGACATTGAAGGTATTATACGTGAAACAGACAACTAGTGACGAGCGACGTCTAGAATTTTTTCACTTTCGCGTTCTATGATATACGATAAGATTAATATGAATTACAGCGATCAATTGGGTAAGTATATCTACAAATAAATAAATGAATTACGTTGTAAATATATCTTTTCGGATAATTCTACACTTTAATTATTTCTGGTATAATTAGATGACGTAGATATTGCCTATGACTAACCTTAAAAAGAAACACCGAAACAAAGTACATATATATAACAAAATATGCAAGTGCCATATAGGCGTCCAGGGTGATTTTATATAAATGAAATATATCAGTTCTTACGTGCTCAATCCCGCTCCCCAATAGACTACGTCAGTTATCAGGGAACTCAACCGGCCCGTCACCGCAATCAGAGCTTTGGGTAGACCCATGCAAACAACAAAGAATACCATACTGCTGTAAAGCCTCTAAATGTGTAAATTCTCTCAGAATTCACACTCGCAAGCGAGTAAATGGCATGCAAGCGTTTAGTTTTTTTTGGGACTAATCCCACCCACACGCCCACCACTGTAACTCCTGTACACCAGGATCCACAGCACTGACCCACGAATACACCGAGTTATGATACTCGGGCAGTCCCAGGAAAAATATAAACTGTCTTGGAACCCGCAAAGAAATTAATCAGAATAAAATTGGAGGAGTTGGAAATACAGTAAATCCACTTCCCTGCTTAGTAAAGCGGGCAAAGCCTCAGTGCTAATCGTCCTAAATGCCTTGCACAAGAATATCAGTGCAAGTCGTTGGCCTTGTAACAGTTTGCGAAGGACAGCGCCAACGGCTGCCCTATAGGCCCATACAGGTGCACCATAGCACATAGAACCTAAATAAGTAGCTCCGTATATGATATTTAGTGTATTAAATTATAGACCCCATGTCGCAGTTGATATCCTTGTCAATGCACAGAAACTCTTTTTAGACTTTTTAATATGTTCGTTAAATGAAAAGTTTCTTTCTAAAACTAATCCTAAATAACTCAGTAAGGTTTTATTTTTTACAGTTTACGAATTTAATGCTCGGCGGTGATTTGAGGGTATCTTTTAAAAGTAGCTGGAAGGTTTTGTTGGGTGCAAAAGTTAAGCGATTACGTTCACCCCAATGAGATATCAAGTTCTAAGAGGTTTGTAAAGACTTTGAGCTTGTGAACGTTTGCCAAGCCTCGGCACGCATGTAAACTAGGCATGAGAGAAACGACTCGCGGGACTCATCACAGGACAGGGGGGCGAGCCGCGGGACGAAATTTCGTCCGTCACTTGTTTCACTAGGCAAGCATTGTCTATTGAATTGTCTATTGTCAAGCATTGTCTATTTCAGTTACTTTGACAGCAATTCCATTCTCACCTGAAACTCTTAGACCCTTGCCAAAGGCGCCACCAAGGAACGGAAATCAAACAAATAGACGCAAAGTGAAATCCGCTATCTTAACCAACACTCCCGTAAGGTAAGAACTAGCTGCAATCGAGGCAACTAGAATGGCTAAGAAAAAGGTAAAAAAACTTAACTTTGAAGAAATAAAAACAAGAAAAAGATCCAAACTAGGTACTAAAACTAAAAAGATCAAGGATCAGTGAAGATAAAGAAGGATCTTTTTGCCTTTGTTGGTTAGAGCCATATTAAATTAGCAGAGCCAGAGAAAAATGGGTGTTATGTCTGGTATGCAAAAACTGGGCTCATGAAGCTTGCACTGCTTCTCTGACTGATGTTTTTTATTTTTATAATATTTTTATTTTTGACATTTGTGAGATTATTGTAACTTAAATATTTGAAGAAATATTGATTAAGACTGATTGTAATAGGTACTTAAGAAATGACTGAGAGTTAATAATTATTTTATGGCAAAAAAACATTTTGTTTATCTGACTGGTATTTTAATTAATGTTACAAATAGGACGTTATGGTACTTTTAACTACTTTAAGAGTTGTTTATTTCTATTAATCTTTAGTTACCTACTTAACTGATATATCAGTACAAAATATTAATAAAAAAGTTTGTTTCGTACTATAAAAGTTTTATTTTAATAAATACCTTTAAATTAATTATATCATAATTTTTATTTTACAGCCCTTAATACTTCTCAAAAATCAAGTTTCTCTCGGCGCCTGTTTCATCTTATATCGGTATGAGGGGAGTTGAAACAAGTTGACTTGTTACGGTTAAGTCGATTTTTCACCACAATGTTTAAGGCTTACAATTTCTTTATGTTAGTCATTCGCAAGTGTAAAGAATGACCTATCGATTGGTACTAATTTCATACGATTTCTGTCTATAGTATTTGGTGTATGAAACAAAATGTCAAAATTGTTTCAACTCCTCTCGGTCTCCCTACATAAGTTCCTTTCAACCTTTACTAATGTATTTTGTAGCACTGCGATAAGAAAATATTCACTTACTCATTCAAGCATACGGCGAGATTACACACATTTTAGATAAGTATATTTTGTCTGAAAGAAAATGTATTTCTCATTTCATAACTCATTTGGTTTGTTTTAATAAGAGCGCCACATTACATTTGGTAACGAGGATTTAATGATACATCCTGGAGGTGGATAGTGGAAGTTGTCAATGGGTTTGAGCCACCACCTTTCGAGTTTAAACTATAACCGCCTTATTACACAATGCAGTTTAGTTTTAACTCCGAGTGAACAGGATAGTTTTAAGTAGTGATGTGCCGGATCGTTAACAAAGTATATCCGCAGATACGGATCCGAATACGGATATTTGGTGTCAAGATCCGCGGATACCGATACGGATACGGATCTTAAGTTTCTTACTCAATCGGAGCCCGTGACCTTGATTGTTGTCGCCACTTGACGCTTTGCCGTTGATATTTAAATATTTCATTATTTTAATAAGCTAATACAAAAATGTTTGATTGATCTCATTATAGAGATAGCTCTTTCAGTACCTAATATTTGTTTTAAGAAATAATCTGAACTAAGTAATCTGAACATAATTCAACAGTTTTTCATAGCTACCTAATAACCATTATTCAGGGTTATTTTAAATTTACTGAAAACCTCTAAGTGCATATTAGTAACATTATAAACAACAACTTTTCTTCTGGACTAACACCGAAAACGAAAGAAAAAAATGTGTCTCCATAAAAAGTAACAACATTTGATTGGTCATTTGAATGGAGGACCAATGTTTTTTCAATTTGACGTTGGCCAGAAAAAAAAGTGCTGTTTATAGTGTTACAAACACATACCTAAGAGTTTTACAGTGAATACAAAATCACCTATATAGAATTTCATCTATGTATTGAAAGAGCCGCCAAAAAAGTCACGGATACGGATACAGTTACGGATCTCTCTTCTCCCTTGGATATCCGCGGATACGGATACGGATATCCGGCACATCACTAGTTTTAAACAATTTATTGCTTCAAATCATGTTTTCAAGTTCTGTAAACGGATCTGGATTATAAGGCTAATCACGTTTTGTATTAAGAAATTCTTCAAAACCACCCCGAATTTTTTTTTACGTGTGGAAATCTCGTTTAATTCCTAAATAAACCTCGTTGTATTACCTCGGGCCGTCACCCTACCGGGGTTTGCGACATAGTGGTGTGTCGGAATCGGACCGACTAAAACCACACGGTGTGCCACTATGCGCCTGTAATAGGAGGGATCCGAGCACTGCTGTTCGGCGGCATGGGCACCACCTTCGGGTTCATTCTCCATATCATTTCGCCGCCTTGCGACTAGCCATTTTTGCGGGTGTAGGGAAAACCCGTCCCGCCCACCCGCGGCCACACTCAGGGCGACATGAGGGGCGGTCCGAGTGGAGGTTGCCCTCCCGGGCCCTCTTAACCGCTTTCTTTTGCGAGATGACGTCTTCGCAGAAGGACGCGACCGCGGTAAAACATCTGCCACTACTGGCCATGAAGCGTATGACGGCCGGTAGCCAGAGGGCCCCTCTGATGACTGCAATAAGGACCCGCCGCTGCGACGCCCAAGCCGGGAAAATCGCCGGTGTGTGCTGAGCCGAGTCCTCACTGCAATCGCAGTGCTGACAGGCGGGAGTCAATTTCCTCTTAGCGACCGAGTGTAGATACTTCCCGAAACAGCCGTGCCCGGAAGGACCGGCGTTACTCAGTAGGAAAGGGTCCCATGCTGCCGCCCTGCCCACTCGAGAAACGTCAAAGCCAGCAAGTGGAGCCTCCAGCCGTGACGACCAACGAACCATCATGGCTCGGCGAGAGGCCTCATGCCACTCGCGTACTTCTTCGGGCGAGGGCTGACTGCCACTATCCGCCCAGAACTCAGACGTGCACCGATATTCTTTGGCGAGCACTTCCGCCTCCAAATCCCACGGGGGAGAACCGGCCAATGCGCTCGCTGACTCCGTAGAAACGGTGCGGTAACCACGTATGGCTCTAACCGCCAATATCCTCTGAGGGCGCCAGAGGCATGCCCTATTCTGGGCAGTCAGAGCCGCCGCCCACACCTGTATAGTACTTACGGCACAGGTATGTGAGAAAAGAAAAATAAAAGTTCGTTTCGGAGGTAGAAAGACGAAATTAATTTAATATATAGAACACACATACACCAAAGAAAGTCAGTTAAAAAGTACCACAAAGATAGAAGGAGCAAATAGGAAACGATAGCACAATAGATTAACACAATTTACACAATAAGAATTAATATTATTCGCGACACGACAACGCGTACGGAGCGGGGCGGTGGATAGACGGGCGACGCGAGTTACAAGCGCTGGCGTTCGTGGCCGACTCAAGAGCCTCGCGTGGGCGTGGCGCTGCGCTAGCGCATTCTTGTGGTTACAGCGGTGCGCCGCGCTCAAAGCAGAGGCGCCCGCGCGAGTAAGTGTTCTATAGTGGTTAATGTATGTATTTGTATATATATATATATATATATAATTTTGGCATATATTATAAATATTAGTGTTTGAGTAGGCTACACCTGTGTACAGTACAGTGCCATTGACCGGACAAACCCCGTGTACAGCCGTCTCGTCGCGATGCTGGAGCCTATGTATATATGGCCCTAGGCCAGTGCAACCTCGTTGGACTTCAAGCAATTGAAAGGCATGTAATACCTATTACTTGATTCCTTTAGTTTCAGTACATACATAATTATATTTTCCAAAAGAACAAGAGAGCGTTTCGTCAGTTATCTAAGGTTGCGTTTACTTCCACGATGTTCATCGATGACGTAATCAAATAACTACTATCTACTTGACAGGTTCCAAAAATGAGTTAGGATCATACAAATGGTCTTTAAACTGATGGATATTCATTACAAGCATAAACAGACATTTTGCCTCTACTGAAGGCGAACCTGAATGAGTAAGATCTTAAAGGATATGTTTAATATGTGGCTCATGACTAGAACTGAAATAAAAGATTTCTTTTGTGATAGACAACCAATTATATTTTATCACAACATGCTGGTTATTGTAAAATGTTCAGTTCAGCGGTTTTTAACATTTGAAATTCCCTTACACGGCTATTAGGACAGATTTTGTACACAATATCATTTTTAAACATTTATCTACTATTATAAAGATATAGGCCAAAACCTCTTTTCTAGGAGATGCCTATGTTCAGCAGTGGACTACTAAAGGCTGATGATGATGATACTTCATCAATAGCATTTTTCCCCGAGATGAAATTTTCATTTAACTTAAAACAAACTGCTTCCTTATTTTGTGTTGATAACTGAATTTTATCAAAATTGAATTTTACTCTTTTAATACCTTTACATGTAAGTCTTTATAGAATTTCATTGGTTTACAATGGTCTACTTTTGTTTTAGCTGGAAAATTAGCAACACAAAATAATTTAAATTGACACTTCATTCCTCTATTTCTAATGGTAATTAAAAGAGTTTAGTCCCACAAATATAATGGTAAGTACACTAAAGTACAGATACCACGAATATTTACAATGGTGTCATTTCTTACAGCTTTTTGCAAACCAACGGTGATATGTCGTCACATAAAAGTACCACATAATAATATTAAAAGTCATATTTATTAAACCTAGTTTTAATTATTATTTTAATGTTATCTTTTATTAAATAAAAAAAACATAATTGTTTAGTTAATCAACAGCTGTTGTTATTTTTACTTTATGTCAAATTAATTGACGACCGGATGGCGTGGTGGTTTGTTTAACGGACTGCTATTCCAAAGGTCGCGGGTTCGATTCCCGCTCAAGTCAAACGTTTGTGTGCATGAACATTTAATGTTTGATTTGGTCTGGGTGTTTCTATGTATAATATGTATGTATTTACAAAAAAAAAAGTATATATGTATTTATATCAGTTGTCTAGTACCCATAGTACAAGCTCTGCTTAGTTTGGGACTAGATGGCGTTGTGTGTATGTGGTAGAATATTATTATATTATATTATTATTATTAATCATTTTCCAATCTCCTATTATATTTTAACTTTTATAACCGGTATTCGGCCAAATTACTATTCGTGGCATCTCTACTCTAAAGCCTATCTACTAACTCTTGTGATAAATTTCTGACAAAATAATATTTTTTTGGCAACTGAAAATTTGAGGAAGTAGACCTTTCCATTTAAAATTAGTCATAAACGATAATATTCTTAAGCGTCTTTACGAGAGTCTCTTAGGAACATCAATCCTATTCTCATATAACAGTCAAGCTATATATTATACTAAGTATACATAGATTTTAATACAATACAGTTTTAAGTCACAAAACTGACACCAAACTAATCAGACAACCAGAATCGTAAGTCTTCTACTATTCAGAGTGATCCCTTCTAGCTAAAATTAGAATGCAAGGAATGAACAAACAGCAAAATGAGTTTTTGTAACTGTTATTACAGAATAGAATACTTATATTATACTAATATGTATATTGATTCACCTGTATTTATAAACTCGGAATGCAATTTAAACTTGTATGAACATCAACAATAAGTATTACAGAACAACACAGCATTTGTACTGTGTTTTGAATAATCCGGATAACTTATTAATTACTACGATAAACACATCGAGTTCAATGGTCTGTCTCAGTCATAGGTCACAAAATCCAATATTTTTTTTACTGTCAGTTAATTTTTCATGTTTAGAAAATCACAAATATTATTATTTATTTTGTACATAATATCTTACAGAGTATATAGAATAACAAACGGCTCTTAATCCCGCTAAGTGATTACATATAAGTTCTGACAAAACACAATATGATACGATACGATACATATATGTATGTATTTTAGATAAACATGGTCACATACACAAATGTATTTATTATAAACATATACACTCGTATTAACTACACTTAGTTTTAGTAACAGAATTTTAGTTCTTAATGTGGGAAGAGGGTAGAGGGCAAGGCGGTAGAAGTAACTATCAGCATTCATCGCAGTATAATAAAGATTCGATAAGTAAGCTGATGACATAATGTATTGGTTGTTTTGGCAACTTAAATTTCATTACTTAATGTAACAAGTTGTCGAACATCAATTTTCGTTCCTGAAACTGTACGAGTAATTAGCATAAATACAAATGAAATTTTAAATATAATTCATTATTAATTATAAAAAAATTAGGCCTTATAATTAACACTTATTGAGGACATCCTATCAACATATCCTCATAAACCCACCTTCAATTCTCAAACCTCTACCCTCTGTATATAGCCGTAATTCGTGGTTCTATATTTATAACCTTAATTTAATTTATCCCAACTTTTAAATAATTTGTAAGCTTCATGTGAGTTTCCAGTTTTAGCTTCGCTGACGATAGTTTCTACATTTGGTTCATTCTAAAGGGGCTCATTATGTATATAATGTTAAAAGATTTATATTATGTATAATGGTCACTACAAAGTTGCGGAACAAGCGCTGTGGAAGTTTTATAACAGTAGAGCGCTACATATTCGCATTTGATACACGTCCATTAATTTTTATTATTACTAGTACACAAAAGTAAAATTAGATGTAAGTAAAGAGGATAAATTTATTTTTTATACATCAACACACAACAATGACACTACGATCTACAACGTTCAATAGACGAAAACATCTAAAACAGACATGTTTAAGGACACAGAAACGATCATATTTACGTACTTTATTATTGATTTTCTTTATATTTTCAAATTTGCATTTTCTTTGTATTATACAAATATCAATAGTGATCAACTTGCTTTCTTGCTTTATTACTCAGTAAAAGATTTGCAATCCGTAAAAGATAAATAGTCTACGCCATTAGTAGTAGTAGTATTATACTAGCATAAGTCAAAACCGAGTATATAAAATAATTGATGAAATTCGAGTATATCTATCTTAAATCTTGCTAAAATTACTTAATTTTAAAACCGAATAGGAATTGGGTTCAGAGCCCTGTGATTATTCGTAGGTTTATTCATATTACAAAAATAGTAAAAAAAATCGTTTGGGTGTATTAGGTCAAAAGAGTAAAATGATAAATTGACAAAAAAGCAGAATGTCAGAAGCTCACTACGTCAAGAACGCACATTGTCAAAAGTGCAAAATACTATAAAAAAAATTATTTCATTTTCTATAAGCTAGTCGAATTAGGTCAACTGCTACAGCGCAAGCAGTTCGGCTGCACTTACCGGATGAATACTAGACATTTTGCGAACTGAACATTCTTCTTTTACATTTTATACTTTTGACCTTATGCTCCGAAACTTAAAAAATCGCCTGTCGTTAATTAAAAATAATACTTGAGAATTTCTTTTTTTATAAAAGAAAACTACAAAGTGAACATAATACGAGCGGACGATAGCGTGTAAACTTAAGTAACATTTGGTATTCTTTACTAAATTATTGTTTTTCTCATTAACCATAAATTAAGAACTTTCATCTAAGTTACATCGGAAAGTAAGTTTGAAACCGAACTAACAACGAACACGACGCTAAGCATTTTTATTTCTATTTTGAGTAGTTATTCAATTCGAGAGATGGCATTGATGTAGCGATAGCCTAGGGTTGACGTCACGTTACCGTCTCATAACAAACATTATAAGCACGTTTTAAGTTCCTAGGATTATTATATAAACTTACACGCTCAATTGGATTTCACTAGCAGCAATTTTTTTTATTCTTTTCATCTAGGGTTAAACTAAGAACCCTGCCAAACCGGATGCCCCTTTTTTATAAAAGTTATTAATAATATTGTTAGAAAAAATCTAAAGTTGTATATGAATATATGTTTGGATACTCTTTACATGTTTATTGATTTTAGTAATAACGAAAACAAATATTTTAATGTTTTTAAACTGTCAATTGATTTTTATAGTTATACAAGAAAACTTTTTAAGTACTTCTAAAACACTGAATAAAAAAAATAAGGGTGTCGGTTTATTTTGCCACTATCCATTATAACTTATTCAAATTCAAATTATATAGTTACTTGGATATAACCCCTTCTTATAAACGGATGCATATTTTTCTTAATATCAATTATAGTTAAACCGCCGTAAGCGTGGCCCTCCTGATGGTTTGCGGGACGCGGGGCGGGTGATGCGCTCGGCTATACATGACACGATGTACTAACTCGATATCTTCAGATTTATTTGTTTGAGATTTAATCTACACACGATGTAATAAAAATCGAATTTATTTCCATGTATTATAATGTCAGTGTATTGTAAGTTTTTATGATTAATTGTAAAAATTAATACTGTAAAATAATTTTAATAAAATCACCTTATCTTCATCATGTAAATTATATTCAGATACAATTTAAAAATTAAGTAAAATAATAAATATTCTTTATTAGAACTTTAACAGTAGAACCTCTGTAAGCCGAACTTTTAAATCTTTTTGTGACGCAGAGTCCGCAGATTATCCATGTTGCAAAATAATACCGTGTGTAGCAGTCTTAAGAAAAATAACACGTACAGCAATGCTTTCACGTCAGTCACTGCCGGCGGACAGCGACGCACTAGCTAATTGGTTGAATGCACCACCGCCCCGCGTCCCTCAAACCATCAGGAGGGCTAAGCTTACGGCGGTTTAACTATAGATATGGCGCATGAGTCAAATGAACAATCAATATAATTACATACATAATGTTTTAAGTGTTACCATACAATAAACAATATGTTATGTCAAAGCTATTGATTTACGAGACACTGCACAATGAACGTGCGTCACTTTTGTACGCCATTTTCAATTAGGCTTAAAACGCACTTGCGGTTAGCCGCACTGCCGTGTACCGTCGCGGTCCGCCGCAGCGTATACGGTTAGCCGCAACTGCGCGCCGCATTCCGGCGTCTTATTGGTCAGAAATGTTGGACGTGTTACAGACATATATACTGGAACATTTTTTGACATGTAATTAACTTTTCCGTGTCAAAATCCATGACAAACATGCAACAGCTAATTAAAATTCAGAAAGCCATTATCACCTACGTCGTCTAGCGATAAATTGGGGCGGGACGCGGCTCCTGCAATTGACCGAACCGAGTGCGTTTGAATGATGTAGACGGCTGGCCGCACGCCAGTGCGTTGACATTATGTGTTTTCATATAAAAATCGAAGCGCATTTTAAGCCTTACTCTTGTGTGAGTACTTACCTAATTCTGAATGTGGGCGTTCAAGTACTATGTAAGAAGAGAAGAAAGAGGGCACTTGAACTTCCACATACAGTAAAATAAATGTTTAAACTCTTGTTATGTCTTAATTATATAGCAAATGCCTACCATTCGAATATAAATCATTTTAATTAAAAGAAATGATACTTAAGCTTAAAGGAACTATAAACATAAGTTTAAAATATCTAATAACGTCATAAGTTGACCACGACGTAAGTTTTAGAACCGAGTTTCGAGGGCAACAAGTGAACACATTGAAGTTAAAAAGTAACTGAAACCGATTTAAATATTTCAGGAAGCTACAGTAAATGTGAGATAATATTTTTTCTATATCTCTCTCTCTCTTACATTCAAATATAGACAGTCGAGACGGCGACAACAAACTAAACTAATTATGATTAAGGTGTACACATTTATCTATACTCTACAACTAATTACCAATTGTGACAACATAATTTCAAAATAATACATTACTTGTATAGTCAGCAACCAAAGTCGGTAAATCCTTATAATTTTTAAACCATTCTTGCACTAAAACCTCGGTATCAAATGTTAGATAGACAAGTAAAAAAATTACGAAGACAAATTTATTGGTTTATACTAGTATTAGAGAAGGGAGTCTTCTGTGAATCTGTATGTAGTTAGTGATATTTGTTGCTGACTGTATTGCAACAAATCATCGGTAATATCCGTTATGTAAAATCTGGAGCATTTACTATTTACTGAATTATATAAATCCAGAATGACTAAAATATAGTTATACTAACAACATTGGTAACAGACACATAGAATTTAGTTTCATAAAATATAAATATATAAGCAACAATACAATTTTCTATAAATTTTAACGCTACAAGATTGCTTTATCATCCCTTGGAATCTTCATAAAAATTACGCTTTTGAGAAACCAATAACTACATATCCATTACGACAGATAGAAATTACGTTCCTACTGTCGACACATCTTTTAACCACTATCAAACAAACCACATAAATATCAAGTTCAACACGAGTTAACAACTTAAGTTAAGTAACAGCAACTTTTTTTCTCTCTTTTATATCCTGCATATTTACGTTCTGAAATATAAACGAACATGATGTTAAGCATTGCTTTTATTCTATTTTGAGTAGTTATTCAATTCATTGATGTTGGGACGTCTCGTTCCCGTCCCGTTGAGTTTCAGGTTCAACATCTTATAAATATAATGAGAATTAATTTCTAGCCAATTGAATTTTATTTCATCCTATTACACATATACAGCTCTGAACTGATGTATGTGATGGATATCTTAATGTGAAAGTGGCGCTCCATTGCAAACTATGCCAACCACATTTGCTTTCTTGTCCACTGTGCCCCACCGGGTGCACTGTAGAGCTATGTAGAGCAACGGACAATGCCTTGGCTGTAGCGGAATTTTAGCGATAGGGATTTAGGAGTGTTCACCCTTTGACACGACGAAAAAAGAATATCATAATAATATACTAAAGTAGTAAGTCTGCGTTGATTACTCGGCCTCTAAACAACGAATATTACCGACTTGTTGCATAAATTATTATAATTAACTAAAAAAAAGCTAATGCCAACAATAATTACAAAAAAAAAACTTCGCTCCTTTCTTAATAAAACAAATCAGTTCCAGTTAAACCATGACCTGCCATCTCCTGTAGGAGTGCTGCTAGTACTCTTCGGTGTTTTCGGTGATTTCGGCGTTTTTGGAGTTTGAGGCTTAGATGAATTTGAATCGTTGTCTTCGATTGTCACAACGTTTTCTATCGTTGACTGTAACTATGAAAGAAAGAAACAATACTTTTAGTGGCGCCCAACAACAACGACGGCAGACTGCCCAGCACTTAAAGGGACTCCAAAAGACCGGAAACTATTCGGTATTCTCGAAATACATACTAGTAAAACTTATCTTCAAGAAATAATAACGTTTTTATTTTGGAGAAAAATAGTATCCATAAAGTGTAAGTAAGTCTTGTATTACATTAAATTATTAATAAATAGATTTCTGAAAAGTTTACCTTGATGTTAGTTTTTGCTTGCATCTCTCGTTCATAATCCCTGACATCTTCTATACTCATGTTGTACCACTCGTCCATCCACGCAAAAGCTTGACGATGGCCAAGAAGTAGTATTTCGCGTATCGCCTAAAATAGAATAGTATTAATCAACATGGGCGTACCCACAGTGGGGCAAGGTGGGGCGCTTGCCCCACTCTCCACCCTGCCTTACACCCTTGTTTTACCTGACGCAAAATTTTAAACATTTCATGAAGGTTTTAATGCAATACCGAAATTTTGTTGAGTGAGTTTTGCTGAGTGGCGGCAGACCAAGAGCCACCTCAAGTGCAGCTGTTTGCGATGTGCGCATAGTCGGAATTGCTGCAGTTTTTCATGACGGCGCTGACCTCTGTTCTCTGCCACTAGGCAATAACACCGTACGTTCAACTATCCTAAATGGCTGATTTCATTTGATCGCACATCAAGGGGACTGATATGGATAGTCAGGTCGTCTGCATAGCCTACTGTGAGGAATCTACGGTCGTTGAAATGTTTCATAGAAGGGGCTGGCTCGAGGGGTTTCCACACATAAAAAAAGGACAAATGTACTAGCATTTGCTAAGACTAAAACAAAGAAATAATAATTTACGTTTTACTAAGTGAAAAAAACGAGATGTACACAGCTCTTTTTAATATACTAGCGAACCGCGCAACTTCGTCTGCGTCTCTCAATAGTAATAAATTTTCTCCGTTTTTGAAACATTCTTCATTGGTGCTCCGCTCCTATTGGTCTTAGCGTGATGATATATAGCCTATAGCCTTCCTCGATAAATGGGCTATCTAACACTGAAAGAATTTTTCAAATCGGACCAGTAGTTCCTGAGATTAGCGCGTTCAAACAAACAAACAAACAAACAAACAAACTCTTCAGCTTTATAATATTAGTATAGATTAAAAGCTCAGTTTCCAACCTGGGAACCATATCACTGTGCTTTGGAACTTGCAGCTTTTGTTTCTATTTACATTTTAATATATTAAAAGCTCAGTTTCCAACCTGGGAACCATATCACTGTGCTTTGGAACTTGCAGCTTTTGTTTCTATTTACAAAATTTTATAAAGTATTACCCAACATTAAGCAAGAAAAAAAAAGCGCGGGAAACCTTCGAACTTGACGTGGTTTTTTCAATTTTTTCAAATAATATGGTAGATTTATTGTAATTAGTAATCAGAATAGTTCTAAGTTGTGAATAAATTTAGATTAGTGTTATTCCTATATTTATTATTTGTCTTTTCTGCGTAGGGTAAGTCTTCTAATACTTTTATGAACGAGCCGCCAGACCCAGGGGGCATAGTGCCCCCTGCGGGAGCATTTGTTATAGTTTCCAACGAATCTGGCATGGATTCCGACTGTTCGTCGGTATCCAAGCGTAAATTAAAACGGAGTTATCCCCATAGGGTATGCAAGCAATGTAATAAGAGGAAAAAAAAACATAATAATGATGCATTAAAAAATACTGATTGTCATTGTAATGATGAATTTATAGAGTCCCCCATGAATAATTTACCTTCTTCTACTCTCGCTAACGTTAATAATTCTCCTTCCCAAGCTCCCACACAAATGGGCAGGACTAGTTATGATTGCAATGATCATGGCCCTTACATTGTGCATATTCATAAAATACAGTCTGCGGAAGACGATGGCACCAATCTGCATCCTGTTGTGTTCGGTAGGTTTAAAAACAAAAATGCTTTTAAAAATATTGTAAATGGCAGTTTGAAAAGGATATCAAGAAATAAAATGTCTCTTTCTTTTAATAATTATTTAGATGCCAACAACTTTGTCCAGTCAAATTGTTTATCTGAAAATAGGTTGAAAGCATATATTTCCAGAATGGGATTAGTAAGGGGAGTTCCAACTGAGTGGTCTCCCGAAGATATAAAGGAAAATACTAGTGTGCCCATGGGATGTGGTGATATAATTAAAGTCAGACGTTTAAATTATAAGGTAATTGTAAATGGTGAACCAACTTGGAAAAACTCCCAAACAGTTGTATTGACATTTGATGGCCAAGTATTACCTAAACGTGTTTTTATGTGTTTAAATTCTTTGCCTGTACTACTATATACTTACCCTACTATACAGTGTCAGTGGCCACACAAAAACAAAATGCAGGTCTAAACCAAGATGCTATAAATGTGGGCCAGGTCACACTGGTGACAGCTGTAATGTTAAGGAAGATCAGGGCTCTTGCTGCTTATGATTTGGGCTACATTTTGCGTCAAGCAAAGGGTGCCCAGAATATTCTAGGCAACAAGAAATTAAAATTACCATGGCTGATAATAGCATATCGTACATGGAAGCATCAAAACTACACCCATTAATAACTAAATCATATGCTGATGTGTTAACAGCCATACCAAATAAAACTTTTCAGGCAGGCAATACTATTGTACAGGGCTCACCCCCATCACGCATATTATCATACAAAAAAAAACAGTTTTTACTAAACCACGAACCCCACCTAAGCCTAATAAAGGCTATGACCGTGAAGCTCATGATTCTCTTGTAAAGGATTACAACATCCCCACATCCTCTAATGGTTGTGCATTACAAACCTCATCCAATGCTGACAAACTAAGTGAACAGAACTTAACAGACTTTATTACAACTTTAATTAAATTGTTATCTCAATCAAATTTAACCATACCGACCAACGCTGCTACTTTATTCAACCCTAACATTCATAATAATAATCATAATGGACAGGATAGTTCAATAGAACTGTAGAAGTATCATAGGTAAGCAAAAAACATGAACTTGTACATATTGTAAATACTTTAACCCTCTAATTCTTTCTTTATCTGAAACCTGGCTTAAACCGAATTATACATTTAAAATCCCTGGCTATTCCTATTTAAGGTATGGCGGTGTGTGCCTACTTGTCAGAAACTCTCATCTTATATCTCCTCTTCCTCTTCCTTCACACAATGATGATTTTTCTATCATTGCTGCTATTGTTGATAATATTTGTTAATATCTCTCTCTATTCCTCTTCCTTCTAATATTTACTTACTTCGAGATAATAGATCCTGTATATATAGTACATTAAATAAATTTATTGTAAATAATAAGATTAGATTGTAGTTTCATATTACTTGTTTTCTTTTGTTATATATAGTTAATTATTCTGATTTGTTTTTGTTTAATACCCGGTACGGTTTTAATCTATACGTTTCATTCGCTTTGTTGACAAAATGTAAAATACTTGACACTGGCCCAATGCACGAATGGTGCCGAGCCATAAAAAAATAATAATAATATTAAAGTCCAGAAAGAAGAAGAAGTTCCTTGCAATGTTTTTGGCTGTACTGTATTGATATTGTTACAGGTCTCAGTGTCTGTGAAGAAGCGAACCGATCCAAAAACTTGTCGGAGTCTTGGCGTAGCCAAATTAAATTTAAAAAAATGCACAACTAATATAATAATATTTTCGGAAATCCGCAGGTAATTACTGAACTAAGGTTAGCAGTAAATAGTATATTAAATCCCAATAATTTGTGTAGTTTTCTTTATTCTGCCCGCCCGTAAATAAATGCTGAGTACGCCCATGTGAATCAACCTCATCGAGGCCGACATATATTTCGTTGTCAATGCATTTCCATTGTACCTATCTTATAAAAAGGTTTTAAATCTTACTTTTTCAAATTTGTTTTCTTTATGTATGTTTACAATTTATTGTAAATAACACACACATTAGAAACATTTCACTATTGCAAGACTGCAATGAGACCCTTGGTGTTGAAGACACTAAGTAGACTGTGCAATGTTTAATAGGACTAAATAAGTCAAAACTGTGTTGTTGTCACCTCATAGCATACAGCATACAAAGACAATTATTTAAAATTGTTGGTGATCCTAAGGTCCCATGCGTATGTTGTTTGTGACCTTAGTTGAACGAAAACTGGTAACTTTTATGACCCACATTTATCTATTCGACCAATCAGTTACCTAATCTGTTTACATTAACATTAAAAAAGAAATACATACTCCCTGAACATATTCTTCAACCTTTGTCTGAAATCCCCACACTTCAAACTTGACGCTCACTGCCTTGTAACAGCACATAATAGGCTGGTGAGTCTCCCTCCAACCTTCTACCAACGGTCCACGATTTGTCTTCTGTGATTTGAAAAATTTTGGGTCTTCTGCTTCTTTGTAATGATGAGGTTTAATCTCATCATAAGCTATGTCCAAGAAGTCAACTTCTCTTTGTTCCAGCTCTTCCTGCGTTAATCCCAAACACTAAAAGAGATACCAGGGTTTTTAAAACTAACAGTCAGAAACTAATCGATTTAAGACATCGTCGTATTTTTCTGACTGTAAGTCACTAGAACTTCATAAAAAGATTTGCCAAATTTGTGAACTGTTAGTGAAAACACAATACGTAACGCTAGTTAGATATAATTCCGTTAAAAGCAAGCCAAGCCCATTTCACACTGTCGTCAAACTTGAAGGTGTCGACAGGTCGGACTAAAGCCTAGTGGCATCACACTTTAGTTTCTACTTACTCCCGCGTCATATCATATTCGATGAATATTATTTATTTATTATAATTCTTTATGCACAAAGAAGAATTGTACAATGGCGAATTTAATACGACAGGCAGAAAATCAAAAGGTAAAAACACGCATTTTGTACCTTTTGGTATTCTTAACGCTTTACTCTTATATTATTAGTTATGATTATTATTATTATCTTCTAGATATAATAGTTAATCAACAACTTTTTAAGAGTCAACTCTTAAAAAAATACATAAGGCGCAGGTCCGGCCGCATATGGAATACTGTTCTCATCTCTATGCAGTACTAGCTTCTCTGTCTGGACCGCATCCAACGAAGAGCAACTCGAATCGTCGAAAGCCCAAAGATCTCCGATCGGCTCGATCCCTTGGCGTTACGTAGAGATGTGGCTTCACTCTGCATTCTCTATCGTATATATCATGGAGAGTGCTATATACTCGTATCATGGAAATAAGTTTACAAGAATGTGTTTATGAGTGAATTAGTATATTTTTTACTTTTTTCTCTTTATTTAATGAGCTATGTCATTATTATGTTACTTGCAATGATGATGCAGTTAAAAACCTTATTCCTAATAAATATTCTATTTGTTTATTAAATTCGTTATATTTTACACCTTTCCACCATCTAGAAAAAACTACCTACTGTTGTCCAAATATAGTAAGTGGGTTAAAGGTAACAATAATAAATAGTTAATAGATTACGGTACACTAAGTTATTTACTCACATTGTCTGTGGTCCCATTATTATCTTCATATCTTGTCTGAATAGATATAGAAAACTTTGGAATAAATGAACACTGGAAATCAAAAAAAATTTTTTGAAATAATTAGTTAATTAAGCATTTAAAATGTAACTATCAAATTATTATGTAATCAAAAATGTGTTACTTACTGTATACTCTATGTAGATTCAACATGAAAAAGGAAAAAAGATATTAAGTAATGTAGAAATAGGAAATATGCTTTAGAAAAAAAACAAATGGAACTTTACCTGTAATGGTATAAGGATAATAATTCCATGCTTTTTCAGTGATATAAAATATTTTTGGTATCAAAGACTGGACCCAATAGGGCAGATGGCTGTAAACACACAAGGAAAATTATTAACTAACCATGCATTAGTACAGTTCATATTGTATTATGTATTACTGTGCTACTGAAATATGTATTCTAACTACTATTATATTGTGTCTTTTCCTTTTTTTAACATTTTAAACACATAATAGTCATTATTAAAAATAAGTAAATACACATTCCATATATACTAAGTTGAAGAGGAAATATACAGACAAATATACTTTACTTGCTTTTGCCTGTAGCTCTGCCCATGTATATGTCAGTTATCATGGTAAAAAGTAGCCTTTTTTTTTCTTTTTTTTTTTTCCCGTGCGGAAATCCCCTCGGATACCACCTGTCGGTGGCATGTCGGACTCGAACCGACTAAAACCGCACGCCGTCTCGGGTACTAATAGCCGGGGAACCAGGTATACCCTAGAAAGGAAGTCCCTGGTGCCCCGACATACCGCGGGTCATCTACAGACGAGTAGACGACCCCCCCCGTGTGGGAACCCCATGTTCCCTGTGCTCCCTGAAAGCAAGCGCGCTTCGCAACGCGCTCGCCGCCACCCCGGCCTGCTTCTGCTAGGATGACAGATGGCCTCACCTGTCACCCCCAGGCCTGCGCTTATGGAGGACGGAGGTCGTTCTGCGACCTCCGGCGCCTGAGTCGCCTGCGGTACCTGGCGGGCCGGGAGAGTCCTAAACCTCTCCCGGTCCCGCTCCGCCGTCTCCTTCGCGAGCATAACTTGCTCGCAGAAGGAGACAGCAGAGTTCCACGCACTCTCGCTCCGCACGATAGCCGCAATCAGGCTATCGAGCGAGAGAACTCCCACTCCGATGGCCGCCACGAGGTCCCGCCTCCGCTCAACCCACGCCGGGCACTCTGCCAGCGTGTGGAGAGCCGTGTCCACGGTCTGGCCATCGCAGTGGTGGCACTCAGGCGTTGGCTCCTTGCGGATCAGACACAGGTGATCCCCGAAACATCACTTCCCAGTGATCACCTGCGTCAATCGGTATGAGAGGGTCCCGTGACGCCTCTCGAGCCAATCCTCCATAACGGGTCTTACCGCCGCGATGACGGCGTGCCCGTGGTAAAAAGTAGCCTATATTACTCGTGGATAATGTAGCTTTCCATTAGTAAAAGAAGTTTTAGAATTGATTTAGTGGTTTAGGCATGAAAGCATAGCAAACAAACCAACTCACTTTCATTTATAATATAAGTATGGATAGGTCCATAAAATAACTGATAATAGATTTAATGTTTGTTAGCACTATATTTAATAAAAGTCTTGACTGTAATATTACTATCGAGCTACTACATTATCTGTAACACATACCTAGATAAATGAATTCTTTTCTCCGTAAACTGTCCTACACCATTAACCTCATCATTAACTTGGTCATTAGCTACTACCTCCACTCCTTCCCCGCCACTGGATTGTTCATAACTATGCCGAGCAATCATATACAGTTGACCAATCCGATACTGGCAATAAAAAAAATAGTAAAAATAAAAATATTGTGTATGTGCTCCTCAGTATGCTATAACATTTTGTAACAATATGCTAAAGTATCTTAAAATATACTAAAACATAAATATACTAAAGTATATTTATTTTTTATTTATTGGTTGGATATTTTTCTTGAGCCATTTATGATATAATAAGAATAATGTGATTGTTAATCTATAACCATATAGTATAATGTGGCTATATTACCGAAATAAGGCTATGAACTAGTATTTGCCAAGGCTATCAATTTCAATAAATGAAAAAATCATCGTAGTAGTCATAAAAAAAATTATGCATTCTAACCAATTAGAATTGAAGCCTTAGATGAACAATAATATTAATTTTTTTACTATGCGCATTATGCTAAACAAATAGGTTTCTACATATGAAATATAGAGACTCTCCTTACCTCTTCTACGGTCATCGGCATACATATTCTGTATTCTTTAGTAAGAACCATTTTGCAATGTTTAGTTTATTTAAAGGCGGCTTCTTTAAGGAACAAGACCACAAGGATCCTTTGATTCAATTTTATTATCAACTTAAACTTATGAAGGCTGTCAAGTGTCAGCTATGACATTAATGTTATTGTGATAGAACTGACAGTCACAAACAGTGTCGTCTTAAAATGGCTTAATTAATATTTATTATTTATTTTTTATCTCACATGATTCGTAGGTTTCACCTACTAAAAACATATTTCCAATGACACTAAATGCTTTTGTAATCGGTGGGGTTTTTGATCCACAAGTACTGTATCGCATGTTTGTTGCAACTTGACCGCCTTGATTCTTTAGACTTACTGGACTACCTAGTTTGAGTTAAATATGTCTGTTAAATCTGGCAATATGAGTTTATATGAGCTATGTGGTGATACCAAGAAAAAAAATATTGTTTTGTTAATTGTCAAGTGTGTCAAATGACGACAAATTGCTTATCTTGGCCAACCTTAAACTCCACAAAGGAGAAGGACAGAATTATGATTTTATAGAAAATCGCAGTCTTCCGTGATCTACTGTTTATAGTGAACCTTATATAATTCAAATTAGTACGGTCATATGCAGGTATCAATTTTCAGGATTAATTGATAAAAAAGCTCAAAATGGATCCTAAAGAGGTCGTAGAACATTTGGTCGCTTTGAAAGTCATGAGGTTGACAAAACCGGCCTTAGTGAGTCCAAAAATTGTTACCTGTGATTCTAAAGACTTACCAGGTAATATATTAAACAATTATTTGAAGGACGATGCTACTTCAGTAACTCAAATGGAAACTCTTGCTGCTGGTCAGTTTTTATTACTGCCACAAAGTTTCGGTAACATTTATTTGGGAGAAACATTCTCTTGTTATGTTTGTGTACACAATGAAACCAATCAACCTGTGCAAAGTGTGTCTATCAAAGCTGACCTGCAGACCAATTCTCAAAGAATCTTACTAACAACACAACAAAACCTCGCTCCTACTATGTTGGATGTGGATGAAACGTTAAGTGATGTTATTCATCATGAAGTTAAAGACCTAGGCACTCATATTCTAGTGTGTGAAGTAACCTACATGTCTAACTATAACACACTGGCTTCATTCAGAAAGTTTTTCAAATTTGAAGTTATGAAACCCTTAGATGTAAAGACAAAGTTCTACAATGCCGAATCAGATGATGTTTATCTGGAAGCTCAGGTACAGAATATTACCTCTGGACCAATCATATTAGAACAAGTTTCACTAGAAAGCTCTCAGCAATTTAATGTAAAATCATTGAATGAAATTGATGAAAGCATTTCTGTATTTGGAGATGTTACATTACTTCAACCTCAAGAAAGTTGTCAATACCTGTATTGTTTGTCACCCAGAGAAAATATTTCAAAAGAAATAAAGTTACTAGCTGCTGCTAAAAATATTGGTAAATTAGATATAGTGTGGAGGTCTAATTTGGGTGAAAAGGGACGTTTACAAACTAGTCAGTTACAAAGGATGACACCTGATTATGGAGAAATACGAGTTACTTTTGAACGGCTGCCAAACAAGTTATTTGTTGAGGAGCCTTTTGATTTCCAATGTAAAATAGTTAATGCAAGCGAAAGAACCTTAGATTTAATTTTAAAATTACGCTCTCTTCAAGATTCTAGTCTACTTTGGTGCGGTACTTCAAATAAGAAATTGGGTCCACTGGAACCTGGCAAATCTTTTTGTGTCAACTTAACAGCTTTACCTATTAATACAGGTTTATGTAATATATCAGGAGTATCATTACTAGACTTATTTTTAAAACGAACTTATGATTATGACGATGTAGCTTCTATTTATGTCCATTAAAACTTGTAACATTTTAGTTAATTTTAAGAAAACCAGTTGTAATATATAATTATTAATAAATGTTAATAAAAGCAAAAAAAGTTGGTATTATATTTCATTTTATAACATTAGTTAATGGAAGCAAGCAAAAAGTAATGAAAACAGGTTTCATTACTTTTTTTTTATTTCTGGAAATTGACTAAAAATTCTCCTCAAAAGACCTGTAAAGAAAAAAAACATTAAAAATAGAAAAACATATTGAAAGCGAGTATCAAAAACATCCTATAGTTAGGTGCCTTCATTACCATCTAGTATGCGTCACTCCACCAAAATAATGTCGAAAATGGTCAATTAAATGTTATAGATAATTAGCCCCCTATGCATAGTAGAGGAACCAAAAATTTCAAAGATTTGTAATGTGAAGTTATAAAGAACTTGCAAATGATCAAAGTAATGTACTACTACTGTAATAATAGTATAATTAATTACTCCACACTGACACCATATCAGTAGTATCTACAATACACCCATGCGAAGCCTTAGCAGATCGCTAGTATAAAACATAACTGCCTAATATCAACCATTGTGTTGTATACTTGATAATTATGTGAGATTTGTGTTAATTTATTTAATATTTATACTGTAATGATACGTTATATATTTAAGCAAATAAAAATGTAACCAAGAGGGCAGTTGTAGATTTAAGGTGAAGAAATATTGGAGGGGATTTTTATTATAAATGGATGGTGATGTTATAGGACGGCGGAGTATTGTTCACGTTGGGAAGGAAGAATAAACGGATTTATTAAACATACGGCAGTTTTACTACACCTAATTCTAGTGATTTGCTAACAATTGTCCTACGGCCTGTCAGGCAGGCATGATGATCACCCCTCTTTGTGTTGGTAGGACATAACGCCTGTTCCTGCACAACATCTATTCTATACCCCCACACCAGAGCCGCTGGGTGCAGATGTTTTCATCGGCCTGGAAATACAGAATACGAAAAGAAAATTCTCATAATCATTGTATCTTGTATCTTTGGATATCTAATATATTATTATTTTGTAGTATTATATTAACATCTATTAACCGGTGTACGAAAATAAATGCAAACGTTTATAAACTTCGAATTAATTTATTAAACGTACGTAAGCATGTATAATTTAAATCACTCAAGACGCGGGTGCATGATTACCAAATATCCCATCCCAGGCGAAATCCTGGTACGCCGTTATTGCGACGGTAAGACCCGTTACGGAGGATTGGCTTCGAGAGGAAACACGGAACCCTCTGATACCGGCTGACGCAAAGGATACTTTGGAGATCATCTGTGTCCGTTTCGAAAACAGCCAACGCCTGCCACTGCGATAGCTAGATCGTGTACACGACGCTTCACACCGCTGGCAGGATGCCCGGCGTGTGTGGAACACATGTATGACCTGCGGCCATGGTACGAAACGAGCGCTCGTAGAAGTCCACTAACTCCTTCTGCGAGCTAATTATGCTCGAAAAGGAGAGAGCGACGTGGGACCGTAAGGGGCTTATAGCCTGTCTGTCAGGCCCGGGAACAGACCAGCAGGTGACTCAAGCGCGGGAGGTGGCTGAATGATCACCTTCGTTTATAAGGCCAGGCCGCAGGCCTGGAGGTGATAGGTGGCCGCAACGTGCTCCGGAGCGTCTTTAGAGGGAGGGAAGTGCAACCGTGGTTACCACACATGAGGGTGCTGTAAGATGACTCGGCTTCCGTCGGGATATCAGGGATTTCCTGTCTAGGTTACAGCTGATTCTCTGACTACTACCCGAGACGGCGTGGCGTGCGGTTTTAAGGCCGACACTGACTGACGTCGCGGCAAGGCACGGCATGATAGAATAGGGTGTCCTTCGGCAGCCCGAAGGGTACTTTAACATGAAACAGCATGGTAACGTCGTTGCAGAAAACCCAGCCACTCAATAGCGGCTTTTCCACCTTTTCGATACACTTCGATGTCATGTCGTTTCATTCGACGAACTACCGCCGGTTTTGCTCTGCACGGATCCAAAGTTCATTATGTCATTATGATTGAACGGTATTTAGTATTAATAGCAGTTGTGGCTGAAGATGAAGAGAGACAAATACGAACTGATACGTTGAAGAAAGAACATTCTTCCGTGAAGAATCATGCTTTGGCGCAAATGGGCCGGCTCGACCAATTAGTGTTACCACGGCACAGAAATAAGGTGTTAAGCAATTCTTTTGTTGCTTTTCATCGAGTGGATGAGGTTACCGGAGCCCAAATCATCACATCATCACACATCAACAGCCTTTAATAGTCCACTGCTGAACATAAGCCTCTCCTCCTTAGCAAAAGAGGTTTTGACCTACTATACCACGCTGGCCAGACGGGTTGGTATAGGGTTTGTGACAAGTTTTCCTTCTTTTATGTGCTGGTGTCCTGCGTTGTTTTGCGCCCTTTGTCAGCTCTTACGACACCCACGGGATGAATTGGGGTAGTGACATTCCGTATTCTTAATCCGTCACTACACGTCAAGTTTTGTAAACCATGTACCAAGTTCCTTGTTTTTAGCTCTTTTACAAGATACGGCTTTTCTTTTAGTCAAAACGAAAATAAGAACGTTGGCAATACTGAGTTCATCATCTGTCTCTGTCTGTGCTATCTAATGAGTTTACGTTTTTGATATTTTTCTAATTTTACCTGTATTCCAATGTTAAAATATTTAGATGGAAAGATGGAATAGAGTATATTAATAAATCTTAAATAAAATTACTTTCTGCAATAGACTAGAACAAAGAAAAAAAGATTACACATAAGCAGTTAATGTTTTTTATAATCGACAAATCGGATTGTAATCAATTTTATTCTGATGTGGCCCAATCATGTCGTTTCAAATTGTTCCTTTGCTGTCTTAGCCTATTTCATTCGGAATGTTAATGTGAATTTAAGAAATAATCGTTGAACTTTGAAATGGCATATCAAACGCTTCTTCAAGAATATATGCTCATACCTCCTGTGACAAGAGTTTACACTACCGCCTGTGTTGTCACCACATTAGCTGTCGTAAGTTTATTTGTTTGTGCAGTAGACGTGTCTCATTGCCTTATCTTAACAACTACAACTTACGGATGCAATCTCTGAAGTTAACTTTATAATTTTTGTTTCAGCAACTAGACCTAGTCTCACCTTTTCAATTATACTTTAATCCGAATCTAATTCTTATGAAATATCAGCTATGGAGGTTGATCACTACATTCCTGTTCTTTGGAAACTTAGGATTCAACTTTTTCTTCAATATGATATTCACATACAGATACTGTAGAATGCTTGAAGAGGGCTCATTTAGAGGAAGGACTGCAGATTTTGTTGTTATGTTCGTCTTTGGAGGTGTTCTGATGATTGTATCCTTTGCTAAATGTATTTGATCATGCACTTTCATGTGCTACTATTTCACCATCAATATTATGTAAATGTATATGTTCCTGGCAATCTATGATTCTGTGTATGGAATATCTGGGATGTTCAAGCAATGTGTAAAGTAATAATTTTTGTCAAAGGTTATATACAACAAGTTATATTTAGTCACTATTAATTTTATTAAAATTAAACATTAGGGTACTCATTAAAAATATCTATAGAAAAGAGTTAGGTATTTATTTTTGCATTAGAATAAAAAAGCACATCTGAAACATAACTAATTCTAGCTCTTGTTTAATTGATAAATAAAATCTTTCTGGTGTTATGGAAAATAATTGATCACTCTTAAATTGTTCAACTTTCAAGTTATTCTTTTTATTAAAAAAATAAGTAAAAATGACATGATCGTTAAAAGTATTAATAGTTAACAAATTAAGAAACAATTAGATATCATAATTATTGTAAAAGAACTTTATTGCAATTTGCAAGACTAGGTTTCTATATTGATAGTGCAGTCATTATAGTAAGTTCACCTCGGAATTCGAGATAC